>CM051235.1:9591250-10188750 GCA_027917425.1 Gastrophryne carolinensis
GTTTGCAGCCAGGAGACGTCACACAATGATTGGAGCAAAAAAAAATGTAATTGCCAAACCCGCTATTTATACACAACTAATGAAGGCCACTGAAATGTATGGGAGAGCGACACTGAGCGACAGGTAATATCTGGTACTGCTGAGCCTAGAGCTCTGGTGCTATACACTGAGCCGCCTGTAATAATACATGTGACGCTACATGGCGCTGTTAGAGGTGCTATACACTGACCTGCCTGTAATAATACATGTGACGCTACATGGCGCTGTTAGAGGTGCTATACACTGACCTGCCTGTAATAATACATGTGACGCTACATGACGCTGTTAGAGGCGCTATACACTGACCTGCCTGTAATAATACATGTGACGCTACATGGCGCTGTTAGAGGTGCTATACACTGACCTGCCTGTAATAATACATGTGGCGCTACATGGCGCTGTTAGAGGCGCTATACACTGACCTGCCTGTAATAATACATGTGACGCTACATGGCGCTGTTAGAGGTGCTATACACTGACCTGCCTGTAATAATACATGTGACGCTACATGACGCTGTTAGAGGCGCTATACACTGACCTGCCTGTAATAATACATGTGACGCTACATGGCGCTGTTAGAGGTGCTATACACTGACCTGCCTGTAATAATACATGTGGCGCTACATGGCGCTGTTAGAGGCGCTATACACTGACCTGCCTGTAATAATACATGTGACGCTACATGGCGCTGTTAGAGGTGCTATACACTGACCTGCCTGTAATAATACATGTGACGCTACATGACGCTGTTAGAGACGCTATACACTGACCTGCCTGTAATAATACATGTGACACTACATGGCGCTGTTAGAGGCGCTCACCAGATTCACTTTCATAAATGTGGTTTTGCGTACAGCGCCCAGCATTCACCAGGCGCTGCCTGCCGCTACGAGGCGCTACCTGCCGCTATCCCTTCTTACATAACCCCCCAAGTTCTAATAAATGTATACGTCCTAACCAGATTCATTGCCGCCATCGTCTCCACAGACACGACATTGTTAACTCTGTGCCTAAACTGTCGGAAACTGAGAGTTGGAGATTTCCATGATTTTGCTATCACCTGGTTTGCGCCAGTGAATAAATGACTGTAATTACTACTTTGTACAGCGCTATGGAAGATGATGGCGCTATATAAATAAACAATAATAATAATAATAAAAAGATAACTTCGGCTGAAAGTTACTACAACCCGGGATCTTCTTATGCAGTAAGGCTATGCGGGGATATTTAATTGGTGCTCCCAAAATGCCACTAATAACTCCAAAAAAATGTTATCCCAGAATTCCCCAGCCGCCGCACTCCCATCACGTGTGTCTATATCAGGGGTACGCAGCCACTTCTTATAAAGGTCCATTTAAAGGTATCCGGTGAGAGGTGAAGGTCTGGGCGGAGGACTGTTGTGGGGGGGGGGGGACACTTAGGGCCTTATTCATGAAGGGATAGCGTCAGGTAGCGCCTTGTTAATGAGAGGTAGCGACAGGTAGCGACTGGTGAGCGCCAGACACGGCAGCAATTACACATTTATCAAGAAGAATTTGTTGAGCCACTGGGATAACGCCATGTAGCGTCTGATTCATCATTATTCCAGCCTCAGTGAACAGCGCTGGCGTTCAGCCTTCCACAGCGCCAGGTATTACCTGTCGCTACCTGTCGCTCTCCCATACATTTCAATAGACGATCCTTTTCTTCTCTTTAAACTGGGTTTTTTTTTTTTTTTTTTTTTTTTTTTTTAAATAATTTTGTGACCTCTTCTGGCATTGAAAAATGCAGTTTTTTGAATTTTTTTTCATGTTTTATATACTTATGCAGAAATGACATTACAGGTCTGGCATTAATGTGTTCATGTTACAATGTTATTACTGGTGTTACTGGTGGATAGATGCTGAAAAACAGACTTTAATCACACAGCCTCCTGCGCTCTGGGCTTCAGAGAAGCATTTTTCAGAGTTTTGTGAAGCTGTTTTTTTGCTGAATATGGTGTGAGTCGGTCGCTATGAGCAGTCGCTAACATGCGCTCCCATACAGCGCTGTACTGGTCAAATAGCGAATCATCACAATGTATTCATCATTGCTGCACAGCTAAGATCTAGCGACCCATGGCCGAGCACTGCGACTACTAGCGGGCGCTCTGAAAATGCCTGCTACAGACGCTCATCTGTCGCTACCTGGCGTTAGTGATGAATCAGCCTGTCCGAATCAGTACATTTGGGAAGGAGCTATAGATTCCCCCAGCAAAGCTAAAAAAGGCTGCTTGCCCCCCAGCCCAAAATCCTATTGGACACTGGAAGCTTTTTTTTATGGGTCCCACAGAGCCTACAGCTCTGACCCGCAGCACACTGCTCTAACCCCCCCCCCCTCCCCATTGCATTCTGTAGGCCTCATACAGGGGGGACTAGGGCCCAAAATGTTACTGGCAATAAGGTCTGGTACCAAGGATGGATAGACAGAGCTCGGGGAGAGGGATGAATGGCAGAGAAGCTGTAATGAAGAGGGATGGAGAGCGAGCTGGGAGAAGGGATGGATGGGGCAGAGCTGAGGGGACAGGGATGGATGGGGCAGAGCTGAGGGGGCAGGAATGGATGGGGCAGAGCTGAGGGGACAGGGATGGATGGGGCAGAGCTGAGGGGGCAGGAATGGATGGGGCAGAGCTGAGGGGGCAGGAATGGATGGGGCAGAGCTGAGGAGACAGGGATGGATGGAGCAGAGCTGAGGGGACAGGGATTGATGAGGCAGAGCTGAGGGGACAGGGATTGATGAGGCAGAGCTGAGGGGACAGGGATTGATGAGGCAGAGCTGAGGGGACAGGGATTGATGAGGCAGAGCTGAGGAGACAGGGATGGATGGAGCAGAGCTGAGGGGACAGGGATTGATGAGGCAGAGCTGAGGGGACAGGGATGGATGGAGCAGAGCTGAGGGGACAGGGATGGATGGGGCATAACTGACGGGACCAGGAAAGGATGGGGCAGAGCTGAGGGGACAGGGTTGGATGGGGCAGAGCTGAGGGGACAGGGATGGATGGGGCAGAGCTGAGGAGACAGGGATGGATGGGGCAGAGTTAAGGGGACAGGGATGGATGGGGCAGAGCTGAGGGGACAGGGATGGATGGGGCATAACTGACGGGACCAGGAAAGGATGGGGCAGAGCTGAGGGGACAGGGTTGGATGGGGCAGAGATGAGGGGACAGGAATGAATGGGGCAGAGCTGACGGGACCAGGGATGGATGGGGCAGAGCTGAGGGGGCAGGGATGGATGGGGCAGAGCATAGAGCTCCCCCTGGGAACAAGTGGTGGAGACCCGTCTTACTATGGCAAGTTGTGGAGGCCATGAGTTCCCTCTTTATAATCCAGTCCTGCTTTTCCTCCATGGGTGCAAATAGAGGCCCCCTGAGCTGTGGGGGACCGGAGCAGGCACCCCATTGAACCAATAATCTGTATGGGCACACATACCAGTGCAGGCACGTGCCCCGGGGCCCATGGAACAAGGGGGCTGGCACAAGCTTCCTACACCACCTCTGCAGAATGTACCCCCAGTGCCAGCTACATACTTATCTACCCATCCATGTCATCTCCTTCCTCCTCACCTCTGTGCACCCGAGGGACCCGGCTGTGGAGTGTTTGCCCCGGGAGGGGGGAGCATCTGCTGATGGGGCTCGTAATAGGGGCCCTGCTTTGGGACCCCATCAGGTTTTGATTTTACTGTGAGATCCGACATCTCTGGAAGGTTTGCAGCTCAGGACCTTATTCACGAAGGGATAGCGCAAGGTAGCGTCAGGTAGCGCCAGGTGAGCGCCGGACACGGCAGCAATTACACATTTATGAAGCCGAATATGGTGGGCGACTAGAACAACGCCATGTAGCGTCCGATTCATCATTATCCCAGCCTCAGCGTACAGCGCCGGTGTTCAGCCTTGCAGAGCGCCACATCTTACCTGTCGCTACCTGGCGTCTCCCATACATTTCTATGGACGATCCTTAAATCCCCTTCCTGATCCCAATTTATTTTTTTTTCTAATAAAATCTCTGATATTTCTGACATGTATCCTGGGCAAGAAAATGACATTTTTGAAAGCTTTTTTGATTATTAATATTTTTATGCAGAATTGTCATTACATGTCTGGTATTAAAGTGTTCATGTTACAATGTTATAACAATGTCATTCCATATGTTTCGCTTTGTTACTAGTGGATACATGTTCAAAAACAGACTTTAATCACACAGCCTCTGTCGCTATGGGCTAAAACGACCTGATTTTGAGCGCCGGCGATGTTTGAGGCTGTTTTTTTGATGAATGTGGTGTGAGTCAGTCGCACTAAGCTTGCGCTACCCTTTCACTCCCATACAGCGTACTACTGCGACTCATACATCATATTCATCTATGCTGGCCGGCGACTGAGGTGCTCTGAAACAAGTGACCACGGCCGAGCACAGCGACTACTAGCAGGCGCTCTGAAATTCGCTCTACAGATGCTCATCTGTCGCTACCTAGCGTTAGTAATGAATCAGCCTGCCCGTCGCATTTTCCCGGGCAGATGGCTTTGCTCTTTAGTCACCTTTTGATGCTGTTTTACTGAGTTATTCTTTAAATACAAAACCCCGGATGAGATTGGATTAACATCCTACGTAAAAATCCAGGAGCATTATAACGTATCATTCCTCCGGCTGGCTTTTCTGTGCTTCACACAAGTCTGATGAATGGGAATAGAGAACAAGAGGGCGGCCAGAGACGTCAATGTCCCGGGAGCATCAAAGTGACCCCTCTGGGGCGATCTCCCCTTTTATGGTGAGTTTTTTTTTCTCTCCCTGATCTCCTACGCGGGTGACAATAGTGAAAGCTGCGACTTTGTATCACGCACAACACAAAGCCACGTTTATGGAGCTCGGCCACTGCACCTGGATCTTGGAGAATGTTTCATTTGTAGATAAAAGCCGCTGATGCCTCTACGCTGCGCCCGGCTGACTTCCATCAAACGCTCAGAAAATTTTATCCGGGAAAATAAAACGAGTGTGATGTTATCCGTCGCCGCTTCTGATCGCGCTCGTTGTGGATGAGGGAACAGATTAAACTAACTTAGAGAAGCGAGGGCTTTTTTTTTTCTTTTAGATGTACAGATTGTTATGATATTTATAGTCAGGGCAGGCGTCAGCATTGGGCCAACCCAGGCAGGTGTCGGGACCCCTGCACCCACCTGTTTCCCCCTACCCTGGGCAGCCCCTATGCAGGATGCAGGGCCGTGCAGTAACCAGCGTCAGTCAGGGGCAGGGGCGACCTGGTCATAGGGAGATCTGGGACAATGCCCAGTGGGCCGCACTGCTTTGGTGACAATTGGGCTTCTGCTTTTAACACCCACATTTAATCCTTGATGATGGATTTGGCTTCTATTGCTAAAGCTTGGCGTTGAGGTGGGACATTGATGGTGGGTTTGGGCTCTGTTGCTGAGGCTTGGAGTTGAGGTGGGACATTGATGATGGGTTTGGCTTCTGTTGCTGATGCTTGGCGTTGAGGTGGGACATTGATGATGGGTTTGGCTTCTGTTGCTGAGGCTTGGCGTTGAGGTGGGAAATTGATGATGGGTTTGGCTTCTGTTGCTGAGGCTTGGCGTTGAGGTGGGACATTGATGATGGGTTTGGCTTCTGTTGCTGAGGCTTGGCATTGAGGTGGGACATTGATGATGGGTTTGGCTTCTGTTGCTGAGGCTTGGCGTTGAGGTGGGACATTGATGGTGGGTTTGGGCTCTGTTGCTGAGGCTTGGCGTTGAGGTGGGACATTGATGATGGGTTTGGCTTCTGTTGCTGAGGCTTGGCGTTGAAGTGGGACATTGTGAGTTTGGCTTCTGTTGCTGAGGCTTGGCGTTGAGGTGGGACATTGATGATGGGTTTGTCTTCTGTTGCTGAGGCTAAGTGTTGAGGTGGGACATTGATAATGGGTTTGTCTTCTGTTTCTGAGGCTTGGCGTTGAGGTGGGGCATTGATGATGGGTTTGGCTTCTGTTGCTAAAGCTTGGCATTGAGGTGGGGCATTGATGATGGGTTTGGCTTCTGTTGCTGAAGCTTGGCGTTGAGGTGGGGCATTGATGATGGATTTGGCTTCTGTTGCTAAAGCTTGGCATTGAGGTGGGGCATTGATGATGGGTTTGGCTTCTGTTGCTGAGGCTTGGCATTGAGGTGGGTCATTGATGATGGGTTTGTCTTCTGTTGCTGAGGCTTGGCGTTGAGGTGGGTCATTGATGATGGGTTTGGCTTCTGTTGCTGAGGCTAAGTGTTGAGGTGCGGCATTGATGTTGGGTTTAGATTCTGGTGCTGAGGCTTGGCGTTGAGGTAGGACATTGATGATGTGTTTGGCTTCTGTTGGCTTCTGTTGCTGAGGCTTGGCATTGAGGCTGGACATTGATGATGGGTTTGGATTCTGTTGCTGAGGCTTGGCGTTAAGGTGGGACATTGATGATGGGCTTGGCTTCTGTTGCTGAGGCTTGGCATTGAGGTTGGACATTGATGATGGGTTTGGCTTCTGTTGCTGAGGCTTGGAGTTGAGGTGGGACATTGAGGATGGGTTTGGCTTCTGTTTCTGAGGCTTTGCGTTGAGGTGGGACATTGATGATGGGTTTAGCTTCTGTTGCTGAGGCTTGGCGTTAAGGTGGGACATTGATGATGGGTTTGGCTTCTGTTGCTGAGGCTTGGAGTTGAGGTGGGACATTGATGATGGGTTTGGCTTCTGTTACTGAGGTTTGGCGTTGATGTGGGACATTGATGATGGATTTGGCTTCTATTCTATTATTTTGGATGTGCAAATTGTTATGATATTGATTGACAGGGCAGGCGTCAGCACTGGGCGTACCCAGGCAGGTGTCGGGACCCCTGCACCCACCTCTTTCCCTCTACCCTGAGCAGCCCCTTATGCAGGATGCAGGGCCGTGCAGTCAGGGGCAGGGGCGGCCTGGCCATAGGGAGACCTGCGACAATGCCTGGTGGGCCGCACTGCTTTGGAGCCAGTTGGGCTGCTGTTTTTAAAACCCACATTTAATCCTTGCCCCTCTAAGCCCCCTGTACCCAGCGGCACTGTACCCACAAGCCAAGGAACCCCAGCCCCCAATGTTATAGCCAGTGGCAGACTGGGGCCAAATATCAGGCCGGATTTTTACCAGCACCCAGCCGACCCATGACCAGCCAGTGGCATCTCTGCTGCTTCCCGGCCAGTCACCCAGTGTCCTCCAAGACTGAGGCTATATCATTAGGGTGAGGAAATGGGCTGGGGGTTGCTTGGCTCCAAGACTGAGGCTATATTATTAGGGGGAGGACATGGGCTGGGGTTGCATGGGTGAGGGGGTATTGTGGGGAAGGGGATGGGGGGCTGGGATTGGATGGGAGTGTTAGTAAAGGTAGCAGCCCAGACTGCCCCAAAGTAGTGTGGCCCACCTGGCATTTGCCCCGGTCTCCCTAAGGCCAGTTCGCCCCTGGCTATAGCCCCGGCATCATGGTTGGGGGGGCTCAGTCCTTCTATTTCTTGGGCCGGCCCCAGGGGCTGGTAAAATCCAGGTCTGATTTTTGACCCCAGTCTGCCACTGACTAGCTGCGACTTTGCCCTATTGGGAGAGCATGTCTTTCCTTCTGTCAGTCCTTCTATTCATTGTTTCTTCCCTCCTATTACTTTCTTTCTTTATTTCATCTGTTCATTCTGTCATTCCTTTTTTTCTTCTTTCCTTCAATTATTTTTTCTGGCATTACTTATCTTTCTTTTTTTCTGTCAGTCCTTCTATTTTTCTCTTTCCTTCCATATCTTCTTTTTTTCTCCCATTCCTTCCCTTTTTCCTGCTTTTTTCTGTCTTTCGTTTAATTCTTTCTTTGGTTCTGGCATTTATTCTTTCATCTTCTTTCTTTGTTTCTGTCATTTATTCTTTCCTCTTCTTTCTTTGTTTCTTGTCATTCATCACATGGTTTTATTGTTACTTTGTTTCTTTCCTTTTATTATTTTTTATATCTTTACATCTATTTTTTGTCATTTTCTTTCTTTCTTTCTTTCTTTCTTTCTTTCTTTCTTTCTTTCTTTCCTGCTTTAATTTTTTTGCATCATTCCTTCTATTCTTTCGTTCTTTATTTTTCTCTCTTTCTGCAATCCCATCTATTCCTTCTATACTTAGAGGCTGATTCAGTACTAGTGCCAGGTATTGCCAGATGAGAGTCTGTATAGCAGCGCTTAGAGTGACCGCTAGTAGATGCTGTAAGCGGGTATCGGGTGCTGTAACAGCTTCAGTCGCTGTAGTAACCTGATGAATGTGATGTATGTTGGGCACTCTAACAGCAGTACAGTGCTGCAGGGAGCGAGAGGTAGCGCCAGCTCAGTGTGTCCGGTACTCTGCGCTCCACACCATATTTAACGAAACACGCTCTAAAGCTGGGCGCTGTAGCATACAGCGCAAGAAGGTGTGTCATCAAAGTCAGTTTCTGAACACATATCCACCAAGTGAAAACACATGGAATGACATTGTTATAACACTGGGACAATAACACACACACACACACACTGTAATAATACATGTGACACTACATGGCGCTGTTAGAGTCGCTCACCAGAATCGCCTTCATAAATGTTGTTTTGCGTACATCGCCCGGCGTTCACCAGACGCTGCCTGCTGCTACGAGGCGCTACCTGGCGCTAGCGTTTCTTAAATAACCCCCATAGTCATTTCTTCTATTACTTTTTTCTTTCTGTTCTTTGCAGTATTCACCATAGATGTAACTTCATCACCATGTTTGGAGTGTCATACCACACCACAAGGGGATCACTCTGTAGCCCAAGGGCCCAGATAAACTGGTTATTGCGATGCTGAAAGGAGGGCAGAAACACATATCCCATTTATTATTGGTGCAATGGAGCACAGGCTCTGGGCCCACAAAGCTCTGGGTCCCCCCAGCACCGATATATCAACCAGGGAGCATAACCAGATTCAAACTGCCTGAGATCGGGTCCCCCACACTCCCCCAGTCCACCACGTGCTGTTTACTGTTCTTTAAAAAGTAAATGATGGCTTAGAGGTTAATTGCCTAACCTCTCTGCACTGCATAAATGAGGAGCGCTGAGGCAGCTGGGAGTGAAACTTCCAACAGTGCTCCTCATCAAAGCAGCCAAATGACATCTTGTTGAGCTGATGGGGAGTGATGTAATCCACTTCCATTAAAGCAGAACAAAACTCGTGATTACCTCATCCCAAGTTTTAATCCTTGCCCCTGATTTGGGATGCCCCGCTAAGTGAAACCCCCCAGATGACACTAAGGTGGGACATTGATGATGGGTTTGGCTTCTCTAGTTGAGGCTTGGCATTGAGATGGATTTGGCTTCTGTTGCTTAAGCTTGGCATTGAGGTGGGACAATGATGATGGGTTTGGCCTCTGTTGCTGAGACTTGGCATTAAGGTGGGACATTGATGATGGGTTTGTCTTCTGTTGCCGACGTTTGGCATTAAGGTTGGAAATTGATGATGGGTTTGGTTTCCATTGCTGAGGTTTGCCATTGAAGTGGGACATTGATAATGGATTGACTTCTGTTGTTGAGGCTTGGCATTGAGGTGAGACATTGATGATGGGGTTTGGCTTCCATTGCTGAGGCTTGGCAATGAGTGGGTCATTGATTGTGGGTTTGGCTTCTGTTGCTGAGGCTTGGTGTTGAGGTGGGTCATTGATGATGGGTTTGGCTTCTGTTACTTAAGCTTGGCATTGAGGTGGGACATTGATGAGGGGTTTGGCTTCTGTTGCTTAAGCTTGGCATTGAGGTGGGGCATTGATGATGGGTTTGGCTTCCATTGCTGAGGCTTGGCGTTGAGGTGGGACATTGATGATGGATTTGGCTTCCATTGCTGAGGCTTGGCGTTGAGGTGGGACATTGATGATGGATTTGGCTTCCATTGCTGAGGCTTGGCGTTGAGGTGGGGCATTGATGATGGGTTTGGCTTCCATTGCTGAGGCTTGGCGTTAAGGTGGGACATTGATGATGGATTTGGCTTCCATTGCTGGGGCTTGGTGTTGAGGTGGGACATTGATGATGGGTTTGGCCTCTGTTGCTGAGGGTTGGCATTGAGGTGGGGCATTTGATTCTAGCTTCTATTTTCAGTGCTGAGGTTTGGTATTGATTCAGGGACATTTGTGCTGGGTTTAGCTTCCATTACTGAGGTTTGGCATTAATGTTGGAACATTTGTGCTGCATGTGGTTTTCAGTGCTGAGGTTTGGGACTGATGCTGGATCTGGTTTTCACTGTTGGGGTTGGGCATTAATGACGACACATTGGTGCTGGATTCTGATTCATTCAAAGTTGGACATAAATGGCGTAACTTTGGTTTGTTGAGGTTTGTCATTGATGCTGAGAAATAGGTGCTGGAGTTGGTCTCCAATGTTGAGTGCTTTTGGCTTTCATTGTTAAGGTTAGGCATAAATGCTGGGACATTAGTACTGGTTAAGCTTCATTGCTGAGGTTGTGAAACTGATGCTGCGACTTTAGTGTTGGGTTTGGTTTTCATCGTTGAGGCTTTGTATTATTTGTGACCTGGTGCTGGGTTTGGCTTCCATTACTAGGAATTAATGCTGGGGGCATCCGTGCATGATTTAGGGTTGGGCTTCTGTTGCTGAGGCTTAGCATTGAGGTGCTGGGTTTGGCTTCTATTGCTAGGAATTGACACTGGAAACATTGGTGCATGATTTAGTTTCCATGGTGGAGGTTTGGAATTATTGTTGAGACATTGGTGTTCTGTTGAACGTTGCTTAGTTTAAGATGGACCTTTAAGCTGGAACACTGGTAGTGTCATTGGCTTTTGAGGCAAGGTGACAAAGTTTGTTCCCTGTTAAGTACTGGATTTCATTATGGAGGTCAGGCTACTACAATGTTTTCGTTGGTGAGGTTTGGGCTCTAGTGTTGAGGTTGGAATTGATGCTAGGGTGTTCATGCTTCCCAAGTCTCCCTCCAACCCTCTCCTCATATATAGCCTCATTGTACCCCCTAGTCATTTTTTGCCCCTTCAATACTATAGCCTCAACATTCTGGCTGTAAGAGAACATAGCCACCCCTGTCATAGGAAGAGCTGCAAGTCCTACCTTTAGATAAGTCTCATATGAAGCAGTCTAAGGGGAGGAGATTGGTTAAGGCGCGCTTTAATCTGTGTCAGACTTAAGTATGCCCAAAAGAGTGTGAAATCTCTTATTGAGACTAGCTTTGGTCTGGATTAGTATACCTGTAAAGCTTCAATTCCTTATAAAATTAACATATGAAGTTGATACAGCGGTGCACGGGAGCACCGATACAACATTTGCTACATATTTCATTCTCCCTGTCTTACTGCATAAACGCAGGACAGTAGGCGAAATAATCAGCAGCTGGATCACCGGGCCTGATCAAGGTCAACTACTAACTTTTTCCCTAGAGACACGGACTCTTTCCTCCCTCTTCATATGAGGCTTAGCTAAAGGTAGGACTTGCAGCTCTTCTTATCCAACCCTAAAGGTGTGAGCCCTTTAACAAGGCAGCAGCTACCCAGTTTTCCAGCGCTCTTTCCATAGATATTCTTTTTCCCACCCCTGTCATAGTATCTGCCCTACAATACCAACGTTTCAGTGCCATCACTTTAAAGTGCCCATATCCACCCTTTGCCATATTTGCCCCTGCAATGCTTTATCCTCAGCTGACTCATTAAATGGCTGGGAAGCACTTCAGGGATGGGGTTGATCTTGGGCTTGCCAGGGCCAGTAAATTCCAGGGCTGATTTTTGGTCCCATTCCACCTCTGCTTGTAGTTGTATAGAGTGGTCACTGAAGTAGTAGTACACTAACAATATCCATTTGCCTCTGGCTTAGGTTGTTGTTTCGCCTACATAACAGATGCTCGAACAATTATTATAATTGTTTTTCTACGACATTCTCCATAAGCTCTAGAGACTGGTAAAAACCCAGGAGGCTGGCCATTTGTGAGATGCTATAACTCTCACGCGGCCACAACAATCATTCCACAGAGTTATTTAAATCATCCATCTTCTCGATTTTGCTGAAACTCAACTCCCCCAACTGGGTTGTGTTGAGGTCAGAAGGTCCTTAAAGTGTTACAGAAAACCATATCTGTATAGGATCTCCAACATTCTGCCTGGTCCTTGGTCCTTTTTTAGGGACAGACGTTCATCTGTGAGGCTGAACACTGAGGTTGACAGTTGAGTCTCCAATTTACCCCATATGTGTCTGGTTGAGTTGCATCGAGCTGGATTTTCCCAGGTTGAGTTTGGGGCTAGACGGGCCCCCTCGCAGCCTTGATCAACTGATGCCGGCTTAAAGGTCAGGATCTTTATAGGATCCCTGGTGGACTTTCCTAGGAAAAATAGGCCCTATCCTGCAGCCGAGTGATATGTCTCTTCTATTTCTCCCACTTATATAATTTGCTGGGCTCCTCTGTCCGTTTTCTAGCTCGTAGCTTGCTGAGCGTCTCTCTTTTGGGTACCTGATTGTGCTCCCTCTTTTTGTAGTTTGCTGAGCTCCTCTATCTAAGGGCCCTTTACTCCCTCTATTTGCCTCTGTGTAGTTTGATAAAATTCTCTGATTCAGGCCCTATACTCCCTCTATTTGCCCCCTTGTAAAGTTCCTTTGTGCCTAGGTTCTGCATTCATTTTATTTGCCCCCTTGTAGATTGCTGAGCACCAGGGTCTGTGTTCCCAGTAGCCCTTACCCCCATAGCTTGCGGCCCCTAGGCCCTGTACTCCCTGTATTGTACATTGTAGTTTGCTAGGCTTGTGCCCTGTAGTCCCCTTAAAGTTTGCTATTGTCTTCTGCCTCAGTCTCTTTTCTGCCTCCATCCACACCCTTGTAGTTTGCTTGGCCCTCTGCCCTATGCTCCCTTTTTTGCCCCTTGTAGTTTGCTGGGCCCATCCAGACCTATGCCCTTTACTCCCTCTATATGCCCCCTTGTGGTTTGCTGAGCTCCACTGTTCCTAGGCCCACTACTCCCTGCATCCCATCCCATTTGTCCCATCCCATTGGCTCCCTTGTCCCTATGCCCTATACCCCCTCTATTTGCCCCCTTGTAATTTACTAAGTGTCTGTGTGCCTAGGTCCTGCACCCCCTTTATTTGTCCGTTTTAGTTTTCCGGGTTACTCAGCCCCTATTCCCTTTTCTCCCTCTATTTTTCATTTCTTGTTTGCTGAGCTCCTTTGTTTAAAGGTCCTGTACACCCTGTGTTTAGTTTGTTTCACTGCCTCCTAGGCCCTCTACACTATCAATTTTCCCCCTGGTAGTTTGTTGGACTCCTCTGCCCCTAGGCCCTGTATGTCCCTCTTGTAGTTTGCTAAACTTTGCTGCCCCTCGACCCAGTACTCCCTCTATTTATCCCATTTTATATTGCCCCTATGACTATACTCCCTCTATTTGCCCCATTTGAGTTTGCTCGGTTCCTCTGCCCCTAGGCTCTGTACCCCCTCATTTTGCCCCTTTGTGATTTTCTCCTCTGTTCTGTACTTCCTCTAGATGCCCTCTTGTTTTTTTTGGCCATTTGTCCCTATGCCTGGTTCAACTTCTATTTGCCCTCTTACTTTGTAGGACTCCTCTACCCCAAGGCCCTTTACTCCCTTAATTGCCCCTTGTAGTTGGTTGGCTCATCTGTGCCTAGGCCCTATACTCAGTGTTTTTGTGTCTTTTAGTTTGCAAGGACCCTCTGCCCCAGTCCTTCTACTTAAAGTGGACCAACATCCAGGGGGGATCAGATCCCTCCCCGCAGGGCATACGAAATCGGGATGCCCCGCAGTGTGAAACCCCGCAGGACACCCCGCAGAAACGCGAGATACAGCCTCCAGCGTGTTCAGAGCCGCTGTCCGTACATACCGCAGGGGCTCTGAGCGCTCTGATTGGATGAGCGCTCACGTAGGAGCGGGGTGAGGTGAGTTTTTTAGGGCGATCTGGGGGGTTTCACGCAGCGGGGTGCCCCGCGGAAGTGGACTTAATCAGTTTTTTGCCCCTTGGAATTTGCTTAGCTTAACTGCCGCTAAGCTCTTTATTACCTTTATTTGCCCTTTTGTAGTTTGATGAAATCTTCCAGGTACTTTTTTATTTAAGTCTAGGGCCAGCTGGGTAACCCATATTTCCTGGCAAGCCTATGGGTGAATGTTTGTTGGTAGTTAGAGGTAGCCTGGGACTTACACTATCCTCTCAGATGAAAGGCAACAATAACTGGTACGGAGTCTGGAAAGACCTTCTACCAATACATGGGTATGCAGGGGATTCCTGCACCAGGGGCTCTTGGGATCTCAGCAGCTTATCAAGAACAACCTTCCCCCCAAATAAAGATCTCAACAGCTACTCCATTATGACTGCCAAGAATTATGGGGCCGTGGCTCAGCTCGTCCTTTGAAAATCCATGCCTGCATTTTGAGTGAATGTTGCAATCAGTTTGATGCTCTTCTGCACATGTGTTGCTGGTTTGTAACCTGTTCTTATGACTTGTGACACGTGTTTACACATATCGGTCACGTACTGATCCTACATGTTACCCATCCATTCAAGCATCCCAAAACCGAAGCAGTCAGAGTAGCCCGGAGCAGCGGCTCCCCAACTCAATTAGCCAAATGTTTCCTGACAACATCCATGCTTAATAGCAAAGTCAATATTAGACAAGAAAGGTACAATAATGCACGATACATATTGTAAATGGACCACAGGGAAGGATCCATGGTCTTCTTTGAATCCTGTATTGGGGCTCACCTCACATCTTCCCTTGTTCTTGCTTGGCCCATGACCCTCCATTGCACGTGCTTTGTCTGCTCTAGGGCCCATGGCCCTCCATTGTCTGTGCTGTATCTGTTAGGCATACGACCCACCATTGTCTGTGCCATGTCTGTGCTGAGCCCACAACCTTCCATTGTCTGTGCTCTGCCTGGACCGGAGCCCATGGTCCTCTATCATCTGTACTACATTGTCGGTACTGGGGCCCAAACCCTCCATTGTCCGCACTAGTTTCCAAACCCTTCTTTTTCTGTTCTGGGACCCAGGCCCTCCATTATCTGCACTAGTTTCCAAACCCTTTGTTTTCTGCTCTGGGACCCAGACCATCCATTGTCTGCACCACGGCCCAGATCCTCCGTTGTCTGCCCTGGAGTCCAAAGCCTCCGTTGTCTGCATCGGGGCCCATATCCTGCATTGTCTGCCCTGGGGTCCAAATCCTACAATGCCTGCACTGGGGCTCAGATCCTGCATTGTCTGAACTGGGGCCCAGACCTTTCATTCTTGTCTTGTGTATGTCTGCCTTGTATTTCCCCTCCCGAGTCTGCGACCACCGCAAGACTACCCAGGGCTTGTGTACTCTCCACCATTTGGAGCACTGCTGAAGACCTGTGGTGGTTACAGGTTCTCCATCAAGTACTGGACCTCCCACGCCTTGGGTGGTTGGTGGCTTGCTGGTGCATACGGGTTGTTTGTCTTCTGTCCCTCATGTTCCTAGTCGCCTACTTGCTGTGCGATCCCCAACCCATGTCCAGACTCCTGAACCGGGAAATTCCTTAACGTCCTGGCATGACACTTACTTTTTCACCATTCTCCTATCTAACTGACTGACAAGTAGTCCTTCACATCTTCGACCCCTTCTCTTCTTCCCAAACCATGAACTTCTTGATGGTCCTACCTTCAAAACCATAACACCTCAATGTTTTGGTTTCCTGGATGGTAGCTCTCGGTACTGCAAAGTCTGCCCCACCTTCCATTCAGAAACCTTCATCGCCATCATACCAAGTGGCACCTTGCATTGTGTGGGTACGTTTTGCTGGTACAAGAAGACCTTTCTCAACCCTTCTCTACTCCCCAAACTATGAACTTCTCATTGGTCCTAACTTCAAACCCATGATACCTCAATATATTGGTTTCCTAGGTGGGGGTTGTTGGTTTAGGGAGCTCTGCCCCACCTTCCCTACATTTGCATCAGCCACCATGTTACCAGGTGGCACCTTGTATCATCTGGGGAGGTTCTCCTGGTACAAGAAGACCTTTCCCCACCTCTGAGTGGTGGCTGTTGGTATAGATAGATATGCGCTACCTTCCCTTCATTAACCTTCAGCCACCATGATACTGCGGGCATCTTGTATTACTGGGTAGGTTTTCCTTGCACAAGAAGACCTTTTCCAACCATTCTCCTCTCCCCAAACCATGAACCCCTTAATTGCCCTACCTTCAAAACCATGACACCTCAATGTATTGGTTTCCTGGGTGGAGGCTCTTGGTATAGGGAGATCTGCTCCACTTTTCCTTTATTAACCTTCAGCCACCACAATACCCAGCGGAACCTTGTATCATCTAGGTAGGTTCTGCTGGTACAAGAAGACCTTTCCAAACCTTCTACTCTCTCCAAACCATGAATCACTTAATGGTTTGACTGTCAAAACCATGACACCTTAATGTATTGGTTTCCTGTCTTGTGGCTCTTGCTATAGATAGATTTCTCCCCACTTCATTAACCTTCACCCACCATGATACCATATGGCACCTTGTATTGTCTTGGTATGTTTCTACTGGTACAAGAAGACCTTTCCCTATCTTTGGGTGGTGGCTTTTGGTATAGGGAGATCTGCCCCACCTTCCCTTCATTAACCTTCAGCCACCATGATACCAAGTAACACCTTGTATTGTCTGGGTAGGTCCTCCTGGCACAAGAAGAACTTTTCCAATCCTTCTCCTCTCCCCCAATCCATCAATGGTCCTACCTTCAAAACCATGACACCCTAATTTATTGGTTTCCTGGGTGGTAGCTCTTGGTATAGGGAGATCTGCCCTGCCTTCCTTCCATTAACCTTCAGCCCCCATGATACCAAATGGCACTTTGTATCATCTGAGTAGATTCTGCTGCTACAAGAAGACCTTCTCTCTTCTCCAAAACCATGAACCTCTCAATGGTCCTTCCTTCAAAACCATGACACCTTCATGTATCAGTTAGAACCGCCGCACCTTCCCTCCATTAACTTTCAGCCACCATAATACCATGTGGCACTTTGTATTGTCTAGATAGGTTCTCCTGGTACAAGAACACCTTTCCCAACCCAGCATAATTTGCCCCACGTTTAAACTATGACACCTCCAAGTGGTGCTTTATATTGGGTGGTGGCTCTTGTTATAGGTAGATCTGCCCTACCTTCGCTTTATTAACATCCAGCCAACAATGATACCAGGTGGCACCTTATATTGTCTGGGGTGATCCTTCTTGCACAAGAAGACCTTTCCCAACCCAGCATAAATGGCCCTAACGTAAAATTATGACACCTCCAAGTGGTGCCTTGTTTTGGTGGCTCAACCTGACCTCAGCTGCCCTACGCTAGCCATACCCCATCCGCCTTCTTTTCATCTTTTCCAAAATTTAACCTCTTCTTCTCGTTCCTCTTCAATGGCCCTACCCTACCCCTCTCTTAAAACCATCACTCCTCCAAGCGGTGCCTTGTTTTGACTGCCTGGGAAGGTGCTCTCAGCCCTACTCTACTCTGCCAACCCTGAACTTCCTACACATTTTCTCAAAACCATGACACCTCCATGTGCCGCCCTGGACAGGCTGCTTGGCTGAAGGATTTAGGTAGATCTTAACCACCCTCTCTTAGCCTTCAGTTTTATAACCTAAACTTCAAACTGACCTCAACTGCAAGTTTTAGCTTTTGGATGTGTAACGCCCATCTAGATTTCCTCCATAATGCCTCTACTAGATCTCCTCGCTAAAACCGTGACTTCTTCAAAACGCTCCAGGGAATAGTTGTCCGGGTGGTGGCTTTTGTTATAGGGAGATATGTTCTACCTTTCCCCCAACTGTCTTACACTAACTTCCTTTTTCCCGTGACTTCTCCATTTAAAGCGCACTGATTGATTTTCCTTTTGACTGAGTGTATTTAGGGTATTTCCTGTAGACCATATTTTTGGTTGAACCTGTTATGGTTCTTTTAATGTTTGTGTCTCTACCCAAACCCATGTGTGAATGGCTGACGCTGGAATTATAACGATTTGTAGGGCTGGTTTGATTTAACATACCTCCGTTAATCAACCCGGTTCCCCTCGGTAGGTTCTGCTGGTGCAAGAGGACCTTTCCAACCCTTCTACTCTCTCCAAACCATGAACCACTTAATGGTACGACCTTCAAAACCATGACACCTCAATGTACTGGTTTCCTGGCTTCTGGCTCTTGGTATAGGGAGATTTCCTCCCACTTACTTCATTAACCTTCAATCACCATGATACCATATGGCACCTTGTATTGTCTTGGTAGTTTCTAATGGTACAAGAAGACCTTTCCCTATTTTTGGGTGGTGACTTTTGGTATAGGGAGATCTGTCCCACCTTCTCTTCATTAACCTTCAGCCACCATGATACCAAGTGACACCTTATATTGGCTGGGTAGGTCCTTCTGGCAAGAGAAGAACTTTTGGCGGCTGAAAGTTAATGGAGGGAAGCCTCCAGATGGTGCCTTGTCTTGATAGGTGCTCTCAACCCTACTCTACCCTGCCAACCCTGAACTTCCTACACATTTTCTCAAAACCATGACACCTCCATGTGCCGCCCTGGACAGGCTGCTTGGCTGAAAGATTTAGGTAGACCTTAACCACCCTCTCTTAACCTTCAGTTTTATAACCTCAACCTCAAACTGACCTCAACTGCACATTTTAGCTGTTGGATGTGTAACGCCCATCTAGATTACCTCCATAATGCCTCTACTAGATCTCCTTGCTTAGAACCGTGACTTCTCCAAAAAGCTCCAGGGAAAAGTTGTCCGGGTGGTGGATTTTGTTATAGGGGGCTATGTACCACCTTTCGCCCAACTGTCTTACTCTAACTTCCTTTTTCCCGTGACTTCTCCATTTTAAGAGCGCTGATTGATTTTCCTTTTGACTGAGTGTATTTAGGGTATTTCCTGTAGACCATTTGTTTGGTTGCACCTATTGGGGATTCGTGTATCTATTCAGGAAGAAGTTCTGCTGTCTCCAGTATGGATCATATCTCCAGTTTGAGGGTTTTATGATTCTTTTAATGTTTGCCCCTCTACCCAAACCCATGTGTGAAAGGCTGACGCTGGAATTATAACGATTTGTAGGACTGGTTTGATTTAACATACCTCCGTTAATTAACCCGGTTCCCCTCTGTAAACAACGCATGGAGTATAGAGCGGCTGCGTGTTGGGCAGAAGCAGATGTGGCTGCCGTTTGAGTCTCTCTTGATGGAGCTGAGTAGACGCGCGAGGAGCGCCGCGGCCGGACATGTGCGGGGCATGTGAGCGCGCAGATGTGTCTCATTACACCGCACTTCCATTGTTATTCCTACAATTAGCCGGCTCTTCAGTAAAACGATCCCTCCGATGGCTTCACGCCTCATTCCGAACTTTTCATATCTATGGAAGGGCCGGCACAGCTGGATGACGGACCCGCCAGCTGGGAATGACTCCGCAAAGGCTAATTAGGGGCGGAGGGGGCAATTTTAACATAATAAGCTGCTAAAGACCACTAAATATAACAAATTATCGCTTCAGCCACCTTCCATTTAATGAGCGGCTCGTGATAACTTTAAAGTGGGCCAAAACACCTTAGCAACTGCAGTCTAAATGACTTCTTAGCCAAGTGGAAGTGCTCCCCAGGGGCATCAGCACACTGCGGGACCTGGTAAATTTTAGTCGAGTAGACTAAGCAGGGCCGGATTAAGTGTGGTGGGGGCCCCAGATACAGTTTTCCTTTAAAATAATAGTCCAGCCAAGTAACTGATTGGTGGTTGTCTGGCACCCGCCTACTTACTGGAACATCAGATCGAGTCCCTTGTGCCCCCCTTGTGCGGGTGCGTGCAGCTCGGGAACTCCTGCTTTGCCATTCTGGGTGGAGGGTAGTGTAGTCGCCCGGCTGGTTCCCTGCATTGAGCTGCCAGCGGCTGTGCTTGGTGGCTTATGTGCAGTGACAGCTCTGCACCCATCACTGTAGCATTGCTGGCGGCGGCTTCGCTGCTCTAGACTCTCCGTCCTGCCCTGTGGTGGCTTTGGCTGCAGGTTTGCAAACACAAAAAAGGCCCCACTGCCGTCGATAGCTTTTTTGCTGGCCCCTCGGCCCGTCAGACCAAAGACAGAAAAGCCTCCTGGACCAGACCATAACCCAACGGTTGGTGGAGGCCCTCTTTGCAGGGCAAGTGATGGAGGCCCCAGGAAGTGTGCCCCTTGTGCCCTCCTCATAATCCATCCCTGAGACTAAGATGGGAAAGGCTACAGGGGAGAGAAGATGAATATTAATGTTTTTTTTATGGTTGCCTGGACTTTCCCTTAAAGAGAAACAACACCCACAAAATTCACTTTCTTGGGTTTTGCTCCTCTCTGACTGTGTGTAGCCCCTGGGATCGGACATAAGCCCACCTTTTGCTTCTCACGGCTGCTCAGCCAATCAGCGGTGCTTATTCCATTCAGATTGAGCTCAGTGCAGCAAAGAAATCTGAACAGAGAGATCCCCGCATCCAGCTGTGGGCGTTTCCATGCTGGCCAAACAGGCGTGGGTGTGCACCTAGCTAAAGGGATGCTAGGGATGCGCACATGGCATAAAGACGCGGCTAGGCCTCTAGGAAGAGGTGAGTGGATCAGAAAATCCAGGGGGTGTCACACGGCTGGGCATCTCCATTCGGGATGCTACATAAAGCCAGGTCATGAAAACGACGTGGGAGTCCTGGGACAGGTGAGTTTTGCATATGATCGGTGGGGTTTCACACAGTGTCCTTAATCGGGATGCAGGTGATGGCTTTTAATCTTCTTTAAAAGATATATCATTTTTATTAAGATCACAAATCTAAAAATACGCCTAATATTTATCAAAAAAACTAAGGCCCTTATTTATGAAGGAATAGCGACAGGTAGCGACTGGTGAGCGGCCGGTAATGATGGGCCCCGCCACGAGAACGCCGGCTCCCCACCACAATCACACATTTATCAAGCCAATCCTGCTTAGCGACTGAGATAGCGCCATATAGCGACTCATTCATCATTATTCCAGCCTCAGCCCACAGCGCCAGTGTCCGACCTTGAACAGCGACAGGTATGACCTCTCACTACCTGGCGCTCTCCAATGCATTTCAAGGGAACAATCTTTAAATATTAATAATTAATTGTTATTAATTTTTTTTTTTTTTTTAATGTGAAAAATTCTGTGACCACTTCTGCCATTTTAGATATTATTTTTAAGGGAAAAAAAATTAAAAAAAAAATTGTACAGAATTGATATTACAGGTCTGATATTAATGTATTCATATTGCAAAATTATTTAAAAAACTAGTTTTTTTTGGTTTCCAAAAATATGGTTGTTTGGGGGTTAAAAAACTACTTTTAACCCATCGCCGCCAGCGCTCTGGGGTTTAAACAAGCATTTCACAGCGCAAGAATTTTTTGAGCGTGATTTGTTAATGAATATGGTGGGAGCCGGTCGCTAGGGCCAGTCGCTATCATGCGCTCCCATACAGCGCGGAACCTGTCAAATAGCGACTCCTCACCCAATATTCAACATTACGGCAAACCGACTCAGTCGCTATCAACTACCGAACAACGGCCAAGCACAGCGACTACTAGCGGGCGCTCTGAAAATTCCGCTACAGTCGCTCAACTGTCGCTACCTGCCGCTATTAATGAATCGGCCTCTAAATATGACATAAACAATCTAAACAATAAATACAACAATGGACAGAAGTAAAAAGGAGTCTTACAGACCTGAGGGGGGGGGGTGCTATACCTCTCATTGGGGTATATGAACTGGGATGCCCTGTTGTGTGAATATCCCCCAATCGCCCCATTCCAACGTGCCCGCGACAGGCCTCTCTGGACAGGCACGCAGGCGTGCACACAGCTAAAGTCTAAGGCGGAGATGTGGCCAGCGGCAATCTCTCTATTCAGATTTCGAATCCAAATAGAGACGAGTGGCGCTGATTGTATGTGTGGCCCATGGGGAACCTTATCCATTGGGGTACACACAGTGGGGCATCCCAAATCAGGGAGGAACAAGTCTTTTTTTGGTGTTGTTCCTCTTTAAGTAATTTAACATTTAATCAGTGAATATTATAAATAATTATATATATATATATATATATATATACATATATATATATACTGTACATGCTTTCATGCGTCAGTTTTATTATGATCATTAAATTGATCTGTATAATTGCATTGTTACACATAATTTATTCATTTATCTATTTATTTTAGATACATCATAAATACGTTTGTTCAGACCTATAACAATATAATTGTGCACAATAAAGTAAAAACAATTGATTAATTATATCCCTCTTAATGAATAGACCCAATACATAACATAGCCATAGATAAAATGATGTGGCGTGGGTCCTGGGGGGAAACGTGAATTTTTAGGGCAATCTGGGAGGTTTCACACAGCAGGGAATCCCAGATCGGGATGCCCCAGAAATGTGAACCATTAACCAGGATAGTGATTATACTAGCTCTAGGTCCACTTTTATAGTAATTGGAGGTTTATATTATTGCTGATCCCACCGGCACTCACTTTAGTTAGTGGGGTAATCACTAGTCCAATGGCGCATGCATGGGCTCTCGGCCAATATCATTATCATTCGGCAAACTGCTCTCATTGTTTTCCAGTGGGAGCGCAAGTTGTTGCATCCCCTGCATGGTCGGATGCTCGCTGCGCGAACGGACAATTTATCTGCTTGTGTAAAGCCAGAATTACTCTCAGCCTTCTCTCTGGCCCTTATTGAAGAAGGGATAGCGTCAGGTAGCGCCTAGTTAATGACAGGTAGCGACAGATAGCGGCTGGTCAACGCCGGACACGGCACGCAATTACACATTTATCAAGCAGAATCTGTTTAGCGGCTGGGATAGCGCCATGTAGCGTCTGATTCATCATTTCCACAGCCTCAGCGAACAGCGCCGGCGTTCAGCCTTGCACAGCGCCAGGTATGGCCTCTCGCTACCTGGCGCTCTCCCATACATTTCAATGGACGATCCTTTTCTTCTCTTTAAACGGGTTTTTTTTTTTTTTTCAAAAAAATCACAAATAATTCTTTGACCTCTTCTGGCATTGAAAAAGCAGTTTTTTCATAATTTTTTCATTTTTTTAATATTTCCTCAGAAAGGAGAGAAGCTCTGCCATTAAAGTGTTCATGTTACAATGTTGCTACAATGTAATTCCGTATGTTTTCGCTTTGTTACTAGTGGATAGATGCGTGAAAACAGACTTTAATCACACAGCCTCCTGCGCTCTGAGCTTCAAACAAATATTTTTCAGCGCCAGAGATTTGTGAGGCTGTTTTTTTGCTGAATATGGTGTGAGTCGGTCGCTATGAGCAGTCGCTAACATGCGCTCCCATACAGCGCTGTACTGGTCAAATAGCGACTCCTCACAATGTATTCAACATTACTGAACAGCGACTGAGTCGCTATAAAGTAGCGACTCACGGCCGAGCACTGCGACTACTAGCGGGCGCTCTGAAAATGCCTGCTACAGACGCTCATCTGTCGCTACCTTTCTAGTTTTTCTATGCAGTTTATTCATCAAGGGATAGCGCCAGGTAGCGCCTCGTAGCTGCAGGCAGTGTCTGGTGAACGCCGGGCCCTGTACGCAAAACCACATTTATGAAGGCGATTCTGGTGAGCAACTCTGACAGCGCCATGTAGCGTCACATGTATTATTACATGTCAGCGTATAGCGCCGGAGCTCTAGCTTCCAGAGCCTGGTATTACCTGTCGCTACCTGTGGCTCTCCCATACATTTCAATGGACGTTCCTTTTCTTCTGTTTAAACAGTTTTTTTTTTGTTTTTAATATTTTTTTCTCTCAAATAATTGTGTGACGTCTCCTGGCCTAGAAACATTCATTTTTGAAAACATTTTTGACTTTTTATGCAGAATTGTCATTACAGGTCGGGCACTAAAGTGTTAATGTCACAATGTTACAACAATGTAATTCCATGTGTTTTCGCTTTGTTACTGGTGGATATGTGATAAAAAACAGACTTTAATCACACAGCGTCTGGCGCTCAATGCTATAGCGTCCAGCTTTAGAGCGCCGATGCTGTGTGTGTTTTTTTGTTGAATATGGTGTGAGTCACTGAGAGTCGGTCGCACTGAGCTGACGCTACCTCTCGCTCCCTGCAGTGCTGTACTGGTGTTAGAGCGCCCAACATACATCTCATTCATCAATGTTGGCCAGGTTACTACAGCGACTGAGGCGCTCTGTTACAGCGCCATAAACCCGCTTACAGCATATGCTAGCGGCTGCTCTAAGTGCCGCTATACAGACGCTCATCTGCCAATACCTGGCGCTAGTAATGAATCAGCCTCCTGTCTCTCCCATCTCTCTCTCTCTTTCCTGTTGGTCTCTTATGTCTCTGTTTAAATAACACACCCGATTTTCACTTTTCAGGGTGTTTTTCCTCTCAGTGGGGGCATCCCGAATTGGGATGCTCCGGTATGTGTCCCTAGGTCACTCACCTTCCTGTCGCTCCCACGATGCAGACTCGGGTGAGAACGAGTGCGCTGATTGGCTGAGCGGCTAAGCCGCCGAGCAGCGCCGAAGGGAGCTGAGTGGACCTCCAGCCACATCCCCCACTTACGCGCGCCATTCAGAAAGGCCGGGCACGGGTGAGCGCACGGCTAGAGATTAGCCGGGATGCGGATGCGGTGCAGAGACGCAGCAGGACATAGTGAGTGTAACGGGGCTTTAAACTGCGGGGCATCCCAATTCAGGATGTTCCTTTATAATATGTTTCTCTCATCTGTTTCTCTTCGTCGCTCATATTTCTCCTGTACTATTTCCTCACGTTTCTCTTTTTCTTTTTTTTGTCTCTCTCTCCCGTTACTCATCCTCTCTCTTGTATTTATCTCCCCCCCCCCCCGCCTCTCTCTTTAGGGTCAATTCATGGCTGGGCGCAAAAAAGCCCAGAACATGCGCCAGTGAATCCGCATGCAGAAACTTGCGTCTCAGCGCACAATTCACTGGACCATTAACTTGGTTTGCACACGCTTGGATCGCATCAAATGGCATGCGTGGTGTGCGAGCGCAAGTTTCCGATTCAGGTACAAACTTTCGCATTGCGTCTAAAATCGGTGGCATAAACTACCATATGTCTCGCCCTATAAGACGCACTATTTTTCTGCTTCTGGGGCCGCACAAGCTGACATAAACCCTTGGGTCTGTGCAGCGGATGGGCGTAGCCTCCGTCCACGTCCGTTGTCCTCAATGAACACTGACACAGGCCACGCCCACTGGCTGTGGGTATGTCGTGCACCGGCCTGAGACGTAGCGGCGGTGCCGGCAGCGTCAGCAGCCAAAGCTCCTCCATCGGCTGGCCCCCCGATGGCTACAGCGCGGGAACAAGGCTCTTGTAAGTACATTTTTTTTTCTTCTCTCCAGCATCCAGGGTGGGGGGGGCTGATTCAGCCACATTGCATATGGGAATAAGATGGGGGGTACCACACTACCTATGGGGAATGGGAGGGGGGTGCCACACTGTCTATGGGGAATAGGAGGGGGGATGCCACACCACCTATGGGGAATGGGTTGGGGGAATGCCACACTGCCTATTGGAATGGGAGGGGGGATGCCACTCTATCTATGGGGAATGGGAGGGGGGAATGCCACACTGCCTATGGGGAATGGGAGGGGGGAATGCCACACTGTCTATGGGAATAAGATGGGTGAATGCCACACTGTCTATGGGGAACGGGAGGGAGGATGCCACTCTACCTATGGGGAATGGGAGGGGGGAATGCCACACTGCCTATGTAGAAAACCATCAGCTGTGATGATACATTGCTCTGCTGCACAGCTAAAAGAATTGTAACATTTTAGAAGTTACATTGACTGAATGGTGTGCGGTAAATCCAGAGTCCACAGTGAACAGTGATAAAGATACATTGTTGCAGCTTTCCCATCACACACAATCTCTCTAGCAGCTGGTGATTCAGTGTGTGTGTGTGTTTATATAACATAATACACACACTGTCTGCGTTTACTAAACTTTTTTTTTTAAGCAATATACATTTTTTTATAAGTTTTTTAACTATTTCCCAAATATTTTTTATAAAAAAAATTGAAGAGACAAAAAATAGAAATAAATCTAAAGGATGACACTTTCATTTGTAAAAAAAAAACACGCCGGCTCTTGAAAATACAAAAAGTGTGCGCAAATACATTGGCACGCGACCATGAATCAACCTTTTGTCTCTCTTGTGTCTGTCTCTCTACTTTCTCTCTCTATCACAGTATAAACAGTCTAAACAGTATAATGTCATTTTAAAGTGGAAACATTTCCCTTTTTATTATAGTATACCATCGGTAAATAAAGCCGGGGATACAATGTATTAGAAAGTGTTACATTGTATCATTAGGTGTTAGAATTGTATCCACACAGAGCAGAAGCCTTGGAAGGTTAAATTGGGTAAAGGTTACTGAAGGTCGCTTCTTTCAAGCTAAAAATAGGTTCTTTGGGCATTGTTGTTTTTTTGTGGTTTTTTAAGGAGAGCTCTGACTTTAGATACAGATGTTGTATAAAAATAAAAAGGAAATTACAGAAGTTAAAGATTCCTTTAACTTTACAAATCATGAAATGAAGCAATTATTAATAGTATGTTCAAGGGGACCTCCAGCAAGACAAAAACATGTTTTAAAGTGGTTAAAGAGGAACAAAACCCTAAGATCTTTTACTATCCTGTTTTTTTTTTCCTCTTGCAACGAGAATACAAATTTGGGAAGCCCCGCTGTGTGTATCCCCCAGGATTGGCCCCAAAAATACCTTTCTATTGTTACCACCCATATGTAGGGGCCAGTCAGCATCTCAGCTCAGTGCAGCAAGAAAAGCGGTGGGGTGCGCCCATGCCAACCATTCAGAAACGCATGCTGTGGTATGCGCCTAGGCTAAAGGTATAGCGGGGATGCAGTCACTGCCTGGGAATGTGGCAAGGTGAATGTAGCAGGCAATACACTGAGCAATCTCAATTTGGGATGCCCCATACAGAATGAGACCACCGGTCCTAGAGCCTTAGAGAGGAGATAGATAGATAGATAGATAGATAGATAGATAGATAGATATGAGATAGATAGATAGATAGATAGATAGATAGATAGATAGATATTAGATAGATAGATAGATAGATAGATAGATAGATAGATAGATAGATAGATAGATATGAGATAGATAGATAGATAGATAGATAGATAGATAGATAGATGATAGATAGATAGATAGATAGATAGATAGATAGATAGATAGATATTAGATAGATAGATAGATAGATAGATAGATAGATAGATAGATATTAGATAGATAGATAGATAGATAGATAGATAGATAGATAGGAGATAGATAGATAGATAGATAGATAGATAGATAGATAGATAGATAGGGGATAGATAGATAGAGGATAGATAGATAGGGGATAGATAGATAGATAGATAGATAGATAGATAGATAGATAGATAGATATTAGATAGATAGATAGATAGATAGATAGATAGATAGATAGATAGATAGATATTAGATAGATAGATAGATAGATATTAGATAGATAGATAGATAGATAGATAGATAGATAGATAGATAGATAGGGGATAGATAGATAGAGGATAGATAGATAGATAGATAGATAGATAGATAGATAGATAGATATTAGATAGATAGATAGATAGACAGGGGATAGATAGATAGAGGATAGATAGATAGGGGATAGATAGATAGATAGATAGATAGATAGATAGATAGATAGATAGATAGATGATAGATAGATAGATAGATAGATAGATAGATAGATAGATAGATATATAGATAGATAGACAGGGGATAGATAGATAGATAGATAGATAGATAGATAGATAGATAGATAGAGGATAGATAGATAGGGGATAGATAGATAGATAGATAGATAGATAGATAGATAGATAGATAGATGATAGATAGATAGATAGATAGATAGATAGATAGATAGATAGATAGACAGGGGATAGATAGATAGATAGATAGATAGATAGATAGATAGATAGATGATTGATTGATAGAGAGATGTGTTTATATGGGTTTTTAATATTACATAATTCCGTGATAGTGCTCCTTTAAAGAGGGATTATTTTTGTCAAAATACATTATTTTGTTAAAGGGAAACTTTTGCCATACAGATTGTTTAAACAACTTAAAGAGGAGCAATTACCTCCTGGAGGCTATAACACTTGAGGGGCGGTGGTCTCCCTCTTTATGGGGCATCCCAAACTGAGATGCCCCACTGAGTGACACCCTCCGGATTTACTCACCCCTTTCCTGGTGCCCTTGCCACGTCCTTGCGCCCGGACACATCCACAGCATACCTCTATCTAGAGCGCGTACCCCGTACCAGGCCTTTCTGAATGTCTGGCACAAGCACGACCACAGCTAGAAGCCAGCAGGGATTGTGGCCGGCGGCGCTCGCTCTGTGCAGAAATCATAATTGGAGTGAGCACCAATTATTGGCTGAGCGATTCATGTGGGAATCAGGAAGAGGTGAGCTTTTGAAGCCATTCTGTTGGATACACACAGCGGGGCATCCCAAAGTCCAAGAAAGCGACATTTTTGGGTCTTTTTTCCCTCTTTAAAAGGGAGGTTTGTTTTACTCTAAAAACACATTATTTGGCCAAGTGGAACTCCAATGTTTTCAGTTTTAATTGAAACAAATTCACCCCACATGTTTGGTGGTCATCCCACCATCAATCTGGTGGCTTCTTTATTTGCTTTCCAGAGGTCCAAAAACACACATTATGAATTTTTCCCTGGAAGACTTTAAAGCAGAACAAAACCCACCAGCGGCCAGCCTAGAATCTAAAAGGTTCTATGATCAGTTGTTGGCTTTTTCCTGGGGCTTCCCGAACTGGGACGTCCTGCTGTGTGAAACCTCACCTCAGGGCGTAAAATCTCCACCAGCGCAAACGTGGGCTCTCGTAATTGTTTTGATGCTGCCGCATCCCTGGCCTCATGCACGTTGCCCATTGATGTCAATGAGAGCTGTTTGCGGAAGGAGGTCAGAGGAGTAGATAGGATTTCTGGCACCCGGGGCAAAGATTCTAATTGGTGCCCCCCACAGGGGCTCAGGCCCCCCCCCCCTTGGTGCACCCCTGACCTGCTGCACCCAGGGCACATGCCCTTTCTGCTCCTACGCCCCTGAAGGAGGTAAATACTGCAAACAGCTCCCCACACATGCGCTGTTGGAATACGGAAGAGATGAGTTGTTTGGAGTTTTCTGGAGGCTTTCACACAGCGGGGAATCCCAATTTGGGATGCCTCCGGGGAACGGAACAAAACCTAGGAAAGAAAAATTCCCGGATTTTGTTCTGTTTTAGTGAGATTCAAAATCCAGGGAATGCAAAATATTGAAAACTATTGCACAGAGATAAAGAAGGACAGAAGAGAGGCGGATTGGCAATACCTCCCAAGTGTCCCTTATTTTGGAGAGACTGTCCCACTTTTGAGTCCTTGTCTCACGGTCCTTCGTTGTTCTTTGTCCCTCTTTGAGGTTTAATATGCAGATCTGCAGCAGTATATGATTCATTTGCCTATTTAAAGTATTTATATTGTTTTAACTGTTACATCCTATCCCCTATTATCAATAAATAAGGGGGTGTGGCCTAATTTAACAAATGTCCCTCTTTCTCACCCTGAAAAGTTGGTAGGTATGTGATTGGATGTGTGGCCGATTGTCCCATTAGGTCTTAATTAGGAGGCCGGGACATTTAGGAGGTTTCTCCTGCAGGAATTCCATTCTTAAATCCATGGCAGATGCCCGGGGCACGTGCTGCTCCTCCCTCCGGAATGAATAAGGAATGGCCGCCTTCCATGGCCATAGCCCGGCTCTGCACACAGCCAGCGGAGGTTCCTCAGAAGTTCTTGGAGGTTTCTCTTCCATGTGGCCAGGCCCCGGTGGGTCATGGGTCACCCTTTAGTCCAGGCCCGGGCTGGTGGCTGTGATTTAGGCAGGTCGCTGACCTCAGGCAAACAATGAAACAGATCCTCAGTCTCCTCCTGGGTTCTGCACAAAGGGCAGCTCAGACGATTAACCCAACATGGGCAACCCAGCGGTATCCCGGGCCTCCTCTGCCCCATCTAATCCAGGCTGGAGATGTGTCAAAACACAAAGTGATGTCTCACTAATCCAACCTGGATCTGCAGAATAGTTTCGCGTCACCTTTCCCGTTATTATTCCATGTGGATCTTGTTTCCTGCGGCCACCCGGGAGGAGCTTCTGCTCAACTGACTGACCCGTCATATTAGTGAATGTCATATGTCATAGTGGGAAACTGGCATGGTGGGATTGATGTTGTGGCCCACCACTTCCAGACTTACCATCCGTACCTTCCTGCTGCCCCTATACAATCCAAGGGTCCGATACATCCACCCAGGGCCGCCATCAGGAATTTCTGGGCCCCATACAGCAGCAATGTCTGCCCCCCCCCCCCCCACACACACACACACACACATTCCAATACGTGATGGCTTGGCCCCTAGTTTAAACTGGGCCAACAGCCTGGCACTTTTGGAAAAGAAAGGTGGCGGCCATTTTGGAGCTTCCACTATCAACTAACGTGGAGAGCACTTGTGGCATTCTCCCCTCCCATTCCCCATATAGGCAGTGTGGCATTTCCCCCTCCCATTCCCCATATAGGCAGTGTGGCATTCCCCCCTCCCATTCCCCATATAGGCAGTGTGGCATTCTCCCCTCCCATTCCCCATATAGGCAGTGTGGCATTCTCCCCTCCCATTCCCCATATAGGCAGTGTGGTATTCCCCCCTCCCATTCCCCATATAGGCAGTGTGGCATTCTCCCCTCCCATTCCCCATATAGGCAGTGTGGCATTCCCCCCTCTCATTCCCCTATAGGCAGTGTGGCATTTCCCCCCTCCCATTCCCCTATAGGCAGTGTGGCATTCTCCCCTCCCATTCCCCATATAGGCAGTGTGGCACCCCCCCTCCCATTCCCCATATAGGCAGTGTGGCATTCTCCCCTCCCATTCCCCATATAGGCAGTGTGGCATTCTCCCCTCCCATTCCCCATATAGGCAGTGTGGCATTCCCCCCTTCCATTCCCCATATAGGCAGTGTGGCATTCTCCCCTCCCATTCCCCATATAGGCAGTGTGGCATTCCCCCTCCCATTCCCCATATAGCCAGTGTGGCATTCCCCCCTCCCATTCCTCATATAGGCAGCGTGGCATTCGCCCTCCCATTCCTCATATAGGCAGTATGGTATTCCCCCCTCCCATTCCCCATATAGGCAGTGTGGCATTCCCCCTCCCATTCCCCATATAGGCAGTGTGGCATTCCCCCCTCCCATTCCTCATATAGGCAGTGCGGCATTCCCCCCTCCCATTCCCCATAGGCAGTGTGGCATTCCCCTTCCCATTCCCCATATAGGCAGTGTGACATCCCCCTCCCATTCCCCATATAGGCAGTGTGACATCCCCCTCCCATTCCCCATATAGGCAGTGCGGCATTCCTCCCTCCCATTCCCCATATAGGCAGTGTGGCATCCCCCCCTCCCATTCCCCATATAGGCAGTGTGACATCCCCCTCCCATTCCCCATATAGGCAGTGTGACATCCCCCTCCCATTCCCCATATAGGCAGTGCGGCATTCCTCCCTCCCATTCCCCATATAGGCAGTGTGGCATTCCCCTCCCATTCCCCATATAGGCAGTGCGGCATTCCTCCCTCCCATTCCCCATATAGGCAGTGTGGCATCCCCCCCTCCCATTCCCCATATAGGCAGTGTGACATCCCCCTCCCATTCCCCATATAGGCAGTGTGACATCCCCCTCCCATTCCCCATATAGGCAGTGCGGCATTCCTCCCTCCCATTCCCCATATAGGCAGTGTGACATCCCCCTCCCATTCCCCATATAGGCAGTGTGACATCCCCCTCCCATTCCCCATATAGGCAGTGCGGCATTCCTCCCTGCCATTCCCCATATAGGCAGTGTGGCATCCCCCCCTCCCATTCCCCATATAGGCAGTGTGACATCCCCCTCCCATTCCCCATATAGGCAGTGCGGCATTCCTCCCTCCCATTCCCCATATAGGCAGTGTGGCATTCCCCTCCCATTCCCCATATAGGCAGTGCGGCATTCCTCCCTCCCATTCCCCATATAGGCAGTGTGGCATCCCCCCCTCCCATTCCCCATATAGGCAGTGTGACATCCCCCTCCCATTCCCCATATAGGCAGTGTGACATCCCCCTCCCATTCCCCATATAGGCAGTGTGACATTCCCCCTTCCATTCCCCATATAGGCAGTGTGTCATCCCCCCTCCTATTCCCCATATAGGCAGTGTGGCATTCCCCCTCCCATTCCCCATATAGGCAGTGTTGCATTTCCCCTCCCATTCCCCATATAGGCAGTGTTGCATTCCCCCTCCCATTCCCCATATAGGCAGTGTGGCATTCCCCCTCCCATTCCCCATATAGGCAGTGTGACATCCCCCTCCCATTCCCCATATAGGCAGTGTGGCATTCCCCCTCCCATTCCCCATATAGGCAGTGTGACATTCCCCCTTCCATTCCCCATATAGGCAGTGTGTCATCCCCCCTCCTATTCCCCATATAGGCAGTGCGGCATTCCTCCCTCCCATTCCCCATATAGGCAGTGTGGCATTCCCCCTCCCATTCCCCATATAGGCAGTGTGGCATTTCCCCTCCCATTCCCCATATAGGCAGTGTTGCATTCCCCCTCCCATTCCCCATATAGGCAGTGTGGCATTCCCCCTCCCATTCCCCATATAGGCAGTGTGACATCCCCCTCCCATTCCCCATATAGGCAGTGCGGCATTCCTCCCTCCCATTCCCCATATAGGCAGTGTGGCATTCCCCCTCCCATTCCCCATATAGGCAGTGTGGCATTTCCCCTCCCATTCCCCATATAGGCAGTGTGGCATTCCTCCCTCCCATTCCCGATATAGGCAGTGCGGCATTCCTCCCTCCCATTCCCCATATAGGCAGTGTGACATCCCCCTCCCATTCCCCATATAGGCAGTGTGGCATCCCCCCCTCCCATTCCCCATATAGGCAGTGTGACATTCCCCCTCCCATTCCCCATATAGGCAGTGTGGCATCCCCCCCTCCCATTCCCCATATAGGCAGTGTGACATTCCCCCTCCCGTTCCCCATATAGGAGGGGGGAATTCTCCCTCCCATTCCCCATATAGGCAGTGTGGCATTCCTCCCTCCCATTCCCCATATAGGCAGTGTGGCATCCCCCCCTGCCATTCCCCATATAGGCAGTGTGACATCCCCCTCCCATTCCCCCTATATAGGCAGTGCGGCATTCCTCCCTCCCATTCCCCATATAGGCAGTGTGGCATTTCCCCTCCCGTTCTCCATATAGGCAGTGTTGCATTCCCCCTCCCATTCCCCATATAGGCAGTGTTGCATTCCCCCTCCCATTCCCCATATAGGCAGTGCGGCATTCCTCCCTCCCATTCCCCATATAGGCAGTGTGGCATTTCCCCTCCCATTCCCCATATAGGCAGTGTTGCATTCCCCCTCCCATTCCCCATATAGGCAGTGTTGCATTCCCCCTCCCATTCCCCATATAGGCAGTGCGGCATTCCTCCCTCCCATTCCCCATATAGGCAGTGTGGCATTTCCCCTCCCATTCCCCATATAGGCAGTGCGGCATTCCTCCCTCCCATTCCCCATATAGGCAGTGTGGCATTCCCCTCTCCCATTCCCCATATAGGCAGTGTGGCATTCCCCCTCCCATTCCCCATATAGGCATTGTGGCATTCCTCCCTCCCATTCCCGATATAGGCAGTGCGGCATTCCTCCCTCCCATTCCCCATATAGGCAGTGTGGCATCCCCCCCTCCCATTCCCCATATAGGCAGTGTGACATTCCCCCTCCCATTCCCCATATAGGCAGTGTGGCATCCCCCCCTCCCATTCCCCATATAGGCAGTGTGACATTCCCCCTCCCATTCCCCATATAGGCAGTGTGGCATCCCCCCCTCCCATTCCCCATATAGGCAGTGTGACATTCCCCCTCCCATTCCCCATATAGGCAGTGTGGCATCCCCCCCTCCCATTCCCCATATAGGCAGTGTGACATTCCCCCTCCCGTTTCCCCATATAGGAGGGGGGAATTCTCCCTCCCATTCCCCATATAGGCAGTGCGGCATTCCTCCCTCCCATTCCCCATATAGGCAGTGCGGCATTCCTCCCTCCCATTCCCCATATAGGCAGTGCGGCATTCCTCCCTCCCATTCCCCATATAGGCAGTGCGGCATTCCTCCCTCCCATTCCCCATATAGGCAGTGCGGCATTCCTCCCTCCCATTCCCCATATAGGCAGTGTGGCATTCTCCCCTCCCATTCCCCATATAGGCAGTGTGGCATTCCTCCCTCCCATTCCCCATATAGGCAGTGTGGCATCCCCCCCTCCCATTCCCCATATAGGCAGTGCGGCATTCCCCCCTCCCATTCCCCATATAGGCAGTGCGGCATTCCCCCCTCCCATTCCCCATATAGGCAGTGTGACATCCCCCTCCCATTCCCCATATAGGCAGTGTGACATTCCCCCTCCCATTCCCCATATAGGCAGTGTGGCATCCCCCCTCCCATTCCCCATATAGGCAGTGTGACATCCCCCTCCCATTCCCCATATAGGAGGGGGGAATTCTCCCTCCCATTCCCCATATAGGCAGTGCGGCATTCCTCCCTCCCATTCCCCATATAGGCAGTGTGGCATTCCCCCCTTCCATTCCCCATATAGGCAGTGCGGCATTCCTCCCTCCCATTCCCCATATAGGCAGTGTGACATCCCCCTCCCATTCCCCATATAGGCAGTGTGACATTCCCCCTTCCATTCCCCATATAGGCAGTGTGGCATCCCCCCCTCCCATTCCCCATATAGGCAGTGTGACATCCCCCTCCCATTCCCCATATAGGAGGGGGGAATTCTCCCTCCCATTCCCCATATAGGCATTGTGACATTCCCCCTCCCATTCCCCATAGGCAGTGTGGCATTCCCCCATCCCATGCCCCCCCCCCCCAAAAAGACAAAAAAAGAACATTTAGATATACATCATTCCCACGCTGCTGGCTGGGCCACGGGAGGCCAGAAGATGTAGGAGCCACAGACAGGCCGGTAGAGTAACTCTCTGCCCTGCTTTTTCTCAGGCAGCACGAGCAAACAAACCTGGCTCCGTGCAATGGGTGGGCATGGCCTGCACCAAGTTATGATCACGGCCATCAGCTGCACAGAGCCCGGTGTTTGCCGCAGAAGCAGCAGCGGCGGGGACAGCGCAGACAACAGGGACATTGACAGGGATCAGGTACCCTGTCCCTCCACCTGCCACTCCCCCATCTTCTGGCCTTCCATGGCTGTGGTGGCCTGGCTAGCAGCGCAGAAGAGATATATATGTGAGTTTCCTTTTTTTTCTTTTTTAAATTCGCCCGATAAGAGGCACTGACATTTTCCCCACAAAATTAAAAAATACGGCATTTGGCAAACATGGGACTTCTGGCAGCTCATGTCTCTGCAGAGGTTTCCATCCCCAGATCTATCCAAAATTTAAGGGGGATCTGGATACAATGTAGACATCAGTGGCTGGAAAAATATTATTTGATTTTATAAATATTGCAATATGTAATAATTCCACAGTCTATGTTTCTATGATAGGAGCAGCGGGTAATGCTGGATGTCTCTGATTTACTGCAGGAGAGCACAGCTTATCCACTTGTCATAGTAGGAACTGCAGTACTCTTAGGCCCTTATTTATGAAGGAATAGCGACAGGTAGCGACTGGTGAGCGACCGGTAATGACGGGCCCCGCCACGAGAACGCCGGCTCCCCACCACAATCACACATTTATCAAGCCGATCCTGCTTAGCGACTGAGATAGCGCCAGATAGCGACTCATTCATCATTATTCCAGCCTCAGCCCACAGCGCCAGCGTCCGACCTTGAACAGCGACAGGTATGACCTCTCGCTACCTGGCGCTCTCCAATACATTTCAATGGAACAATCTTTAAATATTAATAATTAATTGTTATTAATTGTTTTTTTTTTTTTTAAATGTGAAAAATTCTGTGACCACTTCTGCCATATTAGATATTTTTTTAAGGGAAAAAAAAAATTGTGCAGAATTGATATTACAGGTCTGATATTAATGTATTCATATTACAAAATTATTTAAAAAACTTGTTTTTTTTGTTTCAAAAAATATGGTTGTTTGGGGGTTAAAAAACTACTTTTAACCCATCGCCGCCAGCGCTCTGGGGTTTAAACATGCATTTCACAGCGCAAGAATTTTTTGAGCGTGATTTGTTAATGAATATGGTGGGAGCCGGTCGCTATGGCCAGTCGCTATCATGCGCTCCCATACAGCGCGGAACCTGTCAAATACCGACTCGTCACCTTGTATTCAACATTACTGCACACCGACTGAGTCGCTATCAACAACCGAACGGCGGCCAAGCACAGCGACTACTAGCGGGCGCTGTGAAAATACTGCTACAGTCGCTCAACTGTCACTACCTGCCGCTATTAATGAATCGGCCTCTTAGTTATTGTAATAGTAAATGTGTCGCTCTTACAATATCGATAACTTATTTATGACATCCCATCTGTGGGATTGAGCCCTAAAAAAAACGAATAATATTTCCATGTTACTATAGGGTGGGCCACCAGTCAGTTTCATAGGTTTTCTGCCCCTTCCTGCTACCCATTTTCTTTCAACTCTACCAGTTCCTGATGGCCAATGCGCTCATTTTCTGTAATTCCTCCTTTCCACTCCTTTCCTGCTGCCCACTGTGTCCCTTTCCTGCTACCTGTTATTTCCCATTTCTTCTCCCAAAATTGCTGCCCACTGTGCCCTCTTCTTGTCCTCTGTTTTAGTCCTTTCTCCCTCCTGTCTTGCTGCCTGTGGTGCTCTACCTTCCAGATTCACAGTCGCCTGTTCAACACAAAAACATTTCGTTTTCTGCAGTAACACGACCTACTTTCACCAACTTGTGCTGCCCACCAAGCACGTTTTTCCTGCCAAATATGTCCCCCTATGTTACCTACCACCATGCAAAAAATGACATCCATGCATAGTAGGTGACATAAGGGGACATATTTTGCCATACTCACTCCATCAATGTTATTAAGGCCCTTATTTATGAAGGAATAGCGACAGGTAGCGACTGGTGAGCGACCGGTAATGACGGGCACCGCCACGAGAACGCCGTCTCCCCACCGCAATTACACATTTATCAAGCCAATCCTGCTTAGCGACTGAGATAGCGCCAGATAGCCACTCATTCATCATTATTCCAGCCTCAGCCCACAGCGCCAGCGTCGGACCTTGAACAGCGACAGGTATGACCTCTCGCTACCTAGCGCTCTCCAATGCATTTCAATGGAACAATCTTTAAATATTCATAATTAATTGTTATTAATTTTTTTTTTTTTTTTTTTTAAATGTGCAAAATTCTGTGACCACTTCTGCACAAAAAAATTGTGCAGAATTGATATTACAGGTCTGATATTATTGTATTCATATTACTACATTCTTTATAATTCTTTTTTTTTTTTTTTTCCCAAAAATATGGTGGTTTGGGGGTTAAAAAACTACTTTTAACCCATCGCCGCCAGCGCTCTGGGGTTTAAACATGCATTTTACAGCGCAAGAATGCTTTGAGCGTGATTTTTTGATTAATATGGTGGGAGCCGGTCGCTCTGACCAGTCCCATACATCGCGGAACCTGTCAAATAGCGACTCCTCACCCAATATTCAACATTACTGCACACCGACTCAGTCGCTATCAACAACCGAACAATGGCCAAGCACAGCGACTACTAGCGGGCGCTGTGAAAATACTGCTACAGTCGCTCAACTGTCGCTACCTGCCGCTATTAATGAATCGGCCTCTAAGTCTCCTAGAATTAGCAATATCCACATCACAAAATATGAATCACGACGTGTGTGTGTATGGGGGGGGTTGGCAAATTCATCATAGTATGTGGGGGGCGCATGACCAAAAAGTGCCTAGGGCACCATGAATCCTAAATACGGCCCTGCTTGTATGTGCACCCTAAGGGCATTTTTGGTCTCACCAGCGTCTTCAGCATTACAGCCACACTCGAGGAGATAGATGTGCATGTGATGTGCGCAAGTCATTAGTGAAGCTTACTTTATGTCAAGCCCAACAATTTACTCAGCCAATAGAACATCGGTGTTTGCACAGCGCGCTCCTTTTATCCCGCCACCCTTTGTAGTTAAGCCCCTCTTAGCAGAGAGCACGCTAGAGGATCATCCTGAGCAGCACCTGCTCTTCCAACCATTGTCCAACGCCGGGGATAATGAATGGCGAGCTGAAGTGGTCTCACCCCCCATTAGGGGTGTAATTTGGCGAAACTCGACACCCTCACCTGAAAGGGATCCACACGGCGTTTGCATAGATTACCTTTTAAATGCAGATGAGCTCCCCTCGGCCTATCTCTGGCCCTGACCAAAACAAACTCCGGGAGGGGAAATGCAAGATTATTTTAGCTGTGCCAATAAAGCAGAGAGAGGAAGAGAGAGGCTCGCCGCCATTGTTGCACCAGGCGTCCCGTGAGATAAAACAGAGGAATAAAATTTCCTCTTTCCATCTGATCCAGGAGCTGCAATATTCTGAATAGGAATTCTTTCCATAAACCGACATCCTGTGTTAGTCTCATTGTTGGACATCTGCAACAGAGCAGAGAGCCGCCACGTGTAAGGTGCACCACCCCACACCTGGCCGACCATAGGCCATGTGACTGGATTGTACGATTCCTCCAATCCAACCAACAAGTATCTAATAGCAAATGAATGGCTCCTATTTGACATAAGTGTGAGGGAAAGTTATCTGCGATGGCCAACCGATGAACTGAAGAGCTTCTCCAAGTGCAGTGGCGCAGGTCATTAGGTAAGGACAGAGATGTTCCTCAGGTGAGGTGGAGAAGTTCTCAAGGTGATGTGGTGTAGGTCACTAGGTGAGGACAGAGAGGTTCTCCAGATGACGTCAAGAAGTTCACTCGGTAAGGACAGAGAGATTCAGCAGGTGATGTGGAGAAGGAGATCTGGAGAAGGTCACTAGGTGAGGACAGAGAGGTTCCCCAGGTGATGTGGAGAAGGTCACTAGGTTAGGACAGGGAGGTTTTCCAAGTGATGTGGAGAAGGTCACTAAGTGAGGACAGAGAGGTTTTCCAGGTAATGTGGAGAAGGTCACTAGGTTAGGACAGAGAGGTTCTCCACGTGATGTAGAGAAGGTCACTAGGTGAGGACTGAGAGGTTCTCCAGGTGAGGAGAAAATGTTCTCTTCTTGAGGGCAAAGAGGTTCTCCAAATGATGTGGAGATGTGAGGACAGAGAGGTTCAGCAGGTGATGTGGAAAAGGGCACTAGGTGAGGACAAAGAGGTTCCACAGGTGATATGGAGAAGGTCACTAGGTTAGGACAGAGAGGTTCTCCAAGTTATGTGGAGACGGTCACTAGGTGAGGACAGAGAGGTTTTCCAGGTAATGTGGAGAGGCTAACTTGGTGAGGACAGAGAGGTTCTCCAGGTGAGGTGGAAATGTTCTCTAGTTGAGGGCAGAGAGGTTCTCCAAATATGTGGAGAAGGTCAATAGGTGAGGACAGAGAGGTTCTACAGGTAAGGTGGAGAAGTTCGTAATGTGAGGAGGAGAAGGACACTAGATGAGGACAGAGAGGCTCTCCAGTTCATGTGGAGCAGGTCACTAGGTAAGGACAGAGATGTTCCACAGGTGAGGTGGAGAAAATCTCAAGGTGATGTGGGGAAGGGCACTAGGTGAGGACAAAGAGGTTCCCCAGGTGATGTCGAGAAGGTCACTTGGTTAGGACAGAGAGGTTCTACAGGTAAGGTGGTGAAGTAATTAATGTGAGGAGGAGAAGGTCACTAGGTGAGGACAGAGAGAATTTCCAAGTGATGCGGAGAAGGTCACTTGGTGAGGACAGAGAGGCTCTCCAGGTGATGTGGAAAAGGCCATTAGGTGAAGACAGAGAGGTTTTCCAGGTGATGTGGAGAAGTTCTTAATGTTAGAAGTAGAAGGTCACTAGGTGAGGTTGGAGACATTCTCCAAATCAGATGCACACGTTCTTTAGATAAGAATACCTTCTCCAAGTAAGGTGAAGACTTTCTACATGTGATTTATTTAGAGATGTTCTCCAAGCGAGGTGAAGAGGGGGAATGCTCTAAAGGAGGAGGAAAACAAGGAGGAGTGGAAGAGGAACTCTCTAAGTGAGGAGGAGAAGCTCTCTAGGTGAGGAGGAGAAGCTCTAGCTTCAGAGAAGAACTAAAGTAGCACCATGTGGAAATAAGAACAGCCAATCAGTGAGCTGCTTCTGCTCTGTAATTCCTGACCATGAGGCAACGCACTGTGTCATCATGAGATTATTCTGCTGTCTGCAGTAGGCTCCTCCCTCTTGTGTTCAGTGTGCATTATAATAGATGTAATACCCCACACTGACCTTTAGAGGCAGCACACCATGCCATCAGACACTTCTTCTGATTGCTATGTTGGAGGGTTGTGCTCCCTCTAGTGTCCAATGTGCAGTATGGCAATCAGTGTGATTCAACACACTGTCCACTACAGGGGGCTTGATTTTCCATCTTGGGCTCCTCCTTGTTCCTTGTAAGAGAGGTCTACTACATATTGACCTCTAGAGGGAGCACATTGTGCCATCATGAGCTCCATCTGCATTTGCAGGAATGTGCTTCTGCTTGTGTCCAATGTACTGTATAACGGTGGGTGTAATTCAACACAATGTCCACTAGAGGGAGCTCAAGTGTCATCATAGGCCTCTTCCTCTTAGTATGTTGAGCCCCCTTTAGTGTTTAGTGTGCAATATTGTAGGTGTGATACTACATACTGACCACTAGATGGAGCACAACATGCCATCATGAGTTTTTGTGTTGTCTACCAGATGATTGGTACTCAGTATGATAATGGATGCAGTACCGCACACTGGTGTTCAGAATGATAATGAATGTAGTACCCTGCACTGACCACTAGAGGCAGCACACTGGTGTTCAGAATGATAATAAATATAGTACCCATCACTGACCACTAGAGGCAGCGCACTGGTGTTCAGAATGATGATGGGTGTAGTACCCATCACTGACCACTAGAGGCAGCACACTGGTGTTCAGAATGACAATGAATGTAGTACCCATCACTGACCACTAGAGGAAGCACACTGGTGTTCAGAATGATGAATGTAGTACCCATCACTGACCACTAGAGGAAGCACACTGGTGTTCATAATTATAATGAATGTAGTACCCAGCACTGACCACTAGAGGCAGCACACTGGTGTTCAGAATGATAATGAATGTGGTACCCAGCACTGACCACTAGAGGAAGCACACTGGTGTTCAGAATGATAATGAATGTAGTACCCATCACTGACCACTAGAGGAAGCACACTGGTGTTCATAATGATAATGAATGTAGTACCCATCACTGACCACTAGAGTAAGCACACTGGTGTTCAGAATGATAATGAATGTGGTACCCAGCACTGACCACTAGAGGCAGCACACTGGTGTTCAGAATGATAATGAATGTGGTACCCAGCACTGACCACTAGAGGCAGCACACTGGTGTTCAGAATGATAATGAATGTAGTACCCAGCACTGACCACTAGAGGCAGCACACTGGTGTTCATAATGATAATGAATGTAGTACCCGTCACTGACCACTAGAGGCAGCACACTGGTGTTCAGAATGATAATGAATGTAGTACCCACCACTGACCACTAGAGGCAGCACAATGGTGTTCAGAATGATGAATGTAGTACCCATCACTGACCACTAGAGGAAGCACACTGGTGTTCATAATTATAATGAATGTAGTACCCAGCACTGACCACTAGAGGCAGCACACTGGTGTTCAGAATGATAATGAATGTGGTACCCAGCACTGACCACTAGAGGCAGCACAATGGTGTTCAGAATGATGAATGTAGTACCCATCACTGACCACTAGAGGAAGCACACTGGTGTTCATAATTATAATGAATGTAGTACCCAGCACTGACCACTAGAGGCAGCACAATGGTGTTCAGAATGATGAATGTAGTACCCATCACTGACCACTAGAGGAAGCACACTGGTGTTCATAATTATAATGAATGTAGTACCCAGCACTGACCACTAGAGGCAGCACACTGGTGTTCAGAATGATAATGAATGTGGTACCCAGCACTGACCACTAGAGGCAGCACACTGGTGTTCAGAATGATAATGAATGTGGTACCCAGCACTGACCACTAGAGGAAGCACACTGGTGTTCAGAATGATAATGAATGTAGTACCCATCACTGACCACTAGAGGAAGCACACTGGTGTTCATAATGATAATGAATGTAGTACCCATCACTGACCACTAGAGGCAGCACACTGGTGTTCAGAATGATAATGAATGTAGTACCCACCACTGACCACTAGAGGCAGCACAATGGTGTTCAGAATGATGAATGTAGTACCCATCACTGACCACTAGAGGAAGCACACTGGTGTTCATAATTATAATGAATGTAGTACCCAGCACTGACCACTAGAGGCAGCACACTGGTGTTCAGAATGATAATAAATATAGTACCCATCACTGACCACTAGAGGCAGCGCACTGGTGTTCAGAATGATAATGAATGTAGTACCCATCACTGACCACTAGAGGCAGCGCACTGGTGTTCAGAATGATAATGAATGTAGTACCCATCACTGACCACTAGAGGCAGCGCACTGGTGTTCAGAATGATAATGAATGTAGTACCCATCACTGACCACTAGAGCCATCAGTATGTAGGAGGAGTGTGCTCTCTCTAGTGTCTCACTTATGGCAGTGGGTGTAATTACACACACTGGTCACTAGCGGGATCAAGGGCTCCTTCTTGGTTTGGGGTTCTCCATTACTGTGCAAGATGACATGTGTAATACCACACACTGGCCACTAGACATGTGCTCCATCTGCTTTGTTTGCTGTGGGAGTCTCACACACTGACCACTAGAGGGAGCACACAGTGCCATCATGGGGTCCTACTATTTGTTTTAGATGAGGGCTCCCTCTAGTGTCTATTGTGGGGTGTGACAGTGGGTGTATCACAAGACTCTGACCACTAGAGGGAATGTACTGTCTCATCTTGAGCTTCTTCTGTGGTTTGTCTTAGTTAAGTGCCCCATCCAGTGTTCAGTGTGGGGTGTGACAGTGGTCGTATTATCAGACACTGACCACTAGAGGGAGTGCACTGTGCAATCGTGAGTTCCTACTGTTTGTTTAAGATGAGGGCTCCCTCTAGTGTTCAGTGTGGGGTGTGACAGTGGGTGTATCACAAAACTGATCACTAGAGGGAATGTACTGTCTCATCATAAGCTTCTTCTGTGGTTTGTTTTAGATAAGTGCTCCCTCTAGTGTTCAGTGGGGGGGGTGACGGTGGGCGTATTATCACACACCGACCACTAGAAGGAGCACACAGTGCCATCATGAGCCCCTACTGTTTGTTTTAGATAAGGGCTCCCTCTAGTGTTCAGTGTGGGGTGTGACAGTGGTCGTATTATCAGACACTGACCACTAGAGGGAGTGTACTGTGCAATCGTGAGTTCCTACTGTTTGTTTAAGATGAGGGCTCCCTCTAGTGTTCAGTGTGGGGTGTGACAGTGGGTGTATCACAAAACTGATCACTAGAGGGAATGTACTATCTCATCATAAGCTTCTTCTGTGGTTTGTTTTAGATAAGTGCTCCCTCTAGTGCTCAGTGTGGGGTGTGAACGTGGGCGTATTATCACACACCAACCACTAGAAGGAGCACACAGCGCCATCATGAGCCCCTACTGTTTGTTTTAGATGAGGGCTCCCTCTAGTGTTCAGTGTGGGGTGTGACAGTGGGCGTATTATCACACACCAACCACTAGAGGGAATGTACTGTCTCATCGTGAGCTTCTTCTGCGGTTTGTTTTAGATAAGTGCTCCCTCTACTGTTCAGTGTGGGATGTGACAATGGGTGTATTATCACACACTGACCACTAGAGGGAGCACAGTGTGCCATCATGAGATCCTGTGTGCTATTTAATCAAGTTTTGGCCCGCCAATTCAGCGGTTGGACTCCCCGGGCTCGTGAGGTTTTGCTGAGGGTTACAGATGGTCGGCAACACGTTTGAGAAATAAAAATAGTTTTATATGGAAATTTCCGGAATGTGGGGAATGTCGGGAAACGTTTCTTATTCGGCCCTTTAATGAGCCCATAGAAATCCTTTTATAGTAACATTGGCCCAGACGCATTGTGCTTTTATGTCACCCCTGAGCTTAGCCTTGCTCCGGAGTTCCCCCATGTGATCTGCCGCTCAAAGGAAGAACTGGCTCCTATTGTCCAGGAGGGGGCGACAGTAAGCATAAGGCCCTGGGGGCCGAGGCACAGGTCACAGTACATGCGTCTGCCGCTAGCTTGGCGAATATAAGTTCCTCTTTGCAGCATTTCTTGTGTCTCTCTGCATCCCCTCTCCAGTGTTTTCTGTGTCTCTGCATCCCCTCTCCAGTTCTTTCTATGTTTCTCTGCATCCCCTCTCCAGTTCTTTCTGTGTCTCTCTGTATCCCCTCTCCAGTCCTTTCTGTGTCTCTCTGCATCTCCTCTCCAATTCTTTCTGTGTCTCTCAGCATCTCCTCTCCAATTCTTTCTATGTCTCTCTGTATCCCTGCTCCAGTCCTTTCTGTGTCTCTCTGCATCCCTGCTCCAGTCCTTTTTATGTTTCTCTGCATCTCCTCTCCAGTCCTTTCTGTGTCTCTCTGCATCCCGTCTCAAGTCTTTTCTGTGTCTCCCTGCATCCCTTCTCCAGTCCTTTCTGCTTTCTGGGTCTCTCTGCATCTCCTCTCCAGTCCTTTCTGTGTCACCCTAAATCCCTTCTCCAGTCTTTTCTATGTCTCTCTGCATCCCAGCTCTAAGTCTCTGTGTATCTTTCTGCATCCCCTCTACATTTGTTTACTGCATCTCCCTGAATCCCCCTCTTCTGTTCTTTATGTGTCTCTCTGTATCCCCTTTTCAATACACTGTGTGTCTCTCTACATCCCCTCTCCAGTCCTTTCTGTGTCTTTCTGCATCCCCTTTCCAGTACATTGTGTTTCTCTTTACATTCCTTCTCCAGTCTTTTCTGTGTTTCTCTGCACCCCCCTCTCCAGCCCTTTGTGTGTCTCTCTGCATCTTATCTTCAGTCCTTTTGTGTCTGTCTGCATCTTATCTCCGGTCCTTTCTGTGTCTGCCTGCATACCCTCTCCAGTCCATTTTGTGTCTCCCTGTGTCCCCTCTCCAGTTCTTATTATGCCTCTCTGCATCCCCTCTCCAGTTCTTTCTGTGTCGCTCTGCATCCCCTCTCCAGTCCTAACTGTGTCTCTCTGCATCCCCTCTCCAGTCCTAACTGTGTCTCTCTGCATCCCCTCTCCAGTTCTTTCTGTGTCTCTCTGCATCCCCTCTCCAGTCCTAACTGTGTCTCTCTGCATCCCCTCTCCAGTCCTAACTGTGTCTCTCTGCATCCCCTCTCCAGTTCTTTCTGTGTCTCTCTGCATCACCTCTCCAGTCCTTTCTGTGTCTCTCTGCATCCCCTCTCCAGTTCTTACTGCGCCACTCTGTATCCCGTCTCCAGTCCTTTCTGTGTCTCTCTGCATCCCGTCTCCAGTCCTTTCTGTGTCTCTCTGCATCCCCTCTCCAGTCCTTTCTGTGTCTTTCTGCATCCCCCTCTCCAGTCCTTTCTGTGTCTCTCTGCATCCCCTCTCCAGTGCTTTCTGTGTCTTTCTGCATCCCCTCTCCAGTCCTTTCTGTGTCTTTCTGCATCCCCCTCTCCAGTCCTTTCTGTGTCTCTCTGAATCCGCTCTCCAGTTCTTACTGCGCCACTCTGTATCCCGTCTCCAGGCTTTTCTGTGCCTCTCTGCATCTCTCCTCCAGTCCTATCTGTGTGTCTCTGCATCCCCTCTCCATTTTTTTCTGCATCTCCCTAAATTCCCCTCTCCAGTCCTTTGTGTGTCACTCTGCATCTTATCTTCAGTCCTTTGTGTGTCTCCCTGCATACCCTCTCCAGTACTTTTTGTGTCTCTCTGCATCCCCTCTCCAGTGGTTTTGGTCCACTTTAAGGGTTGCCCTTTAAATATCTTCCAAACAAAAGAAATGATCACTCATATTATTTCAGATCCTGGTATCAGTTTAGGTAAGTAGCAGTGACACATAATAATAATATCCCTAATAATATCCCTACCCGTATCAGTCGGGCAGGCTGATTCATTATTAGTGACAGGTAGCGACAGATGAGCGTCTGTAGCAGGCATTTCAGAGCGCCCGCTAGTAGTCGCTGTGCTCGGTCGTGGGTCGAGTTCAGAGCGCCTCAGTCGCTGTGCAGCAATGATGAATACATTGTGGGGAGTTGCTAAATGACCAGTACAGAGCTGTATGGGAGCGAATGGTAGCGACTGGTTAGTGCGACCGACTCACAACATATTCATCAAAAAAACAGCCTTACACACCGCCGGCGCTCAAAAATGCTTCGCTGTAGCCCAGAGTGTCGGAGACTGAGTGATTAAAGGCTGTTTTTAACATGTATCCATCAGTAACAAAGCGAAAACATATGGAATGACATTGTAATTACATTGTAACACATTAATGCCAGACCTGTAATGTCAATTCTGCATAAATATATAAAAATATATATAAATATATAAAAATTGAAAAACAAATTGAAAAAATTGCATTTCAAGGCCAGGAGAGATCACAAAATAATTTGAGAATTAAAAAAAAATAAATAATAAAAATTCCCTGTTTAAAGAGAAGTAAAAGAACGTCCATTGACATGTATGGGAGAGCGACAGGTAGCGAGAGGTAATACGTGGCGTTCTACAAGGCTGAACACCGGCGCTGTACGCTGAGGCTGGGATAATGATGAATCGGACGCTACATGGCGTTATCCCAGTCGCTCAACAGAATCCGCTTCATAAATGTGTAATTGCTGCCGTGTCCGGCGTTCACCTGTCGCTACCTGTCGCTACCTGTCGTTTACAAGGCACCACCTGACGCTATCCCTTTATGAATAAGGCCCCTAATAATAATATCCCTAATAACATCCCTAAGCAATTCTAACAATGTGACGTAAAGCGAGAATCATTAGACAAGCTAATGCATGCTCCAGCACTCCACCTGCTGGACACTTGTGGTAACAGTGTCAGCTTGTTATTATTATCGTATTATTATTAGTGGTTGTACAATATTATGTCAACATGTGTTCAGTATTATATAATATTTCATTTTAACCAGATATATATAATAAAACAACAATATAAAACAGGATCTGCAGGATGCTTTATTAAAGCTGCTCACTAACATTAACCAAAGAAGGCTAAAATATACTGTGTTACTATTTAAAATGAAAAACAATAAATGAATAAATAATGATAATAACAATAATATAAATAACAATTTATAATACTAGTATATTGTACTATTGTTACAATATTATCTAAACATGAGTTTAACAACCATGAACCGATTTAGAAAATACATCTAAAAATCCTACTAAAAACATAATAATAAACCAATGTTTAAGATCTACCATTGAAGTTGCTCTCGTAACGTATAAAGAAAAAAAAATTATATATATATATATATATATATATATATATATATATATATATATATATATACACATACACACACCATTATAATAATACCTAAAATAATATTAATTATTATTATTATCATCATCATCATAGTAAAAAATGTGTTTAATATTGTTAAATTCAATCTTAAATAGGCAATATTAAAATATATATTACACATTAAAAAGAAAAAAAAAAAGAAAACAAACAGATTAGTTATTTACACATACTATACATTTACATTTTAGTTATGTATATGTACATATATAATAATTTTACAATGTATAACAAGTCCACTGTGTTCCATTTAAAAAACAAAGAGAAACAAGATAATATTAAAAAAAAAAGTGTTAGAAATTACAAAAAATATTTCAATATTCAGAATATCCATTGGGGAACTCTGTAACACAACATTTGCAATCGTCTATGTACTGTATGTTCTACCCTACTTTGTACAGCCCTATGTGCTTTAAAAATAAATAAAAATAAATAATAACAATTTTAATGACTAACTAGCTGAGAATGTTTTAAAATGCAAAACAAGCCTACTGTGTTATGTTTCAAAATAAATAAGAAAATATATATATTTTTAACTAATCATTATATTATAATATATATATATATATATATATATATATATATATATATATATATATATATATATATATATATATATATATATATTATATATATTATTATATATATATATTATATTATAAAAATATATATTATATATATTATTTTATTATTATTATTATTAATATATATATATATATATATATATATATATATATATATATATATATATATATATAAAGATTAGAACTAATTAACTAATTATTATAAATATAAATATATATATTATTTGTATATATGTATATAATATTTGTAAATGCATATTTAAAATGCAGAACAAGCCTACTGTGTTATGTTTCAAAATAAATAAGAAAATATATATATTTTTAACTAATCATTATAATATATATATATATATATATATATATATATATATATATATATATATAATTATATATATTATATTATAAAAATATATATTATATATATTATTTTATTATTATTAATTAATATATATATATTAATATATATATATATATATATATATATATATATATATATATATATATATATATATATATATATATATAAATTATAACTAATTATTATAAATATCTATCTATCTATATATATATATATATATATATATATATATATATATATATATATATATAATTATAAAAATATATATTACATGTAATATATATATATATATATATATATATATATATATATATATATATGTATATATTATTTGTATATATGTATATAATATTTGTAAATGCATATTTAAAATGCAGAACAAGCCTACTGTGTCATGTTTCAAAATAAATAAGAAAATATATATTTTATATTTTTAGACTTTATAAGCCTTCTCTGCCAAATCCCTGGAAACTTGGCGGCGGTTTCTGGCCGGCGCTCCATTCATGTTTGCGTTACGTTTGCCAAAAAATTGTCCATTGTTATTTTAGGCGTTTATGACACCGACTGCGAAAAGGCAAAAAGGTAGAAAAAAAAAAAGAAGAAAGTGGGCGGAGCTTGAGCTGACCACATGACCAGGCTGGCTCTCATCCAGAGCAGGCTTAGCAATACAAAATGCAGAGCTGGCTGTGTGAGCTGAGCAGTGACAGAGCTGACCCCCTCCTGGCAGGAGCTCCCTCTCTGCAGCACAAGTGACAGCACCAGACCCGGGATACCCCCCTCTCTCTCTATCTCTATCTCTGGCCAGGAAACATGAATCTGCGCCTCTGGATCGTCGCCCTCCTCCTGATAGTTCTAACCTTCACTACAGCCTTTGGAGGTGAGTGCTGTCCCCCTGGCCCGACCTTCAGAGATTGCACCTTGTTACAGTATAACAGCAAATTGTTGCATTGTACCTACTTCTTCATTCATTCTTGCGCCTGTGCATGCACCGCGGGAGCTTACGATCTATTCGCCGTACTGGAATTGTTTTTGCTTTTAATGGGTGTTAATGGTTAACCGATGTGGGTCGCTGACCAGGCGAGACGTAGAGGGGGCATTAGCACGGTCAGGCGCGCTGGGTTTACGGAATGAAAGAATTGTGGAATTTTTTAGGAATTGTGATTGAATGAGTCTTATAGAGGATGATTCTATTTGTTATGCTTTCATATAAATATATAAATATATATATATATATATATATATATATATATATATATATATATATCATCATCCCTGTTCCAGTCTCTAGTAGAGATTCCCAGCCTCATGCTAGTATACATGCTTTGTACGGCGTCACGGAATATGCTGGTGCTATATCAGTAATGAGTATCTACAGTACATGGTCAAGAAAAAATGATTTCTAATAGAGACCAGATCCCCATCCAAGTTCCATCCGCCAATCGGGATTCCCAATCTCATGCTATCACACACGTGCTGGAAAAATCGAATACATTCTATATATTTATATCAATTATATTTAATACAAATATATAGAATGTATTCAATTTTTTTGATCAAACGCCATCCAGACAATCGGTTGATTTAGCGATAAATAATAATTGGGATTTTTGGACATTGATGTCCATTGTATGCTTGCGCACCCATAGGAATATTGCATAGTGCTCGCCATAGATGCTGGACCCATAGGAAAAGCGCTTAATTTATTGTATCGATCGACCCGATCGGAGATCAGCATTCAATATTTATTGGCAGAATAGATCCATGACCGATCGGCCATACACTGGGCAATCTGGATGGGGCTCGTACTGCTTCTAATGGTTCAGCCACAATGACCCATGTATGGCGGCAGCTGAATCAATTTACCATGCCGTCATTATTAATAATGGTTATAATTACATCACCAACATATTCCATGGTGCTGTACAGAGCACATGGTTTCCACCACGTGTGTGACAGCATGAGATTGGGAATCACGATTGGCGGTTGGAACTTGGATGGGGATCTGGTCTCTATTAGAAATCATTTTTTCTTGACCATGTACTGTAGATACTCATTACTGATATAGCACCAGCATATTCCGTGACGCCGTACAAAGCATGTATACTAGCATGAGGCTGGAAATCCCTACTGGAGACTGGAACAGGGATGATGATCCAGTCGCTATTAGAAATCAGAATCAATTTTGCTTGACCATGTACTGTAGATACTCTTTACTGATATAGCACCAGCATATTCCGTGGCGGCGTACAAAGCATGTATACTAGCATGAGACTGGGAATCACGATTGAAGACTGGAACATTGATGATGATCCAGTCGCTATTAGACATCAGAATCAACGGGCATTGATTGTATTATTATCATTAGTTTTTATTTATAAAGCGCCATCATCTTCCATAGCGCTGTACAAAGTAGTGATTACAGTCAGGGTAGAAACATACAGTACATAGACTATTACAAATGCGGCGTTACTGAGTTCACAATGAATATTCTGAATACAAGATGAAATAGGAAGAAGAGAGAGAGCCTGGTCCCTGTGAGCTTAGAGTCTATTAGGATTGATGAGTTAGTCTTCCCCATGTATGGAGGCATAAGAAGCTCAGATAGCACCAACATATTCCATGGTGATGTACAGAGCACATCTGATAGCATTAGATTGGGAATCACGTATGAAATTGGAATATGGATGGTGTTCTAGTGGCTATTAGAAATCAGAATCAATTTATCCTTGTCCGTTTCATTAGGATCGACTGTAAAGTCTTCCCCCATCTATAAGATTATCGTATAGCACCAACATATTCCATGATGCAGTACTAACCGCATATGATAGCATGAGATTAGAGATCATCATGGTGGTTGGAATGTGGATGATGATCTAGTGGCTATTAGAAATCAGAATCAATTTATCCTTGTCCGTTTTATTAGGATCGATTATAAAGTCTTCCCCCATCTATGAGATTATCATATAGCACCAACATATTCCATGATGCAGTACTAACCACATGCGATAGCATGAGATTAGAAATCATCATTGGAGAGTGGAACGTGGATGATGATCCCGTCGGTATTAGAAATCAGAATCGATTTTTCTTGACCATGCTCATTATTGCTATAGCACCAACATATTCCATGGTGCTGTACAAAGCACGTATGATAGCATGAGAGTGGGAATCAGGTTTGGAGAGTGGAACAGGGATGTTGATTCAGTCACTATTATAAATCAGAAGCTATTTATCTTAGCCATTGTATTAGGATCGATTATGGAGCCTTCCCACATCTATAAGATTATCATGTAGCACCAACATATTCCAGAGTGCCGTACTGAGCACATGTGACAGCATGAAACTGGGAATCATGATTGGAGATTGCTTTATGGATGGCGATCCAGTCGCTATTAGAAATCAATTTACCATCCAGCCATTATTATTAGTCTTATATCACCAACATATTCCATGGTGCTGTACAGAGCACATGTCTTCCACTACATGTATGCTAGCATGAGATTGGGAATCACTATTGGAGACTGGAAGGCGGATGATGATCCAGTCGCTATGTCGCTATTACATTTTTCTTGACCATGTATATAATCATTACTGATATAGCACCAACCTATTCCGTAGTGCACTACAAAGCACTGGGGGAGGGGGGGGGGTATTTCCCATCCATAAAAGGAGCTTACAGTCTAATCCTAAGCGTGTAGCTGTGTGTGATGTTGATATCAGATATGATATTAATTTGATTGATTATAGAGTCTTCCCCATGTATATGATTCTGACGTTACCATTCATTTGTTATTGTTCAGTCTTATATCACCAACATATTCTATGGAGATGTACAAAGCTCATGGTTTCCACCGACTATATAATAGGATGAGATTTGTTATAAAATAAAGAGAGTGCAACATGGACGGTGATCCGTTCGCTATTTGAATCAATGTATCTTTTGCAAGTAAATGCTCCTTATTGATGTAGCACCAACATATTCTATGGTTCAGTACAGAAGCCCAACGGATAGCATGTCATAGGGGATCATGATTGGAGAATGGAACATGGATGGGGATCCAGTCGCTATTAGAATCATAATCAATTTATCTCGATCACACATATGCTCATTATTGATATAGCACCAACATATTCCATGGTGATGTACAGAAGCCCGGCCGATAGCATGACATTGGGAATCATGATTGGAGAATAGAACATGGATGGGGATCGCTATTAGAATCAGAATGAATTTATCGCGACCGCATATATGCTTGTTATTAATATAGAACCAACATATTCCATGGTGATGTACAATAGCATGAAGCTGGGGAATCACATGGTTTCTGCCTAGTGTGCTATAACATGAGATTGTGAATTACATAAGGATGTGTATCGTATTGTTCCATGTATAGGCATCGGCATTATGGCATTAATATACTAAAGCTACCCATCAAGCATGGGTGGGCACAGCTGAATTGGGATGCCCCACTGTGTTTATCTCCCCAGTTCACCCATTCCACTCACCTTACTGGCATTCCCACGTTGCAGGTTCGGCCAAAACCGAGCACGTTGATTGGCATTGCGGCCAGCAGAACCCTCCAGAACGCACAGAAAAACTCACCTCTTCCCTGTCCAGCGAGCTCTCATCCAATCAGAGCCATGTGCCGTAACTATGTCATTTGGCATATAGCTCTGATAGACCTTAATGGGAGAAGTGAGAGCGGCCACATCCCCAATGGTGCGCGTGTTCCTGTCCCAACCTATCTGGATGGCTGAGACGGGAGCGCACGCACAGCCCGAAGAAGCAGGGGATGCACCTGCTCTGTAACCAATCAGATCTGGTTGCCGAATTACATAGGCACGGCAAATGGCTCTGATTGGGCGAGAGCCTGTGCATGTGCCATTGGACCGGAGAAAGCTAAGCGTTTACTGGCATTTTCCAAATTGGGGTGCCCTGGGGGAATGCCAGCGGACGGCCCTGGGTTTTGTTCTGCTTTAAGGGATTAAGCCACATACATGTTGGTCCTAGTTTAGGTTTAGTTCCAGCTTCCCTAATTAAGAGTTGGTTTTCTGAAATCTCAACATCATGCGGATTTAAAGTCGCCCTGGAAATCTTATTGGGGTTAGGGTAAGGGACACTAATGAGGGTAATAAAGAGGGTGGTGTCTAAAGGAGGGTCTGGGCTGGGACCATATAGAGAAATCCGGATTGATAATGAGGAGAAGGGCCCTATAAGCTGGAGGAAGGTATGGGGATGGCTGATGATGTTTGGAGGCTGATTCACTACTAGCGCCAGGTATTGCCAGATGAGCGTCTGTATAGCGGCGCTTAGAGCGACCGCTAGTAGATGCTGTAAGCGGGTATCGGCCGCTGTAACATAGCACCTCAATCGCTGTTGTAACCTGACCTGCATTGATGAATGTGATGTGTGTTGGGCGCTCTAACACCATTACAGCGCTGCAGCGTGTGAGACGTAGCGCCAGCTCAGTGCGTCCGGCACTCGGCGCTCCACACCATACACACACAGCGTCGACACTCTAAAGCTGGGCACTGTAGCATAGAGCGCCAGATGCTGTGTGATTAAAGGTTGAGTTTGAGGACAAATTCACCAGTAACAAAGCGAAAACACGTGGAATGACATTGTTATAACATTGTGACATTAATACTTTAGTGCCAGATCTGTAATGACAATTCTGCATAAAAAAATTTATAAAAATGTTTGTTTGCAGCCAGGGGAGATCACACAATGATTGGAGCAAAAAAAAAAAAATTAAAATGCCAAACACGCTGTTTATACACAACTAATTAAATCTATTGAAATGTATGGGAGAGCGCTACAGAGCGGCAGATACTACATGGTGCTCCTGAGCCTAGAGCGTCGGCGCTATAAACTGAGCCGCCTGTAATAATACATGTTACGCTACATGGCGCTATTAGAAGCGCTCACAAGATTCGCTTTCTTAAATGTGGTTTTTGCGTCCAGCGCCCGGCGTTCACCAGATGCTGCCTGCCGCTACGAGGCGCTACCTAGCGCTATCCCTTCTTAAATAACCCCCTTAGTTTGTTGGCAGCCTTCTAATCAGGTGATCACGCTTTACAAGTGACAGGTCCCCTTTAAGGCACCGGCATGCCGGCTCTATTGTTATATTTCCCATTTTCCTATCTGTATGCGGATTGGGCTCTTGCGTCGCGGCTTCCTCTATGGACTGTGGCGTCTCTCTATAGCCACCATGCATTATTCATGTTGCCCCGTACCTGATAATTAAGCCATCCGAGCTATACAAAGAGTTCAGACGGGTCCTATAGAAGCGCCGGCGCTGCCGGAATAGATGCAGAGAGGACAATGGAAAGACCTTTGTGAAGCTCTGGCACAAAAAATACTCATTTCCCCATAAATTGAGTAAGCCGCTCTGGAGCAAAGTGCTGACCCGCACGTTTCGTAGAAATTACTCCGAAATGGACGGCTTCCCGTAACATTGTTGCCATAGCTCGGTACCCTCATGGGCTCCGCGTCTGGTCCAAGCGAAGGGTCAGATATGATCGGAATGCACTTTTCTTGAATGGCGTTGGTTGTGTATCGGGCTGGGCCCCAGGAGGACGGGAACGTAAAGCTCTTATACGATTGTTCCACCATTGACAATGCAATGTATATAAGGCTGCTCTGCAAAGTTAACCCGTTGTAGCTTCAAATTCTTCACAAAGCATAAGAGTCTCAAGTTATCCCAGAAGCCATTAGTAAGGTGACCTATTGCAGGTGTAATGGGCAACAATGCATCCAACATATGGGTTAAATGACTAACTGACTTTTTAAATTAGTAATAATTAAACTTATTCAATTTGTTGAATTGTCATATATATGGCTTAGATCATTTCAGTTGTCTAAATCTTTCTGTGACCAGCCTTTGGTAGCTCCAGAGAGGTCTACTTTAGGGTTTCCCAACCCTCCTTTGATAGGATACCTGCCTCCAGTTTCCAATTATCTCAAGTCACACTCTACCACCAATACAAATGCTCGGAAGGGTGGAGGTCCGCTTTAAATAGGAACTCCTACCGTATGTACGCTGCATGGTCCAACTGCACAAACTCTTTTGCCAGCAATAGCAAGATGCTCCACACCAGCATCTGGTTGACTTGGCCGCCCCAAATATTGCTATTGGAGCAGTATTATGCCTGTAATGCTCCCTAATTGTTACTAATGGTAGCCGTGAGCGCCACCACAGGATAACAAGAGCACCACCAGAGAATAACTACAGCACCACCAGAGGAAAGCTAGAGCACCACCAGAGGATAGCTAGAGTGCCACCAGAGGATAGCTATAACACCACCAGAGGATAGCTAGAGCACCACCAGAGGATAGCTAGAGTGCCACCAGAGGATAGCTATAACACCACCAGAGGATAGCTAGAGCACCACCAGAGGATAGCTAGCGCACCACCAGAGGGAAGCTAGAGCACCTCCATAGGTTAGCTATAACACCACCAGAGGATAGTTGGAGCACCACCAGAGGGAAGCTAGAGCACCACCAGAGGATAGCTAGAGTGCCACCAGAGGATAGCTATAACACCACCAGAGGATAGCTAGAGAGCCACCAGAGGATAGCTATAACACCACCAGAGGATAGCTAGAGCACCACCAGTGGTAAGCTAGAGCACCACCAGAGGATAGCTAGAGCACCATCAGAGGATAGCTAGAGTGCCACCAGAGGATAGCTATAACACCACCAGAGGATAGCTAGAGAGCCACCAGAGGATAGCTATAACACCACCAGAGGATAGCTAGAGCACCACCAGTGGTAAGCTAGAGCACCACCAGAGGATAGCTAGAGCACCATCAGAGGATAGCTAGAGTGCCACCAGAGGATAGCTATAACACCACCAGAGGATAGCTAGAGCACCACCAGAGGAAAGCTAGAGCACCACCAGAGGATAGCTATAACACCACCAGAGGATAGCTAGAGCACCACCAGAGGATAGCTAGAGCACCACCAGAGGATAGCTAGAGCACCACCAGAGGATAGCTAGAGCACCACCAGAGGATAGCTAGAGCACCACCAGAGGATAGCTAGAGCACCACCAGAGGATAGCTAGAGTGCCACCAGAGGATAGCTATAACACCACCAGAGGATAGCTAGAGCACCACCAGAGGATAGCTAGAGCACCACCAGAGGATAGCTAGAGCACCACCAGAGGATAGCTAGAGCACCACCAGAGGATAGCTAGAGTGCCACCAGAGGATAGCTATAACACCACCAGAGGATAGCTAGAGCACCACCAGACGGAAGCTAGAGCACCACCAGAGGATAGCTAGAGCACCACCAGAGGTTAGCTGTAACACCACCAGAGGATAGCTAGAGCACCACCAGAGGATAGCTAGAGTGCCACCAGAGGATAGCTATAACACCACCAGAGGATAGTTAGAGCACCACCAGAGGATAGCTAGAGCACCACCAGAGGATAGCTAGAGTGCCACCAGAGGATAGCTATAACACCACCAGAGGATAGCTAGAGCACCACCAGACGGAAGCTAGAGCACCACCAGAGGATAGCTAGAGCACCACCAGAGGTTAGCTGTAACACCACCAGAGGATAGCTAGAGCACCACCAGAGGATAGCTAGAGTGCCACCAGAGGATAGCTAGAGTGCCACCAGAGGATAGCTATAACACCACCAGAGGATAGTTAGAGCACCACCAGAGGATAGCTAGAGCACCACCAGAGGTTAGCTATAACACCACCAGAGGATAGTTGGAGCACCACCAGAGGTTAGCTGTAACACCACCAGAGGATAGCTAGAGCACCACTGGTTGGGAAACTCTGGTCTACACAGCGAACTGCAGTTTGGACTACGTACAGCTCATAGAAGACCCAGTAAAAAAAGTTTGATGCCTCATTCTAACTGATAGAACCAGAGCAGTTTTTTTATATTGGGTCCATGTGGACAGAACCTACCTGATTGCATAATAGACCAAAGCAAATTATTGGGTCCAATATCATTAGGATCATCTGGTATCGAGAGCAATTCTGGGTAAGATTAACCAATTTGATGACCATTTGTGACCAAATTAGATTCCTCATTTGATTGTGGCTTTGAACTATAGAAAGTCAATAGATTGAATCAAAATGTTTCCCACTATAAATGAAATCAAATTAAAATGAATTGAATCAAATTAGCCAACATCTAGGTACACGGACCGATGTCTCCTCTACTCCCACCATTCGTCCTATTGCCTTACCACCTTCTCTGTTGCCACTGATCATCTTCTTGTACTCTGTTGCCAAGCCCCCCCCCCCCCCCCCTTGCTTGATGCTGGTCATCCTCCCCAACTTCCTGTCTTCTCTGCTGTTAGTTGTCCTCACTACCTTCTGAGCTACTGCTATTTGCCATTCGTAACCCCGTAAGAGTTAGTGGAGGACTGGGGCCAAAAATCAGCCCCTGGCCGGCCCGAGACATCCCTGATGAGGCCCCCCCAACCATGATGCTGGGCTGTAGCATTGGGGTTGGGGTTCCTTGGCTTGTAGGCTGGGTACAGGGGGCTGATAGGGAGACTAAGGGGGTATGGATTGAAAGTGGGTGTTAAAAGAAGCAACCCAACTGGCGCCAAAGCAATATGGCCTACAGTGCATTCTCTCGGGGCTCCACCCCTGCCAAGAGTGCTAGAAGAAGCACCTTGGACTGTATGGGTGAACCCAGCCTTTAAATATGGGGGACATAGTATAACACAGGAGGAAGAAATGTTAAAGGAGGGTCCTAACAATTGGCTGTATGGCTCCAAGAAATACCTGACGGCGGCTCTAAGTGAGAATATTCAATCGCAAACTCAAATCCATGGAAGTAAAGCCATCACTGTTGGTTCCCCTCTCTGATAAACATTGGAGAAGATTCCTGGAAAGATCAGATAGCGAGGTTAAGTCAATATTAAGAGTTAATAAATCACAGAGACTACCTGTTTACTCTGAGGCCTAAATGTGAGTGCGCACCTGGCCAGGTGACCCCCTGACATACCTCTATATTATAATAAGGCTGGATCCAGACATTCAATGGTGTGTTATCTTGGCTGGACTTCTTCTTGCCATTTCCTGGATGGCGTCCACCCCCCCCTCCCACCACTCAGGTCTCTAATCCTCAGCCATGGGTGGTAATATCCCAGTGATCCCAACAATTCATTATACAATTCCCCCGATCTGATTAATCCGCCTGATAAGAGGGATTGTTGCAGTCGCTGCCCAGGGAGGAGGTGAAAACCGATAGGGATAATAAACGCGAGCTTCTTCATCATTCTGTCATCCTCTGGCGGCAGGTTGAAGAGTTTCGGGGAAACAAACTTTACCGTCTGATGGAAACTCTGGGGCTGATGCTAATCACTGGCTTAGGATGCTCAGCTCAAGGCATGTGGAGCGCATTTGCATCGCATTGCATTAAATTAGTGTTGCATTTGCAAAGTGTCAGCCTGGGTTAATCTTCGTGATGAAAAACAGGTGTGGCATGTTCGGGGTTAAATGGCATTGAAATGCCCAAATATTCTGCACCTGCCCTCCAGCGTGGAGAATAATCTTCAGATGAGGCAATGACAGCAGTACGTGTGGCAAACGCAGCTCTCCAGGAAGATTAACGGCTAACAATCTGCCGCAATTTACCAACACGTGTTGGTTGGCCCAAAATCTGCCTTTATAGACTTTGGGGTTTATTCATCAAGAGAGTCGGTCGCACTGAGCTGGTGCTACCTCTCGCTTGCTGCAGCGCTGTACTGGTGTTAGAGCGCCCAACATACATCTCATTCATCAATGCCGATTACAGCGTATACTAGCTGGCGCTAGTAAAAAATCAGCCTCCCCATCTTACCCATACAGCCTGGTCAGGCTCAAGATGGTAAACAGGCTATAAGTGAAGCGAACCAAAACCAAAGTAGAGTCTATAAATCTTCTATAAGGTCTTGGATGCCCCTCAGTATGAAACCCCCTGGTTCCCCTGTATATTGATATTGACCTCAATCCCAAAGAAAAGTTCAGGTCGCTGCCAGTTTATAAACTGTTAAAACGTAACCTTTACTAAGTCAGATTTAAAAACAGATTGAATCCACAATCACGTTGCATTTCGGGCTGATGTGACCCTTTGTCGGAGGCAGAGTAGGGACACAGTGGGGTGTTTCAGAGTGTGGCTAAGCTTTGCCACAGCCATGTAATCAAAGTATTTTGGGGGATTTGGATTTTTGGGGCATAGATGGCCGTTGTATGCCTTGTGCACACATTTTTTCCTCCGCATTTAACCCTTTCCCTGCATTGAGTGTAAACAGCAGTGGGCTGCCCTAGTTAAAGCACCTGGGAAGTAGTTTGGGGCGTTAAGTGCCTGTCTCAAATACATTTGAGTCATGTCCCAAGGTCAGGAATTGAACCTGTCACCCTCCGGTCACCAGGCCACTTACTTACCTCTAGGACACCGGCTGCACCCCAAACCAGGGGGTTTCATACATCCCAAATTGGGATGCCTCTAGGGAAATCTCCTAAAGGCCAACTCGTTTACATGAGTTTTGCTCCACTATAATAGCATAAGAAGACTATTACAATTATAATAAGAACTAAATCTGACTCGCGGAAAAAAAAAATAGGATTTAAAAGGCAACTGGTAAGGAGGGTTTTCAAAAATAAAGTTTTAACTTTTCAGACCATCCCTTGAATTAAGAGGTTATAGGTTTTTCCTGTGAGTCAATGAAGATCTGATATCCTCTTAGTAGATGAGTCAGGTGTGTTCTATGATTCTTCCAGTTTTTCCCAATGCAGCGTTCATACTCTGACTGGCTTATACTTGTAGTTTGGGTCAAATTTTTGGAAACATTTGCAAACAAGTAGGAAAAAAAATCATAAATATGCTGTTGAGCGCCGGAAAAACAATGGTACAAAGTGGCGCTCACTGGTGGGTTCAACAGGCACTGACATAGGCGTACGCGCAACAATCAAAGCTAATTAATTAGCGTTTGGAGCAATGCCTGCTAGCGTCAATGTAGTACACAGCACAGAGCCAGATAAGACAGGAATGCTGACGCTCTGAAGCTGGCTCTATAGCCACAAGACAGTTGCCAATAGACGCACATCATAAATTTGGCCCATAATCTGGTTTAATCCATACCAGAGAGCAAACACATGAGATAGTATGTTGCTCAATAGATGGTCTTGATGAGGGGTTCCCAACCAGTGGTTCAGGCACCACTGGTGGTACTTGGCCAGGTTGCAGAAAGAACTTTACACCGACCTGATCTGCTGCCATCTATATCTTAACAAGGTCTAATTAGATCCAACAGTACGAAACTGCTTTGATAGGCAATACAAGCTATTTAGGTGCATTTTTATCAGTTATGCACTTTAAATGGCCGTTTTGTGCATTTTTAACAAGGTTTATTTGATTGACAACAATTGAGTACCAAGTCCCAAGTGATACTTGAAATGAGTAAAACGTGGAAAGTGGTAATGGTTGGGAACCGCTGGTTATTCACCTAGATAACTCCATTGAAGAGAGATGGTGGAAATAGAAGTAAGGTGTACGAGAAACAAAAAAGCTGATGGTGGCCCTTAGATCAGGTTGAACTGGCCATACGGTAAACCCTGTTTCAGGTTTGTCAATGGTTCAGACAAAAGTCTAGATAACTTAGCGCAGCAAAGCCGTGAACAAATCCCCAAAAGTCGTTCCTGTTCCGTAACTCGAGATGCACTTTATTGCCTACAACAGGTAGGATTTGCCGAGGCCTTGAGGAGACAGCGTTGAGGAATGTAGGTTGTAGTAGAAGGTTTACATAGCCAGGGGAAAACTTCTACCATATGTCTGATGCTATGCAGCACCCATAATCTCCCGCCCCGGAGCTTTGTTATTGTACGGGATATAAACCTCATTTAGGCTTGTGTGATCTATTTATCCCCCCGCTATAAACCAACTACACAGCCAGCTCATTCACCTCCCAGCATGCCACTTACTGTTTGCTGTTCATTAAATCTCGACCGCTATGGTTGCTATAACATCATCCTGGGTGACGGCCAAACCGGAGGGGGGGGAGCAAATTATTGTTCGACATGTTGTAGAAGTTTTATGACGACAGGTGAAGATCATTAGACCGAACGCAGCACGCCGATTAACTGCATTATTCCAGGAACCAAAGGGCTGCGGGGCGGCTAACTCGTACCAGGAAACGAGCGGCTCGCTTTTGCCTTCCTACTGATCTAATCTAAGGAAAGTTATTTTGTGATTAGAAATTATAAGGGAATAAACTTTACATTGATCTCAGCACTTTCCACTCATACAAGAGGCTCAGTATAGAAAGTTAAACTGAATGTCTGTTTGTTAAAAAAAAAAAACTTGGGGCAAGTTTTTTTTTGTAGGAGTAGGGCAAAAAAAAGGGTTAGCTTGATGTTAAGGGTTAGGGCCGTGAGTTTAGCTGGTGTTCATGTTAAACTGGAACTAAGGGTTAGGTTTGTTCAACGTAATTTGGGATGCCCCTACACTTTTCCCAAAAATAGGCTTTAGCCCAGACCAAAAGGTAAAAGTCATCCCGATTCAGGATGCTCCATAGTAGGAATCACTAACCTAACCTCCCACCTGAGACTGGTGGCGAAAACAGGGGTCCAGGCGATGAGTGCGTCTTCCCGCCTCCTATAATTGACATTGACAGAGAATAAAAAGTCCTGCATAGGAGTAGGTTTATCACTGGAGTATAGAAGGTCCCTCACTGGAGTATAGAAGGTCCCTCACTGGAGTATAGAAGGTCCTTCACTAGAGTATAGAAGGTTCCTCACTTGAGTATTTAAGGTTCTTCACTGCAGAATAGAAGGTTCATCACAGGAGTATAGAAAGTTCTTTACTTGAGTATAGAAGGTTCTTCAATGGCGTATAGAAAGTTCTTCACTTGAGTATGGAAGGTTCTTCAATGGAGTATAGAAGTGGTTTCAGTGGAGTGTAGAAGGTCCTTCACTGGGGTATAAAAGGCCCTTCACTGGAGTATAGAAGGTTCCTTTACTGGAGTGTAGAAGGTCCTTCACTGGGGTATAAAAGGCCCTTCACTGGAGTATAGAAGGTTCCTTTACTGGAGTATAGAAGGTTCCTTTACTGGAGTATAGAAGGTTCCTCACTGGGGTATTGAAGGTTCTTCACTTGAGTATGGAAGGTTCTTTTCTGATTTAGAGTAGATCCTTCATTAGATTATAGAAAGTTCTTCACTAGAGTATAGAAGTTCCTTTACTGGAGTATAGAAGGTTCTTTACAGCATTAGAGTAGACCCTTCATTGAAGTATAGAAAGTTCTTCACTGGAGTATAGAAAATTCTTTACTAAAGTATAGAAGGTTCTTCAATGGAGTATAGAAAGTTCTTCAGTGGTCTTCAATGGAGTATAGAAGGTTCTTCAATGGAGTGTAGATGGTTCTTCAATGGAGTGTAGAAGGTTCTTCACTGGAGTATAAAAGGTTCTTCACTGGAGTATAGAAGGTTATTCACTGGAGTATTGAAGGTTCTTAACGGGAGTATTGAATGTTCTTAACTGAAGTATAGAAGGTTCTTCACTTGAGTATGGAAGGTTCTTTGCTTAACTAGAGTAGATCCTTTATCGGTTAATAGAAATGTCCTTTACTAGAGTATAGACGGCTCTTTACTGCAGCTCTTTACTTCATTAGAGTATAGAAAGTTCTTCACCGGAGTATAGAAATGTCTTTACTGAAGTATAGAAGGTTCTTTACTGGAGTATAGAAGGCCCTTCAATGGAGCATAGAAGCATCTTTCAAGTTCCTGTTGATCAAAAACTAGAGCCCTCTCCTCCAAATCAAAAAGTAACACCAACTATTTTTGTGGGCTTAGTTTTATTCAGAAATCCCTGATCCAAGCAATACTTTAATCACATCCTCAGCAGGCATTTAGGGCCTCCGTGGGTCTTGGACCAATCATGTAGGACCAGCTACCTGGGGTGAGAGCCATTGAAGACGCCAGACTGATTGACGGGCTGACACTTTACACCCCCGTGAAACATTACGCTCTGTTGTCTCGTCACTCTGCAGTCCAGTAACTAGAAACAATTGAGGAGATCTTCTCAGATAGTTAAACCCTTTGTCGTCTCGTTTTTTTAAAACTTTTCTTCATCCCACTTGTTGCCAAAATGCTTCGCTTAGATCTGGGGAATCCCCTTTAACCCATTGTTTCAGCTTCGGGCAAACATATGGAAACGCGCATATCGGTGGCCAATAAGCGTAATCTAATATAGAAGGCTATTCTGGAGGTATCACAGGCATCCATCAGCCGAGCGAGCGCTTAGAGCGTCTCCAAAAGAGTCTCTGGAACGGGAAATGAATTCAAAAGACTCCGGAATTCCATTAAATGTTTCTAGAACGGCGACTGTTTCTATCTGGTATTAATGCAATTACATCAACCTCCTATCTACAGAGGGAAGCAATCAATATGTCTGAAGATACAGTTTCTCGTCTTCCAGCACAAATATTAAAGCAGACCTGTAATTAAAATGACTATAGGTCTCTTGTAACAACTCAACCCCCCCCCCAAAAAAAAAAATTGGGATGAACCTCAATCTACATATCCCAAATTGGAGCAGAATTACTCAGGCCCTTATTTATGAAGGAAGCGGCTGGTGAGCGGCCGGTAATGATGGTCACCGCCACGAGAACGCCGGCTCCCCACCACAATCACACATTTATCAAGCCAATCCTGCTTAGCGACTGAGATAGCGCCATATAGCGACTCATTCATCATTATTCCAGCCTCAGCCCACAGCACCAGCGTCCGACCTTGAACAGCGACAGGTATGACCTCTCGCTACCTGGCGCTCTCCAATGCATTTCAATGGAACAATCTTTAAATAGTAATAATTGTTATTAATGTTTTTTTTTATATGTGAAAAATTCTGTGACCACTTCTGCCATTTTAGATTTTTTTAAGGGGAAAAAAAAATGTGTGCAGAATTGATATTACAGGTCTGATATTAATGTATTCATATTACTAAATTATTTAAAACATTTTATTTTGGTTTCCAAAAATATGGTGGTTTGGGGGTTAAAAAACTACTTTTAACACATCGCCGCCAGCGCTCTGGGGTTTAAACATGCATTTCACAGCGCGAGGATTTTTTTAGCCTGATTTTTTGATGAATATGGTGGGAGCCGGTCGGAGCCTTTGCTCTTTTTTATGTTCCCTCCATCATTTTCACATTCCTTTTATCCTTCTCTCTTTTTTATGTTCCATCCATGAATAAAAGCTAAGCCCAAAAAAAAGTTGGTGTAACTTTTTGATTTGGAGAAGTGGGCTCTGGTTTTTGACCAACAGGAACTTGAAAGATCTTCTATGCTCCAGTCCATCCTTTTTACATTCCCTCCATTCTCTCTTCCTCTCTTACATTGCCTCCATCCTTTTCTTGCTTTCACATTCCCGCCATCCATCCACCCATGTTCCTTTCATCATTTTCACATTACTTTCATCCTTTTCTCTTTTTCATGCTCCATCCATCTTTTTCACATTCTTTCTATCATTCTCTCTCTCTCACACATTGCCTCCATCCCTTTCATGTTTTCACATTCCCTCTATCCTTCTCTCTCTCACACATTGCCTCCATCCCTTTCATGTTTTCACATTCCCTCTGTCATTCTCTCTCTCTGACATTGCCTCCATTCTTTTCTTGTTTTCACATTCCCTCTATTATTTTCTCTCTCACACATTGCCTCAATTCTTTTCTTGTTTTCACATTCCCTCTATCCTTCTCTCTCTCACACATTGCCTCCATCCTTTTCTTGTTTTCACATTCCCTCTATCCTTCTCTCTCTCACACATTGCCTCCATTCTTTTCTTGGTTTCACATTCCCTCTATTATTTTCTCTCTCACACATTGCCTCCATCCTTTTCTTGTTTTCACATTCCCTCTATCCTTCTCTCTCTCACACATTGCCTCCATCCTTTTCTTGTTTTCACATTCCCTCTATCCTTCTCTCTCTCACACATTGCCTCCATCCTTTTCTTGTTTTCACATTCCCTCTGTCATTCTCTCTCTCTGACATTGCCTCCGTTCTTTTCTTGTTTTCACATTCCCTCTATCCTTCTCTCTCTCACACATTGCCTCAATTCTTTTCTTGGTTTCACATTCCCTCTATTATTTTCTCTCTCACATTGCCTCCATCCTTTTCTTGTTTTTTTCATCCTCTCTATTATTCTCTCTCTCACATTGCCTCCATCCCTTTCATGTTTTCACATTCCCTCTGCCATTCTCTCTCTCTCACATTGCCTCCATTCTTTTCTTGTTTTCACATTCCCTCTATCATACTCTCTCTCTGACATTACCTCCATCCTTTTCTTGTTTTCACATTCCCTCTATCATGCTTTCTCCTTCTCGCTTTTCCCCATTTCTTTTCACCACTCTCTCTTTTTCACACCCCCTTCATCCTTCTCTCTTTTTCACACCCCCTGCATCATTCTCTCTCATACACATTTCCTCTGCCTCCCCTTGATCCACATTCCATTCATCATTCTCTTTCCCACATTCCCTCAGTCTTTCAATCTTTTCCCAGAGTCCCATCTTCTTTTCATCTTTTGCACATTCTTTTCTCCATTTTCTCCATTGTCCTCTGATTTCCAAGCTTCCTTCATCTCTTTTTTTTCCATTCTTTCCCGCAATCTCTCTCTTTTACTTGCACATTATCTCAATCTCTCCTTCGAATTCTCTCCATTCCTCTTTCCATACTTTATCTCTCTCTGCCTCTATTGAATGTTTGGTGGGCTTCACATTCCCGCCACCCCTCTCTCTTTTTCACATTCCCTTCATTGTTTTCTCTTTTTAACATTGCCTTTATCCTTCACTACCTTCATCCTTACCTTTTTTTCACATTCCCTCCATCCTCTTTTTTCACATTCCCTCCTTCTTTCTCTCTTTTTCACATTCCCTTCATCTTTTTCACATCCCTCCATCCTTCTCTCTTTTTTTCACATCCCCTCGATATTTCTCTCTTTTTAACATTCCCTCCATCCTTCTCACTTTCTCACACCCCCCTCCATTGTTCTCTCTTTTTTACATTGCTCCCATCCTTTTCTCTTTTTGCACAGTCACTCCATCATTCCCTCTTATCCACATTTGTTCTGCCTGCCCTTTCCCCACAGTCTCTTCATCTTTATTCCCACCTTCCTCTTACTCTTTTTCACATTCCCTCTGTCTTCCTTCTTTTTTTACATTTCCTCCTTTATCCTCACATTTCTGCGCTCCCTTCATCTCTCTTACCTGTCTCTTTCACACTATCGCACTATCTCTCCTTTACTCATCATTCTGTATTATGTGTTTTGAGGGGGCCCATCCTGAATTCCTGCAGGGGGCGCCCCGGCCTTGGTTGCCCCTCTGGTATGCAGTTAATACATCCTGAATTCCTGAAGGGGGCACCCCGGCCTTGGTTGCCCCTCTGGTATGCAGGTAATACATCCTGAATTCCTGCAGGGGGCGCCCCGGCCTTGGTTGCCCCTCTGGTATGCAGGTAATACATCCTGAATTCCTGCAGGGGGCGCCCCGGCCTTGGTTGCCCCTCTGGTATTCAGGTAATACATCCGGAATTCCTGCAGGGGGCACCCCGGCCTTGGTTGCCCCTCTGGTATGCAGGTAATACATCCTGAATTCCTGCAGGGGGCGCCCTGGCCTTGGTTTCCCCTCTGGTATGCAGGTAATACATCCTGAATTCCTGCAGGGGGCGCCCCGGCCTTGGTTGCCCCTCTGGTATGCAGGTAATACATCCTGAATTCCTGCAGGGGGCGCCCTGGCCTTGGTTTCCCCTCTGGTATGCAGGTAATACAGCCTGAATTCCTGCAGGGGGCGCCCCGGCCTTGGTTGCCCCTCTGGTACGCAGTTAATACATCCTGAATTCCTGCAGGGGGCGCCCCGGCCTTGGTTGCCCCTCTGGTATTCAGGTAATACATCCGGAATTCCTGCAGGGGGCACCCCGGCCTTGGTTGCCCCTCTGGTATGCAGTTAATACAGCCTGAATTCCTGCAGGGGGCACCCCGGCCTTGGTTGCCCCTCTAGTATGCAGGTAATACATCCTAAATTCCTGCAGGGGGCGCCCCGGCCTTGGTTGGCCACTGGCATGCAGTTTACCAATCTTGATTACCTGCACAACCACTTAATGAGAAAACCTTAATTGGCCGATTGGCTGTTTTTCGGATCTCACCGCTACACCCGGGGCGGCGCCTTCTCCTCCCGCCATTCCAGACCAGAAAAATGAACAACGGGAGCCACTTGTAAATGGCTTAACACAAATCTCATTAGTGAGGACCCACAACAAGACCTGAGCCGGCCAGCTTGCCCCAAGGCCACGATGGAGATGCACTCTGACACCACCTGACCTCTATTTTATCTTCATCCACTGAATGTTTACCCAACCGAGGCTGGAGATTGGAGTCCGCTAAGCGGGAGGGAGGTATTATTACGCTCATGATGTTATCGCCCGTGTGCGTGCTTCATCTCAAACAAACAAACTTATCAGATCACACACCACCGATCCTTATCACTACAAACCTAAATACCAGAAGACACTTTTATGTCTAACGTTGTTTTATTTTCCTAACCGCATGAGATTTCTTCATCGTTATCAGGAATAGTTGCCATATTATTGTCTCTGGTGTTTTCTCGCGCGTGAGAGGAGCGCCTTAGTGTACAGAAGCCAGTTAATGGAAGAGCCCTTAGTATAACACTACTATTCTTTTAGTAAATCGTTGTCTAAACAGGTTGTCTAGGCATCTCTTTGTGGGAGGTAAAGGGAGCTACACAACAATCCCATTTTTTTTTTTTTGCATAGGCCATATAGGTCGCAACCTAGGGTAGGAGGCACGCTATAAAAATAGCGTCATGGTCACCTTGTTTCCCCTGAATGGATTTGAGGGGTGTTCATTAATTATAGGTTTAAGATTGACTCAGAGGAGGTCTCAACAAAATTGGTGGGATCACTAATAGGCACAAATGAGGATTAAATGGCCTAAATAGGACTAGTTTGGATTAGGACTAGTGTATTCCTTGGATCATTTTATGGAGGACATATTTACTCCAACTGGTGTCGGTGATGAAGCCCTTTTAATAAGGGAATGAAAATTTGAATCGGTATGTAGACAACCTAAAGCGCTTTTAATGATGGAATGAATCACTGCTGGTTCATCAAGTATGTCCCATTGGGTCTTAAAGATTGACTTGGTACATAAACAACCTAAAGCTCTTCTAATGATGGAATGAATCACTGCTGATTCATCAAGTTTGGCCCTTTGGGTCTTAAAGATTGACTCGGTATGTAGAGAATCTAAAGCGCTTCGAATGATGGAATGAATCATTGCTGGTTCATCAAGTATGGTCCATTGGGTCATAAAGATTGACTCAGTAAGTAGACAACTTAAAGCTCCTCTAATGATGGAATGAATCACTGCTGGTTCATCAAGTATGGTCCACTGGGTCCTAAAGATTGACTTGGTACGAATACAACCCAAAGCTCTTCTAATGATGGAATAAAACACTGCTGGATCATCAAGTATGGCTGGGTCTTAAAGATTGACTCGGTATGTAGAGAACCTAAAGCGCTTCGAATGATGGAATGAATCATTGCTGGTTCATCAAGTATGGTCCATTGGGTCATAAAGATTGACTCAGTACGTAGACAACTTAAAGCTCTTCTAATGATGGAATGAATCACTGCTGGTTCATCAAGTATGGTCCACTGGGTCCTAAAGATTGACTTGGTACGAATACAACCTAAAGCTCTTCTAATGATGGAATAAAACACTGCTGGATCATCAAGTATGGCTGGGTCTTAAAGATTGACTCGGTATGTAGAGAATCTAAAGCGCTTCGAATGATGGAATGAATCATTGCTGGTTCATCAAGTATGGTCCATTGGGTCATAAAGATTGACTCAGTACGTAGACAACTTAAAGCTCTTCTAGTAATGAAATGAGTCACTGCTGGTTCATCAAGTATGGACCTTTGGGTCTTAAAGATTGACTTGGTACATAGACAATCTAAAGCTCTTCTAAAGATGGAATGAATCACTGCTGGTTCATCAAGTATGGTCCATTATGTAGATAACCTAAAGCTCTTCTAATGATGGAATGAATCATTGTTGGTTCAAGTATGACCCATGAGGTCTTAACGATTGGCTAACAGACAACCTAAAGATTTTCCTACCAACTTTTGGCCATGTCTGTCCCAAACCTATAGGCACTGGAGTGTGTTGGAGGAAGGATTATTCTCACTGAACACCTAAATCTTTACAAGACTTACAATATTAGGACAAAATACACATTACCACAATGATAGAAGGTACGTTCTATTATGTTGTAGTGAGCTAGAAAAAAGTCCTTATGATAAGAGATTGATGGCTTGACTCGGGCCCTAGGCAACCTAGATTTGTCTTGGATTGTCCTACCAAATTTTGGCCAGGTCTACCGCGAACATATAAGCTCGGGAGTGTGCTGAAAAATCAGGATAGATTTTAAATAATAAGACAACATCCAGATCACCACAAAAAAAGAAGGGTATGTTTTTGTTTTGTTAAGTGAACTAGAAAGAAGTCATTGGGATGAAAGACGGGTGGCTTGGCTTAGGCCATAGGCATAGAGTTGCCCTAAATTGTCCTACCAACTGTTGGCCAGATCTACCCCAAACATATAGGTTTAGGAGTGCGTTGGAGGAAGGATGATTCTCTTTGGACACCTAAATTGGAAAATACCTAAAGAATTAAGACAATATCCATATAAGCTCAAAGAAAGATGGGTAGGTTGTGTTATGTTGCAGTGAACGAGAAAGAAGTACTAGGGATAAAAGATTAATAGATGACTCAGGCCGTTGACAACCTAGAGTTTTCTTAGATTGTTCTACCAACTTTTGGTCCGTCTACCAGCGATTTGAGTTAAAGGAGCCGTGATTCTCTTGGGGTACATAAAGTCAGGATAGATTTACAATATTAGGAGAACATCCACATCACCACAAAAAAAGATGGGTAAGTTTCATTATGTTTATAAATTATAAAGATAGCGTGACAATGATTCTCAACACCTAAAATAAGGCTTTTAAATTTACAATATTACAATATTAAAATGACATCCACAGAACTGAAGGCTAATCACCTCTTCTATGTGTTGCTTTTATAATCTTGCTGCCTAGTTGTGGTTACGTTATGTATAGTGACCTTGAGGATAAAAAAAAATTCAGCTTCTATTGCTGGCTACGGCGCACGTGCATCTACACACATACAGTAAGCTCGCTTCTGCAAATCTAGTATTTGTTTTACTCGTGTAATCAGAATGTGTACAGTAAAGGTGAACAAGTCATAGGACCGGAGTTATACAGTTCAGGTGATTTTCCTCTTCTGGTGTTTCTCACATTGGACAATAGTATGCAAGTCGGCCATGGAGCTGGAATTGTATTACAATGAAGTGTCCTCTCCAGTTGACAGATACTTATTTACATTTCCTTTCTCTTGAAATGCCAGACAATTAATTACACGAATGGACTGGTTTGCTGAACTGGGATTCAACCCGGACCAACGTTCACGCTGAACTAATGCACTTCCTGGCAAACCTACTACTACTAGTACTACTAGTACTGCTTCTGTACTACTCACAAGGTTTTTGGTTGCCCTACTGCAGGGGTACTCAACCACTTCTTGTAAAGGTCCATTTACAGGCATCTGGTGAGAGGTGGAGGTCCGAATGGGGCGCTGTCAGGGGGGATGGATAGTTATAAATCAGCACATTGGGGGTGGGCTGGGGCCGGATTATACCTTGCAATGCCACTTCCTGTCCGTGCAGTACTTCATATTGCAATGCTAGGTGCCAGGGAGTCATGACACTGGCAGGGAGACAAACAACTACAACGCCAATCTGTAAAGGGGCAGCGCTGAGCATGGCAACACAGAAGCAACTAAGTGCAGGGCTGTGAAGTCAGGGGTCCAGAAATTTGGCACCGAGGTCCGCATTCGGACCCCGGTCTGCCAGTTGAGTACCGCTGCCCTACTGGTTAGTTTCTGTATTGTGAGATGACATGCCCTGTACAAAATCCCCAAACCATCATTAAGCAATATAAAAGTGCGGCCTGCCTGGAATCTAAAAGAATCTAGGACCCGCCGCTAGCCTGCCCCCTGGGTATCCTATATCCTACTAGTATAAAAATGGATTTTATTTAAAGCGATAATAATAATGATAATAGTGCAATAGTGGCCATTGTGTGCCAACGCACACATGGAATTCCTTCTCTGCATTTTACCCATCCGTGCACTGTGAACAACACAACTCGGTGTACACACCAGTGAATAAACCCCATGTGAGTGACTATACACAAGTCAATTACAAACTAAGGGGCAGTGAAGTGCACATGTGCCCAGGGCGGTGGGCTGCCCTAAACTCAGCACCCGGGGAGCAATTGGGGGTTAGGTGCCTCACTCAAAGGCACTTCAATCATGTCTCATGGTTGAGAATTGAACCTGCCACCTTCCGGTCACAGTCCTGTTTCCCTACCTCTAGGCCATAAGAATGTCCCACATAAAGTGGTGATTTGAAGAGTGCCCGAGCATGTGCCGTGGGAACGGAGAAGGGTGGGTGAAAGTGGGGGATCTGCCGGGTTTCACACAGGGTGGCATCCTACATTAGGATGTCCCAGGGCAGGGACCAATTTCCAGGATAGCCAAAAGCCTTGTAATTGGTCCACTTTAATGGGTCTCACTTTCTGATCAATGGACAGAAGATAAGGAGCCTAGAAACCTGCATCCTTGAAGCTTGGGCTCTATGGTGTGCAGGACAGAAGATACAATTAAGGGGTGTCAGAGCGCTCAGACCAATTTATAACTAACTTGGGAGGTGCACGTGAGCAGGGCAATTAGAATACTCGTGAGTAGGGTAATTAGAATATGTGCAGGACTGAGCTTGGGCCCACCAATCTTGAAAACAAGTTACCCACATGGCATCTTTTCTGTGCCAGAGATATCAAATGTGCAGAAAATAAGCTGCTCTGTCCACCATAAGTGGCAGAGCTTGGTCTCTTCAATGTTGATGTAATGCTCAAATCAAGGCAGTTGAGTTGGGCCTTGGTTTTGTGTAGACTCTAGGTCTAGGTCACTAGGTATATCCCTGAAAGTCATATTTCACCATAACGGAGGCTACATTTGTGCCCAACCCCATAAGCCTAGTGCATACACGAGGTCACAGTCATCACAAATTATAGACTTGGGTCACTGTTTCCGATCACCCCAGTGACTCTGTATCCAATTAGTGAATTTTGAGTGGCGTTTTTGCCTACTTTTTAATTAGGAACCTCAACCTTAAAGTGCTCTGCTCTTCACTTTTTCTTTGCACAATGCCAACCTTTTCAAAGCCTTGGCTGATAGGAATACAATTTGGGAAGTGTCGCTTGGTAAAGGTCGGCTTGGGAAAAGATGTGACATTGCTGACAGGTCCTTGATGCGGTGTCTTTCCTGCACCCGCCATGGCGGACAATGGCCCCTTTCACTGGTTAACAAAACTCATTCTGTGCTGTTATTTCTGTACGAAACAATCAACAGATGACACCAGGCCTCCGCCGATACGGACGCTGCGCGGCCTGTATTGCCGCCAGTGTTCTTTCTTCAACACATTTATTAAAGAAAAACTAATATCAAACATATACTCTCTGATCTCATTTGTTTGCCATATGATGTAAAGCCGCGCTTATGCCGGCCGTCAATCATCGTATGCGTGATGGCCATTAAAGCCTCTGCAACATTTGCAAGTTATTTGCACAAATAAAAGCACATTTTTTGGGGGAACAAACATCACAGATGTTGATGATTTTGCCCATTAGAGTGTCACTTTAGCGATCAGAATGCGAAAAAGCGGCAGAATTTTTGGAGGCGAGTAAATGTCCCCCCCGCTGTTTACTAAAGAGCGCCCTGACAGCGCAGGAAGTGGCTCCTCGGGCCATCTATTACTCACATGTGTTCCTGTAGATGAGGCTGATAGATGTTTCTTAAAGTGCTACACGCGGCTTCTGAAACCCATCAGCGGCCACAAGGCACTTTTTTTTTTTTTTTCCACTGGAGGGCCAAGAGGGCAACTAAGGCTTTGAAGCGGGTGATCCATCACTGGAGAGTCTAATAATACAAGTACACAAAACATTCATTAAAGGCTTGTTACTGGGGGAGGATCGGGGCCCCCAGATACAGAGGAGAACAATACTTTGTAGAAATCTGTTTGATTGAACTTTTCCTCTTCCATCACTCATATGCGAGGAAAGTTTGGTACCTATAGGGCAGTCTGAGCTGAGATTTATATTAACTTGTTATATTTTATCCATCTGTACATTACAATTCCCAGGATGACTGTTGGGTTTTGTATTTTTTTTGTATTCTTGTTATTGTTTTGATGTATTTTTTTAACTTTTTTATTCTATTTTAATGACCTTCCTGATTAACCTGGATAAATAACATATATATTTGTATATATATATATATATATATATATATATATATATATATATATATATAAATATTCAGTGGTTCCTTACTTTATTTATAAAATTAAATTAAAATGTAAAATATGTATTTATTTATAACATTTAGCATATACATATATATTATTTATTTTATTCAGTATTTCCTTTTTTGTATTTTTTTTTTAAATATCAATACATTAATTGAGTTCAACTATATAATATATATATATATATATATATATATATATATATTTATACTTTAAATTTTATAAAATATATATATATATATATATATATATATATATATATATATATATATATATATATATATTTAGATTTATATATATATATACTAGTCTGCTTGATCTGCTTGATTCTCATTTTCCATGTACAATGTTTCATATTGAAAAAAGACCTTGTGCCTAAAAGACATCTTTTAAAATGGACCTAAGGTCAAATAAGATTTCATGTGCACTGAATAGGGCATCCCGATACAGTTACAACAATATAAATGCTTTGAATAGGCAAATTAATCATTTATTGATGCAGATCTGCATGTTACACCTCAAAGAGGGACAAAGGAGAACAATGAGGGATAGGGGGACATAGACTCAAAAGAGGGACAGTCTCTTCAAATCAGGGACAGTTGGGACATATGACAATGTATTCTATACACCGCTGCGGAGACACATAAGCCATAGGGTTGATGGCGGGGGGGGGACGATGGGCGTCTAAGAATGCGGGCTCTCAGATCAGGCACCTGCCCCAGCATGCGTCACTGAAGCGCTAAGCACCATGCGGGCCGCCGTATCAGGAGCCGGGTAGGAGCCTCTGTAGTGTCAGCTCCCTTTTCAGCATGTTTTCTTGTAGCTCTGGCCCACCTGTGAACCATCTTTCTCTGCAGCCCCTTCACAGGAGACTTAAAAGAGTGAAATATTTACGTTGGAGAAGCAGCAGGGACGCCAGGCAAGTCACTATTAGGGCGTCAGAGGGGATGTCAGATCTTGTCGGGGGATTCGCTTTGAAGGCTCTGGGTTGGGAGATGTCTCCTCTGCAGGTACATAGTGGGATGGAGATAAATCAGTTTTTTTTATCACAGATGTGTTACATTGTATCCAAAAGTTTCTCAGGAATCCCGGGTTCAGAATAGACAGCTGGAAGGCCGGTGTTTGTAAGATGTTCCAGCCGCTTCTCTCGAGATCAAATGATTCCATGTTTCACAACGATCTGAGGTGGTGCAGCCAGGGGCGTACGTAACCCTGATGGGGATCCATTGTACGGACCCCACCAAGGCCCCCCCATCATCATCAGCACCCCCCAGCCCAAGGACACTCACCAGTCGTCAACACCTTTCTTCGGCACAAGGTGGGGTTGAAGGAGCAGGGCACACGCGTGGCACCTTCGGAGGAGCGGGGGGCACACGAGGCAGCAGAGACGTGGCACTACATGGAGACAGGGCCTGGGATGTAGAGGCAGGGCCCGCATCCCAGAGGGAAGGAGGCAGCATAGAGACGTCATGGCTAGGTAAGTATGCGCTGCAGGTACATACCACAGAGGTGGTGGAGGCAGCATGCCCCGCGCCCTCTTGTTCCAAGGGCCTGGGCCCAAGCACCTGCACTGCCCCTATGGTATGTACGGCCTTGCAGAGAAGTAGCTAGGCTTTCTGACACCCGGGGGAAAGATTCAAAATGGTGTCCCCCACCTGTGCTCAGGCACCCCCCTGACCAGCTGCACCTGAGACACATCCCCCCCCCCCCGTAGCTACACCCTGAGGCCCTGGGTGCAGCTCAAAGTGTCCGTAGACTATGAATGACAGGTGAAGGTCCAGCACCAGCCAACTACTGACATGTGTTTTTAGATTTTTGGGAAGAATCCTGGAGTGTTTTAGTTTAGAGGCCTTGACTGGTCTATTTAGGCAAAGCCATACCTGACCCATACAGGAAACCGAGGCCGGAGGAGTCATTTAGTAAGGAGCCACAAATTTCTCTAACTCAGTTTGAGAACTTCTGCACCACAACACCCAGTTAGTGGAGTTTCCCATCACCTTTATTGGGTTTAACAATGGAGAGTTTCAGAAGGAGAAGAACACAGGAGTTATTTATTAGGTGCAAAGATTTTCTACACCTCATTTCTGCAGTGCAATACTCAATCTGTGTAGTTTGTTGATTCTTTTAGATACATCGTTTGTAGGTTTAGTTGCGATATACTGTGTATATTGTGTATGATGATGTACGGGAAAGCTACGAGATAGTGTATGAGGAGTTATGGATGAAGCTTTAGTTACTGTAGACTTCCACAGTCTTCTATAACATGGCCATGGTTTCTTGTGACATACCAAGGAAAAAGGTTGCTGGTTTTGGTTGGATGAGGATCTTAAAAAGAAACCATGGAGTGTCCCTACTTTACAGGACAAGCAGGACTACATGAGATTATCCCCTATTCAGTTTTACTGTTGGCCTACCAACAATATAATGTGACTATAAGGTCACTGAAGTTATATAAGTTGAGGACAGGTTGTGGTTCTAGGAGCAGGTTGGGTTGTAATATGCTGTTGAGCATGGGGATTGAAGTATAGGGCAGTTTTCTCTACTATCGTCTAAAAGAGTGGTTCTCAACTTTTTTATGCCAAGTACCCCCTAACGGCAAGCATTTACAAGCGAGTACTCCCGAGGAGGCCCCAATGCCCGGTGGGCTGCACTGCTTTTGGGCAGTCTGGGCTGCTACCTGTACAAACACCCCCATCCAATCCCAGCCCCCCACCCCCTTCACCACTCTATCCCCTCACCCAAGCAACCCCCAGCCCATGTCCTCCCCCTAATAATATAGCCTCATGGAGCACACTGGGTGACTGGCCATGAAGCAACAGATGGTCATGTGCTGGCCAGGTGCTGGACCCGGGCTGATTTTTGACCCCAGTCCGCCACTGTCTTCAGCCAATGTTTCTAGGAGTCCCAATCAGTTTCTAAGAGAATAAAATGTATGTTCCCTATAGACAGCTCTGTCACTAATATAGTCTGTTCCGTCAATGGCAATTGAAGAAGATTGCTGGCTCGAGGAGCCATTTAGCAAGGCCCGCACAAAGCCGCCTGTCCATGTGCCACCGAGGAGGCCGGAGAAAGGCATGATTTACTGCCGCAGGAAATAAAGAGGTGACCTCTGTCCCAGATAAAGGTATTTATACAATGAACAAAGCCCGGGGCGCCCTGGAATCCCAAGCAGCTTACTGTCAATTAAACTGAAAGAGAAAACCCCCAAATGAATGGGAAGTTTGTAGAGTAATTAGTCTTAGATAGCCATCAAAATATTAATAGAACGTAATTCCCGACATGACAGAGAACAAAAAAAAAAACCCTCCATGAAAGCGGCGCTTTTCTAATGATAATTACGCTGCCCGCGCAGACAGACGGCGGTCGCCCGCTTCCTAGAGACCACATTGGCGGAGTGCCGGAGAGAATCCACCGCTGGAACTTGGCAAATTCCTGGACGGTTTAACACAGAAGATACTTGTAGCCAGGCTGTTATTAGAATGCCCTGTAATCAAAAATAAAATAACCACAATATTAAGGGGCAACTCCAGACCAAATAATACTTTCGATTTTTTTTCGAGAGAATGGAGAAGGGTTAGATCTATGGTTGAGTAACTGCCATTTTCTAAGCAGGGCCAGATTCAACGTTGGCATATACAGAACCTCTCTTTGGTGAAGCGCTCCGTAAGTGCCAATCAATCTATTTTCTAAAGCCATAACACATAATGGGGTGGAGAGGTTTTGTGCAGAGGAAGCAACCTTTACCATCCTACAGCGTGATGCACACATCACATTGCACTGTAAGCTATCTATGTTCCAAAAGGGAGGCTCATGACTGCTTTATAAAGTATCATAACACATAATGAGGTGGAAAGGTTTTGTGAAGAGGAAACAACCTTTACAGAGTATTTTCCATCCCACCGCGTGATGCACACATCACATTGCACTGTAAGCTATCTACGTTTCAATAGGAAGGCTCATGACTGCCTTTATAAAGTATCACTTCTGATTTCAAAAGAAACAATTAAGATAAATACATAGTTTTTTGGCCTAAATGATGTAACACAATGGATCTCTCAGCAGGGAGCTGACAGGCTTTTCAGAATGACTCATCTTGTTTGTCACCGCAGGAGGGAGAGATAGCCCATCCCAAGGTTTTACCTCCCATTTCAAAATCTGAGCTTTGTCACCTCTGTAGGTAAGGTAAAGAAGCATTTCAGTGAATAATTCATCCTTAAGTACAGTGTCTAACTGCTTGAGTTGTGAGCAATGGAACCAATAGGGCATGAATGGTGCTCTGATGGATTAATGGGATATTCATATGGGCTGATGGGTCTTGTATGGATTTAACAGGGTTTGGACCAGAACGGGGCACACCCAGGCAAACACTGGGGACCCTAGTCTTCATTTGGAATTGTGGGTTTATAGACTGATACCAGATAATACATGGGCATATGCCTGGGCCCCTAGCGTTTGCAGAGGCCCACTCAGAGGATGATGGGGTTGGAAGTGAGAAATGAAGAGCCGATATGAAGGGAAATATTTCCATCTCTTCATCTTACTGAGCAATGTGCTTTCTGTGCCAGATCTGCTGTGTTAAATTGGACCTCCAGTCAAAGTACATGATCTGTTAAGCATGGGGGCATCCCAACTTTGATACCCCATGACATGATGTGGCATATAAAAACACACTGCAAAATGGGCCGCATAAACCTGGAGCCAGTCTCAGGATTGAGAAACTATATATTTGGTTTGAAGGAGTATTGTATAGATTTATATGAACAGTGGGGGATTAAATCTCTGCAGGTTCAAGGGGGGTTGTCTTATAGACTAAGAGGAGTCAATATGATGGGTTTAAAAGGAATTGAGGGGTTGATATGGGTTAAGATAACCAACCTAGGAGGACAAACAAAACATCTCTGGCTAGTTCAGGCTTTGTAGACATGGACACTATAAAGATAGAGACAAAACAGGCTTCCATGATATCACCTTCAGTTACACTCAGTGAGGGACACTTATGAGGGATACATAAGCGGGATCCTTTGTTCCTCTGTTTCTTGACTGGCATCTCTCCAAAGTTCATTATGAAATAAACCTGACCAAGAAACATTTCAGGAATATAATGTAGAGACAGACATTTTTGCAGTTATTTATAGTCCTAGACCACCAACAAGTAAGGAGGAACTGCAGATAACAAAAGACAAATATAAGGTAAGGCAGTGTCTTGTTCACCTTGAGTAGCACCAGCAGTTTGAAGGTCGTAGCCAGAAACATTTGACCTATAAAGGTTAGTTGGGAGAATCTAGACTATTTTAGTTAGTAACTAAAAGGAAAAAAGGCAATGGCCTATGTAAGTGTTTTTTGGTCCTTACTAGGGGTAAAATGGGTTACAGCTCCAATTTGAGCTGATACCATTTATGCCCTATAGATAAAAATGGAATCGGCCATAATAGTCCTTTCCACGTAGCTTCATCCAGCCACGTCTGAATCATTCCAGCACTTGGCTGCTTTCCCACAGGAAAAGAAAATAAATTAAGTGTTTTTTTTTTTTATAAAATTCTCTTCAGCAATAATTAGCACTATTGGTAAGATCATTCAGGAAAGGCCGCGGTAGACCATCATTTCCTCACTTTCCATGCCGGGAGTAACACATGGTATCGCTATCGGGCAAGTTTATTTAAAGAGGATAAATGTTTAGTATATAATTCCATGTACACAGCTGTGTGTGAATTAGAGACTGTCATCGGAGAACAGCAAATAAATACGTGTGGAATTTTTCCTTTTCCTGCGTATGATCCATCAGCATGAAGAGACTCGGTCGCTCTAGGAAGAGCTGGCCAAGTCTATCCGGGCCCGTAGTCTTAGCAGGACTTTGCCTGGACTGCAGAATATGAGGTAATTTAATAAAAGAGCAGGGGCATAGCTATGGGGAGCAGGGGGGCACTTGCCCCAGGTGCATCAGGTCAGGGGGGCGCCAAAAGGGGGCCTGAGAACAGTTGGGGGTGCCATTTTGAAATTTTGCCCCAGGTGCCAAAAAGCCCAGATACTCCCCTGAAGAGGGGCACATATATATGGGTGTTGGAAGGTTGGAGTGGCTGTATATTGCTAAGTGAAGTGGTTGTAAATGGTGATGGTACCCAAATACTTTGCACCTTCCATCTCCATGCAAAACCCAAGTTGGTGTCCTTTGAGTCTGAAAGGAACTTATTAATTTAGGGCTATGTATTATTACTCTGCTGATTTAGCCCATCCGCCCTCAAGCCCGGGTGTGTTTTGAATTCTTAGACACTCTTTTTTTTTTTTACCAAAGTCAAAAAAGGAGCAGCCAAAATGATCATAACTTTTCCATCAGCGTTTAATACTCCGTCATTAAGTTTCTGACTTCTCTCATCAACGAGGTGTTTCCAAGCTATTCTATTTTACAGGCCTTATAACACCTTCATTTTTTCAGTTCTGTCTCCACCTTTTGATGATATTGCAACATCTTTTAGTTAACCATTCCTGTTCTGTTCTTACCTCCACATTTAATCTCCTTGGTGCAATAGAGTCCCGGCCAAGATTCGTAGCCCACACCTTAACCTAGATAAAGCTGTCTGTGGGATCACCTTAATTTTTTGGGTTCTGTCTCCACCTTTTGATGATATTGCAACATCTTTTTGTCAGCCGCTCCTGTTCTATTCTTACCACCATGGTGAATTTCCTTGGTGCAATAGATTACCAGCCAAGCTTCGTAACCCACACCTCAACCTAGATTAAGCTGTCTGTGGGTTCAATGGGGCCTGGTCAAATCTCAAATTTGGGTAAATAAATGAATATAAGGGGCCAAGGCCTTTACTTTATCCTATCTGGGGTCTGTCGCTGATCAGGTCACACAAGGCTTAGCAATATTTGGTCCAGTTGCGGAATTTGTTCATTGTAGGGGACAAAGGAGTTTGCATAGACAGTCTAGTGCAAGTGTAAAAGCCAATTGGATATCTGCAAGATTGTATAAAAGATAATACTTTAAAGACCTCCAATAGGGTTTACAGTTTGGTGGAAGTGTTCACAACATTTGTCTAACCTCTGTTGTCCAATACAGTGATGGCCAACAGCAACTGTGCTAAATATTTAAGTAAACCGATGGGCTACAAACCAAAGCAACCACACTTTAACAGAAGGGTTGTATATGCAGTTGGGTTGCCTTGGTCTATAGCTAATCAGGTCATAAGTTCAACAATATTTCAGATTTTCAGCCTGTTATTCTTAGTTCATCTAAATCAGGGTGTGAGCCATCATTATGTTGAACGCCGAAGGTTGGACAAAAGCATGAATTTTATGAATAAGTATGAAACCCAACAAGATATCTGTAGGACTTTAACATATCATCTCCTATACTGGGGGAAGAAACAGGAATAAGGCTCACCAAGACCTCAAGACTGTACCGTTCCAATAATTTATGGAGCAAAGGGTTGGTGGAACCAATAAGGTTTGTGGAGACCCCAAAGCTTTAATGTACCTTTCTAGCCATTTATTGAACAGATGACTCACAGAATATATACATTCCTTATATTTTCAGTCTCTTGTTCTTTAATCATCTAAGAATTTCAACAACCAATTTACCCCCCCCCCCTCCCCCCAGGAGCAGTTCAGATCCATTATCCCTAATCACGGTGTGAGCCATCATGTTGGACATCGAAGGTTGGATAAGAGCAAAAATACTTCCACACAAGTATGAAACCCAACAGAATATCTGCAGGAATTAATGTATCACCTCATATACAAGTAATGGCCAATGTCGACTGGGTTAAATAACACCCAATGAGACCTCTGCTTCAAGGTCTCGTTGAGCGTTATTCTTGCCAACAATCCAGTCGCCATTGGCCATTTTTTTACCCATGTATATGAGTTGATACGTTAAAATCCTACATATATTCTGTTGGGTTTCATATTTGTGTGGAAGTATTTACGCTCTTGTTCAACCTTGATGTCCAACATAATGATAGCTTGCACACTGATTAGCAATAAAAGATCCGAACTACTCTTGGAGGGGGTTCAAATAGGTTGCTGAAATTCTTGAGTTAGAGGATTAAAAAACAAGAGGCTGAAAATCTTTGCATACTCTGTGAGTCACTTGCTTCATAAATGGCTAGACAAGTAATCTAAAGTTTTGGGTTCTCCTTGAGCCTTACTATTGCCACCAACACTTGACAAAGGTACAGTCTTAGTTGAGCCTTATTCTTGCCAACAATCCAGTAGGCATTGACCATTTCTTACCCGTCTATAGAAGTTGATACATTAAAGTCCTACAAATATCCTATTGGGTTTTATACTTGTGTGGAGGTCTTCATGCTTTTGTTCAAACTCTACCTTTCCAGTCATTTATAAAGCAAAGTGTCGGTGCCAACAATAAGGCTCGAGGAGACCCCAAATCTTTAGTGTTCCCTTCTAGCCATTTATGGAGCAAATTACTTAGAGAATATACCCAATCTTTATATATTGAGCCTCTTGTTCTATAATCCTCTAATTCAAGAATTTCAGCGACCGATTTAAACCCCCTCCGGGAGCAGTTCAGATCCTTTATCCCTAATCAGGGTGCGAGCTCCCTTTCCAGGTCCATAATGAATAGATATCTCCATGGAGACATCTGTAGGAAACACGCTGCAGTGCACAACATATGCGGAGAGATTCGGCGTGCCATACTATACAATGACACTGTTTGCATTGGTGGGCCCGGTGCCAGGAGGTTGCGATCTCAATCACTCAAAAGCGCACCGTGCCGTGTTGACAAAGTCATTTAAATTGTAGAAATCTATCTCGCAATCTGTCAGTGAGATTCAACCGAGCGAAATATATAGAGCTGCAAAGTCGTTTTTACAAAAGCCAGCGGACCTGCGCTGCACATATGGCCATGTGTGATGATCACATTATGTCCTCGTAGAACATTCTGTGTAATTTACATTTAGTGCAACCGAAGCTAGGCATGAACGGCTCGGGAAATGCAGACGACAAGCTGTAGAAAGCTACGGCAAGTAGAAAGGACGATCTGACTATGGAAAGGGTGCAGAGGAGCCACCAAACTAATAAGAGGAATGAAGGATCTTAGTTATGAGGAAAGATTACGAGAATTAAATCTGTTTAGTCTTGAGAGGAGACGACTGAGGGAGAACATGATTAACTTGCATAAATAATTAAATGGCCAATACAAAAAATATGGGGGGAACACTATTTCAGGTAAAATCCTTTCTATCCTCCCTTCGACTGGAAAAAAAATAAAATGTAGTCTCCGAAGGCGACAATCGTTTTTTACCATTAGAACTATAAATCTATGGAATAGCCTCCCACAGACGCTTGTTACAGCATCAACATCTTCAAAAAAGGATTCGATGATTTAGAAGAAAATAACATTAATAGTTACTATTAGCTGTTATCAGTAAATAAACCAAAAATAAAATAAACAAAAAAATAAATACCTTCCCCCTATAAAATAAAAAATAACTTCCCCTACCCCAACACCCTTGGTTGAACTTGATGGATTTATGTCTTCTTTCAACCGTATTAACTATGTAACTATGTTTTATGGGTTTTCTGGTTGTTAAATCGCGCTGTATCCAGGCTTCGACCCTTCGTTCTGGTGGTTTGAAAGAGATCTCTATTCACTGCATCAGATTTTCCATTCATCTAATTCGTTTTGATCAACTTTAATGTGGGACCAAACCCAGGGAAGCCGGCCCTAGTGCATCATGATTTCTGATGCCCTGCTGTGTGAAACCCCCCAAGGGTGACGGTATTCACTCACCTTTCCCCGGTCAAACAGCAGGGACTCTCGTCCAATCAGAGCCATTTGCTTGCCTATGTCATTCGGCAAATGGCTTGACTTTTTAGAATGGGTAACGAGACTGGGCGCATTCCCTACTTTGTCGGCTGTGTAAGCACTCCGGCCCCAGCCATTTAGCCAATGAGATAGGCTGGGATGGGAACGCGTGCCGCTGGGGGTGCGGCTGCTCTCGTTCCCTATTGAAGTCTATCAAAACTTGTTTACCAAATAACATAGTCGTGGCAAACGGCTCTAATTGGACGAGAGCCAGGCCAGTTGGACCGGGAAGAGGTGCGTTGTACTGGGTGATCCAGAACAAAACCCGGGATAGTCAAAATCCCAGGTATGGGCACTCCTTTGGCACCCGCATGTTTAGGAAATAGGAAACGTGCTCAAATGTTTTGCTCGTCTCCTCGCCTGAATTGCCCTTAAGACGCTTTTCTGCATAGTTTGCATTACTATCGCAGTCGGCACAAAACTCAGAGTGCTGTAATTTCTGTGCGCTCATTGAGGATGGCACGCGAGCCGCCAGAGCGACATCTGTTAACAATATGTAACAAAGTAACAAGAACATTCCCTTTAATTGTTGCTATATGTCACACAACTTCAAAACAGCTTTTTAATGTTTCCTGAACGCGTTGCCTGACGCGCCTCTGACAAATGTCACAAATTTTGCCTCTTTGTGGTTTTTTTTTTGGCTTATCAAACGGCAGGCTCCATTTAGATTAAAATACTCCCGGGTATTATCCGGGGATTGATTGGCTTTAGTAACAATGAACTTGAACAGCGCATGTGATCCCCTGGAGAGAAGAATGTAATACATCCCCCAACTCTTAAAAAACAGAAGTCAGCTGGATACCATTGTCCAATAAAAAGTAATTGGCGTAATAGTCTGTCACCTACTATAGTTCTAATAAAAGCAGATAATAGGGGGAAACCTAAAGACACCATTACTGCTCGGCAGCTTTATCCTCTGGCGTGTTCGCTTCTTAAAATATGCGAGAGAGAATTAAAAGATTTTTTATCTGGGCCAGTGACATTGAAACAAACACAATAGGCTCGATTGATGGTCATGCGCCTGTGCCTTTGCGCACATTTTTTGGAGCGCCAAGTCGGGCTTCCTTCTGATTTATGGTTGTCAAAATTTGAAGCGCACAAGCTCGCGCCATTGAAGAAACCTGCGTCGGAAATTCTCTGCAAGCGCAAATTTGGTGCCCAAAACTGGCAACTGCGACTGAGTTATGGCTTGTTTTGAGTGCAGAAAAGCATGCACAAATGTGTGTGTTAATTTCCATGGTGAATTTCTTCCATGGACCGACTTCACTGACTACCAGGCTTATTTCATTCTAAAAAGACATGGCGGCAGCGTCTGGCATGTGTTTTTAGCAATAAAAGTTCTTTTTCTGTATTTTATTTGTGGATCTTACAAAGTTGTCCAGGTTGACAAATATAAAAATGTTTGAAGGTAAAATCACCAAAAAGGTGGACATTGGGCTCAAAAGGTTAATAAAATAAAACAAAAAGCATTAGTAGCTCAATTATTAAGCTCTAATATGCAAAACAAACAGGGCAGGGGAGAAGAGCACATCTGGGACAAAACATGGAGACAAACAACACTGGAGGTTAACTGGAATCAGGATATCCCCAATCAAACATGACACCTCAAAATAAGGAGAACACAGGTGACATGCCATACAATCCAATTTGAAGAATATAGTTTCACCTGATACACAGAAGCTGGAGAGACAAAATCGCAATTGTGAAACAGTAAAGAGAGGGGAGAAAAATGGGGGCCATCGGGACCAGGGGCTTAGCCAGCCAAATGCGCATGGGGCGGAGCCATTTGCGCTTCGAAACAGCAGAATTTCATGCAGAAGGCGTATGAAGAGGAACTTTGCGCTCGCCCCACCTGCATGCCATTAGGTACGAGGCGCACGCACAAAGCCAAGAATCAGGCACCTAGATGCATGCGGAAGCGTTGCCCCTTGCTTTTGGGATTTCTGGCCCATGGCCATGAATCGAGTCTGTATGAGGGTTATACTAGTTAGAGATTACTGCTCTCATCGCCACAGAAGCTCCTTCCTATTCCATAATTCTATCATTCAAGCTTATACTGCAGACTGGAGACAGACATGATGGCTCCTGGAGGGTAGCAAATGTGCTGGAGTTACAGATCATCACAATAGGCACCAGACCATTAACCTCAAGCTCATTAATGGACTTTAAGTGAAGCAGATCTACCTTATATTAAAGCATCCTCTTCATTCAGACATGTAATCTCCATTAAACAAGATGTTTTTCGGTGTAAGGTTTCAGAGCAGAATCTAATGAGCCGTCAAGCCGAGACAATAGGCATTCTCGATTTTCTCTGCTCTCTTAAATCTTAACCATAGAGGGATAACATTTATCACTGTCCTCCACCCGTTTCTACTTCCCAAAAACCCAATTCTATTTAGTGTTTGATTACAGGCAGTGGTGAACTGCGGCCAAAATCAGCCCTGGAATTTAACAGCCCTTGGTCGGCCCAAAACATCCCTGTTGAGGCCTCCCAACCATAAAGCCGGGGCTATAGCATTGGGGGCTTGGCTTGTGGGTACAGTGGGGCTGGGTACAGGAGGCTGAGAGGGAGACTAAGGAGGCAGGGATTAAATGTGGGTGTAAAAAGCAGCAGCCCAACAGGCCCCAAAACTTTGCGGGTCTCTCTATGGCCAATCTAGCCCTGACTACAGGAACTCGTCTCACCCATGATACACACATTTCTCTGTCCTCACAAATCTTAACCATTGATGGATAACTGCTTTTGCTGTCCTCCAATATTCCATCTCCCAAGAACCCAAATCTAGTTAGTATTTGAACACAAGAGCTCCTATCGCCCATGATACAGGTTTACACCCATGATACACAATTACAGCAATCGTTAACCAACACATCCCAGCTCAGCCTATTGTGGTATCTCACAAAGAAGACATTCAAAAAGCATTGAAGATTTCAATATAGCACCATGCACAAAGGTGGAGTTTCAAAGAAAGCTGCAACTTTGTACAGCGCTATGGAAGATGATGGCGCTATATAAATAAACAATATTATTAATAATAATAATAATAATAATATGTACCTCCAGATCAACAAGCATTATGGTACCACCTATTTAATCTAGATTAGTCCTTCCACATCATCTAATGCAGGGGTGTTCAACCTTTTGATGGGTTGATTTGGTACCTGGTTGCGGGCCAGAATGGGTAGGTTTAGAATTATTTATTTGGAATAGCATACTAAACATTTTCTACAACAATCAGGTTACCGACTGTCTCCACAACATCCACTCATATGTCCTTCCACCACTCCCCTACATTCATATGTAACCATCCCCAGGGCCGTATTTGGTGTTCATGGTGCCCTAGGCACTTGCTGGCGCCCCCTTTTTTTTAAGTTAGGTCACGGTGCATACAAAAAAAAGTGTGTAGGGGGAAAGGGTGCCAGGGGCTAGATGCAGAGAATGTGGGTGGAGGAGGGCACAAAGGAGGAAATGCAGAAAAACAGACAAGCATGTTCCATCTTTTACTGCATTCTGACATACAGGAGTCACATGACCACACGAGTGGAGGGGAGATGCTCTGGTCTGTGTTCAACCCATTGCCCCCTTCACACACATACACTCTGCATCCTTCTGTGGCTGGGGGGGGGGGGTTGTTAGGAGGCATTAATGTTCTGGCTATGGGATTTTTCATTTCTTTTCTTTACTACTGTAGTAAGGGCAGTGCCCCCCCCTTCCAGGTTGCCACCCTAGGCACATGCCTAGGGTTGCCCTTATGGTAAATACAGCCCTGACCATCCCCACATGCTAGCAATGCACATACTGATTGGCTTACCTCTCAATATATGGGTCTGTTATTAGTCACACATCTTAACCATGTTCCCAACAATGAAACCACCTTCACCCCCACCAATGCTATGCATTCAATTATTATAAAAAAAAACTTTTTTAACCAATTTATTCTGGCAATATTTCACCCAATCAATGTCACCGCGTTCCCCCAAGCCACTGCTGCCACCTCTATTTGCCAATGCCCACTGCTATATCACTCTCCATGCAATCACCCATCCTTACTGTACACCTATGTAACTAAATTCACACATCAGTTTAAGGTTTACCCCTCCCACTTTCCCCAAAGCAGGTCAGGGGCCACATCAGATAGCATATGTGGCCCCCGGGCCGCAGGTTGTGCACATGTGATCTAATGCATTCTCGCTACTTTTTAAGTATGAACCTTCAGGCCAACTTCTCCTCTTTATTCACCTTGCCCACACTGTGTGTCAATTCTAGGGGCAATGGAAGTGGTTGTAGACAGTGGTGTTGTCCATCCTAGGCACATCCATTTAATACACTCAGAATTCATCCCCAGGTTCTGTTTAGTTCATTCCTAAATGTTTTCTATTTGTTGCCTAATTTCAATGTTTATTACTCATGACCGAATATGCATCCAAATGACAAATGGGTAAATGATCATTTTCTCTTCTTGTAGCTCCATTGGCTGAAGGTTCAGATGGAAAGGAAGACGAGCAGAATATTCGGACGCTTGTGAGTTCGAACAAGAATTCCCGTCATGCAGCGTCTCCAAGATCAGGAGCCTATCGGAAATTACGGCGCCAAAGACCACGTCTTTCTCACAAGGGGCCAATGCCCTTTTAAAAATAAGGTAAGATTCGTTTTTACTCTTGTATACTTGACTTGGAGAGTTGAGGGGTGACAAATACTTGGGTGGATTCCAGAGAAGTTAGCTCAAGGGCAATATCTAGACATGAGAATTCAAGAATCAAATTGAAGTAAAAGATGGTAGAAGATGGAGCAACCTCGTAGGGAAGGACATTTCAACTGAGATTTTACCGAAGTTAGCAGCCAGAGGATAAGTGGACAATCGGCAGCTGCATCAGAGAAGTGAATTCACTACAACGTGTCGAAAAAAAACACTAACGCTTTTTTATATGTAACTGTCCACAGCAGCACATGGACTTTTTGATGATCTAGAGTTGAAGTTCTGATGCATTCTTGTAGTGCATTTACAATTCATTCCCATGGAGCTGGGCTTTGCTGGCACAATACAGGAACCTGCTCATGTTGGGCCTGATTTATCAAGCACTTTTGCCAGACAATGCCACATCGGTGCAAATTAGAGTTGTGCAAAATATCACTTATATATATTTTTTTAGACTGTTGCTGCACTGCAGGAAACAAATATACTGAAACATTAGTTTTGCGGCAACTTGCTAAAAAATATATAAATTGTATTTTGCACTACTGTAATTTGCACCGATATGGTATTGTCTGGCAGAAGTGCTTAATGAATCAGGCCCTTTGTATATGATCAAAGAACCCATGGTAGCATTAGTAAGTCGTTCAACCATATAAGCCATCAATATAGGCAAAACATTTGACCAAATAGATTGAAAATTCAGAAATAATGTGTGAAGAAGAAACCTTTCGAAAGCTTACATTTTCAAACTATTGATTTAGCCAATAAATGGTATTACTTCAACTTCAGATTTTCTTTGCTTACAATGAAGAACCTAAACATCGTCATAAGCCTGGTTATGGAGAGACCCTCGTTAGGCTGTATAAAGGGATTAAAGAGACCAAAAAGCCCTTTATTAAAGGTACAAGGCAGGGAGAGCTTTCCTAAAGCAGAAAGTATCCACATGCTGCATACCACAAAGGATATAGAACTTCTCCCAAGATCCTTTTCAGTAGACGGAGCCATGCAAATAAATCTTCTTTCACCTTTAGGCTATACCCAAAAGCTCCTGGTGAAGCCGGGCTGGGTGTGCAATGCTTTAGTATCGTTACATTTTACACAGCTTATCCACTCCATCATCAGATGGACCATCATCAGAACAAGGCTGGAGATAGATAGCTGTATGGGGGGTGAAGTTTGGAGACTGCTAAAAAAATCATGGTAAGCCAGCCAGGGTAGGGTGGGGCTCATGTTAGGCGGTGTAAAGGGATTAAAGCTTATGAGCTCCATTTGTGGACATGAAGAACCTAGAATGTCATCCCTGGGAGCAGGATGATTTAACAGACGGGCCAATAATGACCCACCCAACTATGCCCACTAAAAAAGAAACTTTGGCAAGAGTTTAACTTTGTAACTTTGTGACAGTCGTCACGATCGTCTGATATTTAAGTGAGGTTTAATGATCCATCTTGAGCATCTCAAGTGCAATTGAATTTACTGATAGAAACTTTCCACGTCCCCTCAGTAGGATGTCATTGCATAACGTGTAATAAGAATGTCATAAGGACACATGCCTGTACTTCTTGGTTAGCAGTTGCCCCTGCAGACATCTTTATAGAGAAAGCCAATATCAGAAGGAGCCAGATGCTATTACAGTGATGGCATGTCTGCGGACGTGAGGCCAGAAGGTGCTAACATTTCTAAATTTAAACTTTGAAGCTTACAGTATCTAATATGAAAGCCGGCTCCTCGCCTTATGCTAAGCTTGGCTCATATGTGACATTAACTCTCTTCTTTGTCTTTCCTTTCAGATGTTTTGGTGAAAGAGCCATCTCTTTCCTCTGACATTATCTGGTTTGTTTGACTACGGAGCCTGGGGTGAAATTGAAGGTTCCAAAAAGAAAATTGAAAGGTCTCCTGCCTTTACGCCTGCTGGATCCGTCTAGGTCTGGATGCCTTCCGATGTGAAACAAAAAGTGATCGCTTTCTGGGACAAGGGGATTATCTGACCCTATCCGGAATGGGGGGCAAGTCTGATCAAAGCTTAAGCCGGCCTTTGTTCCAGCAAGAAAGCTTGTTTAATTATCACTGGATCAGCTATAATGCTTTTTGGATTAATGTCTTCTTCTACCAATTTGTTTACCTTAGAGTTGCCAATTCACCGTTGATGCTAAAGAATAGACTTTGCACAGTCGACAAGAATGTTTTCATTTTCTAACAATTAACACACGACTTTGAGTTATGAAAAAAAAAAGAAGTCAACTTATTCTTTTAGGTCCCAAACCGTAAGGTTGTCTACTTGTTTGGATGATTGAGCTGAACTCTTCAAAGCTCGTCTGGCTCTAAAGCTCTGTGCTTAGGATGTTCTCCATCGTGCTTTTTGCTGTAAACTTATCACTTCTCTTTTGGTGCTAAAGAAGATTATCTGTCATCAAAATTGAAGACTGGACGGTCAACAACTTAAAAATAAAATGACGCGGTTTTATATTACTTCATATAGTCATTTTTTAGCCAATTTAGACTATTTATCAAGAAAAAAGACTGGCTGCGCCTTCGTAGTCTACGGGCAAAGTCAAATTTGGTCTATAAAAACTGTCTCAACAAAGTCAAGTGACTCGTCAAGAGTCAAGACTAATTTTTCGAGGTCGCCTTGACTGACAAAATGACAACTGGATAGTCTACAATATAAAAAAAATATTGTTTTCTACTTTTTCACACATCCTTTTGTTGCAAATTCAGCCAACATATTGAAACAAAAAGATTGATTTAACCATCAACGTCCAAATTTTCTAGACAAAAAGAACTTGTCAAGGCCAAGTGAAATGAACATTCAGCAGCAAAAAAAGAAACAAAATGAAGTCATTTTCTACTTGCTCACATTTTTTTAGTAAATTCAGCCTATTTTTTTAAAACCAAAAGGCTGGTTGAACCTATGCGGATGTCAACGAACAAAGCCAAAATTTAGCCGACAACAAAAACTCTCATCAAAGTCAAGTGACTTAAAAACCAACTTATTGGAGTTGACTTAGCTAATCAACGTGAAAAGAATCCATGTAAAAAAACCCTCAAACTAGCCTTTTGGACCTTCGTTCCCAATAATCAGCTTGCCCGTTGGAGTCACCTTGCTTCTCCATCGTTCTTCAAACCAGATTAACGAACTTTCATCGAAATATGGACAAGATAGGTCATAGCATTATAGACTTTTCCAAAACATAAGTGCAGGTTCTTCGTCATAAACGAACCGCCATTTCTTTAGCATTTAAAAAGTATCTATATGTAATAATGAAAGGAACCTGACATAATAGCACTTTCTAATGACAAACATTCACCTTAACCGGGTCATTTATTAAAAAGGAAATAGAAAAAAAAAACACAGTATTGTCCCCTCCCCCCTCAGACTCCTCCTTCCCTTCTTGTAAAACAAAAATGGTTTTATATGTGTATATATGTGTATGTATCGCTGAAAAGAAAAAAATCTTATTTTTTTTAAATATTAATGGCTGTATTCTATTTATTTTGTGATATTTTAATTTAAAGCGATTGTTAGAGAATTGTGGTTCACGGGCATTTGCATATTTTACTAAATATATTAGAAAAAAAAATACTGAACAATTATTTCTTCGTTTTTTTTCTTGTATTATCATATGACCAAAACATCTCTATAATTTCCTAAAGCATATTAATATCCACACCAATAAAAGTGAAAAAATTTAATTTTTCTTCTTCAACTACCGTATTTGTTTTTTTTAAAGGAATATATCTGAATTATTTCTATCTGAATTATTCATTAGCGAATCCTAAATTATATTTTACCTTTTGAAGGAATATTTCAAGTCGGTATTTAACTAAAAATTTTAGATGATTTCTGCTTTGAACTCTCTATGGCTGGAAAGTTCTATCTGGTATTTGGTATTCCTAAATACAATTAAAGTCTATGGGTGAAATATATGGTCAAATGATATGCCCATTTTTTTCTTTTTTTCTTTTATTAAAAAGAAATGTGTGCCCCCTTCCCCTTGGGCTACCAGGCCAGCACACCAGTCCAGACATCAGTCATAGACATCACAGCTCCATGTAAAGGAAATACAACACATTAGAGAATATACAATATGTACGACAAAATGTAGACAAGCTGACAGATTCTCCGACACCCCTTCTCCACTACTGAGGCTTAGTCTGTGAAACCCATCTTCTTTGTAAGTGTCATGTAGTGGCCAGTGGCTTAGTAGGGATATTTGCTGTCATATCCTTAGTAGCGCAATAAAGTAACTCAAGAATTCCCTGTTCTTGAGGATCCCTCAGACAGTGGAACTTCACGTCGATGTGCTTGGTTCTCGAACTAACTCTTTCCATCTTCGCAAGTGCAAGGCATCCTTGATTGTCCTCAAAGATCTTGTTGGTTCTAAATATGGTTGACCCAAGTCTGCTAACAGTTGCCATATAACTTCTTGGTTTGTCTGTGCTGCTGCAATGTACTCTGCTTCGATAGAAGAAAGTGTAACAGAGAGCTGCTTTCTGCAAGTCCACCTGATAGCACCTCCTGATAGAAGAAACAAGTAGCCATTGGCGGATTTTCTGTCACTGATGTCCGGCCCAGTCGGCATCCACATATCCTGCCAGGATGCTTTCATCACTTGCTGGTAACTTAAGCTTGTAGTGTAAAGTCCCTTTAAGATTTACAGCATTCCAGTCCATCTGACTTGGCATTGAAAACTTTCTGCATAGGATTCCAATAGCTGCTGCAATGTCAGGCCTTGTAGCGGTGGTAATGTACAGCAATTTCCCTATTGCTTTCCTGTACTAAGTGTTAGTTGGTTGTGGTGTATCTTGGCTTTGTATCTCCTTCAGGTAGTTGTTTCCATAGGAGATTTTACTGGTTTGGCATCTTCCATTCCAAATGTTTCAATTATTTCTTGTATTTTGTGCTTTTGGTTCCATCTTCCTCTCTCTCTATATAAGAACAGTCTTACTTGTGTACAGGTGATGTCTCTCTCTCTTTTTATGTCGATCTCTGCAACGGCTGTGCCGTCCCCCATTCCGGGCCTTGCTCTGCCTGGGCTGCATCTGGTTGTCTGTTCGCTGTGGCTTCATTCGGTCACTGGGCCCATAACCTGTTGCAGAGTGTAAGTGCTAGGTGCAGCAGAGTGTAATCCAGGTAGGCATTAGTGGTCTAACAGGAACTAGCTTTACTGGAACATGAATGCAGTAAGAGAAGGTCACCTTTCATGGTGCATAACACAGACACTAAAAAGAAACAGAAAAAAACATTGGTAACAGCGGCATCTACTGATGCACAGTTTCTCCAACAGTTCTTTTCCCAAATCAGGATGCTCCACTGTGTGAAACCCCCAGATCGCCCACTCCACTCACCTTTCCGCCGTTCCCTTAGGGCATGCGTGGCCTTTTGTTCAATCAGCACTGTTCAATCAGCAAACCATTGTGTTTGACAGTGCGTTGGCACAGGAGGAAGCGGCAGCTAACCGAATGGCTGGGCACGTGAGCAGGCACAGATGAAGGGATCCCGGGGACCACCCACTTTCCGAGGGTGATTATTGGTTGTCAGATCAGTGGCAACTTTTTGTTTTAAAAGAATAAATAACAGCACTCGGTGGGCTGTGGTGCGTGAGGGGGCGTGTAACACAATGCAGAGCATACAGCAGATAGGAGGCCACTGTACACTTACCTGAGCTGCTGCAGAATCAGCGCGCTCAGCTCCATTCAGTTATGGAAGAGGCTGTGACATCACACACAGGGGTGGGAGGGTCTATGACATCACAGCAGCTGCTGCAGAATCAGCGCACTCAGCTCCATTCAGTTATGGAAGAGTCTGTGACATCACACACAGGGGTGGGAGGGTCTATGACATCACAGCAGCTGCTGCAGACTCAGCGTGCTCGGTTCCATTCAGTTATGTAAGAGGCTGTGACATCACACACAGGGGTGGGAGGATCTATGACATCACAGCAGCTGCTGCAGAATCAGCGCACTCAGCTCCATTCAGTTATGAAAGAGGCTGTGACATCACACACAGGGGTGGGAGGGTCTATGACATCACAGCAGGTGTAGTCCTAACTTTAATCTCTGAGAGCCCCATTTGGGACATACAATGCAATAGATTAATTGGGAGCAGGCTTACCTGAGGTTGCCCTAAACCTTTAAGACTTTTGTATACTAATTGCCCTGCACCTTGGTGTGGTGGTGCAGCTTCAGCTACTTCTGCAGATGTGTGTGACCGAGCCTCTGTTTTTAACCAGATCTAGAGACAGATTTAAGGTTGGTCTACAAGCTAACAGGGTTGGGTGCTGTGGCTCCTTTAAGACTTTTATACCCTATCTCCTGTCCATCCCTCAGTGAGGGGGCTTGACTTCATCTATCCCTCAACAAGGGGGCATGGCCTCATTTGCATTATGTCCCTCAGATCTGCAGCAATAATTGATTCCTTCTCCTATTCAAAGTGTTTATATTGTTGTAACTGTTACAATGTATCTCCTATCCATCCCTCAATGAGGGGGCGTGGCTTCATCATCCCTCAATGAGGGCGCGTGGCTTCATCCATCCCTCAATGAGGGGGCATGGCTTCATTTTCATACTGCCCCTGTTTGAGGTGTAACATGCAGATCTGCTTCAATAAATGATTAATTTGCCTATTGAAAGTGTTTCTATTGTTGTAACTGTTACAATGTATCTTCTATCCATCCCTCAATGAGGGGGTGTGGCCTAATTTAATAAATGTCCCTCTTTCCCACCCTGAAAACTTGGTAGGTAAGAAAATGTGTCCCACAAAGTACCCAACCATTGGTCGCAATTGAACTCATTGATATCAATTCAGCCAATGGGAAGATGGGTGGACTTTAGAGTTGCCATCCTCTATTCTCATAATCACCTGACCTGTATACTCACCTGTTTATCCCGAGTCCTCAGCTGCAGCTTTGGTGTCTGAACGCCGCCCATTCTTTGCACTCGGATAATGAGCGTGGGGCTTCAGGTTCAGGGTGACCCCGAACCTGACGACGGAGCGTCCGGCACCCGGCATGCAGCGTCTCTGCAGCTGCTGCGCTTACTGACAGATGCAGCCACTGCGCTAATTACATAGTTACATAGTTATATAGTTATATAGTTATATAGTTACATAGTTATATAGTTACATAGAGTTAGATAGTTACATAGAGTTACATAGTTATATAGTTACAAAGTTATATAGTTACATAGTTATATAGTTACATAGTTACATAGTTACATAGAGTTACATAGTTATATAGTTACAAAGTTATATAGTTACATAGTTATATAGTTACATAGTTATATAGTTATATAGTTACATAGTTACATAGAGTTACATAGTTACATAGTTATATAGTTACATAGTTATATAGTTACATAGTTACATAGTTATATAGTTACATAGTTATATAGTTATATAGTTACATAGTTACATAGAGTTACATAGTTACATAGTTATATAGTTACATAGTTATATAGTTACATAGTTACATAGTTATATAGTTACATAGTTATATAGTTATATAGTTACATAGTTACATAGAGTTACATAGTTACATAGTTATATAGTTACATAGTTATATAGTTAGTTATATAGTTAAATAGTTACATAGAGTTACAAAGTTACATAGTTACATAGTTATAGAGTTACATAGTTATATCGTTACATAGTTATATAGTTATATAGTTACATAGAGTTACATAGTTACATAGTTATATAGTTACAGAGTTACATAGTTATATAGTTACATAGTTATATAGTTATATAGTTACATAGTTATATAGTTATATAGTTATATAGTTACATAGTTACATAGTTATATAGTTACAGAGTTACATAGTTATATAGTTATATAGTTATATAGTTACATAGTTATATAGTTACAAATTTATATAGTTACATAGTTATATAGTTACATAGTTATAAAGTTATATAATTATATAGTTAATACGGTTGAAAAAATACATATGTCCATCAAGTTCAGCCAAGGGTGTTGGGGTCGGGGAAGTTATTTATTTTATTTTTTGTTTTATTTTTTTTTACTGATAACCGCTAATAGTAACTGTTAATGTTATTTTCTTCTAAATAAGCATCTAATCCTTTTTTGAAGCTGTCAGCGGTTGATGCTGTAATAAGCTTCTGTGGGAGGCTATTCCATAGATTTATAGTTCTTATGGTAAAGAATCATTGTCGCCTCCAGAGACTAAATGTCTTTTTTTCCAGTCGGAGGCAGTGCCCCCTTGTCCTTAGAGAGGATTTTACCTGAAATATTGTTCCCCCATATTTTTTGTGTGGACCATTTATATATTTATACAAGTTACTCATGTCTCCCCTCAGCCGTCTCGTCTCATGACTAAATGAGGTGCAGCAATCAGAATATTTAGGGCGGAGATGCCTTTTACTATCCCTGTCCGCAGACTCGATCCTCCTGAGACTGCACTGCTTGGGTTTGGGCGCTATGGGCTCCGGTTGCCTGGACTGTACCTTTAAAGTGGACCAAAACCCAGGATTTTGACTATCCTGGGTTTTGGTCCTTTCCCCCCGATCGGGGATGCCGCGCTGTGTGACACCCCCCAGGTCACTGATGCCAACTCACTCGTCCAATCAGCGCGCTCGGAGCCGCTGACGCCAAGTCGTCTAAGGCTTCGTGTAAGGCAGCTGATCCGAGAGCGCTGGCGGCCGCATCCTCCGCTCCCCTCTAACAGGGAGTGTGCTGGCTGATGATGGCGGGCGCCCTGCGAGAGGGAAGCGGGGGATGCGGCCGCGGCTCACACATGTGCTGTTGGACCAGGAAACAAGGTAAGTGTATGGGCCGACCTGGGGGCGTCACACAGCCGGGGATCCCGAATCTGGATGCCCCGGGGGGAGGGAAACCATCGGCGTGGGTGTTGGTCCACTTTAAGAACATCTGGTGGTTGAGCTTCCTTTTATTGGGCTAACGCCGGACTACAGACTGAGGGTGTCTATGGCAACCAGCACCTGTGTCACTCCTCCTGTGTCTCTCTCATCTCTCGTTTGTTTAGTTTTCTCTCTCTCTCTCTGTCTGTCTGTCTCTCTCTCCTTTTCTTTCTGTCTCTCTCTCTCTCTTTTGTTTAGTTTTTTCTCTCTCTTTGTCTGTCTGTCTCTCTCTCTTTGTTTAGTTTTTTTTCTCTCTCTCTCTCTCTCTCTCCTTTTCTTTCTGTCTCTCTCTCTCACTCCTTTTCTTTCTGTCTCTCTCTCTTTGTGTAGTTTTCTCTCTCTCTGTCTGTCTCTCTCTCTCTCCTTTTCTTTCTGTCTCTCTCTCTCTCTCTTTTGTTTAGTTTTCTCTCTCTCTTTCTGTCTCTCTCTCTCTCCTTTTCTTTCTGTCTTTCTCTCTCTTTTGTTTAGTTTTCTCTCTCTCTTTGTCTGTCTGTCTCTCTCTCTCTCTTTGTATAGTTTTCTCTCTCTCTCTCTCTCATTTTCTTTCTGTCTCTCTCTCTCTTTTGTTTAGTTTTCTCTCTCTCTGTCTGTCTGTCTCTCTCTCTCCTTTTCTGTCTCTCTCTCTTTTGTTTAGTTTTCTCTCTCTCTTTGTCTGTCTGTCTCTCTCTTTTGTTTAGTTTTCTCTCTCTCTCTCTGTCTGTCTCTCTCTCCTTTTCTTTCTGTCTCTCTCTCTCTTTTGTTTAGTTTTCTCTCTCTCTTTGTCTGTCTGTCTCTCTTTGTTTAGTATTCTCTCTCTCTCTGTCTGTCTCTCTCTCCTTTTCTTTCTGTCTGTCTCTCTCTCTCTCTCTCTCTCTCTCTTTTGTTTAGTTTTCTCTCTCTCTCTGTCTGTCTCTCTCTCTCTCTCTCTCCTTTTCTTTCTGTCTCTCTCTCTCTTTTGTTTAGTTTTCTCCCTCTCTCTTTGTCTCTCTCTCTCTCTCATGTATATCTGTTGTTTCTCTGTCTCCTACTATTCTATCTTTCTCTCTATGTATGTCTCTTCTCTGTCATTTCCTCTCTCTTGTGTCTCTCTCCTGTTTCCTGTCCTGTGTCTCTTTTGTGTTTCTCTCTCATGTCTGTTTGTCTCTGCTTTTCTTGTGTGCCTGTCTCTCCCTTTTGAACATCTACCCTGTTTCTTTCCCTCTCTTTTGTGTGTCTCTCTCTCATGTCAGCCATTTCCATTTTCTCTGTCTCTTTTGTGTGTCTGTCTCAAATTTTTTGTGTCTCTTTCTTCTTATACATTTTCTCTCTCGTCTATCTGTTGTTTCTCTGTTTCCTACTATTCTATCTTTCTCTCTGTGTATGTCTGTTATGTCTGTATCTTCTCTGTGTTTCCCTCTCTCTTGTGTCTCTCTCCTGTTTCCCTATGTCTCTTTTGTGTTTCTCTCACATGTCTGTTTCTCTCTGCTTTTCTTGTGTGCCTGTCTCCCTTTCTCATGTGTGTCTCTCGTGTCTGTCTCTCCCTTTTAAGCATCTCCACTGTTTCTTTCCCTCTCTTTTGTGTCTCTCTCTCATGTCAGTCTTTTCCCTTTTCTCTGTCTCTTTTGTGTGTCTTTCTTGTTGTTCTCTCTCTCTCTCTCCTGTAACTTCTCATCTCTCTCTATCTTGTGTTTTTGTCCTCTGTTTCACCCTTTGTTTAGTGTTTCTCTCTCATGTCTGCCTGTTTCTCTCTGTTTCTTTTGTGTCTCTCTCTCTCATGTCTCATATCTGTCCGTTTCTCTCAGCCTCCCTTGTGTGCATGTCTCTCGCTCTCACGTGTCCCTCTTGTGTCTGTATCTCTCTGTTGCGTATATATCTGTCCTGGTTCTTTCCCTCTCTTGTCTCTGTCTTGCCATTGTTTTTCTCTATTTATCTTTTGTGTTTTTCTCCTGTTTCCCTCTTTCTCTCTCTCTTGCATCTATTTACCCATTTCTTTCCCTCTCTTGTCTCTGCCTCTCTACTGTTTCTCTCTTTCTTTCTTTTGCATCTCTCTCCTGTTTCCCTCTTCCTTTCTTTTGCATCTCTCTCCTGTTTCTCTATTTCTTTCTTTTGCATCTCTCTCCTGTTTCTAGCTTTCCTTTTGTGTCTTTAGGCTGTCTTTCTCTCTTGTGTGTTTCTCTCTAATGTCTGTCTTTCTCCCCTTTCTCTATATCTCTCATGTGTTTCTCTCTATTTTTTGTCACTTGCTCATTATTCTCTCTCTTTTCTGTTACTTTCTCTCATGTCTGTTTGCTTCCTGTTTCTCTCTCTCCCCCCCTGCCTGCCTCTTCTGTTACGTTTCCTCCCTTTTGTTTCTGTCTCTATCCTGTTTCCTATGCTCTCTTTCTCTCTTTTGCATCTCCCTGTTTCTCTCTTTCCTTTTGTGTTTCTAACCTGTTTTCCCCTCTCTCTTGTGTTTCTCTCTCATGTCTGTCTCTGTCATGTGTCTATCTCTCTCATTTTTGTCACTCTCTCTGTATTTTCTCTCTCACCTGTAACTTTCTCTAATTTTTGTCTGTTTCCTGTTTCTCTCTCTTTTGTGTTAGTTTCCTGTCTGCCTCTTATGTTTTCCTCCCTCTTGTTTCTGTATCTATCCTGTTTTTTACTCTCTCTTTAGTGTTTCTCTCGTGTTTCTGTCTCTAGCCAGTTATTTACTCTCTCTTTTGCTTCTCTCCCCATTTTTTTTCCTCTCTCATTAGTGTTTCTCTCTTGTGTCTGTCTCTCTCTTGTTTCTCTCTTTCTTTTTGTGTGTTTCTAGCCTGTTTTCCCCTCTCTCTTGTATTTCTCTCTCATGTCTGTTTTCCTCTTTTTTGTCTCTCTGTCTCTCTCTCGTGTCTGTCTCTCTACTGTTACCCTTTGTCTCTCTTGTTTTACTTTACCTCCCTTTTGTTTCTGTCTCTATCCTGTTGCTTTCTCTCTCTCTCTCTCTCATTTGCATCTCTCTCCTGTTTCTCGCTTTCCTTTTGTGTCTCTAACCTGTTTTTCCCTCTCCCTTGTATTTCTCTCTCAAGTCTGTTTTCCTCTTTTTTTCTTTCTGTCTCTCTCTTGTGTCTGTCTCTCTCATTTTTCTCTCTTTATGTTATCTCTCCCCTGTTACTTTCTGTTTCTGTCTTTCTCCTGTTACTTTCCCTGACTGCCTCTTCTGTTTTCCTCCCTCTTGTTTCTGTCTCTATCCTGTTTTTTTTACTCTCTCATTAGTTTTTCTCTCTCATGTCTGTCTTTCTCCCTTTTCTCTCTGTCTCTCTCATTTTTGTCACTTGCTCTTTTTTCTCTCTCGTCTGTAACTTTCTTTCATTTCTGTCTCTCCTGTTTCTCTCTTTCTTGTTGTGTTTCTAGCCTCTCTTTTGTATTTCGCTCTCATGTCTGTTTTCCTCATTTGTGTTCCTCCTTTTTCTCTCTGTCTCTCTCTTGTGTATGTCTCTCTCGTGTTTCTCTCTCTGCAGGTTGACGCCCTAGGCACAGGCCTAGGTTTGCCTTATGGGAAATCCAGCCCTGGGAGAGCCTTTCCTATTCCACATGTCCGGGTGAGGCCTGTGTTAGAAGGTAAATCCCATCTGATAATCTGCAGTCCCCTCGCCCGGGGCGAGAGCCCACCCGCAGGTCCGATCACCCCCCCCCCCCCCCCCCCCCGAGGTCACCCCGGGCCTTGCCGGCCTTCTCCGTGCAGATCCTGAGCTTATTCTAAGAGGTCATATCTAGGAAAAAGGCTTGGAGAGGAGTGAGGCTGGATTTAGCCGTGACGGGCGCCCGGAATATCACCGGCGGCTCCGATTACCGCGCGGCTTGATGTGACACCCAGGAGGCCGATACAAGAATGTGCAACGGACCGAAGCTCTAATAAATCACAGGAGAGGAGAAAACCCACAACTACACACAAGGGTGAGACCACAGCAAGGTGAGACATGACAAGGTGAGACCACGACAAGGAGAGACCATGGCAAGGTGAGACCACAACCAGCTGAGACATAACAAGGTGAGACATGACTAGGTAAGACCAAAGCAAGGAGACTGTGACTAGGTGAGACCACGACAAGGAGAGACATGACAAGGTGAGACATGACTAGGTAAGACCAAAGCAAGGAGACTGTGACTAGGTGAGACCATGGCAAGGTGAGACCACAGCAAGGTGGGACTATGACAAGGTGAGACCACAGCAAGGAGACCGTGACTAGGTGAGACCATGACTAGGTGAGACCACAGTGAGGTGAGGCCACAGCAAGATGAGACCACGGCAAGGTGAGGCCACAGCAAGGTGAGACCACAGCAAGGTGAGACCATGATAAGGTGAGACCACAACAAGGTGAGACCACGACAAGGTGAGACCACAGCAAGGAGACCGTGACTAGGTGAGACCATGAGAAGGTGAGACCACAGTGAGGTGAGGCCACAGCAAGGTGAGACCATGGCCAGGTGAGACCACAGCAAGGTGAGACCACGGCAAGGTGAGACCACGGCAAGGTGAGACCATGGCAAGGTGAGACCATGACAAGGTGAGACCACGGCAAGTTGAGACCATGGCAAGGTGAGACCATGACAAGGTGAGACCACAACAAGGTGAGACCACAACAAGGTGAGACCACGGCAAGGTGAGACATGACAAGGTAAGACCATGACTAGGTGAGACCACGGCAAGGTGAGACCACGACAATGTGAGACCATGACAAGGTGAGACCATGACTAGGTGAGACCACGGCAATGTGAGACCATGGCAAGGTGAGACCATGACAAGGTGAGACCATGACAAGGTGAGACCATGACTAGGTGAGACCACGGCAATGTGAGACCATAGCAAGGTGAGATCACAGCAAGGTGAGACCATTACAAGGTGAGGCCATGACAAGCTGATACCACAACAAGGTGAGACCACAACAAGGTGAGACCACAACAAGGTGAGACCACGGCAAGGTGAGACATGACAAGGTGAGACCAAGGCAAGGTTAGACCATGACAAGGTTAGACCATGACAAGGTGAGACCACAGCAAGGTGAGACCACGACAATGTGAGACCATGACAAGGTGAGACCATGACTAGGTGAGACCACGGCAATGTGAGACCATAGCAAGGTGAGATCACAGCAAGGTGAGACCATTACAAGGTAAGGCCATGACAAGATGAGACCATGACAAGGTGAGACCAAGGCAAGGTGATACCATGGCAATGTGAGACCATGACTAAGTGAGACCATGACTAGGTGGGACCACGGCAATGTGAGACCATGACAAGGTGAGACCATGACTAGTTGGGACCACGGCAATGTGAGACCATGACTAGGTGAGACCACGGCAATGTGAGACCATGGCAAGGTGAGATCACAGCAAGGTGAGACCATTACAAGGTAAGGCCATGATAAGATGAGACCATGACAAGGTGAGACCACAGCTAGGTGAGACCATGAAAAGGTGAGACAACAGCAAGGTGAGACTATGACAAGTTGAGACCATGCGAAGGCGAGACCAAAGCAAGGTGACACCACAGCAAGGTGAGACCACGGCAAGGTGAGACCAGGGCAAGGTGAGACCACAACAAGGTGAGACCACAACAAGGGGAGACCACGGCAAGGTGAGACATGACAAGGTGAGACCATGACAAGGTGAGACCAAGGCAAGGTTAGACCATGACAAGGTAAGACCATGACTAGGTGAGACCACGGCAAGGTGAGACCACGACAATGTGAGACCATGACAAGGTGAGACCATGACTAGGTGAGACCACGGCATTGTGAGACCATGGCAATGTGAGACCATGACAAGGTGAGACCATGACTAGGTGAGACCACGGCAATGTGAGACCATAGCAAGGTGAGATCACATCAAGGTGAGACCATTACAAGGTGAGGCCATGACAAGATGAGACCATGACAAGGTGAGACCACGGGAAGGTGAGACCATGGCAAGGTGAGACCATGACAAGATGAGACCATGACAAGGTGAGACCACGGCAAGGTGAGACATGACAAGGTGACACCATGACAAGGTGACACCACAACAAGGTGAGACATGACAAGGTGATACCATGACAAGGTGAGACCAAGGCAAGGTGATACCATGGCAATGTGAGACCATGACTAGGTGAGACCACGGCAAGGTGGGACCATGGCAATGTGAGACCATGACAAGGTGAGACCATGACTAGGTGGGACCACGGCAATGTGAGACCATGGCAAGGTGAGACCATGACAAGGTGAGACCATTACAAGGTGAGGCCATGACAAGATGAGACCATGACAAGGTGAGACCACGGGAAGGTGAGACCATGGCAAGGTGAGACCATGACAAGGTGACACCACAACAAGGTGAGACATGACAAGGTGAGACCAAGGCAAGGTGATACCATTGCAATGTAAGACCATGACTAGGTGAGACCACGGCAAGGCGGGACCACGGCAATGTGAGACCATGACAAGGTGAGACCATGACTAGGTGGGACCACGGCAATGTGAGACCATGACAAGGTGAGACCATTACAAGGTGAGGCCATGACAAGATGAGACCATGACAAGGTGAGACCACGGCAAGATGAGACATGACAAGGTGACACCATGACAAGGTGACACCATGACAAGGTGACACCACAACTAGGTGAGACATGACAAGGTGATACATGACAAGGTGATACCATGACAAGGTGAGACCACGGCAAGGTGGGACCACGGCAATGTGAGACCATGACAAGGTGAGACCATGACTAGGTGGGACCACGGCAATGTGAGACCATGACTAGGTGAGACCACGGCAATGTGAGACCATGGCAAGGTGAGATCACAGCAAGGTGAGACCATTACAAGGTAAGGCCATGATAACATGAGACCATGACAAGGTGAGACCACAGCTAGGTGAGACCATGAAAAGGTGAGACAACAGCAAGGTGAGACTATGACAAGTTGAGATCATGAGAAGGCGAGACCAAAGCAAGGTGACACCACAGCAAGGTGAGACCACGGCAAGGTGAGACCACGGCAAGGTGAGACCACAGCAAGGTGAGGCCAGGGCAAGGTGAGACCACGGCAAGATGAGACCATGAGACGGTGAGACATGACAAGGTGAGAGTGTGACTAGGTGAGGCCATGACTAGATGAGACCACAGCAATGTGAGACCATGACAAGGTGAGACCATGGCTAGGTGAGATTGTGACTAGGTGAGATCATGGCAAGGTGGGACTGTGACTAGGTGAGACCATGGCAAGGTGAGACCATAACAAGGTGAGACCACAGCAAGGTGCGACCATGACAAGGTGAGACCACAGCAAGGTGCGACCATGACAAGGTGACACCACAGCAAGGTGAGGCAATGACAAAGTAAGACCATAACTAGGTGAGACCATGACTAGGTGAGACCATGACAAAGTGAGACCATGACTAGGTGAGACCATGACAAGGTGAGATCACAGCAAGGTGAGGCCACGGCAAGGTGCGACCATGACTAGGTGAGACAATGACAAGGTGAGACCAAGGCAAGGTGAGACCATGACAAGGTGAGACCACAGCAAGGTGGGACTATGACAAGGTGAGACCACAGCAAGGTGAGACCACAGCAACGGGAGACCAGGGCAAGGTGAGACCAGGGCAAGGTGAGACCACGGCAAGGTGAGACCACAGCAAGGTGAGACCATGACAAGGTAAGACCACAGCAAGGTGAGACATGACAAGGTGAGACATGACAAGGTGAGACCATGACTAGGTGAGACATGACAAGGTGAGACCATGACAAGGTGAGACCATGACAAGGTGAGACCATGACAAGGTAAGCCCAAAGCAAGGTGAGACCACAGCAAGGTAAGACTATGACAAGATGAGACCACAGCAAAGTGAGACATGGCAAGGTGAGGCCATGACAAGGTGAGGCCAAAGCAAGGTGAGACCATGACGACAAGGTAAGACTATGACAAGTTGAGACCATGACGAGGTGAGACCACAGCAAGGTGAGACCACGGCAAGGTGACACCGCAGCAAAGTGAGACCACAGCAAGGTGAGACCACGGCAAGGTGAGACCAGGGCAAGGTGAGATCACAGCAAGGTGAGACCATGACAAGGTGAGGCCATGACAAGATGAGACCACAGCAAGGTGAGACCACGGCAAGGTGAGACCAGGGCAAGGTGAGACCAAAGCAAGGGGAGACCACGGCAAGGTGAGGCCATGACAAGGTGAGGCCAAAGCAAGGTGAGACCATGACGACAAGGTGAGACTATGACAAGTTGAGACCATGACAAGGTGAGACCACAGCAAGGTGAGACCACGGCAAGGTGAGACGTGACAAGGTGAGGCCATGAGAAGGTGAGAGAGACCATGACAAGGTGAGGCCATGCCAAGGTGAGACCACAGCAAGGTGAGACCATGGTAAGGTGAGACCATGACAGAGTGAGACCGCGACAAGGTGAGACCAGGACTAGGTACGACAACGGCAAGGTGAGACCACAGCAAGGAGACCGTGACTAGGTGAGACCATGACAAGGTAAGACCATGGCAAGGAGAACACGGCAAGGTGAGACATGACAAGGTGAGACCATGGCAAGGTGAGACCACAGCAAGGAGACCGTGACTAGGTGAGACCATGACAAGGTGAGACCATGATAAGATGAGACCACGACTAGGTGAGACCACAGTGGGAATAGACCATGACAAGGTGAGACATGGCAAGGTGAGACCACGGTAAGGTGAGATCACAGTAAGGTGACCACAGCAAGGTGAGACCACAGCAAAGAGACCACAGAAAGGTGAGACCATGACAAGGTGAAACCATGGCAAGGTGAGACCACGGTAAGGCAAGACCACAGCAAGATGAGACCATGACAAGCTGAGACCACAGCAAAGTGAGACATGACAAGATGAGACTACGGCAAGGTGAGACATGACAAGGGGAGACCACGGCAAGGTGAGACCACAGCAATGTGAGCCCATGACAAGGTGAGACCATGACAAGGTGAGACCATGACTAGGTGAGGCCACGGCTAGGTGAGACCACAGTAAGGTGAGACACGGCAAGGTGGGAACATGGCAAGGTGAAACAATGACAAGGTGAGACCACAGCAAGGTGAGACAATGGCAAAGTGAAACCATGACAAGGTGAGACCATGACTAGGTGAGACCACGGCAAGGTGAGACATGACAAGGTGAGACCACAGCAAGGTAAGACCATGAAAAGGTGAGACCATGACTAGGTGAGACAACGGCAAGGTGAGACCATGTCAATGTGAGACCAGATCAAGGTGAGACCACGTCAATGTGCATTGTGACCGGAAGGGACAGCGCAGCCATGATGAGGTGAGCCTTATGATACAGAGCTTTAGACCATGAGCTTATCCCTATGATTGGTGGTCTATGGCAAAAGAATGTACGGGGTGTGTCACTGCTCTTTGCCTTGTTTCTACTTTCAGAAGCATCTGTGTTGTGACCGGAAGGGAGAGCGCAGCCATGATGAGGTGAGCTGCTCACATCTAACACAGTACAACAACTAACAGATACATGTCTGTGCCATGACAATGCCAATCTTTAACTTTCCTGTATACAACTAATGCAACGGTGTACTTGCCTCAATGTTGGATACTTGTGGTCTATTGGTTAGTATTAGGTTAGTATTGGGTGCCCGCGTTTCGGATGCTGCTTTCTTGTCTTCCTGCCTCTACAGGCGGAGACACTTTTTACTTGCCTGTATACCACCAATCACTCATTCTGTACTTACCTGTACAGCAACAGTGCTGCAGTTCTGCTCAGCCAATGAGCCATGAAGTCAGTGCTAACCAGACCCCTTGATCCAGGATCCATGAGGGTTAAGCTCTATAGCATACCCCCCAAGTGTCTGGAGGGACTGTCCCTCTTTTGAGTCCATGTCCCCCTGTCCCTCATTGTTCTCATTTGTCCCTCATTGAGGTGTAACATGCAGATCTGCAGCAATAAATGATTCATTTGCCTATTCAAAGTGTTTCTATTATTGTAACTGTTACAATGTATCTCCTATCCATCTCTTCAAGAGGGGACGTGGCTTCATTTACATATTGTCCCTCTTTGAGGTGTAACATGCAGATCTGCATCAATAAATTACTAATTTGCATATTTAACATGTTTATACTATTGTAACTGTTACAATATATCTTTTATCTATCCCTCGATGAGGGGTGTGGCTTAATTTACATACATCAATTAGGGGCGTGGCCTCATTTACTTCGAGGTGTAACATGCAGCAATAAATGCCTATTTACCATTTGCCTATTCAAAGTGTTTCTATTGTTGTAACTGTTACAATGTATCTCCTATACATCCCTCAATGAGGGGGCGTGGCTTCATCCATATATCAGTGAGGGGTGTGGCTTCATTTACATATTGTCCCTCTTTGAGGTGTAACATGCAGATCTGCTGCAATAAATGATTAGTTTTCCTATTCAAAGTGTTTTCTATTGTTGTAACTGTTACATCCTATCTCCTATCCATCCCTCAATGAGGGGGCGTGGCTTCATTTAACAATTGTCCCTCTTTCCCACCCTGAAAAGATAGAAGGTATGGCTAATGGGCCCCCTTGATCCAGGTCAGTGGAGGCCTTCTAATGAGAGCTGGGCTTTATAGGGTCAATCTGGAAGGACTGCCCCTCTTTTAAGTCCGTGTCCCCTTGTCCCTCGTTGATCTCATTTGTCCCTCTTTGAGGTGTAACATACAGAACGGCAGCAATAAATGATTTATTCGCCTATTCAAAGTGTTTCTATTGTTGTAACTGTTACATCCTATCTCCTAACCATCAATCAATGAGGGGGCGTGGCTTCATCCATCCCCCAATGAGGGGGCGTGGCTTTTAATATCATCCCTCAATGAGGGGGTGTGGCCTAATTTACCAAATGTCCCTCTTTCCCACAAAGAAAACTCGGTAGGTATGCTATAGGGTTAATCTGGAGGGATTTATCTCGTCATGTGTTTGCGCTCCCCGGCGGATCGCGTCCCTGCCGCCGATATCTGCAAACATTAATAGAGTAACACGCGGGCCTTGACCCTTGTTATCAACACGGTGGACGTGCGCCCTTGTTGTAAACTGGCCCAGTCACATGACCAGCGAGTGCTGTTTACATCTCCATAAGCATACCTCCCAAGTGTCCCTAATTTGGGGTGACTGTCCCTCTTTTGAGTCCAGGTCCCCCTGTCCCTCGTTGTTTCTATTTGTCCCTCTTTGAGGTGTAACATGCAGATCCGCAGCAATAAATGATTCATTTGCCTATTCAAAGTGTTTCTATTGTTATAACTGTTACAATGTATCTCCTATCCATGCCTCAATTAGGGGGCGTGGCTTCATCTATCCCTCAATAAAAGGGTGTGGCTTCACCCATCTTTCAATGAGGGGGTGTGGCTTTATTTACATATTGTCCCTCTTTGAGGTGTAACATGCAGATCTGCAGCAATAAATGATTCATTTGCCTATTCAAAGTGTTTCTATTGTTTTAACTGTTACAATGTATCTCCTAATTTAACAAATGTCCCTCTTTCCGATTTTCAAAACTGATCCCACGCAGCACTTGTTTTGATTGGATTATCTGCAGATGCATGCGGCATAACTTGGGGTAGTGAGACCACACTGGGGCCCACCATTGTAGCCCCTCCCCCTTTTTTATCACTTGCCATCATTTAGGAAAGGAAGCCGCATGTATCTCTGCTGTTTCAGTCTTTAGTTGTCTAGATGCATCCAACTGAGTTACTGCACGAGCCCTGAAAAGGCCCCGTTTACTGATGGCACCAGGGCCCCGTTACGCCACTGTGCAAACACATACTTCTCTGTAACGCAAACGCAGTGTCTATACTAACAGCTAAGAAGTGTGTGATAGAGAGCACGCCATGCATGGGCTGAAGGGCCCGGGGGGGGGGGGGGGGGGGGCAGGGTTCAGTGCTGGGTCTCGATCCTGTTTAATCCTCTTATTTATGATGTGCTGGATGGAATAGTCACAGGGCGATATATTAAACCTTTTAGTTTCCAGGGCCGGCCACGTTGGGTTGAGTTTTTGAACTTTTTATCTCCCCTCTAAATGATTTCAGTTTGTTTTTTATTGATGGGACTATAGAGATAATGGGGCACATTGGAGGCGGAGATGGTTCTGACATGATTCTTTTTAGTCTAATTTTGTTATATTATTATTATTATTATTGTTTATTTATATAGCGCCATCAACTTCCGTAGCGCTTTTCATGGTATGATTACAGACATATAGTACAGAGAACACTACAAAATTAGATGCCACAAGTTAAAACCAACAGGCTGATTCATCACTAACGCCAGGTAGCGACAGATGAGCGTCCGTAGCAGCATTTTCAGAGCGCCCGCTAGTAGTCGCTGTGCTCGGCCGTGGGTCGCTACTTCATAGCGACTCAGTCGCTGTCCAGTAATGTTGAATACATTGTGAGGAGTCGCTATTTGACCAGTACAGCGCTGTATGGGAGCGCATGTTAGCGACTGCTCATAGCGACCGACTCACACCATATTCAGCAAAAAAACAGCCTCACAAATCTCTGGCGCTGAAAAATGCTTCTCTGAAGCCCAGAGCGCAGGAGGCGGTGTGATTAAAGTCTGTTTTTCAGCATCTATCCACCAGTAACAAAGCGAAAACATATGGAATTACATTGTAACAACATTTTAACATGAACACTTTAATGGCAGAGCTGTAATGTCATTTCTGAGGAAATATATAAAAAATTAAAAAAATTGTGAAAAAACTGCTTATTCAATGCCAGGAGAGGTCACAGAATTATTTGAGATTTAAAAAAAAAAAAAAAAGTTTATAGTTTAAAGAGAAGAAAAGGATCGTCCATTGAAATGTATGGGAGAGCGACAGGTAGCGAGAGGTCATACCTGGCGCTGTGCAAGGCTGAACGCCGGCTCTGTTAGCTGAGGCTGTGAAAATGATGAATCAGACGCTACATGGCGCTATCCCAGTCGCTAAACAGATTCTGCTTGATAAATGTGTAATTGCGTGCCGTGTCCGGCGTTCACCTGTCGCTACCTCTCATTAACCAGCCACTACCTGACGCTATCCCTTCATAAATAAGGCCCCAAGTGTTGTGAGCACAGGAGACAATAGGGAGGAGTGCCCTGCCCTTGCGAGCTTACAGTCTAAAGGATGGGGGTGGAGAAAAAGGGGGCGGGGTCACAAGTGGTAGGAGCTTGAGTAGGGCTGCATGTGCCGCCATTGAAGGTTATAGGAGTTGCTTAAGCCAGGTCATATGCTTGTCTGAAGAAGTGAGTTTTGAGGGCGCTTTTAAAGGCTTGGAGTGATGGAGAGTGGCGGATCGAGCGGGGAAGGGCATTCCAGAGAAGTGGGGAGGCACGGGAGAAGTCTTGAAGGCGGGAGTGCGAGGAGTTATATTCATACCTACCAACTTTTCAGGGTGGGAAAGAGGGACATTTGTTAAATTAGGCCACACCCCTCATTGAGGCATAGATAGGAGAAGCCACACCCCCTCATTGATTGATGGATAGAAGCTAGGTTATAACAGTTAAAACAATATAAACACTTTAAGTAGGCAAACTTTTTTTTTTATTTCCGCTGTACAAGGCCAGTATAAAGAGTTGCCTTAGAGGGGATCTAATCACTATAGGGTTCATTCATGGTCGGTGCACAAAAACACTCAAACGATTCCACATGTGCTTGGTGCATGATTCATGGCTGCTTGCGCACACCGGGCGCATGTGCGAATCGCATCAAATAGCAAGCGCACAGGAAAGGCTCAAATTGCCTCTTCTTGCACCAATTTGCGCCTTCCACAAGGAAAATACGCTGTTTTGAAGTGTAAATGGCTCCACCCCATACGCATTTGTCTGGCTGAGCCACTGGTCCCGATGGTTCCCCAGGATTGCTCCCCTTTTCCTTTACTGTTTCTCCATAGCGATCTGATCTCTCCAACTTCTGTGTTTTCTGTGAAGCTCTATTCGCCATTTCACAGTGTATTCTCTGAAGAACCCGTGTTCTACATTTTTGGGGGATAGTCTGATTCCAGTGACCCCATTTTTTGCCCAATGTTTTGTCCCAGATGTTCTCCCTCCCCCTGTTTGTTTTGCATATTAATGCTTAATAATTTAACTATAATTTTTTCAGTGTTTCGTTGTATTTGCTAAACTTTGGGGACCAATTTCCACATTTGTGTTGTTTAGACCTTAATTTTTGTGATTTCTGACAAGTTTTTGTCATTTTTTTTTTCTATAGTAACCCAAACCAAAAAAAAGGGTCCAGTGCCTAAGAACAACTTTCATTGTTTAAAAACATGCAGAATGCTGCTGCCATGTGTTTTTGGAATGAATAAAGCCTGTTACTCATTGGAATCAGCAGTTTCCTCCACCTATTTACTGGAGGAAATTCACCCTTCAAATTGCCACATTTGCTCACGTTTTTCTACCCTCTGAACTTTCCATGAATCTCTTCTCCTTCTGTATCCTCCCTTATACCCTAATAGAGTGTAAGCTCTTCTCCTTCTGTATCCTCCCTTATACCCAAAAAGAGTGTAAGCTCTTCTCCTTCTGTATCCACCCTTATACCCAAAAAGAGTGTAAGCTCTTCTCCTTCTGTATCCACCCTTATACCCTAATAGAGTGTAAGCTCTTCTCCTTCTGTATCCACCCTTATACCCAAAAAGAGTGTAAGCTCTTCTCCTTCTGTATCCACCCTTATACCCAAAAAGAGTGTAAGCTCTTCTCCTTCTGTATCCTCCCTTATACCCTAATAGAGTGTAAGCTCTTCTCCTTCTGTATCCACCCTTATACCCAAAAAGAGTGTAAGCTCTTCTCCTTCTGTATCCACCCTTATACCCTAATAGAGTGTAAGCTCTTCTCCTTCTGTATCCACCCTTATACCCAAAAAGAGTGTAAGCTCTTCTCCTTCTGTATCCTCCCCTATACCCTAATAGAGTGTAAGCTCTTCTCCTTCTGTATTCTCCCTTATACCCAAAAAGAGTGTAAGCTCTTCTCCTTCTGTATCCTCCCTTATACCCAAAAAGAGTGTAAGCTCTTCTCCTCCTGTATCCTCCCTTATACCCTAATAGATTGTAAGCTCTTCTCCTTCTGTATCCTTCCTTATACCCTAATAGAGTGTAAGCTCTTCTCCTTCTGTATCCTCCCTTATACCCTAATAGATTGTAAGCTCTTCTCCTCCTGTATCCTCCCTTATACCCTAATAGATTGTAAGCTCTTCTCCTTCTGTATCCTTCCTTATACCCTAATAGAGTGTAAGCTCTTCTCCTCCTGTATCCTCCCTTATATCCTAATAGATTGTAAGCTCTTCTCCTTCTGTATTCTCCCTTATACCCTAATAGATCGTTAAGGTGGGAGGAGGTGTGTGAGTGAGCTCTGCAGGTGCTGTGAATGTCTGGCTCTAGCCCAGGGCCTGGCTGCCTTGGGTGGGGTCGCTCCCCAGGTGAGCTCCAGGCTTCTGGGTCTGAATCTGGAGTCCATGTTAGAGACCCTCTGGCTACTGAATATGCTGCTGACCGGCTGACCGCGGTGGATTACAATGAAGGTGGAAGAGTCTTTATGGAAGAAAGTTACAGTAAAGTAAGTGAAGCTGGAATGGAAGTGGTGGATAATAATGATGGGCCGTGTAGCAGTGTCTGTGCGCAGCATGTAATGGAGGGAGGGCGGCAGCCCCAGCAAAGTGACTGTGCTGATCCAGGCAGGAGGGAGATCCAACAACCTGTTGTGATGGACACTCAGCAGCCAGCTCAGGCCGGCAGTGGGAAGCAGCACAAGCTGAGGAGGACATCTTTGGAAAGACTGACAATGCAGGAAAACATGCAGCAGAATGTGTGTGTGAGCCGAGAGTCCCGGGCCCTGCGATCCAAGACCCAGCCGGCCACCGGTGACCCCATAACTGGGGGGAAATCTGCTAAATCTGCCACTAGTCATAAATCTGGGAAGTTATCAGACAATGCAAATGCTGAGTTGGGGGCAAATGGCCACAAGTCTCCCAGGACTGAGGCAGCAGAGACATTCAAAGACCCAGCAGAAAAGCCAAGGCGCAAGGCAAGTCTTAAAGAGACAGAGCGCGCACCAGAACTGCAGCTTGCAGACAAGATTCCAGATTTAGTCAATAAAATGAACAGCTTAAGAGCAACCAGGACACAACTGCAAAGACAAATAGATCATGCAAATAAACAAAAAGCTGCAAACCCCAATAGCGCAACCGCCTATGATGTGCTGATAGAGACTTTACGCACACAGCTTGCTGAAATTGTTAGTGACATTGAGACACTTGAGAAACAAATGGGGCCCATGGCAGAGATACAAGAACCTGGATCGGTTTGAGGAGTCTCAGAAGCTCCTAAAACACAGACAGATACCTGAACCCAGCTCAGTTCCCCCCTCACCATCAGAGCAGGAGACATCCTCACAGGAGCTGCTGTACAGGACCCCAGTGCTGCAAGATTCTGCCCCTTTTCATGATACCAGCCAAGTAAGCCAACCACCCCCAGGGGGCAGCAGTGAGCAATCCCTGAAAGGTTCCAGCAATGGACTCTGTGTATCACAAGGCGCCCTCCCTCAGCCTGAGAATGGATGTGATGCAGCCAGTGACACTATGGAAGTTGGAGAGACCCCCCAAATTGCAACCCTGGGGTCACATCCGGGACATAGTGACACCTCTGAACTGTCCCCCAATCGAGGAAACAAGCAAGCAAGTCCCACTGCATTGCAATCTGTTTGGGACAATGAACAGCCTGCGGTTCCTGATAGTAATGGGACTGAATCGACTGCATGCACTAATAATGTTTTTCCTCCCACAGGTGACCGACCACAGGTAGCGGGTCCCCCTCAATCAAGACCCCGCAGTGATATTACTGGCAATGCGTCTGGCCACGCTCCTCCTCAGAATGCCTGGAGCCGTGGTGCCCCATCTTTTAGCCCCGGCTTACATTACACCGGTCAGGCATTTAAGAGGAGGAACGTGGTAAGATTTAAGAATAAGGGGGCAAAGGAAGATCTGCCAGACAGGAGACATGTGATCCGGGAGCTCCTGTGTAACCAGATGGGGTTCACATCCGCAGATATATTGGCCGTCATAAACCTCCCGGACAGGCAGGGCTACGATATAAGCTTCAAGCTCATGGCCAGCTTGGACAGATTCTGGGCAAGCGTGACAAAGTTTGGGGCGCTGAGGGATGGGACCAGTTTATCCTTATCCCGGTATCAAAGCCGGGCACTGTGAGCGTTAACATCTTGTTCTGGAATGAGTCCGTCCCCCCGCAGGATATTGTGATATGGCTGAGGAGACATTGTGATATGGTGTCTGACCTGACAAAGTGTCTTGATGATGATGGGATCTGGACGGGAGGCTGGAGGGTGCTGGTGAAGCTCAGGCAGCACAGTAATGTTACCTTACATTTGCCCAACTCCTTCTTTATCGGCCGTGAGCGGGGGGTGTGTTTCTATGCCGGTCAGCCACGCTTGTGCTTTAAGTGTGGGAAGGCCGGTCATGTGGCCGGAGTGTGTACTGTAGTGAAGTGTAACCTGTGCGGGGAGATTGGTCACACCAGCGCCATGTGTACAAATGTCCGGTGTAACTTGTGTGGTCAGATGGGTCATTACCATAAGGACTGCTCGGAGGCCTTCCATAACCTCTATAGCCAGACTGCGGAGGAGCTGGTGGCAGCAGGTGAGGTTACAGAGGAGGAGGCTCTGATGTCTGGGCTGATAGTAACAAGGCCAGGGTCTGAGACAACTGAGATAAGAGATCAGACAGATGTAACCCCACAGCCTGTGGCCGCCATCCCACGGCCAGCACCGGAGCAAGCTGATAGCCCATCTTCCCCTGTAGCCCCTTCCCCTGCTATGGCCCATTGCCCTGCTCCAGCCTCTTCTGCAGATAGTAAAGCCCCTGGTGATAAGAGAGGGAAAAAAAAAGACAAGTCCACCCGCAGACCAGAGGGCGCATGGTCCTTAGTCCAAAAGCCAGGAAAAAAGCCCAAGGGCAGAACAGATACACCAGTGACAGTTACATCAAACCGATATAACATACTGTCTGAGTCAGGTGCAGATATTTCTGGGCACGATACTATGGAGCTGGAGCAAGAGTTAAAGCGTATAGCCAGAGAATGTGACTCGGGGTCAGAGGAGGACCCACCGACTAAGAAAAAGTCACCAGCAGCTATAGACCCTATAGACTCTGATATGGAAGTGACTGGCAGGCAGGACGACTCTGATGATTCTGATCTATGATGGTGTTTAATGTGTTACTGCTCTACATAATGATGGCACCTAACCCCTGATCTGTAACCTGATGTATCTGCACTGAGTAATCATTAAGAGTATAGACACGATAGATAATGTATAGTATGTAGTATTCTGCTGTGTTATGTTTATTGTATACAAGTATACGATTTCTTTATATTATGTATTAATGCTGATTAGCTGAGTTTTTGTTTGTTTGTTTACCAATAAAAATTCCCTTATACCCTAATAGATTGTAAGCTCTTCTCCTCCTGTATCCTCCCTTATACCCTAATAGATTGTAAGCTCTTCTCCTCCTGTATCCTCCCTTATACCCTAATAGAGTGTAAGCTCTTCTCCTCCTGTATCCTCCCTTATACCCTAATAGATTGTAAGCTCTTCTCCTTCTGTATTCTCCCTTATACCCTAATAGATTGTAAGCTCTTCTCCTCCTGTATCCTCCCTTATACCCTAATAGATTGTAAGCTCTTCTCCTTCTGTATTCTCCCTTATACCCTAATAGAGTGTAAGCTCTTCTCCTCCTGTATCCTCCCTTATACCCTAATAGAGTGTAAGCTCTTCTCCTTCTGTATTCTCCCTTATAACCTAATAGAGTGTAAGCTCTTCTCCTTCTGTATCCTCCCTTATACCCTAATAGATTGTAAGCTCTTATCCTTCTGTATCCTCCCTTATACCCTAATAGAGTGTAATCTCTTCTCCTTCTGTATCCTCCCTTATACCCTAATAGAGTGTAAGCTCTTCTCCTCCTGTATTCTCCCTTATACCCTAATAGAGTGTAAGCTCTTATCCTTCTGTATCTTCCCTTATACCCTAATAGAGTGTAAGCTCTTCTCCTCCTGTATTCTCCCTTATACCCTAATAGAGTGTAAGCTCTTATCCTTCTGTATCTTCCCTTATACCCTAATAGATTGTAAGCTCTTCTTCTCCTGTATCCTCCCTTATAACCTAATAGAGTGTAAGCTCTTCTCCTTCTGTATCCTCCCTTATACCCTAATAGATTGTAAGCTCTTATCCTTCTGTATCCTCCCTTATACCCTAATAGAGTGTAATCTCTTCTCCTTCTGTATCCTCCCTTATACCCTAATAGAGTGTAAGCTCTTCTCCTCCTGTATTCTCCCTTATACCCTAATAGAGTGTAAGCTCTTATCCTTCTGTATCTTCCCTTATACCCTAATAGAGTGTAAGCTCTTCTCCTTCTGTATCCTCCCTTATACCCTAATAGAGTGTAAGCTCTTCTCCTTCTGTATCCTCCCTTATACCCTAATAGAGTGTAAGCTCTTATCCTTCTGTATCTTCCCTTATACCCTAATAGAGTGTAAGCTCTTCTCCTCCTGTATCCTCCCTTATACCCTAATAGATTGTAAGCTCTTATCCTTCTGTATCCTCCCTTATACCCTAATAGAGTGTAAGCTCTTCTCCTTCTGTATCCTCCCTTATACCCTAATAGAGTGTAAGCTCTTCTCCTCCTGTATCCTCCCTTATACCCTAATAGATTGTAAGCTCTTCTCCTCCTGTATCCTCCCTTATACCCTAATAGAGTGTAAGCTCTTATCCTTCTGTATCCTCCCTTATACCCTAATAGATTGTAAGCTCTTCTCCTTCTGTATCCTCCCTTATACACTAATAGATTGTAAGCTCTTCTCCTCCTGTATCCTCCCTTATACCCTAATAGAGTGTAAGTTCTTCTCCTCCTGTATCCTCCCTTATACCCTAATAGAGTGTAAGCTCTTCTCCTCCTGTATCCTCCCTTATACACTAATAGATTGTAAGCTCTTCTCCTCCTGTATCCTCCCTTATACCCTAATAGAGTGTAAGCTCTTATCCTTCTGTATCCTCCCTTATACCCTAATAGATTGTAAGCTCTTCTCCTTCTGTATCCTCCCTTATACACTAATAGATTGTAAGCTCTTCTCCTCCTGTATCCTCCCTTATACCCTAATAGAGTGTAAGTTCTTCTCCTCCTGTATCCTCCCTTATACCCTAATAGATTGTAAGCTCTTCTCCTTCTGTATCCTCCCTTATACACTAATAGATTGTAAGCTCTTCTCCTTCTGTATCCTCCCTTATACCCTAATAGATTGTAAGCTCTTCTCCTTCTGTATCCTCCCTTATACCCTAATAGAGTGTAAGCTTTTTGTGTACTCGGGCCTCGCAGAAGACGGACGGTCATTCCAGATTAAAAAAAAAGCCGCAGGCTCCAGGAACGATGTGAAAACTTTAACAAGCACACAAGCCTGTAATTAAAGCAACAGCAGCTTCTCTCCTCTGACCATGAGCCGCGTCTCTCTATGGGACCCCAGACCACAGAGAAATGGGGGGGGGGGGTGTGAATCCAGATTCAGTAGGGGAAAACAATGGGGTGAAAGCCGGCCTGTGCCTCTAATGACAGGCTGGGCCCTGGTGCGGCTTCACTGGTAAACCTAACAAGTATAGCTGGCGAGGGCATCTATTAAAGGGGTGACAGAATAAATTACAGGGCAGGGAAATGATTGTAAGCTTTGTGGGACAGAACTATATTCAGAATAAAATAGTGGGGGACACGGCTGACCACTGTCGGCACTTTTCTGGCAAAGTGAGAAATTGCTGGAGCCCTGGATGTAATTACCATCAGGGACACCCGTAGGTGGGGTCATGGGGGGCCCTTTTAGGGTATCTGCTGACTGTAGTTCTTTTTTATCTGGAGTTAGATGTATTTAATTATGGGGGGATCATCCTGGGCCCTTTCCATATTATCCATCTAGATCCCCCTTTTAATATGCAGGACCCTTCGCATTATTTGTTGTCTAGTCCCCCTTAATCATCATTGGCTCCCAATCTGTTAGCCATCCAGACCCTCCATACCACCATCTATCCAGACCCCTTTTTTTATTGTGCAGCCGCCCTTCCTATTAGCCAGCCAGACCTCCTTAAACATTCTCAGCCCCCTTTTCTTATTTAATTTCATCCCCCGTTAATGTTTAGGGCTTCCTTCTATTAGCCTTCCAGATCCCCTTTAACATCCAGACCCCATTATTTATTGCTTAGGCCCCCTTTAGCATCCTGGAATCTCAGCCTATTTGCCATCCAGACCTTCCTTTTACACCCATTCATTTAGTCATATAGAATTCCCCCCATTTGTTTGTTGCCTAGTCCCCCATCCAGGACATTCCAACTATTAGCCTTCCAGATCCCCTTTAACATCCAGACCCCATTATTTATTGCTTAGGCCCCCTTTTTGGAATCTCAGCCTATTTTGCCATCCAGACCTAACTTTTACACCCAACCCATTCATTTAGTCATATAGAATTCCCCCCATTTGTTTGTTGCCTAGTCCCCCATCCAGGACATTCCAACTATCAGCCTTCCAGATCCCCTTTAACATTATGAGCCCCCTTTCCATTTATTATTTAGAACCCATTTAATGTCCAGGACTCCCAGCCAGTTAGTAATCTAACTCCCCCCCCCCCCCCCCCAGGGCTGGCTCCAGGTTTATGTGGGCCCTTGGGCGGCATGGCCTCAGTGGGTCTATAAATTCCATGGCTAAGAAGGGCTGCTTGCCCTCCAACCCCCTATTGGAGCTGTTTTTAGTGAGACTCACAAAGCTGGCACTAGAAGTGTTAACCACATTGTGCCAGCTGTCAGTGGGCCCCCCTGGGGGTTGGGGGCCCTTGGCAGCTAACCGAGCTTGCCGGGTGCTGACGCCGGCCCTGCTCCCCCCCCCCCCAACTTCAGGGTCCCCTTTTTTTTTCTTGTCCAATGCCAGTTTAGCACCTAGGCCTCCCCTCTATTTGCCATCCAGGACCCAATTTTTTTAGCCATCCAGATCTGGTAGAGTCAGTGGTAGAGGCCAACTAATGTATTTGTAAAGTATTTGTGAAAATGAGCCAAGTAATATATTTGTAAAGTGGAAAAGACAGAGGAAACCCCCTTTAAAAAGTAACAACACCCACCAAATCTGTAAGACTTTTGGGGGGTGGTCTATCTTTTTATGGTGCATCCGCAAATTGGAGACTCCCTAGATCACCTGATCCAACCCACCTCTTGCACAGGGGGGTTAGATCGGGGGGTGTACTGGCAGAGGTCCCCTTTAACAACTAACCCCCCCCCCCCCGCTCAGAAATGTAATATAGCTCAAGGCTGCCCTGCTGTGTTAATCCCCCCAATCGCCCCAGTCACTCACCTTTCCAGCACCTGCGTTCTCCTTAGCCCCATCCCTTGGCTTCCCTGCGGCCTGCCTGATAGGCGTGGGGGCGGGAGAACGCCGCAGATTGCAGAGAGACGGGGATGCGGACGCTCCCCTTTCCCTATGCTGAAGCTCTCTCCAAAGCAGCCCTGATTGGACAAGAGCCGGGGCATGCACTGTGGGGCCACCAGAAAGGTAAGTTGTGAGGGCGATCTGGAGGGTTTTACACATCAGATCATCAAAAAACACAGATGCCCCAGGAAAACAGACCTATCACCTGGATAGCGAAAATCCTGGTGACAGGTCCACTTTAAGGAGGGATTCTTCTTCAACTCTTAAAATACATTTGTCTAAAGAAGGCCTCTGACTTTCTTTTAGTCAACACAATGCTGCTTAGATGTTCAGGGCACAGTATGAAAATTGCAAGTCCCTCTTTTGAGTCCCTGTCCCTCGTTGTTCCCATTTGTCCCTCTTTGAGGTGTAACATGCAGATCTGCAGCAATAAATGATTAATTTTCCTATTCAAACAGTTTAGATTGTTTTAACTGTTATAATGTATCTCCTATCCATCCCTTAAAGTGGACCAAAACCCAGCTCGATGGGCCCGGGAATCTTGAAGATTCTAGGGCCGATCGATTCCCACCCCCGGGGAATCCAGAATCGGGATGCCCCACCGTGTGAAACTCCCCAGGTCGCCCTATTCACTTACCTTGCTTCCCGGTCCAAAGGTGCATGCGCAGGTGGTGGCGGCATCCCTGCTATCCCTCTAGAAGGACGCATTCCCACGCCAACCATTTGTGAATGGCTGACACAGGCACACTCCTTGTTAGAGGGAAGCGAGGGGTGCGGATGCCTTAGACTCCGTCTTAGAAGGCGTGACGTCAGCGGCTCCGAGCCCACTGATTGGATGAACGGATGCACCATAGGACCTGGAAGAGGTGAGTTTCTTCGGGCGATCTGGGGGGGTTTCAAACAGCAGGGGAAAGGACCAAAACCCAGGATAGTCAAAATCCTGGGTTTTGGTCCCCTTTAATGAGGGGGTGTGGCTACCTCCATCCCTCAATGAGGGGGTGTGAGGGGGTGTGGCTTCATTTACATATCATCCCTCTTTGAGGTGTAACATGCAGATCTGCAGCAATAAATTATTAATTTTCCTATTCAAAGAGTTTATATTGTTTTAACTGTTATAATGTATCTCCTATCCATCCCTCAATGAGGGGGTGTAGCTTTGCCTATCCATCAATCAACGAGGGGGTGTGGCTTCATCCATCCCTCACTAAGGGGTGTGGCTTCATTTACATATTGTCTCTCTTTGAGATGTGACATGCAGATCTGCAGCAATAAATGATTCATTTGCCTATTCAAAGTGTTTCTATTGTTGTAACTGTTACATCCTATCCATCCCTCAATGAGGGGGTGTGGCTTCCTCCATCCCTCAATAAGGGGGCGTGGCTTAGCAGAACAATTGTCCTTCTTTCCCATCCTGAAAGGTTGGTAGGTATGCAGGTATTTTCCCCCATAGACTTGAGTGGGGTTCAGATTGGGGTGCAGCACCCGAATATTCCGAAACTACATCCAATCAGGACAGAAGTCGGTCTCGTCGACACTATTTATAATAACAAATGAAGATCTAAAAATAGAGGCGCAGAGCTAAAAATAGCATCCGTGTTTCCAGCCGCCATTCCCTGGGTCTCCCTCCCATATAAACCCCTGAAATCTGAAATCTCGCCATTGATTTGCCCCAGAAGGGGGGGGGGGGGGACTCTGCGCACCCTTCTGTTTTTCTAGGGGGGGACTCGGAGGACCCGTCTAGCCCAATATTTTCCTTTCTGGAGTGACAAGCTGTGTTTGCCGAGGCTGCGGAGATCAAAGGGAAGATTTATGCCGCTATAAACTGCCATGGAAAGTAAAGCTATAGTTAAATCGCTAGTAAAACTGCGGCAATCTTAGATGTAAAAGTGTTTAAAGCGGACCTGAACCCACACCTCCCAACTTTTCAGGGTGGGAAAAAGGGACCATTGTTAAATTAAGCCACGCCCCCTCATTGATGGATAGGAGATGGGATGTAACAGTTACAGCAATATAAACACTTGGAATAGGCAAATTAATCATTTATTGCTGCAGATCTGCATGTTACACCTCAAAGAGGGACAATATGTAAATGAAGTCACACCCCCTCATTGAGGGATGGATGAAGCCACACCCCTTCATTGATGGATGGATAGGAGATACATTGTAACAGTTACAACAATAGAAACACTTTGAATTGGCAAATTAATCATTTATTGATGCAGATCTGCACGTTACATCTCAAAAAGGGACAATATAAAAATTAAGCCACACCCTCATCATTGCGGGATAATAAAGCCACGCCCCTCATTGAAGGATGGATGAAGCCACAACCCTTCATTGAGGGATGGATGAAACCACGCCCCCTCATTGATTGACAGATAGGAGATACATTGTAACAGTTACAGCAATAGAAACACTTTGAATAGGCAAATGAATAATTTATTGCTGCAGATCTGCATGTTACACCTCAAAGAGGGGCAAATATGCAAATGAGGCCACACCCCATAATTGAGGGATGGATTACGCCACGCCCCCTTATTGATTGATGTATAGGAGATACATTGTAACAGTTACAATATAAACACTTTGAATAGGCAAATTAATCATTTATTGCTGCAGATCTGCTTGTTACCCCTCAAAAAGGGACAGTATGTAAATGAAGCCACACCCTCATCATTGCGGGATAATAAAGGCACGCCCCTCATTGAGGAATGAATGAAGCCACGCCCCTTATTGATTGATGGATAGGAGATAGGATGTAGCAGTTACAACAATAGAAACACTTTGAATAGGCGATTGAATCATTTATTGCTGCAGATCTGCATGTTACACCTCAAAGAGGGACAATATGTAAATGAAGCCACATCCCTTATTGAGGGGTGAATGAAGCCACACCCCTTCATTGAGGGATGGATGAAGCCACACCCCCCCCCCCCCAAAAGGGGGGATGGATAGGAGATACAGTGTAACAGTTACAATAGAAACACTTTGAATAGGCAAATGAATAATTTATTGCTGCAGATCTGCATGTTACACCTCAAAGAGGGACAAATATGTAAATGAAGCCACACCCCCTCATTGAGGGATGGATGAAGCCACGCCCCCTTATTGATTGATGGATAGGAGATAGGATGTAGCAGTTACAACAATAGAAACACTTTGAATAGGCGAATGAATCATTTATTGCTGCAGATCTGCATGTTACACCTCAAAGAGGGACAAATGAGAACAACGAGGGACATGGACTCCAAAGAGGGACAACCCTCCAAATGAGGGACACTTTGGAGGTATGCTAAACCCTCCCCGTCAGGTCTGCAACCCGTCCTGCTAACCTGATCTACACACGGAGCTCATGGGCCTCAGATTCAGCAGATACTCACTATTTCTTTTATAGGGGGGGCTGCAAGACTCTGAACAGGTAACGACCAGCCACTTGCTATTTCAGGAGGTACAGCCAGGGCCGGATGAAGTGTGGTGGAGGCCCCGGATACAGTATAAAATAATAGTCCAGCCAAGTAACTGATTGGTGGTTGTCTGGCACCCGCCTACTTACTGTAACGTCAGATGGAGTCCCTTGTGCCCCCCTTGTGCGGGTGCGTGCTGCTCGGGAACTCCTGCTTTGCCATTCTGGGTGGGGGGTAGTGTAGTCGCCCGGCTGGTTCCCTGCATTGAGCTGCCAGCGGCTGTGCTTGGTGGCTTATGTGCAGTGACAGCTCTGCACCCATCACTGTAGCGTTGCTGATGCTGCTCTAGACTCTCCGTCCTGCCCTGTGGTGGCTTTGGCTGTGGGTTCGCAAAAACAAAGGCTTCCCCAGACGCTCCTCACTGCCGCCGATAGCCGCGGCCCGTCAGACCAAAGACTGAAAAACCTCCTGGACCAGACCATAACCCAAAGGTTGATGGAGGCCCCCCTTTTCAGGGTAAGTGGTGGAGGCCCCGGGGCACCTGCCCCTTGTGCCCCCCTCATAATCCGGCGCTGTGTACAGCTGTTCCCTGTCCCCCAGGCCTGTGCACCAGAGGATCGCCCGGGATACACACAACAGTGCATCTCAAACTAGGATTCTCCATCGGAGAGGAACAACACCCAATAGAATGAAAATCACGGGTGTAGTTCCTCTTGAAGAAGGAACTTACTCATACCTACCAACTTTTCAGGGTGGGAAAGAGGGACATTTGTTAAATTAGGCCACGCCCCTCATCGAGGGATGGATGAAGCCACACCCCCTCATTGATTGATGGGTAGCAGAGAGGATGTAACATAAAGAACCTTATTAACAACTTCAAATAGGCAAATGAATCATTTATTGCTGCAGATCTGCATGTTAAACCTCGAAAGGGGGGCAAAGGAGAACAACGAGGGGCAAGGGGACATAGATTCAAAAGAGGGACAGTCCCTACAAATCAGGGACACTTGGGAGCTGTGTTTATTTCCCTTTAGACTGTAAGCTCACAGGGGCCGGGCTCTCCTTCCTATTGTCTCCTGTGCTCACAACACTTGGTTTTAAACCTTGTGGCATCTAATTTTGTATTGTTCCCTGTACTATATGTTTTACCCTGTGTGTAATCACACCTTGTACAGCGCTACGGAAGATGATGGCGCTATATAAATAAACATTAATAATACGTTGTGAAGGAAACCCGACAACAGTGTGGAAAGCTCATCCTATACCATTGTGCAGAAGCGCGGCAGCGAGCGGCTGCTTCTCATTGGTGTCAGTTAGGAATGTGGCCCTGAGCCGCCTGCAGTATGTACAGGAGGAATGACAAGCGGCCATTGTGCTCCTCGCTGTGTCCCCACTGCTGTAAAATTAGTACCAGGGAAAGGACAGGCCACTCGCTACCTCGTTAATGAGAAGGTCACCCGCCCGCAGCCTTCATCTCGCTGTCTAGGATCAGTGTCATATAATATTGCATACCTCCCAAGTGTCCCTGATTTGGAGTCCATGTCCCCCTGTCCCTTGTTGTTCTCATTTGTCCCTCTTTGAGGTGTAACATGTAGCTCTGCAGCAATAAATGATTAATTTGCCTATTTAAAGTGTTTCTATTGTTGTAACTGTCACAACAATAGAAACACAGCTTCAAAAAAGGATTAGATGCTTTTTTAGAAGAAGATAACATTAACAGTTACTACTAGCGGTTATTCCCTAGTTATCAGTAAAAAAAAAAAAAAATAGCTTTCCCTATAAAATAAACTAAAACATAACTTCCCCTACCCCAACACCCTTGGTTGAACTTGATGGACATATGTCTTTTTTCAACCGTATTAACTATGTAACTATATAACTATGTAACTATATAACGGGGAGGCCGATTCATTAACAGCGGCAGGTAGCGACAGATGAGCGACTGTAGCAGCATTTTCAGAGCGCCCGCTAGTAGTCACTGTGCTTGGCCGCTGTTCGGTAGTTGATAGCGACTCAGTCGGTTTGCCGTAATGTTGAATATTGGGTGAGGAGTCGCTATTTGACAGGTTCCGCGCTGTATGGGAGCGCATGATAGCGACTGGTCAGAGCGACCGGCTTCCACCATATTCATTAACAAATCATGCTCAAAAAATTCTCGCGCTGTGAAATGCATGTTTAAACCCCAGAGCGCTGGCGGCGATGGGTTAAAAGTAGTTTTTTAACCCCCAAACCACCATATTTTTTGAAACCCAAAAAAACAAGTTTTTAAAATAATTTTGTAATATGAATACATTAATATCAGACCTGTAATATCAATTCTGTAAATTTTTTTTTTTTTTTTACCTTAAAAAAATTATTAAAAATGGCAGAAGTGGTCACAGAATTTTTCACATTTAAAAAAAAAAAAAAAAAAAAAAAGTAATAATTAATTATGAATATTTAAAGATTGTTCCATTGAAATGCATTGGAGAGCGCCAGGTAGCGAGAGGTCATACCTGTCGCTGTTCAAGGTCGGACGCTGGCGCTGTGGGCTGAGGCTGGAATAATGATGAATGAGTCGCTATCTGGCGCTATCTCAGTCGCTAAGCAGGATTGGCTTGATAAATGTGTGATTGTGGTGGGGAGCCGGCGTTCTCGTGGCGGGGCACGTCATTACCGGCCGCTCACCAGTCGCTACCTGTCGCTATCCCTTGTTAAATAAGGGCCTATGTAATGTATCTCCTATCCAGCAATCAATGAGGGGGCATGGCCTCATCCATTCATCATTCAATCGGGGGGTGTGGCTTCATTTACATATTGCTCCTCTTTGAGGTGTAACATGCAGATCTGAGCGATTAATGATTCATTTGCCTAATCAAATTGTTTCTATTGTTGTAACTGTTACAACCTATCTCCTATCCATCCCTCAATGAGGGGGCGTGGCTTCTCCTATCCATCCCTCAATGAGGGGACGTGGCTTCTCCTATCCACCCCTCAATGAGGGGGTGTGGCTTCTCCTATCCACCCCTCAATGAGGGGGTGTGGCTTCTCCTATCCATCCCTCAATGAAGGGACGTGGCTTCTCCTATCCACCCCTCAATGAGGGGGTGTGGCTTCTCCTATCCATCCCTAAATGAGGGGACGTGGCTTCTCCTATCCACCCCTCAATGAGGGGGTGTGGCTTCTCCTATCCATCCCTCAGTGAGGGGACGTGGCTTCTCCTATCCACCCCTCAATGAGGGGGTGTGGCTTCTCCTATCCACCCCTCAATGAGGGGGTGTGGCTTCTCCTATCCATCCCTCAATGAGGGGACGTGGCTTCTGCTATTCACCCCTCAATGAGGGGGTGTGGCTTCTCCTATCCACCCCTCAATGAGGGGGTGTGGCTTCTCCTATCCATCCCTCAATGAGGGGACGTGGCTTCTCCTATCCACCCCTCAATGAGGGGGCGTGGCTTCTCCTATCCATTCCTCAATGAGGGGGCGTGGCTTCTCCTATCCATCAATCAATGAGGGGGCGTGGCTTCTCCTATCCATTAATCAATGAGGGGGCGTGGCTTCTCATATCCATCTCCTAATGAGGGGGCCTGGCTTAATTGAACAAATGTCCCTCTTTCCCACCCCTAAAAGTTGGTAGGTATGATACTGGGGTGTCTGGTGCCCACCAGTAGACGTGACGCTGACATCTCCCCCCTAATACAATGGGGGGCACAGAGAGCGCTCCGCAGGGAGCATCTGGTCAATCAAAGCAGAACAAAACCCAACGTGGCCGGCCGCTGCCCTTCCCCAGGGGCATCCCAAAACCCAAATCCATGTGTGAAACCCCCCTCCCCCTGGGACGCCATAAAATGTACCTGCCTCCTGGCTCCCTGATGGGTCTAAACGTTAGACCCTTGGTGTGGCTGACGCGAGAGGGAAGCCCGAGTATCCCCCTGGGGCAGGTGGTGCGGCCGGGGGGGGGGGGGCAGAACTGCATTTCTGTAATGAACTGGGAGGTCTGGTTAATGTGCTTAAAGGATCACTTTCACGAAAAATGGCCCAATGATAAAAATCCATATAGATATGCTGGATGGCGGAGGAGGGGTCCCTTATACACCCGACATAAAGAAATATCCAGCCAGGCTTGTTTTTCTTTCTTTTAATGGAAGGAAAAGGACATCCGGGGTGACAGGCTCTGTCACCCCTGATAGACTAAACCTGTCACCCCTGGATTTTATTCTTACTATGAGAAAAGAAACCACAAGCTTGGCGGGAGTTTTATTCAGTTCGAGTATATGAGTGACCCCTCCTCTCATTAGCCGACGTGTTTATATGTATTTTTAATATTACACAATTTTACACAATAGTGCTCCTTTAATAATGTGTCATGTTTAGACTACTTAAAATTGACAAAAGGGGCTTACGGTTGTACATTGTATTGTCTGTGTCCGTCAGGTGGACTGACTGTTATTGGGGGTGGGGGGTTCTGTCACACAGCCTGTTATTGGGGGGCGGGTTCTGTCACACTGCCTGTTATGGGGTGATTGGGGAGATTTTGCACACTGCCTACTATAGGGTGATTGGGATGGATTCGGCATGATGTTTGTTATGGGGTGATTGGGGGAATTCCGCACACTGCCTGTCATGGGGTGATTGTGGAGGATTCCACCTCCTCCTGTTATGGGGTGTTGGGGGGATTCTGCACACATCCCGTTATGGGGTGATTGGGGGGATTTTGCACACTGCCTATTATTGGAGGGGGGTATTATACCAGGCTGGTTGGGGTGGATTCTGCACACTGCCTGTTATGGAGTGATTGGGGGGATTTTGCACACTGCCTGTCATGGGGTGATTGTGGAGGATTCTGCCCCCTCCTGTTATGGGGTGATTGGGGGGATTTTGCACACTGCCTATTATTGGAGGGGGGTACTATACCAGGCTGGTTGGGGTGGATCCTGCACACTGCCTGTTATGGAGTGATTGGGGGAATTCCTCACACTGCCTGTCATGGGGTGATTGTGGAGGATTCCGCCCCCTCCTGTTATGGGGTGTTGGGGGGATTCTGCACACATCCTGTTATAGGGTGATTGGGGGGATTTTGCACACTGCCTATTATTGGAGGGGGGAACTATACCAGGCTGGTTGGGGTGGATTCTGCACACTGCCTGTTATGGAGTGATTGGGGGGATTTTGCACACTGTCTATTATCGGTATGGGGGGGTTCTATACCAGGCTGGAAACACTGCAGAGGGGCCAGTGCGACCCAAAAAGTCCCAGCCTGTTTTCTAATCTCAGTCCGCCCCTGGTGGCCGATGTTATTCCATATTAATATTATTCCAAAGAAGTAGGTTTTATCGAAGAACTATTGAGTAATATTAAAAACCCATATAAACACATTGGCTAATGAGAGGAGGGGTCACTCTCAAACGGAATACAACCCCCGCCAAGCTTGAGCTTTATTCTCCTGGTAGGAAAAAAATTCGGGGGTGCCAGTTTTACTGTAACAGGGGTGACAGATCCCATTAAACTGATTTGCCGGGTGTATAAGTGACCCCTCCTCCTGCCATCCACTGATGCCGGGTGTATAAGTGACCCCTCCTCCTGCCATCCCCTGATGCCGGGTGTATAAGTGACCCCTCCTCCTGCCATCCCCTGATGCTGGGTGTATAAGTGACCCCTCCTCCTGCCATCCACTGATGCCGGGTGTATAAGTGACCCCTCCTCCTGCCATCCCCTGATGCTGGGTGTATAAGTGACCCCTCCTCCTGCCATCCCCTGATGCCAGGTGTATAAGTGACCCCTCCTCCTGCCATCCCCTGATACCGGGTGTATAAGTGACCCCTCCTCCTGCCATCCCCTGATGCTGGGTGTATAAGTGACCCCTCCTCCTGCCATCCCCTGATGCTGGGTGTATAAGTGACCCCTCCTCCTGCCATCGCTTGATGCTGGGTGTATAAGTGACCCCTCCTCCTGCCATCCCCTGATGCCGGGTGTATAAATGACCCCTCCTCCTGCCATCCCCTGATGCCGGGTGTATAAGTGACCCCTCCTCCTGCCATCCCCTGATGCCGGGTGTATAAGTGACCCCTCCTCCTGCCATCCCCTGATGCTGGGTGTATAAGTGACCCCTCCTCCTGCCATCCCCTGATGCCAGGTGTATAAGTGACCCCTCCTCCTGCCATCCCCTGATACCGGGTGTATAAGTGACCCCTCCTCCTGCCATCCCCTGATGCCAGGTGTATAAGTGACCCCTCCTCCTGCCATCCCCTGATACCGGGTGTATAAGTGACCCCTCCTCCTGCCATCCCCTGATGCTGGGTGTATAAGTGACCCCTCCTCCTGCCATCGCCTGATGCTGGGTGTATAAGTGACCCCTCCTCCTGCCATCCCCTGATACCGGGTGTATAAGTGACCCCTCCTCCTGACATCCCCTGATGCCAGGTGTATAAGTGACCCCTCCTCCTGCCATCCCCTGATACCGGGTGTATAAGTGACCCCTCCTCCTGCCATCCCCTGATGCCGGGTGTATAAGTGACCCCTCCTCCTGCCATCCCCTGATGCCGGGTGTATAAGTGACCCCTCCTCCTGCCATCCCCTGATGCCAGGTGTATAAGTGATCCCTCCTCCTGCCATCCCCTGATACCGGGTGTATAAGTGACCCCTCCTCCTGCCATCCCCTGATGCCGGGTGTATAAGTGACCCCTCCTCCTGCCATCCCCTGATACCGGGTGTATAAGTGACCCCTCCTCCTGCCATCCCCTGATGCCGGGTGTATAAGTGACCCCTCCTCCTGCCATCCCCTGATGCCAGGTGTATAAGTGACCCCTCCTCCTGCCATCCCCTGATACCGGGTGTATAAGTGACCCCTCCTCCTGCCATCCCCTGATGCCAGGTGTATAAGTGACCCCTCCTCCTGCCATCCCCTGATACCGGGTGTATAAGTGACCCCTCCTCCTGCCATCCCCTGATGCCGGGTGTATAAGTGACCCCTCCTCCTGCCATCCCCTGATGCCGGGTGTATAAGTGACCCCTCCTCCTGCCATCCCCTGATGCCGGGTGTATAAGTGACCCCTCCTCCTGCCATCCCCTGATGCCGGGTGTATAAGTGACCCCTCCTCCTGCCATCCCCTGATGCCGGGTGTATAAGTGACCCCTCCTCCTGCCATCCCCTGATGCCGGGTGTATAAGTGACCCCTCCTCCTGCCATCCCCTGATGCCGGGTGTATAAGTGACCCCTCCTCCTGCCATCCCCTGATGCCGGGTGTATAAGTGACCCCTCCTCCTGCCATCCCCTGATGCCGGGTGTATAAGTGACCCCTCCTCCTGCCATCCCCTGATGCCGGGTGTATAAGTGACCCCTCCTCCTGCCATCCCCTGATGCCGGGTGTATAAGTGACCCCTCCTACTGCCATCCCGTGATGCCGGGTGTATAAGTGACCCCTCCTCCCGCCATCCCCTGATGCCGGGTGTATAAGTGACCCCTCCTCCTGCCATCCCCTGATGCTGGGTGTATAAGTGACCCCTCCTCCTGCCATCCCCTGATGCCGGGTGTATAAGTGACCCCTCCTCCTGCCATCCCGTGATGCCGGGTGTATAAGTGACCCCTCCTCCTTCCATCCCCTGATGCTGGGTGTATAAGTGACCCCTCCTCCTTCCATCCCCTGATGCTGGGTGTATAAGTGACCCCTCCTCCTGCCATCCCCTGATGCCAGGTGTATAAGTGACCCCTCCTCCTGCCATCCCGTGATGCCGGGTGTATAAGTGACCCCTCCTCCTTCCATCCCCTGATGCTGGGTGTATAAGTGACCCCTCCTCCCGCCATCCCCTGATGCCGGGTGTATAAGTGACCCCTCCTCCTGCCATCCCCTGATGCTGGGTGTATAAGTGACCCCTCCTCCTGCCATCCACTGATGCCGGGTGTATAAGTGACCCCTCCTCCTGCCATCCCCTGATGCCGGGTGTATAAGTGACCCCTCCTCCTGCCATCCCCTGATGCTGGGTGTATAAGTGACCCCTCCTCCTGCCATCCAGCATATTTATATGGATTTTCACCATTGGGCCATTTATCCTAAGATTCTAAGTGCGAGTTGGGCCCCTAGAGTCACGTCTACTGATGGGCCCCAGACACCTCAGTCTGTGACCAGCTAATCCTACCGGAAATCTCCAAATCTAAAGTTGGCCGTATCTCTTTCTCTCCTTTGGCGGGTGACAAGGCTCGGCCATGAATCGGCCACATCAGGGTCACGGCGAGGTCAGCGGCTACTTTTGTGTCTGTTTCCCATTGTCATAAAGTTTCTCTTTTATTACAATTAATTCTTCTTTTCTTCTCAGGACCCTTTTGTGTTGCGGCCAAGAGACAAATAAATCCAAAAACGTATCTGTTACGGCCAAACCCTGACATCTGTGACCCGGCCCCGAGAATTGGCTTATTCAGGCGGCAAATAAAGGCGCCACATTGGGATTCAGGGCAGGACGAGTCTTAAAGGGACAGTGCAGGCACGGGCAATAATTAGTCAGCGAGGAGCTCACCTGAAGCCTGTCCTGTGTGCCTCTCCTCCATTTCCTGCCTTGTGCTGTATACATACCTACCAACTTTCCAGAGTGGGAAAAAGGGACATTGATTAAATTAGGCCACGCCCCCTCATTGAGGAATGGATAGGAGATAGGATAGGATTTAAATAGGTAAATTAATAATTTATTGCTGCAGATCTGCATGTTACACCTCAAAGAGGGACAATATGTAAGTGAAGCCACGCCCCCTCATTGAGGGATGGATGAAGCCACGCCCCTCACTGAGGGATGGATAGGAGATTAACAATTACAACAATAGAAACACTTTGAATAGACACATGAAACATTGATGCAGATCTGCATGTTACACCTCAAAGAGGGACAAATGAGAACAACGAGGGACAAGGGGACATGGACTCAAAAAGGGGACAGTCCCTCCAAATCAGGGGGAGGTATGTGTATATGTTGTAGCAGGGCCCTTTCTTTGAATTTCATTCGACAACACACAGAAGTGGTCGCACGTCCCCCTTTGTCCCATTTGTTTTAATTTTTTGGGCATAGATGGTGATGCTTACAGAATGAGCGAGCCTGGAAAGCCACAGTGGTCTCATTTGCCAGGTTTGCTCTAGCTGGGAGTGCGGAGGGACAGGGGCGGCTGAACATTAAATGGGGCCCTTCCACAGTAAATACAGTACAGGTGTAAAAGTGACTCCTCCTCCTGCCATCCCCTGATGCCGGGTGTATAAGTGACCCCTCCTCCTGCCATCCCCTGATGCTGGGTGTATAAGTGACCCCTCCTCCTGCCATCCCCTGATGCCGGGTGTATAAGTGACCCCTCCTCCTGCCATCCCCTGATGCTGGGTGTATAAGTGACCCGTCCTCCTGCCATCCCCTGATGCCAGGTGTATAAGTGACCCCTCCTCCTGCCATCCCCTGATGCCGGGTGTATAAGTGACCCCTCCTCCTGCCATCCCCTGATGCCGGGTGTATAAGTGACCCCTCCTCCTGCCATCCCCTGATGCCGGGTGTATAAGTGACCCCTCCTCCTGCCATCCCCTGATGCTGGGTGTATAAGTGACCCCTCCTCCTGCCATCCCCTGATGCTGGGTGTATAAGTGACCCCTCCTCCTGCCATCCCCTGATGCCGGGTGTATAAGTGACCCCTCCTCCTGCCATCCCCTGATGCTGGGTGTATAAGTGACCCCTCCTCCTGCCATCCCCTGATGCCAGGTGTATAAGTGACCCCTCCTCCTGCCATCCCCTGATACCGGGTGTATAAGTGACCCCTCCTCCTGCCATCCCCTGATGCCAGGTGTATAAGTGACCCCTCCTCCTGCCATCCCCTGATACCGGGTGTATAAGTGACCCCTCCTCCTGCCATCCCCTGATGCCGGGTGTATAAGTGACCCCTCCTCCTGCCATCCCCTGATACCGGGTGTATAAGTGACCCCTCCTCCTGCCATCCCCTGATGCCGGGTGTATAAGTGACCCCTCCTCCTGCCATCCCCTGATGCCAGGTGTATAAGTGACCCCTCCTCCTGCCATCCCCTGATACCGGGTGTATAAGTGACCCCTCCTCCTGCCATCCCCTGATGCCGGGTGTATAAGTGACCCCTCCTCCTGCCATCCCCTGATACCGGGTGTATAAGTGACCCCTCCTCCTGCCATCCCCTGATGCCGGGTGTATAAGTGACCCCTCCTCCTGCCATCCCCTGATGCCAGGTGTATAAGTGACCCCTCCTCCTGCCATCCCCTGATGCCGGGTGTATAAGTGACCCCTCCTCCTTCCATCCCCTGATGCCGGGTGTATAAGTGACCCCTCCTCCTGCCATCCCCTGATGCCGGGTGTATAAGTGACCCCTCCTCCTGCCATCCCCTGATGCTGGGTGTATAAGTGACCCCTCCTCCTGCCATCCCATGATGCCGGGTGTATAAGTGACCCCTCCTCCTGCCATCCCCTGATGCTGGGTGTATAAGTGACCCCTCCTCCTGCCATCCCATGATGCCGGGTGTATAAGTGACCCCTCCTCCTGCCATCCCCTGATGCCGGGTGTATAAGTGACCCCTTAGGAGCTGTATATGTTGTAGCAGGGACCTTTCTTTGAATTTAATTCGACCACACACAGAAGTGGTCGCACGTCCCCCTTTGTCCCATTTTTTTTTTTTTTTTTTGGGCATAGATGGTGATGCTTACAGAATGAGCGAGCCTGGAAAGCCACAGTGGTCTCATTTGCCAGGTTTGCTCTAGATGGGAGCGCCGAGGGACAGGGGCGGCTGAACATTAAATGGGGCCCTTTCACGGCTCATACAGTAAACTATTTTTTGTCTTTTAGCTGGTTGTGGCTAGACGACTAAAGACTGAAACAGCAGAGATACGTGGCGCTTCCTTTCTGTAAATGATGCCAAATCAGCACAAAAATGATAAATAAGAGGGAGGAGCAACAGTGGTGGGCCCCCCTGACATCATGGGCCCTGGTGCAGTCGCATCCACTGCGCACCCTATAGTTACACCCCTGGGCAGGGGCGGACTGGCAATAGGGAGACTTGGGACAATGCCCGGTGGGCCGCACTGCTTTGGGGCCAGTTGGGTTGCTGCTTCTAACGCCCAGCATCCAATCCCTGCCCCTTAGTCTCCCTCTCAGCCCCCTGTACCCACAAGCCAAAGAGCCCCAGCCCCCAATGCTATAGGCCCCCTGTACCCAGCCCCTTGTACCCACAAGCCAAGGAGCCCCATCCCCCAATGCTATAGGCCCCCTGTACCCAGCCCCACTGTACCCACAAGCCAAGGAGCCCCATCCCCCAATGCTATAGCCCCCTGTTCCCAGCCCCCTGTACCCACAAGCCAAGGAGCCCCATCCCCCAATGCTATAGCCCCCTGTTCCCAGCCCCTTGTACCCACAAGCCAAGGAGCCCCATCCCCCAATGCTATAGGCCCCTGTACCCAGCCCCTTGTACCCACAAGCCAAGGAGCCCCATCCCCCAATGCTATAGACCCCCTGTACCCAGCCCCACTGTACCCACAAGCCAAGGAGCCCCATCCCCCAATGCTATAGCCCCCTGTTCCCAGCCCCTTGTACCCACAAGCCAAGGAGCCCCATCCCCCAATGCTATAGCCCCCTGTACCCAGCCCCACTGTACCCACAAGCCAAGGAGCCCCATCCCCCAATGCTATAGCCCCCTGTTCCCAGCCCCTTGTACCCACAAGCCAAGGAGCCCCATCCCCCAATGCTATAGGCCCCCTGTACCCAGCCCCACTGTACCCACAAGCCAAGGAGCCCCATCCCCTAATGCTATAGCCCCCTGTTCCCAGCCCCCTGTACCCACAAGCCAAGGAGCCCCATCCCCCAATGCTATAGCCCCCTGTTCCCAGCCCCCTGTACCCACAAGCCAAGGAGCCCCATCCCCCAATGCTATAGCCCCCTGTTCCCAGCCCCTTGTACCCACAAGCCAAGGAGCCCCATCCCCCAATGCTATAGGCCCCCTGTACCCAGCCCCACTGTACCCACAAGCCAAGGAGCCCCATCCCCCAATGCTATAGGCCCCCTGTACCCAGCCCCACTGTACCCACAAGCCAAGGAGCCCCATCCCCCAATGCTATAGCCCCCTGTTCCCAGCCCCCTGTACCCACAAGCCAAGGAGCCCCATCCCCCAATGCTATAGGCCCCCTGTACCCAGCCCCACTGTACCCACAAGCCAAGGAGCCCCATCCCCCAATGCTATAGGCCCCCTGTACCCAGCCCCACTGTACCCACAAGCCAAGGAGCCCCATCCCCCAATGCTATAGGCCCCCTGTACCCAGCCCCACTGTACCCACAAGCCAAGGAGCCCCATCCCCCAATGCTATAGGCCCCTGTACCCAGCCCCTTGTACCCACAAGCCAAGGAGCCCCATCCCCCAATGCTATAGGCCCCCTGTACCCAGCCCCACTGTACCCACAAGCCAAGGAGCCCCATCCCCCAATGCTATAGCCCCCTGTTCCCAGCCCCTTGTACCCACAAGCCAAGGAGCCCCATCCCCCAATGCTATAGGCCCCCTGTACCCAGCCCCTTGTACCCACAAGCCAAGGAGCCCCATCCCCCAATGCTATAGCCCCCTGTACCCAGCCCCACTGTACCCACATGCCAAGGAGCCCCATCCCCCAATGCTATAGCCCCCTGTACCCAGCCCCACTGTACCCACAAGCCAAGGAGCCCCATCCCCCAATGCTATAGCCCCCTGTTCCCAGCCCCCTGTACCCACAAGCCAAGGAGCCCCATCCCCCAATGCTATAGCCCCCTGTACCCAGCCCCACTGTACCCACAAGCCAAGGAGCCCCATCCCCCAATGCTATAGCCCCCTGTTCCCAGCCCCCTGTACCCACAAGCCAAGGAGCCCCATCCCCCAATGCTATAGGCCCCCTGTACCCAGCCCCCTGTACCCACAAGCCAAGGAGCCCCATCCCCCAATGCTATAGCCCCCTGTTCCCAGCCCCCTGTACCCACAAGCCAAGGAGCCCCATCCCCCAATGCTATAGCCCCCTGTACCCAGCCCCATTGTACCCACAAGCCAAGGAGCCCCATCCCCCAATGCTATAGCCCCCTGTTCCCAGCCCCCTGTACCCACAAGCCAAGGAGCCCCATCCCCCAATGCTATAGCCCCCTGTTCCCAGCCCCCTGTACCCACAAGCCAAGGAGCCCCATCCCCCAATGCTATAGGCCCCCTGTACCCAGCCCCCTGTACCCACAAGCCAAGGAGCCCCATCCCCCAATGCTATAGGCCCCCTGTTCCCAGCCCCCTGTACCCACAAGCTAAGGAGCCCCATCCCCCAATGCTATAGGCCCCCTGTACCCAGCCCCTTGTAACCACAAGCCAAGGAGCCCCATCCCCCAATGCTATAGGCCCCCTGTACCCAGCCCCCTGTACCCACAAGCCAAGGAGCCCCATCCCCCAATGCTATAGCCCCCTGTACCCAGCTCCACTGTACCCACAAGCCAAGGAGCCCCATCCCCCAATGCTATAGCCCCCTGTACCCAGCCCCACTGTACCCACAAGCCAAGGAGCCCCATCCCCCAATGCTATAGCCCCCTGTTCCCAGCCCCCTGTACCCACAAGCCAAGGAGCCCCATCCCCCAATGCTATAGCCCCCTGTTCCCAGCCCCCTGTACCCACAAGCCAAGGAGCCCCATCCCCCAATGCTATAGGCCCCCTGTACCCAGCCCCACTGTACCCACAAGCCAAGGAGCCCCATCCCCCAATGCTATAGGCCCCCTGTACCCAGCCCCACTGTACCCACAAGCCAAGGAGCCCCATCCCCCAATGCTATAGGCCCCTGTACCCAGCCCCACTGTACCCACAAGCCAAGGAGCCCCATCCCCCAATGCTATAGCCCCCTGTTCCCAGCCCCACTGTACCCACAAGCCAAGGAGCCCCATCCCCCAATGCTATAGCCCCCTGTTCCCAGCCCCACTGTACCCACAAGCCAAGGAGCCCCATCCCCCAATGCTATAGCCCCCTGTTCCCAGCCCCACTGTACCCACAAGCCAAGGAGCCCCATCCCCCAATGCTATAGGCCCCCTGTACCCAGCCCCCTGTACCCTCAAGCCAAGGAGCCCCATCCCCCAATGCTATAGCCCCCTGTACCCAGCCCCCTGTACCCACAAGCCAAGGAGCCCCATCCCCCAATGCTATAGGCCCCTGTACCCAGCCCCTTGTACCCACAAGCCAAGGAGCCCCATCCCCCAATGCTATAGCCCCCTGTTCCCCGCCCCACTGTACCCACAAGCCAAGGAGCCCCATCCCCCAATGCTATAGGCCCCCTGTACCCAGCCCCCTGTACCCACAAGCCAAGGAGCCCCATCCCCCAATGCTATAGCCCCCTGTTCCCAGCCCCCTGTACCCACAAGCCAAGGAGCCCCATCCCCCAATGCTATAGCCCCCTGTACCCAGCCCCACTGTACCCACAAGCCAAGGAGCCCCATCCCCCAATGCTATAGCCCCCTGTTCCCAGCCCCCTGTACCCACAAGCCAAGGAGCCCCATCCCCCAATGCTATAGCCCCCTGTTCCCAGCCCCCTGTACCCACAAGCCAAGGAGCCCCATCCCCCAATGCTATAGCCCCCTGTTCCCAGCCCATTGTACCCACAAGCCAAGGAGCCCCATCCCCCAATGCTATAGGCCCCTGTACCCAGCCCCACTGTACCCACAAGCCAAGGAGCCCCATCCCCCAATGCTATAGGCCCCCTGTACCCAGCCCCTTGTACCCACAAGCCAAGGAGCCCCATCCCCCAATGCTATAGGCCCCCTGTACCCAGCCCCACTGTACCCACAAGCCAAGGAGCCCCATCCCCCAATGCTATAGCCCCCTGTTCCCAGCCCCCTGTACCCACAAGCCAAGGAGCCCCATCCCCCAATGCTATAGGCCCCCTGTACCCAGCCCCTTGTACCCACAAGCCAAGGAGCCCCATCCCCCAATGCTATAGGCCCCCTGTACCCAGCCCCACTGTACCCACAAGCCAAGGAGCCCCATCCCCCAATGCTATAGCCCCCTGTTCCCAGCCCCCTGTACCCACAAGCCAAGGAGCCCCATCCCCCAATGCTATAGCCTGGCATCATGGTTGGAGGGGCCTCAGCAGGGATGTCGTGGGCTGACCAGGGGCCGGTAATATCTAGGGCTGGTTTTTGGCCCCAGTCCCGCACTGCGCCAGGGGGCGGCTGTGTGACCACATTTGTAGGGGTCGTGGAAAAATTGTTTTTTTTTTACACACAGCCAGAGGGGAACCACTTGCACCAGCCAAGAAGAAGGAAGAAAACGAAGGTAAAAGTAAGTAAGAATGGAAGCAATGAAAAGGGGAAATGGGCAAGAGAGGGAAGGAAATGAAAGGAAAAGGGAGGATGATGGGTGGAAGGAAGCGAGAAAATTAAGGGAAGGTAAAAAGGAAGGAAGATGGAAAAGAAAGGAAGGGAAGGAAATGAAAGGGAGGATGAAGGGTGAAGGGAGGGAAGAAAATGAAGGAAAGCAAAGAAGGAAGGTGGAAAAGGAAGAGAGGGAAGAAAGAATATAAAATGTAAAATGAAGGGTTAAAGGAGGGACGATCATGAAGGGAAACAAGGTAGGAAGAAAGATGGAAAAGGAAGGAAGGGAAGGAAATGAAAGGGAAGATGGAGGGTGAAAGGAGGAAAGAAAATGAAGGAAAGGAAAGAAGGAAGATGGAAAAATGAAGAGAGGGAAGGAAGGAAATAAGATGTAGAATGAAGGGTTAAAAGAGGGAAGATCGTGAAGGGAGGTAAGGAAGGAAGAAAAGAAAGAAGGGAGATGGAAAAAGGAAGGAAATGAAAGGGGAGATGGCGGGTGAAAAAAGTGAAGTAAATTAAGGAAAGCAAACAAGCAAAGATAGAAAAGGAATATAGGGAAGGAAATAAAATGTAGAATGAAGGGTTAAAGAAGGGAAGGTCGTGAAGGGAGGCAAGGAAGGAAGATGGAAAAGGAAGGAAGGGCAGAAAATGAATGTGAGGATTAGGGGGGAAAGGAGGAAGAGAATAAGGAAAGCAAGGAAGGAAGATGGAAAAGTAAGGAAGGGGAGGAAATGAAAGGGAGAATATGGTTGGAAGGATTAAAAAAATGAGTGAGGAAGGAATGGAAATGAAAAGAAAGATGAAGATTAAAAGGAGGGATGAAAATAAAGAAAGGAGGGATGAAAATAAAGAAAGGAAGATTGAAAATGAAGGCAGATAAGTAAATAAAAGGACAAATGAAGGACATTAGGAAGGAAGATGGAAAAGGAAAGAAGGGGTGGAAGGGAAGGTAATGGAAGGAAAGATAGTGATGGACAGAGGCAAGGAAAATAAAACAAATGAGGAAGAATGGAAGGTAAAGGACAGGAAAGGTAAGATGGTGAAAGATAAGTGGGATCAAAGGGGGGAAGGAAGAAAGATGGAAAGAAAGAGAATAAGGAGAGATGGAGGAAGGAAAAGAGGAAGTAAGAATTCAAAGATGAAAGGAAACAGGAAGAAGAAAGAAAGAAAAGAAGGAAGGGAAGTGGAAGGAAGGATAGTGTGTGATGATGGGGATTCGGGGAGACCGATTCATTAATAGCACCAGGTAGCGACAGTTGAGCGACTGTAGCGGCATTTTCAGAGCGCCCGCTAGCAGTCGCTGTGCTTGGCCGTTGTTCGGTAGTTGATTGCGACTCAGTCGGTTTGCCGTAATGTTGAATACAAGGTGACGAGTCGCTATTTGACAGGTTCCGCGCTGTATGGGAGCGCATGATAGCGACTGGTCAGAGCGACCGGCTCCCACCATATTCATCAAAAAAGCACGCTCCAAAAATTCTCGCGCTGTGAAATGCATGTTTAAACCCCAGAGCGCTGGCGGCGACGAGTTAAAAGTAGTTTTTTAACCCCCAAACAACCACATTTTTGGAAACAAAAAAAAAAAATGTTTTTAATAATTTAGTAATATGAATACATTAATATCAGACCTGTAATATCAATTCTGTACAATTCTTTTTTTTTTATTTTTTTACCTTAAGAAAATTATCTAAAATGGCAGAAGTGGTCACAGAATTTTTCACATTTAAAAAAAAAAAAAACAATTAATAACAATGAATTATGAATATTTAAAGATTGTTCCATTGAAATGCATTGGAGAGCGCCAGGTAGCGAGAGGTCATACCTGTCGCTGTTCAAGGTTGGATGCTGGCGCTGTGGGCTGAGGCTGGAATAATGATGAATGAGTCGCTATATGGCGCTATCTCAGTCGCTAAGCAGGATTGGCTTGATAAATGTGTGATTGTGGTGGGGAGCCGGCGTTCTCGTGGCGGGGCCCGTCATTACCGGCCGCTCACCAGTCGCTACCTGTCGCTATTCCTTCATAAATAAGGGCCTAAGTCTCAGGCCTCCCGCTCTTTTGCCTTCTCGCTTTTCCTCGCTATGGCTTCCTCGGGCCCTTTGGCTGCATGAGAGGCTCCCTATTGGCGGCTGTAAATCAGGTGTCTGTAGGGATCAGGATCCCATCAGGGACAATCGGTCACATTTCTATAAACATGGCGGAAGGCGGCCGGAATCACTCAGCGATGAACTTCAAAGGCCGAGCGGATAAAACGTTTCACTTTTACAAGCCTCACCAGTGTTTGTCTCTGCGGCCGCTCTGCACAGATGGTTCAAATAAGAGTGAGCGGCCATTGTGTCAGGGTGAGTATACAAATGATCCCCGTGCTGCGCTCCATGGCGAGATAAGCCAGGGAGCCGGCTGGAGAACGCCATGGAGAACGTTCTGGAAAATGTTACCTTCTCCCCCCCCCCCCGACTGACTGATGGAAGGAGACATGATTAAAGGGAAATCTTAGAAACGCCTCTTTACCGAGATTAATTGCAATTTGCCGCAAAGGAAATATCGCGTCTCGCCACGAAATGCTTCATCTTTCTAATACCAAAGAAACTATTTCCATACTTTAAAAATGTATAATTTAATAAAGTTATTATTAGCTTATTGCCTAGTGTGCGTATATAATTTTATCCTGTGAAACACAAACGTAGAGGGGCAGGCTGATTCATCATTAGCGCCAGATGAGCGTCTGTAGCAGCATTTTCAGAGCGCCCGCTAGTATTCGCTGTGCTCGGCCGTGAGTGGCTACTTTATAGCGACTCAGTCGCTGTTCAGTAATGTTGAATACATTGTGAGGAGTCGCTATTTGACCAGTACAGCGCTGTATGGGAGCGCATGTTAGCGACTGCTCATAGCGACCGACTCACACCATATTCAGCAAAAAAACAGCCTCACAAATCTCTGGCGCTGAAAAATGCTTCTCTGAAGCCCAGAGCGCAGGAGGCGGTGTGATTAAAGTCTGTTTTTCAGCATCTACCCACTAATAACAAAGCGAAAACATATGGAATTACATTGTAACAACATTGTAACATGAACACTTTAATGGCAGAGCTGTAATGTCATTTCTGAAGAAATATTTAAAAAATGAAAAAATTATGAAAAAACTGCTTATTCAATGTCAGGAGAGGTCACAGAATTATTTGTGATTTTTTTGAAAAAAAAAAAAAAACCTGTTTAAAGAGAAGAAAAGGATCGTCCATTGAAATGTATGGGAGAGCGACAGGTAGCGAGAGGTCATACCTGGCGCTGTGCAAGGCTGAACGCTGGCGCTGTTCGCTGAGGCTGTGAAAATGATGAATCAGACGCTACATGGCTCTATTCCAGTCGCTAAACAGATTCTGCTTGATAAATGTGTAATTGCTGCCGTGTCCGGCGTTCACCAGTCGCTACCTCTCATTAACCAGCCACTACCTGACGCTATCCCTTCTTAAATAAGGGCCTAAATGTACCCACAGACACTCAATATTAAAAATACTATTAATAATAACATGAATATCAATAATATTTCCTATAACATAAAGAATAATAATAATAACATGACTATTTCCTATAATAACATAAATAATAATATAATAATAATAATAAAAACATGAATAATAACATAGAGGCTGATTCATTACTAGTGTCAGGTACCGGCAGATGAGCGTCTGTAGCGAGGCGTTCAGAGTGACCGCTAGTAGTCGCTGTGATCGGCCATGGTTCGCTGTTACCGAGCGCTTCAGTCGCTGACCGACATTGATGAATTTGATGTGTGATTTGATGTGCGTCGCTATAACACCAGTACAGCGCTATATGGGAGCGAACGGTAGCGACTGGTCAGTGTGAGCGACTCAAACCATATTGATAAAAAAAACAGCCTCACACAGCGCCTGCGCTCAAAATTGTGTCGCTGTAGCCCAGAGCGCCAGACGCTGTGCGATTAAAGTCTGGTTTTGAACACATATCCACCAGTAACAAAGCGAAAACACATGGAGTTACATTGTTATTACATTATAATATGAACACTTTAATACCAGACCTGTAATGACAATTCTTCCTAAAAATATTAAAAATCAAAAAAGTTTTCAAAAATGACTTTTTCTAGGTCAGGAGAGGTCACACAATGATTTGATAACAAAAAAAAAAATAAAAAATAAAAGAAAACCCTGTTTATAGAGAAGAAAAGTAATGTCCATTGAAATGTATGGGAGAGCAACAGGTCGAGACAGGTAATACCAGGCGCTCTGGAAGCTAGAGCGCCGGCGCTATACGCTGAGCCATCTGTGATGATGAATTGGACGCTACATGGCGCTGTTAGAGTCGCTTACCGGAATCGCTTTGATAAGTGTGGTATTGCGTACAGCGCCCGACGGTCACTGTTCTCTACCTGGCGCTACCTGTCGCTGCCAGTCGTTACCTGGCGCTTTGCCTTGATGAATAACCCCCATACTAATAACATGAATATTTCCTATAATACCATGAATAATAACATTAATAATAACATTCTAATAACATGAATATTTCCTATAATAACATGAATAATAACAATAATAACATTCTAATAACATGAATATTTCCTATAATAACATGAATAATAACATTAATAATAATAACAGTCTAATTCTATTCCTATGATAACATAAAGAATAATACAAATTAATACCATGAATAATAATAATAAAATTAAAAATATTTAGAACTATGATTTGTATTATCTATATCAACACAAGATCATAACTACATTGATCTATTTTAATATCAATACTAACCCCCAGATTAAACAATGTTTTGATGTATAGTTCTTATTAAAGTAGATCAAAACCCAGGATTTCCACTTTCCCAGTTTGGGATGCCCCGCTATGTGAAACCCCCCAGGGGGCCCCTAATAACTTACCTCCCGAGGTTCCCATGGTGCATTCGCAGCCTCTGTTCCAGTCAGCGATGTGGGCATGGGGCAAGCAGAAAGCAGCTCTTTGCCTGGAATGCCCCTGTAATGCGCCCCGGGGGGTTTCACACAGTGGGGCATCCGGTGTGGGATGACCCAGGGGCAGGCTAGTGGCCGGGCCTGGATTCTTTTATATTCCAGAGCCCGGCTGCGTGGGTTTTGACCCTCTTTAATGGATGGCACAAAGTGCTGTTTAGACCAGAGCTATGGCATATGGAGCGAGAGCGGCCTCATTCCCCGTCTCGCTGCGGACCGAGGTGCGTTCCCACCTGCAGCCTATCTGAATAGCTGGGAGCGAGAGCGCGCCACAGATACAGGGTGGCGGCCACAGACGACGAGTATGGCGTGGAAGCCCTGGAAAGATGGTGGTTTTTCCAGTGATGAGGGAGTTTCACACAGCGGGTATCCTGAATTGGGACTGAAATGGTATTATAAGGGATTTTTCAGGCAAAAGGTTAAAAAAAATAGCATCTTCCCTTGCCAAGTGTTCCTCCAGCGCTGTGCCTCCTCTCAGCTCGGTGCCCTAAATGAGGAAATATACTTCCTTATTTGCCCCTTCAGCACCACCCTGCTGATGTGGACCACAAATACTAGCCCCAGGAGCTAATCCAGACCACGCCCCCTCTGTATTAATGGCTTAAATGTCACTCTCAGAGCTGCCATTAAAGCCCAGCTAATCCCTCCCTCCATCCTCCCCACCCAGCCTCCTCCTATCAAGCTTTCTCACTCCCAGAACCGCCCCAACCATTATGCTGATTATTATGCAGCTTCACAGCTCCAAGGGGCCACACCCACATGCTTCAGAAGAGAAATCTTTGGGGTAAAACTGTAAACCCCAATATCTCAGCCATTTCTGCAGTTTAGGACAATGCCAAATGTAGCCTGACACAATGATGTAACCTATGGTCTATACCTGAAATATCACCTTAAGGGTGATTGGTCCACTCCCTGCCTTTCCATCCAGGGATAGTGAGTCTCTCTTAATGTTAAAGTGGCCCAAAACCCATCTCAGAGGAACTGGGCTGGTCAATTCCCTCTCGCAAATCGGGATGCCCCTCTGTGTGACACCTTGGCCGATTTTAAGGATATATATATATATAAAAGACACAGAACAATAAAAGGTTAATTATAACAAAGGAACAAGGTGGATAAATGTCCCATAACACATGCACTTCAGATGAAAGGCAAATATATACTGAAGTGCATGTGTTATGGGACATTTATTAATCACCTTGTTCCTTTGCTATAATTAACCCTTTATTGCTCTGTGTCTTTTATATATATTGCTGCCTATCTTCTCTGGAATAAGAAGTTGCACACGTTAAGCATTCTTAGAGGCTGATTCATCATTAGCGCCAGGTAGCGGCAGATGAGCGTCTGTAGCAGGCATTTTCAGAGCGCCCGCTAGTAGTCACTGTGCTCGGCCGTGAGTCGCTACTTTATAGCGACTCAGTCGCTGTTCAGTAATGTTGAATACATTGTGAGGAGTCGCTATTTGACCAGTACAGCGCTGTATGGGAGCGCATGTTAGCGACTGCTCATAGCGACCGACTCACACCATATTCAGCAAAAAAACAGCCTCACAAATCTCTAGCACTGAAAAATACTTGTTTGAAGCCCAGAGCGCAGGAGGCGGTGTGTTTAAAGTCTGTTTTTCAGCATCTATCAACTAGTAACAAAGCGAAAACATATGGAATGTAACATGAACACTTTAATGGCAGACCTGTAATGTCATTTCTTAGGAAATATAGAAAAAATGAAAAAATTATGAAAAAAACTGCTATTTCAATGCCAAAAGAGGTCACAGAATTATTTGTGATTTTTTTGAAAAAAAAAACCCCGTTTAAAGAGAAGAAAAGGTTCGTCCATTGAAATGTATGGGAGAGCGACAGGTAGCGAGAGGTCCTACCTGGCGATGTGCAAGGCCGAACGCCGGCGCTATTCGCTGAGGCTGTGAAAATGATGAATCGGACGCTACATGGCGCTATCCCAGTCGTTAAACAGATTCTGCTTGATAAATGTGTAATTGCTGCCGTGTCCGGCGTTCACCAGTCGCTACCTGTCGCTACCTGTCATTAACCAGCCACTACCTGACGCTATCCCTTCTTAAATAAGGGCCTTAATAGAAATTATTTGGTCCCGAAAGTTCCTGTTATTAAGTGTGTGTGCGGTGTTCTACATATATATTTTACTTGTAAGGGTGGTTGGTCAACTTTAAGGCTCTCCTTGCCTCTCCATTCAAAGATGAAATCTCTCAAATTGTTAAAGTTGACCAAAAGCCATCTCATAAGTTCCTGGAATCTGAAACGCTTCAGGGGCAAATTATTCCCTCACTCTGAGGCATCCCGATGTGTGATGCCCCGCTGTATGAAGACCCGGCCATTACCGCATTAACTCATCCCAATGCGCATAGGCGGGTTGCAGCAATGGCCCCACTATACCTTTAGACACGTACCCACGCCAGGCTTTTCTGAATGGCCGATGCAGGCAGGCCCCCAGCTAGAGGCGAGTGGGGATGTAGCTGTTGGCACGTATACTCCATTTAGCTGAGCTGAAGAAGGTGTTAGCACTGGAAACCAACAACATGCAACAAAAAGCAGTGGTTGACAATGAGGATCAGGAGCCACCAGTGGCATTGGGGACCCAGGTGAGGCAATGGAGACTGATGACTTACAGGAGAGACCAGCAGTAAGGACCAGGAGGCGGTGTTAGCATTGGGAACCAACAGCAAGAGTGGTGTACAGCAGAGACCCGCAGGAACCATTTGGAGATGCCATCAACATTGGGGACCCAAGTGAGGCAGTGAGACGGGCAACAAAGCCTAGACACCAGTGGCAGCATCGGGGACCCAAGTTGTGGCATTGCACCCAGGTGTAGCAGTAGGGCTTCAGGTTGTGGCACCTAGATGAAGCAATAAGGACCCGGGTTGTGGTATTGGACACTCAAGTGTGGCAACAGGGATCCAGGTGGTTGCATTAAAGACTCAGGTAAAGCTGTAGGGTCCTAAGTAGTGACATTGGAGACCCAGGTGTGGCAGCAGGGACACAGGGGGTGGCATTGAAGACCTAGGTGTAGCAATAGGGACCCAGGAGGTGGCAGGTGTAGCAGTTGGAAACCAGTTGTTGACATTGGAAACCCAGGTGTAGCAGTAAGAACCCAGATGGTGACATTGAAGAACCTGGTGTAGTAGCAGGGGCATAAGCGGTGGCACTGAAGACTTAAGTGTAGCAGCAGGGACCCAGGTGGTGGCATTGGAGGCCCAGGTGTAGCAGTAGAGGCCCAGGCCCACTGAAGGCCTAGATGTTGCAGCAGGGTTCTAGGTAGTGGCACTGGAGACCCAAGGTGTACAGTGGCAGTAGGGACCAAGGTGGTGGCATTGGAGACCTAGGTGTACAATAGCAGTAGGGACCCAGACGGTGGCATTGGAGACCTAGGTGTACAGTAGCAGTAGGGACCCAGGCGGTGGCATTGGAGACCTAGGTGTACAGTAGCAGTAGGGACCCAGGTGGTGGCATTGGAGACCTAGGTGTATAGTAGCAGTAGGGACCCAGGCGGTGGCATTGGGACCTGGTGTAACTGAGACCCAGGTGGTAGGATTGAAGACCTAGGTGTAGCAGTAGGGATCCGGGTGTAGCAGTAGGGACCCTGCTGGTAGGGATTATAGAGCTAAGTGTAGAAATGGGGGGCACAGATGGCATGCAGCAGACAGCAGTGGCAGAAATTGATGAGCACTCGCAAGGACTAGGCATCATCAGAGGCAACAGAGGCTCAGATGAGACAGCAGAGAAGAGAAGCCAGTGGAAACATCTGGGAGCAGAGCCAGATGAGGCAGTGGAGGCCGGTGACATGCAGTAGGGAGCAGAAGCAAATGGCAGACTCTGGCAGTCAGGTCCAGGAGCCAGAGGTGGCATTGGGGACTCAAGCATGGCACCAAAGCCTCCCACAACATCAGGGACCCAGGGGATGGCATCAGGGACCAAGGAAAGGCAGTGGAAACCAGCAGGAGAGCAGCAGTTGGCAGTGAAGTTCAAAAGCAGGGACACAGAGACACTGGTCCCTGAGGACCCAGGCAAGGCCCCGGAGACTGGCAACAAGAACCAGAAACTGGCAGCTCCATTGGTGACCCAAGTGGTGCATTGGGGACACCAGACATGGCAGCGGGGACTGGCAACAAGAATCAGAAACTGGAGGCTCCATTGGTGACCCAAGTGGTGCATTGGGGACACCAGACATGGCAGCGGGGACTGGCAACAAGAACCAGAAACTGGCAGCTCCATTGGTGGCCCAAGTGGTGCATTGGGGACACCAGACATGGCAGCGGGGACTGGCAACAAGAACCAGAAACTGGCAGCTCCATTGGTGGCCCAAGTGGTGCATTGGGGACACCAGACATGGCAGCGGGGACTGGCAACAAGAATCAGAAACTGGAGGCTCCATTGGTGACCCAAGTGGTGCATTGGGGACACCAGACATGGCAGCGGGGACTGGCAACAAGAACCAGAAACTGGAAGCTCCATTGGTGGCCCAAGTGGTGCATTGGGGACACCAGACATGGCAGCGGGGACTGGCAACAAGAACCAGAAACTGGAGGCTCCATTGGTGGCCCAAGTGGTGCATTGGGGACGCTATACACTGACCTGCCTGTAATAATACATGTGACGCTACATGGCGCTGTTAGAGGTGCTATACACTGACCTGCCTGTAATAATACATGTGACGCTACATGGCGCTGTTAGAGGTGCTATACACTGACCTGCCTGTAATAATACATGTGACGCTACATGGCGCTGTTAGAGGTGCTATACACTGACCTGCCTGTAATAATACATGTGACACTACATGGCGCTGTTAGAGGCGCTATACACTGACCTGCCTGTAATAATACATATGACGCTACATGACGCTGTTAGAGGCGCTATACACTGACCTGCCTGTAATAATACATGTGACGCTACATGGCGCTGTTAGAGGTGCTATACACTGACCTGCCTGTAATAATACATGTGACACTACATGGCGCTGTTAGAGGTGCTATACACTGACCTGCCTGTAATAATACATGTGACACTACATGGCGCTGTTAGAGGCGCTATACACTGACCTGCCTGTAATAATACATATGACGCTACATGACGCTGTTAGAGGCGCTATACACTGAGCCCCTGTAATGATACATGTGACGCTACATGACGCTGTTAGAGGCACTATACACTGACCTGCCTGTAATAATACATGTGACGCTACATGACGCTGTTAGAGGAGCTATACACTGGCCTGCCTGGAATAATACATGTGACACTACATGACGCTGTTAGAGGCGCTATACACTGACCTGCCTGTAATACATGTGACGCTACATGGCGCTGTTAGAGGTGCTATACACTGACCTGCCTGTAATAATACATGTGACGCTACATGACGCTGTTAGAGGCGCTATACACTGACCTGCCTGTAATAATACATGTGACACTACATGGCGCTGTTAGAGGTGCTATACACTGAGCCGCCTGTAATAATACATGTGACGCTACATGACGCTGTTAGAGGCGCTATACACTGACCTGCCTGTAATAATACATGTGACACTACATGGCGCTGTTAGAGGCGCTATACACTGACCTGCCTGTAATAATACATGTGACGCTACATGGCGCTGTTAGAGGCGCTATACACTGAGCCCCTGTAATGATACATGTGACGCTACATGACGCTGTTAGAGGCACTATACACTGACCTGCCTGTAATAATACATGTGACGCTACATGACGCTGTTAGAGGAGCTATACACTGGCCTGCCTGGAATAATACATGTGACACTACATGACGCTGTTAGAGGCGCTATACACTGACCTGCCTGTAATACATGTGACGCTACATGGCGCTGTTAGAGGTGCTATACACTGACCTGCCTGTAATAATACATGTGACGCTACATGACGCTGTTAGAGGCGCTATACACTGACCTGCCTGTAATAATACATGTGACACTACATGGCGCTGTTAGAGGTGCTATACACTGAGCCGCCTGTAATAATACATGTGACGCTACATGACGCTGTTAGAGGCGCTATACACTGACCTGCCTGTAATAATACATGTGACACTACATGGCGCTGTTAGAGGTGCTATACACTGACCTGCCTGTAATAATACATGTGACGCTACATGACGCTGTTAGAGGCGCTATACACTGACCTGCCTGTAATAATACATGTGACACTACATGACGCTGTTAGAGGCGCTATACACTGACCTGCCTGTAATAATACATGTGACGCTACATGACGCTGTTAGAGGCGCTATACACTGACCTGCCTGTAATAATACATGTGACACTACATGGCGCTGTTAGAGGTGCTATACACTGAGCCGCCTGTAATAATACATGTGACGCTACATGACGCTGTTAGAGGCGCTATACACTGACCTGCCTGTAATAATACATGTGACACTACATGGCGCTGTTAGAGGCGCTATACACTGACCTGCCTGTAATAATACATGTGACGCTACATGGCGCTGTTAGAGGCGCTATACACTGACCTGCCTGTAATAATACATGTGACGCTACATGACGCTGTTAGAGGCGCTATACACTGACCTGCCTGTAATAATACATGTGACACTACATGACGCTGTTAGAGGCGCTATACACTGACCTGCCTGTAATAATACATGTGACACTACATGACGCTGTTAGAGGCGCTATACACTGACCTGCCTGTAATAATACATGTGACGCTACATGACGCTGTTAGAGGCGCTATACACTGACCTGCCTGTAATAATACATGTGACACTACATGACGCTGTTAGAGGCGCTATACACTGACCTGTCTGTAATACATGTGACGCTACATGGCGCTGTTAGAGGTGCTGTACACTGACCTGCCTGTAATAATACATGTGACGCTACATGGCGCTGTTAGAGGCGCTATACACTGACCTGCCTGTAATAATACATGTGACACTACATGGCGCTGTTAGAGGCGCTATACACTGACCTGCCTGTAATAATACATGTGACGCTACATGACGCTGTTAGAGGCGCTATACACTGACCTGCCTGTAATAATACATGTGACGCTACATGGCGCTGTTAGAGGTGCTATACACTGACCTGCCTGTAATAATACATGTGACACTACATGACGCTGTTAGAGGCGCTATACACTGACCTGCCTGTAATAATACATGTGACGCTACATGACGCTGTTAGAGTTGCTCCCCAGAATCGCTTTCATAAATGTGGTTTTGCGTACAGCGCCCGGCGTTCACCATACGCTGTCTGCCGCTACGAGGCGCTACCTGCCGCTATCCTTTGATTAATAAACCCCTTACTAAATAATGATGGGCTTCGAATCCGGGCCAACTGTTCTTGGGGGTTAAATAGGGGGCAATCGAGGGCTAGAGGTGAGGGAGATGACTTGTGACCGGAGGGTTGCAGGTCCTGGGACATGACTGAAGTGGTCTTAAGCAAGGCACCTAACCCCCCAACTGCTCCCTGGGTGCCGCAATTAGGGCGTGTGTACACTCACTGTATGGATGGGTTAAATGCAGAGGAAAAATTCCTATGTTAGCTTAATACAGCCTCCAGGTGGCATATAGGCCATCACACAGTGTGAGCTGGTATAGAGGTCCCTTGAACCCATTACCAGTTTACAAGACATACAAATAATAAAATAAGTCACCTCTCAGCATCTTGCTCCTGTCCCCTGCCAGGCAGCGTCTTGTCTTGGGGTTCGCTAGGTCAGGGGGCTCCCTCCTGGGCCGTGTCTCATCCCCTTTCCTTTTAGATTGTAAGCTTATAAGATCAGGGGGCTCCCTCCTAATGTATTCCTGCATCTATAGGGCTTATTCATGAAGGGATAGCGGCAAGTAGCGCTTCGTAGCGGCAGGCAGCGTCTGGTGAACGCCGGGCGCTGTACGCAATATCACATTTACGAAGGCGATTCTGGTGAGCGACTCTAACAGCGCCATGTAGCGTCCGATTCATCATTACAGGGGGCTCAGTGTATAGCGCCGGCACTCTAGCGTCCAGAGCGCCAGGTATTACCTTTCGCTCCGTGTCGCTCTCCCATACATTTCAATGGACGTTCATTTTTTTCTGTTTAAACAGGGTTTTTGTTTTAATTATTTTTTTTTTCTCTCCAATCATTGTGTGACGTCTCCTGACCTAGAAAGAGTCATTTTTAAAAACTTTATATTTTTTATATGTTTATGCAGAATTGTCGTTACAGGTCTGGCATTAAAGTGTTAATGTCAGAATGTCATAACAATGTCATTCCCTGTGTTTTCGCTTTGTTACTGGTGGATATATGTTCAAAAACAGACTTTAATCACACAGCGTCTGACGCTCTATAATACAGCGCCCAGATCCAGACCGCCGACGCTGTGTGTGTGTCCTTTTTTGATAAGTATGGTGTGGAGCGCTGAGAGTCGGATGCAATGAGCTGGTGCTACCTCTCACTCGCTGCAGCGCTGTACTGGTGTTAGAACACCCAACACACATCACATTCATCAATGACGGCAAGGTTACTACAGCGAATGAGACGCTCTGTTACAGCGCCCGATAGCCGATCACAGCATCTACTAGTGGTCACTCTTAGCGCCGCTGTACAGACACTCATCTGCCGATACCTGGCGCTAGTAATGAATCAGCCTGCCCGTCTGTGTGTGCACTTGGGATGCCACAAATAAGCTATACATAGTATTGGTAAAGATGGCTCTCAAAGGGCCCGTCGGGGGATTTCCTGGTACCCCCAAAGGCCAGTCCGAGTCTGCAAACATACTTTTATGGGGGTAATAGAAGTGTGCAGTCGCCCTAAACTCTTTCCCACGTCTTTCATAGAGGTGCGCGGATCCCGCCGAGCGAGTAAAATAAGCCCCGGCACCCAGGTGTCCCTTTGTCGCTCTCTCCTTTCTCTGCTCGCTTGTATATACAATGGCGCTTCAAGCTCCACCGAGCAGCAAACAAAGGGGGAAGTTTATGTTACCACTTAGCCCAGAGGTGACAGAATTTCTGGGGCTTTCTAGACTTTCAGCGACTTGTAATAAGATTAGCGATTCCGAGGCGGAGGAAGTGTCACCTGAGTGGCGAAAGTTTTACGGGGGCGCAACGGAGGGATCGCGCCGCTGCCGAATCAGCGACCAGCAGCCATGACCCTCATGTTAGAAACAATGAATATTGTGATATTATATACGTATACTCAGTACATACCTCCCAACTTTTCAGGGTGGGAAAGAGGGACAGTTGTTAAATTAATCCATGTCCCCTCATTAAGGGATGGATAGGAGATAGGATATAACTGTTAAAACAATAGAAACTTTTTAAATAGGTAAATGAATCATTTATTGATGCAGATCTGCATGTTACACCTCAAAGAGGGACAAATGAGAACAACGAGGGACAGGGGGACATGGACTCAAAAGAGGGAGACTCCCACCAAATCAGGGACACTTGGGAGGTATGACTCAGTAAGCGCATCATGTTATTATGAACGCCAGGCTTGGACTGGCCGACAGGGTTACCAGGAGATCCCCCAGTGAGAGCCTCAATTCTCCTGTTTATAGCTTATTTGTAGCATCCGAAGTGCACACACAGACTCACACACACTGACAGACGCACAGACACACACACATGGAAAACACACAGACACACACAGACACACACAAACACACACAGATACAAACAGACACACACACGGAAACACACTGACACACACTCAGACACACACACACGGACATACACACACAGGACACATACACACAGACACACACAGAGAGACACTCAGACACACACACATGGACACACACACGGACACACTCAGACACACACATACAGACAAACAGACACACACTCAGACACACATGGACACAGACAGACAGACAGACAGACAGACAGACAGACAGACAGACACACACACACACACACACACACACACACACACACACTGAAATACACAGACAAACACACACAGACACACACAGAGAAACACTCAGACACACAGACACACACATACAGACACACACACAGACAGCCATACACACACACACACAGAACACACGCACACACAGAGAACACACAGACAGATACACACACAGACACACACACATACTGAGAAACACTCAGACACACACATATACAGACACACGGATACAGAGACACACATAGAGAAACACTCAGACACACACACGGACACACAGGCAGACACACACATACAGAGACACACACAGGTGCACACACATACAGATACACACACAGAGAACACTCAGACACACACACGCCCTGAAATAGCTCCCAGTGCGGGCAGAAAAATATGCCACCTCCTTCTCAACCATCTTAAGGTGCTGCTGCTGTCCCATACAGGTAAGTGCCATGCTGTGCCCCCTCCTCACCCATCCTATGGTGCTGCTGCTGTTCCATACAGGTATGTGCCATGCTGTGCCCCTCCTTATCCATCCTATGGTGCTGCTGCTGTCCCATACAGGTATGTGCCATGCTGTGCCCCCTCCTCACCCATCCTATATGTGCCATGCTGTGCCCCCTCCTCACCCATCTTGTGGTGCTGCTGCTGTCCCATACAGGTGTGTACCATGCGGCGCCTGCCCATGACTGAGCCCAAAATGGGGGAATTAGGGGCCTGTCCTATGGCCAGCAACACTAACAGTGGCCCTGACTCTCTGTAAGGGAGAATTCACTGTTACACTGTAGAGGATAAATTATTGTTACATTGTATGGGATGATTCGCTGTTACAGTGTATTGGAGGATTCACTGTTATACTTTATGGGAGGATTCACTGTAACACTGTATGGGAGGATTTAATGTTACACTGTATGGGAGCCATTACTGTTACACAGCATGGGATGATTCACTGTAACACTGTATGGGAAGATTCACTGTTGCACTGTACGGGAGGATTCACTGTTACACTGTATGGGAGGATTCACTGTAATGCTGTAAGGGAGGATTCACTGTTTGGGTGTAATATCAATTATTTAAATAATAATAATAACTATATATATATATATATATTTGTTATAATTATATAATAATTAATTATTAATTAAAATAATTCTTTATGGTGTACTATATATCCTTTAAATAATAATAATGTTAAAATAATAATAATAATTATTATTATTACTATTATTATATAATCAAGTAATAATTTAAATAACTCTTTATGCTGTACTATATATCTTTATGGTGTATTATACATTATTTAAATAAAAATAATAATTATAGAATAATAATAAATATATAAATATAATATAATTAAAGTAATAAAAAATAATAATAATTAAAATAATTCTTTATGGTGTACTATATGTCCTTTAAATAATAATAATAATGTTAATAATCTTAAAATAATAATAATAACTCTTTATTCTGTACTATATATATATATTTATGGTGTAGTATAAATTATTTAAATAATAATAATAATTATAAAATAATAATAATATATACATATAATATAATTAAAATAATAACAAAAATAATTATAATAATTTAAATAATTCTTTATGGTGTACTATAAATCCAAGGATACAAATGTGCCAGTAACTGTTACATTGTATCATTATGGCCTTGACTCAGGAAACATCCCTTAAAATAAGTGTGACTGTGTAACTTTCTTGCTTTATTTTAGAATAATAAAATAAAGTGGAGTTCAGTTAGAGCCGGACTGGCGGGGGCGTACCCAGAGCCTGGCAGAGGGTGAGCAGTGGGGTCAGAAGAGGAAGTGTAGGTGAGGAGTCAGGACATGGCATTGGTGGCCGGCACAGCAGCAGATCACGCACACCCATACATGCGAATTGTCTTTTCTGGGCTGGAGAGGAAGATGACAAATAAAAGGAAAAGAACTACTGATACAAAATAGTGGGCACAGCTTATAATATTGATAGCTGAGCGTGCTGCCTGACCTGTCAAGCTACTAGAACATGGGCCAAACCACCTAGCATTAGCACTTTAGATTTGATTGATTGCACAGGTTTATAGTTGGAAATGGTTTTGATGAATTATTTGTAGCAGTTTTTTTTTATTGGTGTTTTTGCACAAAGTTGAGTAATTAAACTCTCACTTGAGTAATTAGAAATATATAAAAAATAATTTCTTTTTTGGGGGAATTTGTGGAGATATCTAAAATTGATTTTTTTGTACCTTTTGATATCTTGTGGTCTTCTATAATATGGATTGCTAAAGATTTTAGCATCACACGAATAGTGGATGAATTGATAGTCTCAATAGTGATTGAACAGTGTCTTTGTGTTGCATGTGCGTTTTTATTTTCGCTATAGTGTAACACTTAATAAAATGTTATTATTTTATGATATTTGTTGTGCCCTTTCTTATGACCCTTGTCAATTTGGTTTGGCCCATATAAAAGGAAAAGAAGGTAAATAGGAATAGGAAGCAAATATAAGAAATTGAAAGAGACAGGAAGAAAGGGGAAGGAAATGACAAAGAAGGAAAGGTAGGAGAGAGAAGGGACAAAAAGGAAAGGAAGCGGAGGAAAATCAATTGGAATGAAAGGAAAAAGGTGGTGAGTGAGGGGAAAGAAGGAGAGAGAAGTTAGGAGAGGAAAGGAAGGGGAATGGAAAGAATGGGAGGTAAGGGAAGAGATAGAAAGGAAAGGGAAAAGAGGGAGAGGAAAGGAATAGGGCCTGCCCAGGGTAGAGGCCAGTATAGGACCCTCATCCTGTTAGCGGTGCTGCGGGTGGTACTAGAGGCCAGTATAAGACCCTCACCCTGTTAGCGGTGCTGCGGGTGGTACTAGAGGCCAGTATAGGACCCTCGCCCTGTTAGGGGTGCTGCGGGTGGTACTAGAGGCCAGTATCGGACCCTCGCCCTGTTACAGGTGGTGCAGGTAATACTAGAGGCCAGTATAGGACCCTCGCCCTGTTAGCGGTGCTGCCGGTGGTACTAGAGGCCAGTATAGGACCCTCGCCCTGTTAGCGGTGCTGCGGGTGGTACTAGAGGCCAGTATCGGACCCTCACCCTGTTAGCGGTGCTGCCGGTGGTACTAGAGGCCAGTATAGGACCCTCACCCTGTTAGCGGTGCTGCGGGTGGTACTAGAGGCCAGTATCGGACCCTCACCCTGTTAGGGGTGCTGCGGGTGGTACTAGAGGCCAGTATAGGACCCTCACCCTGTTAGGGGTGCTGCGGGTGGTACTAGAGGCCAGTATCGGACCCTCGCCCTGTTACGGGTAGTGCAGGTAATACTAGAGGCCAGTATAGGACCCTCACCCTGTTAAGGGTGCTGCGGGTGGTACTAGAGGCCAGTATAGGACCCTCGCCCTGTTAGGGGTGCTGCGGGTGGTACTAGAGGCCAGTATAAGACCCTCACCCTGTTAGGGGTGGTGCAGGTAATACTAGAGGCCAGTATAGGACCCTCGCCCTGTTAGGGGTGCTGCGGGTGGTACTAGAGGCCAGTATAGGACCCTCGCCCTGTTAAGGGTGCTGCGGGTGGTACTAGAGGCCAGTATAGGACCCTCATCCTGTTAGGGGTGCTGCGGGTGGTACTAGAGGCCAGTATAGGACCCTCGCCCTGTTAGGGGTGCTGCAGGTGGTACTAGAGGCCAGTATAAGACCCTCACCCTGTTAGGGGTGCTGCGGGTGGTACTAGAGGCCAGTATAGGACCCTCGCCCTGTTAAGGGTGCTGCGGGTGGTACTAGAGGCCAGTATAGGACCCTCATCCTGTTAGGGGTGCTGCGGGTGGTACTAGAGGCCAGTATAGGACCCTCATCCTGTTAGGGGTGCTGCGGGTGGTACTAGAGGCCAGTATAGGACCCTCATCCTGTTAGGGGTGCTGCGGGTGGTACTAGAGGCCAGTATAGGACCCTCGCCCTGTTAAGGGTGCTGCGGGTGGTACTAGAGGCCAGTATAGGACCCTCATCCTGTTAGGGGTGCTGCGGGTGGTACTAGAGGCCAGTATAGGACCCTCGCCCTGTTAGGGGTGCTGCAGGTGGTACTAGAGGCCAGTATAAGACCCTCACCCTGTTAGGGGTGGTGCAGGTAATACTAGAGGCCAGTATAGGACCCTCACCCTGTTAGGGGTGCTGCGGGTGGTACTAGAGGCCAGTATAGGCCCCTCACCCTGTTAGGGGTGCTGCGGGTGGTACTAGAGGCCAGTATAGGACCCTCGCCCTGTTAGGGGTGCTGCGGGTGGTACTAGAGGCCAGTATAGGACCCTCACCCTGTTAGGGGTGCTGCGGGTGGTACTAGAGGCCAGTATAGGACCCTCGCCCTGTTAGGGGTGCTGCGGGTGGTACTAGAGGCCAGTATAGGACCCTCGCCCTGTTAGGGGTGCTGCGGGTGGTGCTAGAGGCCAGTATAGGCCCCTCACCCCGTTAGGTGGGGCCCCGGCACCTGCCCAGGTACGCCCAGTGCTGACGCCCCCCTGCAGCCATACACTAGGAGAGATGACCATTGCGAAGATGGGAAAGAATAGAAAATATAAAGGGAAATAAAACTAAAAGAAAGTAAAAAGCAGAAGTGAAAGTAAAAGCAAAGTAAAATCTATTACTGAGCAGTGAGCAAATATAATGGGACAGGAAAAAGTGGAGAAATCACCATCGCAGTATTAAAAGAGAAAAAAGAAAAAGTAAAAGAAAGGGAAGAACTAAATAAAGGAGAAATAAAATGAGAAATGGGAGAAAAGTAAAAAAAAAAAAGAAAAAATGCAAGATAGTGAAACATGAAAGATGCCAGAGAAATTAACAATACGGCGAGCATTCAGGATATTGTTCGGCGGGGGAGTGGCTCCAGAGATTTAAGGGGACGCCGTCCGTCTCTTTCTATTGAGATAAAGCAGATAAATCAGAATAGAAAGATGTGGCCGGGCGAGGAATGCGGCAGGGGCGCTCGGAATGTCACCTCTTGCCCCGGGCGGGTCGCCCTCTATGACATCACAATGTGCTCGCTGCCCTTTCTACACCTATAAGTGAAATCCAATAACACAATAGAGGCGATTAATTATATTTCATTGACTAGCGGCCAATCGGAGCGTTCGGATGGCTGTGGGGGCGTGGGGCATGCTGGAGGAAATGTCACATTAGACAACTCTTCAGGATCACATTCCAGTCCGATTTCATGGCAATAAAATGAACATGGCGGCTGTGACGGCTCCCCCCAGGCCCCTGGACCACCACCTCCCAGGCCCAAACCTGGAAGTGACAGCTGAGCTCCTGATTGGTCATTCCTCACGACAAAAGTTGTTGGTCGCAGGGTTCGATCATGTTCTGTCTTTACATTAATGAAGCGCGACATATGGGCTGAGGGTCTTATACTGGCCTCTAGTAGCACCCGCAGCACCCCTAACATGGTGAGGGTCTTATGCTGGCCTCTAGCACCACCCGCACCACCCCTAACAGGGTGAGGGTCTTATACTGGCCTCTAGCACCACCCGCACCACCCCTAACAGGGTGAGGGTCTTATGCTGGCCTCTAGCACCACCCGCACCACCCCTAACAGGGTGAGGGTCTTATGCTGGCCTCTAGCACCACCCGCACCACCCCTAACAGGGTGAGGGGCCTAAACTGGCCTCTAGTACCACCGGCAGCACCCCTAACATGGTGAGGGTCTTATACTGGCCTCTAGTACCACCCGCACCACCCCTAACAGGGTGAGGGGCCTAAACTGGCCTCTAGTACCACCTGCACCACCCCTAACAGGGTGAGGGGCCTAAACTGGCCTCTAGTACCACCCGCAGCACCCCTAAAAGAATGAGGATCCTATCCTGGCCTCTAGTACCCCTAACAGGGTGAGGGTCCTATACTGGCCTCTAGTACCCCCTAACAGGGTGAGGGTCCCATACTTGCCTCTATTACCACCCGCAGCACCCCTAACAGGGTGAGGGTCCTATACTGGCCTCTAGTACCCCCGACAGCATCCCTAACAGGGTGAGGGTCCTATACAGGCCTCTAAAACCACCCGCAGCACCCCTAACAGGGTGAGGGTCCTATACTGGCCTCTAGTACCACCTGCACAGCCACTAGCAGGGTGAGGGTCCGATACTGGGCTCTAGTACCACCCGCAGCACCCCTAACAGGGTGAGGGGCCTATACTGGGCTCTAGTACCACCCGCAGCACCCCTAACAGGGCAAGGGTCCTATACTGGTCTCTAGTACCACCCGCAGCACCCCTAACAGGGTGAGGGTCCTATACTGGCCTCTAGTACCACCCGCAGCACCCCTAAAAGGGTGAGGGTCTTATTCTGGCTTTTAGTAGCCCCCACAGCACCCCTAACAGGGTGAGGGTCCTATACTGGCCTCTAGTACCACCCACATCACTCCTAACAGGGCGAGGGTCCTATACTGGCCTCTAGTACCACCTGCAGCACCCCTAACAGGGTGAGGGTCTTATACTGGCCTCTAGTACCACCCACAGCACCGCTAACAGGGTGAGGGTCTTATACTGGCCTCTAGTACCACCCACAGAACCCCTAACAGGGTGAGGGTCTTATACTGCCGTCTAGTACCACCCGCACCATCCCTAACAGGGTGAGGGTCCTATACTGGTCTCTAGTACCCCCCCGCACCACCCCTAATAGGGTGAGGGTCCTATACTGGCCTCTAGTACCACCCGCAGCACCCCTAAAAGGGTGAGGGTCTTATTCTGGCTTTTAGTAGCCCCCACAGCACCCCAAACAGGGTGAGGGTCCTATACTGGCCTCTAGTACCACCCACAGCACTCCTAACAGGGCGAGGGTCCTATACTGGCCTCTAGTACCACCTGCAGCACCCCTAACAGGGTGAGGGTCTTATACTGGCCTCTAGTACCACCCACAGCACCGCTAACAGGGTGAGGGTCTTATACTGGCCTCTAGTACCACCCACAGAACCCCTAACAGGGTGAGGGTCTTATACTGCCATCTAGTACCACCCGCACCACCCCTAACAGGGTGAGGGTCTTATACTGGCCTCTAGTACCACCCGCACCACCCCTAACAGGGTGAGGGTCCTATACTGGCCTCTAGTACCACCCGCACCACCCCTAACAGGGTGAGGGGCCTATACTGGCCTTTAGTACCACCCGCAGCACCCCTAACAGGGCGAGGCCATAGTCCAGGGAACACATGGGCATTGCACTGTTGGATTGGCTTGGGATTAGGAAATACATCTTTGGGATCTTTCGGATATTTCTCTAAGTTTCACAGCCTGCAGTTGGCATAAGGGTAGAAAAAATACCATATAGAAATGCCTGGCCAATATGCAAGAGGGGACCCATTTCCATTTTTCCCAAAGCCCTTCATCTTCTCTGACACCCCCGATTCACCCATAATAATCTAACAATCAAAAGGTAAAAAAAAGGCTGTATTTAACTATTGCCAGTTCACACCCCTTTTCTTACAGATAAAGGGCAGTCTGCTAGGCGTAAACCTTTATGGATGAAAAAAAAAAAACAACAATTAACTTTAAAAGAGTCGATGACCCTCAACACCCGAGATGTCACAATTAACGGCAGCGTTCCCAGATTCCCGGGAAGGGTAACAGGGCATATAATTTTCAGGAATGTCTGACCCTTTCGGCATGGCAGCTTGTGAAACCCTCCATGCAGCTCCGCCTGACAATGGGACGTTTCCCAGGCCAGGAAAACCAAGTCACCCAAAAAAAATGTAAAAAGAAAAAAAGACAGATGTGTGGTGGGAGGTCAATGTGACATCTTAGGTTCACCCAAGTTCTCCGCCAACAACAGGACACAATGGCGGAGTCATCGGTGAAAGCCATGTAGACCAAACATATATCTCACACACTTTTTAGGACATTTATACTATGTCATCTACTATGTCCATGTCCCATGGAATGCCACAATGGCAGGGAAATGGCAAATCAAATTAAGGCGATGAATGGGTCAGGTATCGACTATGATAGTGCTCTGACCATTTGGGAGGGCAACTCTCTTGTCTGATCTCTACTTCCCAGATCCTCAACCTTTGCCCTAATGCCCCTTCCACAATGCATCCATCAGGAACATGGTGCAGGAGGTGGCCCCACTGCTATCTGGACCCAGAGCTCAGCAAAGAAGGAGACAGTGGCACTGGCATCAGGACCCTGGTGAAGGAGGCCACAGCAATGGTATCAGGAACCCAGCAGAGGGGATGGCAGCAGTCAGGGCTGTATTTCCCATTAGGCAACCCTAGGTCTGTGTCTAGGGCCGCAACACTGGCACCGGGACCCCAATGGAGGAGGCAATGCCAGCATCAGGTCTCGGTTCAAGGGAAGAGGCAGCAGCACCGGCATCAGGACCCTGGTGGAGGAGGCAACAGCAGCAGCTTCAGCCCCTGGTGGAGGAGGTGGCAGCACTGGCATCAGGACCCAGGTGAAGGATAGGCAGCACTGGCATCGGGACCTTGGTGGATGAGGCGCACCAGCATCAGGACCTAGGCAAAGGAGAAAGCAGCCTCAATGGCATTAGGACCCTGGAGAGGGGGATGTCAGCACCAGCATCAGGACCCAGTGTAGGAGGCGTCAGCAGACCACCAGGGAAGGAGATGGCAACACCAGTTTCTGGACTCAGGCAAAGAAGGAGGCGCCACCAGCATCAGGCCCCAGGGGGAGGAGGTGGCAGCACCAGTTTCAGGACTCGGGCAAAGAAGGAGGCAGAAGCATTGGCATCAGGACCCAGGTGGGGAGGCCACAGCACCAGCTTCAGGCCCCTGCTGGAGAAGGTGGCAGCACTAGCATCAGGACCCAGGTGGAGGAGGTGGCCGCACTGGCATCAGGACCCTGGTGGAGGAGGTGGCCGCACTGGCATCAGGACTTGAACAAAGGAGGAGACTTGGACTTGGATATTAAGTATCAAGTGCACACCAAATTAGCATGTAAAAATTGATTATTTACTTAGGAATATAAACCCATATTAACTTAATCTAGGCAGGAATGGTACATCTCATATCAAGTAACTTGCAACAATAAATACAAAAATACAAACTCATAAATACAGTTTCCAGAATTGATACATTAGTATGTGCACAGTAAATAATTCCTGGCCTTGCAGTCTCTCTATGGTACAAGCACACACTGTGGAACACTGGATGTAGCAAAATATGTATCAGAAAGTAGCAAAAAATAGCCAAAAAACGTGTTCACAGTGTTAGCTTAGAGACTCATAGAGCAGGCTGCATAGCCATGTAATACAGCAGTGAAACTGTAAATGCACTGGGCATCTGCCCTTTCGCAGTTATGTATCAAATGCATACAGAACTAAACCTTCAGTATATTAGACATTGATCCATGTTATAGTATGCATGCTTAGCCTGATAGCTCCTCATATGTACATTATTGACTGGCCACTATATCATTAGCAATATGTGCCGCACAAAAAGCATCAAAGGGCAGAAAAGTCAGGCAAGCCACGTGGTCATAGTGTTATAATGAGAAACCAACAGTGTGGGCTCATAGCCCTACAGTAAGATACATCAGACATATAATCAGTTCAAAGTATACATCAGTAATGTCGATAAGTAATTGTTACCAAAAGCATGGGATAGTACAAGTGGGGTGGTCCTCCTATGTTTCCCCTACAGGGGTCACGTCCCCCTACTCATGGCAAAGCGTCCTCACTTGGACTTGGACAAGGAGGAGGTGGCAGCACTGGCATCATGCCCCTGATGGAGGAGGCCACAGCAACAGCTTCAAACCACTGGTGGAGGAGGTGAAAGCACTGGTATCAGGACCCAGGTGGGGGAGGTGGCCGCACTGCCATCAGGACCCAGGTGGGGGAGGTGGCCGCACTGCCATCAGGACCCAGGTGGAGGAGGTGGCCGCACTGATATCCGGACTTGGACAAAGGAGGAGACAGCAGCAACAGCTTCAGGCCCCCGGTGGAGGAGGTCACATCACCAGCTTCAGGCCCCCCGGTGGAGGAGGTCACATCACCAGCTTCAGGCCCCCAGGTGGAGGAGGTCACATCACCAGCTTCAGGCCCCCCGGTGGAGGAGGTCACATCACCAGCTTCAGGCCCCCCGGTGGAGGAGGTCACATCACCAGCTTCAGGCCCCCCGGTGGAGGAGGTCACATCACCAGCTTCAGGCCCCCCGTGGGGGAGGTCACATCATCAGCTTCAGGCCCCCCGGTGGAGGAGGTCACATCACCAGCTTCAGGCCCCCAGGTGGAGGTCACATCACCAGCTTCAGGCCCCCCGTGGGGGAGGTCACATCATCAGCTTCAGGCCCCCCGGTGGAGGAGGTCACATTACCAGCTTCAGGCCCCCCGGTGGAGGAGGTCACATCACCAGCTTCAGGCCCCCCGGTGGAGGAGGTCACATCACCAGCTTCAGGCCCCCCCGGTGGAGGAGGTCACATTACCAGCTTCAGGCCCCCCGGTGGAGGAGGTCACATCACCAGCTTCAGGCCCCCAGGTGGAGGAGGTCACATCACCAGCTTCAGGCCCCCGGTGGAGGAGGTCACATCATCAGCTTCAGGCCCCCCGGTGGAGGAGGTCACATCACCAGCTTCAGGCTCCTGGTGGAGGAGGTCACATCACCAGCTTCAGGCCCCCCGGTGAAGGAGGTCACATCACCAGCTTCAGGCCCCCGGTGGAGGTGGTCACATCACCAGCTTCAGGCCCCCGGTGGAGGAGGTCACACCACCAGCTTCAGGCCCCCCAGTGGGGGAGGTCACGTCACCAGCTTCAGGCCCCAGGTGGAGGAGGTCACATCACCAGCTTCAGGCTCCTGGTGGAGGAGGTCACATCACCAGCTTCAGGCCCCCGTTGGAGGATGTGGCAGCACTGGCATCTGGCACCAGGATGTCAAAAAGAATAAAAAAAAGTGGGGATGTGGAAAAAGGAAATGAGGGAATGTGAAAAAGAAAAAAGGATGGTAATGTAGAAAAGAAAAAACGATGGAAGGAAATGTAGAAAAGAGAGAAAGATGGAGGGTATGTGAAAAAGACAAAGCAAATGATGAAAATGGGGAAAAGAGAAAAAGATGGAGAGAATAAAAAAAATTAAAAAGGAGGGAGGAAAATAGATAAGGGAGAGGTGGCAATGTGGAAAATATAAAAAAGAAGGAGGCAAATATGGTAAAGAGGAAGGGAAATGCAGAAAAGAGTGAAAGGTGGTGGTAATGTGGAAAAGAGAGAAAGATAGAGGAAAATGTGGATAGGGGACATGAGGGAATATAGGAAATAATAAATAATAAGGAAGGAAGGAGGGAAATAGAGGAAAGAGAGAAAGGTGGAGAGAATTTGAGAAACGGGCGACCGTGGGGGGTTTCGCACAGCAGGGCATCCCCGAAGATGGGTGAAGCGGAGGCAGAAATGCAATAGCACACACCAATGGGCGTCCATGCTCATTACGGACCATCCTCAGCACCGATTGCGTGGGCGTCAAAAGTGGCATTTTCATGGCATTGTCATAAGGGCTGACGCCAGAGCCAGAGATGTTGGCACCAGATGTGCTTGTGTACTCAGCAACAGTATACAGCGCAGCTATAGCGGAATTCCAGCCGCTTCTGATTGCAGCGATAGACAGAGCTCCGAGCTAAGTGTCACATGTAATTCCCACAGATATAAATATTCGCTCTCCCTGCGATCTCCCACAAGCGGCGCCGCCCACCTGGGGATTAGAGGAATGGCACGATTGCCACAATCAATTGCCGCCTCTGACTATTACAAAGTGGCGCAGCTTGTCAGCCTCCTCCTGTCCAAACACAGAGGTCAGCGCAGAGCAGCCCCGGGCCCGCGCCTCACTCCACGCACCCGGCACATGGCTCCCGGGCCTGTCCTCTGCAACACGTCCACAGGGATTTATTTAATCGTATTAACTATTTATTAAGACAGCTTCAATATTCTAAATTTCACTGGATATGCATTTGTATACTTTTATTGAAAAAGGGAAAGGGAGTTAAAACCACAGGAGAAAAGTCTAACAGGCTGATTCATTACTAGCGCCAGGTACCGGCAAATGAGCGTCTCTAGCGAGGCACAGAGAGCGACCGCTAGTAGTCGCTGTGATCGGCTATGGGTCGCTGTTACCGAGCTCCTCAGTCGCTGGCCGGCATTGATGAATTTGATCAATGTTGCTATAACACCAGTACAGCGCTATATGGGAGCGAATGGGCAGTGTGAGTGACTCAAATCATATTCATCAAAAAAACAGCCTCACCCAGCACCGGCGCTCAAAATTGTGTCGCTGTAGCCCAGAGCTCCAGACGCTGTGTGATTAAAGTCTGTTTTTAAACACATATCCACCAGTAACAAAGCAAAAACATATGGAATTACATTGTTATAACACTGTGACATTAACACTTTAATACCAGACCTGTAATGACTTTAAATAGGCCAGGAGCGGTCACGCAATTATTTGATTTAAAAAAAAAAATTAAAAGTAAACCCTGTTTAAAGAGAAGAAAAGTAACTTCCATTGAAATGTATGGGAGAGCGTCAGGTAGCGACAGGTAATACCAGGCGGTATACGCTGAGCTGTTTGTGATGATGAATCGAGCGCTACATGGCGCTTTTAGAGTCGCTCACCGAAATCGCTTTGATAAATGTGGTTCACCGTTCGCTACCTGTCGCTATCCCTTGATGAATAAACCCCTAAGTAATAATGGTACAAAAAAAGTAAAGAGACTGCACTCATTCAAATGCATTTTATAGCATTTTATATGTGTTGGAGCAGGGGCTCCCAACACATCTTCATCAAGTACCACCTTTCCATTTGCTTAAAGTGGACTAAAACCGACCTTGGAGTCTATAAGACTCCAGGGCAGGCATACTTACTCCCCCCAGGTCACCCAGTAAACTCACCTTCTCCCCGAACCTACGGTGCATGCTTTAGTGGCGCCGCTACTTGCTGTACCTTTAGCAGGGCACTTGCAGGCATTTGTGAATGGGCAGCGCGGGCACGCTCCCTGTTAGAGGGCAGCGGGGATGCGGTCGCCCGAGCACTCGGGTTTGCTCGTCAGGACTTGGCTCTTAGACGATCCTTAGGTGAGTGGGCGGGAGCGGATCCGAGCACGCTGATTGGACAGGAGGCCACACATGCGCTGTAGGATTGGAGAGAGGTTAGTTTGGGCGACCTGAGGGGTTTCGTACAGCGGGGCATCCCGGATCAGGGTGCCCCGGGGCCAAGCACCAAAACCCAGGATAGTCAAAATCTTGGGTGGTACTTATGGGTTGTCAGCATCTAAAGCCCGAAAACACAAAAAAATCTTATAAATTGCATGATATATTCAAAAATACACACATATATATATATATAATTCTCACTACCTTTTGTAGCAGTGCACTACTTATAAAGCAAATCAGGGCTGTGTAATCTGGGAAGATCAGGTCGGGATAAAAACCAATCTTCCACCTGATAGGATCTCGAGTATTATCAGTGATATAATTGGTACCACTGGTTAGGAAGCCCTCTTCCAGAGTATCACTGAGTAATCTGCAGTATTATTAATTAAGACTGTTAATTAGTTAATCTAGCATATCAAAGAAATGCACCACCTGTTATAAATACTTATCGTGTGCTCACTCACAAAGAAATCACGGGAATAACATATATTGTATTGTAACATACGAAGTTCATAGGGGTAGGGATACTTTGGTTTTAACGTGTGCTTTGTGTTATATGTTGGTTTTTTAAATGTATCAAGTGTATTGATTGACTTTCATTAATAAAATTCATTCTTATATTTATAACGTGGCGCTCCTTTTTTGGGGTAGGTGAAGGGTAACCTTTTCGCCACCCCTTTTTTTCCTATGTAATGTAGTATATCACTGAGCAATATAGAGTGTTACTGAAGAGTTTATCGTATCAATGAGTCACCTAGAATACAACTGAAGTATTATTGCAATTGATTATCATATCACTGAGTAATGTAGATCAGGGGCTCCCAACTTTTTTTTAATCAAATGACACTTTCTATTTTTGATTATATCAAGTACAACCTTTAAACAGCCAATTAAAGTGTAAACATAGGCAGTTTTTTTTTTATTTATGTTGCAAATCAGGCCTGGGTGTAGTGTTTAGATGGCAGTAGATCAGATTGGGGTACAGGTCAGACTGCACCCTTGTCAGGTATCACCTGATGTCATGAATAAGGGCTGAGTCTGTGCCCGAAACGCGTTGGCATTCAAGTTGCTCCCTTATGCTTTATGTTGACTTGTATTGGTGGATGGAATTCTTTTAAAAGATTTTTGTATGGAATAAACGTGGATATTATATCCTTTTAAAAGCGGATTAAGGCTGGTATGCTTATTGACCACCTGAAAGCATACCTACCAACTTTTTAGGTTGGGAAAGAGGGACATTTGTTAAATTAGGCCACGCCCCCCCATTGAGGGATGGATGAAGCCACGTCCACTCATTGAGGGATGTATAAGAGATTGTAACAGTTACAACAATATAAACACTTTAAATAGGCAAATGAATCAATGCACCACCCTAGTCCCTCTATTTTCAAAAGTTCAAAGGTATGCTACAGGCATTTCTCCCAAGTGTTCATGATTTAGAGGGACTGTCCCTCATGTTCCCCTATGTCCCCCTGCCCCTCGTTGTTCTCATTTGTCCTCTTTGAGGTGTAACATGCAGATCTGCAGCAATAAATGATTCATTTGCCTATTCAAAGTGTTTCCATTGTTGTAACTCTTACATCCTATCTTCTATCTATCCCTCAACGAGGGGCGTGGCCCAATTTAACAAGTGTTCCTCCCCCTTTCCCACCTTGAAAAGTTGGATTGTATGGCTATAGGAGTAGCAGGGGATGTGACTGCACCAGGGCCCAGAATGTCAGGGGGGGGGGGCATCATTGTTGAGTTACCAGCCCAAAAAATTACCATTGAAAGGGCCCCATGTAATGTTCGCACCAGGGACCCGCCATATTTCGCTACACCTTTGCATTGTTGGCGGCATTCAGAGTGTTGTGGGCGGAGTCTATCAGCATGACACATCTGGACCTGGCCTGTCAGACTGGGAGCGCCTGTGTACAGCCTTGTGTTCTGCTCAGGCCATGGATATTAGGCTGGATTCAGGTCTGGGCTCTAGACTTGATTGTGACCATATCCTCTTCTGGTAAAGCCATGCTTTTGTGGATGCGCTGGTATGGCGGCTTTCAGTGGTTGTGGTGCTGAAAGGTGAACTTTCTCTTCATCTGCAGATTTTTTAGCAGAGGCCTGAAGGTTGTGTGACCAGGGGCAGACTGACCATAGGGAGACCCAGGACAATACCCAATGGGCCACACTGCTTTGGGGCCAGTTTGGCTGCTACTTTTAACACCCACATTCAATCCCTGCCCTCTTAGTCTCCCTCTCAGCACCCTGTACCCAGCCCCACTGTACCCACAAGCCAAGGAACCCAGCCCCTAATTCTATAGCCCCTGCACCATGGAGGGGGGGCCTCAGCAGGGATGTCTCAGGCCGGCCAGGGGCTGGTAAAATCCAGGGCTGATTTTTGGCCCCAGTCGCCAGTTTGTGTGACTGATATTTGGAACTGAATTCTATCTACCTTGACCAAAGCCACAGTTCCAGCTGCAGAAAAACAGCCCCAAAGCTATGTCACCAGAAGGGAGGAACATATAGGTGGATTTTCTGGCCCATTACTTGCACTCCCACCAGCCAGGGGCATGCACAAGAGCCTGGAGCCCCCCAGAATGAGTCCAGTGTTTTTCGAAGGCACCCCTGGAAGAACCCTGTACCTGTGCTGAAGAGCATAGTGGCTACTAAGTACTAAGGAAACCCCCCTCTATGGTCTTACCATCCTGGCCCATTACTTCCACCCTTAGAAGAGCTCTGGACCTGTGCCGAAAAGCATAGTGGCTGGTAAGTAGTAAGGAAATCCCCCTTTATGTCCTTCCCCTCCTGGCCCATTACTTCCACCCATGAAAGAGCCCTGGATCTGTGCCGAAGAGCATAGTGGCTGGTAAGTATTAAGGAAATGCCCCTCCATGTCCTTCCCCTCCTGGCTAATTACTTCCACCCCTGGAAGAGCCCTGGACCTGTCCCGAAGAGCAAAGTGGCTGGTAAGTACTAAGGAAATCCCCCTCCATGGCCTTCCCCTCCTGGCCCATTACTTCCACCCCTGGAAGAGCCCTGGACCTGTGTCGAAGAGCATAGTGGCTGGTAAGTAGTAAGGAAATCCCCCTTCAGTGATGTCATTAGTCACATGGGGGGATTCCACAGAAGCTCCTCCTGTGGGGTATAAAAGCCCCCTTCCCGGCTTCCCGGCATTAGCTTGGTGTTGCGCCAAGGAAAGAGAAGGGGGGATCTGTGTCCCCCCCCCCTCACTACAGACAGCGCCCGGGCGGCTCCCGGCCAGCAGATCATAGACCAGGCGGGAGCGGTGAGTGTTTTTTTTTTATTTTATAAAGAAAATGTACTTGTTGTGAACTGATAAAGGGTCTAAGGGGACCCTATTTTAATTAAATGATCGAAGCGCACACCCAGGTTGCAATTAAAGTTAAACTTGTATTTATATTGTAAATAGATATATAAGGCGTATACAATGATTCAGCTCTTGGCTGTAGCATATACAATAGGTTCACACAGATGTTCACCATGAGGCCATATGTTAAACAATGAAATCCATGTGTATGAAAGATACACATAGATACAAAGTGTGCGCTTATGTAGAAATTACAGTGTATTCCAGAGGGATACACAATATATTAAGTATGCACCTGTTTACAGTGTACACTGGGTAGGATATATTATGAAAACATGTATAAACAGACATTTGCAAGCCACAGTAAAGATGACCTAAATTGGCATAATAAAGTAAACAGAATGTAGTGCTTAATTTCAGGCAAATACGCGGAGGCTGATTCATTACTAACGCCAGGTATCTGCAGATGTGCGTCTGTATAGCGGCGCTTAGAGCGACCGCTAGTAGACGCTGTAAGCGGGTATCGGGAGCTGTAACAGAGCGCCTCAGTCGCTGTAGTAACCTGGCGGGCATTGATGAATGTGATGTATGTTGGGCACTCTAACACCAGTACAGCGCTGCAGGAAACGAGAGGTGCGACCGACTCTCAGCGCTCCACACCATACTTATCAAAAAAGGACACACACAGCGTCGGCGCTCTAAAGCTAGGCGCTGTAGCATAGAGCGCCAGACGCTGTGTGAATAAAGTCTGTTTTTGAACACATATCCACCAGTAACAAAGCGAAAACACATGGAATGACATTGTTATAACACTGTGACATTAACACTTTAGTGCCAGACCTGTAATGACAATTTTGCATAAAAATATAAAAAGTCCAAAAAGTTTCTAAAAGTGTTTGTTTGCAGCCGGGAGACGTCACACGATTGGAGCAAAAAAAAAAAAATGAAATTGCCAAATTCCCTATATTCATTTATTCTTGTTATATGTTTTTTAATTGATTTTAATTGGCCTGTTATTATGTGTTTGAATATGTAATAAATAAACTTTTGTATTCTTTCATAAACTTATTGTAGTGGTGCCACTGAGTACAAGAGGTTGGGAACTTTGGGGTGTATGGGACCCCTATTTTGGTTGCAATTTGGTCTCCGGAGGGGGTTCCCCTTCGGCCAACCTCTAGTGTTGCACACTAGTTCACTTTACTTAAGATTTAGAGTGCGGTCTTTCCTTTATACTTCATAGTAGATGAAATTGCCAAACACGCTGTTTATACACAACTAATGAAGCCCCATTGAAATGTATGGGAGAGCGACACTGAGTAAAAGGTAATATCTGGCGCTCTGGAAGCTAGAGCACCGGCACTATACACTGAGCCACCTGTAATAATACAAGTGACACTACATGGCACAGCGTCGGCGCTCTAAATCTGGTCGCTGTAGCATAGAGCGCCGGACGCTGTGTGATTAAATTCTGTTTTTGAACACATATCCACCAGTAACAAAGCGAAAACACATGGAATGACATTGTTATAACACTGTGACATTAACACTTTAATGCCAGACCTGTAATGACAATTCTGCATAAAAAAACAAAAGAGAAAAAAAAACCTGTTTAAAGAGAAGAAAAGGAACATCCATTTATTAATTTTACTTATCTCTTTCCGCATTAACTGATTAGCCAATATGGAACCTCCAGATGTTGGCCGGGACTCCCCTTGCCATATGTTAATTATTATCCCCGAATCTCTTATTTGTTCGGCGTTTAGTCTAATGAATAAAACCGAGGAACCGATCGGCATAATCCAATCGTAATATCAGTCTGGAGGTAAGAGAAGAAAACATTGCGGTAACTCGATCCTAAAAGAACAACTGGTTTAGTAAGTCAAGCAAGAGTTAATCGATGCAGATTATAGCAAAAATAGATTACCAGAGGCTTAGGCTGTAAGGTTTTACCCAACGGCCATTTCGGCTAAAGCGCCCTTCAGAGGTGGAGAGCTGCGTCAATTGGAACCCTATACCAGTTGACAGGATAGTGATGGCCAGCATCTGCGGCCAGCAATATCTTGGACATATCCGTGCTAATATCAGTCTGGGGGTAAGAGAAGAAAACATCATCGGAGGTATTTCGGGAGACCACATGAAGATTGCGCTAACTCGATCCTAAAAGAACAACTGGTTTAGTGAGGCAATTGCGAGTAAATCGACGCAGATTATAGCAAAAATAGATTACCAGAAGTTTAGGCTGTAAGGATTTACCTAACGGCCTTTTCAGGGTAAAGCGCCCTTCTTCAGAGGTGGAGAGCTGCGTCAATTGGACCCCTATACCAGTTTACAGGGTAGTGATGGCTAGCATCTGCGGCCATCACTATCTTGGCCATATCCAGGATGGGGCAAACCTGGAGCGAATCGGCAAGCTCCCATCTAGTTTCAGCCGAATCCCTTAAGGCCATATCCGGGATGGGGTGAACCTGGGGCGAATCGGCAAGCTCCGGGTCCCATCTAGCTTCAGCCGAATCCCTTAAGGCCATATGCGGGATGGGGCGAACCTGGAGCGAATCGGCAAGCTCCGGGTCCCATCTAGTTTCAGCCGAATCCCTTAAGGCCATATCCGGGATGGGGTGAACCTGGGGCGAATCGGCAAGCTCCGGGTCCCATCTAGCTTCAGCCGAATCCCTTAAGGCCATATGCGGGATGGGGCGAACCTGGAGCGAATCGGCAAGCTCCGGGTCCCATCTAGTTTCAGCCGAATCCCTTAAGGCCATATCCGGGATGGGGTGAACCTGGGGCGAATCGGCAAGCTCCGGGTCCCATCTAGCTTCAGCCGAATCCCTTAAGGCCATATCTGGGATGGGGCGAACCTGGGGCGAATCGGCAAGCTCCGGGTCCCATCTAGTTTCAGCCGAATCCCTTAAGGCCATATGCGGGATGGGGCGAACCTGGGGCGAATCGGCAAGCTTCGGGTCCCATCTAGCTTCAGCCGAATCCCTTAAGGCCATATCCAGGTTGGGGCAAACCTGGAGCGAATCGGCAAGCTCCGGGTCCCATCTAGTTTCAGCTGAATCCCTTCAGGCCATATCCGGGATGGGGCGAACCTGGAGCGAATCGGCAAGCTCCGGGTCCCATCAAGCTTCAGCCGAATCCCTTCACTAGTTATTAATCTGTTACATTCCTTAATTTTATCTTTTATAGCAATTATAAATGCCTCCCAGCAAAATGAGAGCCGCGTTGTATTCTTTCCATAAAACTTTTCGACTTTTACTCTGCGATTTACTCTCCGGAGCCCACTTAATCCGCCTTTAATAACGCGCAATAACGTCTCCATTTAGTTTCTTATCTCTGGGAACAACGTTGGAAAATAAAGGGCAGGAAGACGGAGATTTCAGCAACTTTAAAGTAAACACAAAAGTGTAACGTGTAACCAAAGATACGGACCCTGCACAGCTCCAAGGTTACTCGGGCATTTACCAAGCGGAGACAGGGCCGGCCTTAGGCTGAAAGGTGTTCTGTGCGAGACTGTTGTGGATGTAGCAGCCACATGGCACCCCCCCCCCACCACCACAGGGCCCTATAATATGTCTGCCTGCCCTGCAGCTGTATAATTCCTCCACCCCAAACCTGGACCAGAGAGACAGGGGAGCCAGTGCGCGGGAATCACATCCCACTGAGGGTTATTGGGGAGGAGGTGAATATCAGTCACTTACCTGCACGCTGGCTCCCACGTCACTCCGGCAGGCGCTGCAGCAGCACCGGAAGCAGGCTCGTGCAGCTGACAATGGGGCCGGGTTCCCCCTGCTCCGCTCCTGCTGTGCCATACACTCAGTAGCAGGGGAGCGGGGGAAACCAACTGCGCTGTCTGTGCCCGCCGGTAACTACCTGCAAGTGGACCTGAGCAACGGGAGCCGGCATGCAGCTAAGCAGGGCCGGCGTCAGCACCCGGCAAGCCCGGTCAGCTGCCAAGGGCCACCACCCCCCAGGGGGGCCCACTGACAGCTGGCACAATGTGGTTAAAGAACTGCACACACTTCCTTTCTCTGTCTCTCTGCTCCAGCCATCTCTGTCTCCTAAGCTCTGACCCATTGGTTGTATGTCACCTCTGCCTCATCCATCCCTATCCCTTGAGCCCTGACCCATCCCTCCCTATCCCTTGAGCCCTGACCCATCCCTCCCTATCCCTTGAGCCCTGACCCATCTTTCCCTATCCACTCAGCTCTGCCCCATCCATTCCTGTCCCCTCAGCTCTGCCCATTCATCCATGTCCCCCCAGCTCAGCCCTATTCATCCTTGCCCTTCCAGTTCTGCCCCATTCATCCCTGTCCCCTTCCGCCGCAAAGGGCCCACATAAACCTGGAGCCGACGTGCAGCTAAGTGACTGTGAGTTTCAAGGAAAATTCGATCAGCACGAACCCCAAAAAATTCAGATGCCAAATTGAATTTTCCCTGAAATTCTTGGAGAATTCAGATTCAGACAAATCTATTCACTCATCCCTGGCTAACTGCCTACATAGCCCACATAGCCCAAAGGCTCTTCTGTACCACCCTAGCCAGTGGGGGTGCAGGTAATCGAGTGGGGTTTTCGGAAAGGCACCCAGATGACTCAATGGCCCCTCCTGTACTTTGAACTGGTACAGTGCCATACACTCAGTAGCAGGGGGAAACCAACTGCACTGTCATTGCCCGCTGCCAACCATCTGCCACTGGACCTGAGCAACGTGAGACGGCGTGCAGCTAAGTGACAGTGAGTTTCAAGGAAAATTCAGCACGAATCCCAAAAAAATGCCAAATTGAATTTTCCCTGAAATTCTTGGAGAATTCAGATTCAGACAAATCGATTCACTCATCCCTGGCTAACGGCCTACATAGCCCACATGGGCCCCAGGCTCTTCTGTACCACCCTGGCCGGCGGGGGTGCAGGAAATCAAGCGGGGGTTTCGGACTCAATGGCCCCTCCTGTCCTTTGTACTATTACAGGGGTCTCAAGGACACCACTGCCCACTCCAGCCGCAGAAAGCGGCTATTTAATAGTGAGGCGTTATCAGGTGGGGAAAGCCTTTCACACCCCCGGACACTCACAGTTACATCAGAGGAAATAGGGGTCCCCCATCCAGCACTATAGATAGCCCTTCCCTGAATGGTGGGAGCCCAGTGTGGGGAAAGGATCTGTGCCAGTAGCAGGGGCAAATGGCCATGGAGAAACCCAAGACAATGCCCGGTAGGCGCATTGCTTTGGGGCCTCTTGGGTTGCTGCTTTTAACACCCACATTCAATCCCTCCCCTTTAGACTCCTTCTCAGCCCCCTGTACTCAGCCCCACTGTACCCACAATCTAATGAACCCCAGCCCACAATGCTATATTCCCAGCATTATGGTGGTGGGGCCTTAACAAGGATGCCTCGGGCCGGACAGGGTCTGGTAAAATCCAGAGATGATTTCTGGCAACTGGCGAGGAGTGACGCTGGATGCCTCGCACTGGAGGATAGCAAGGAAGGAGGTGAGTACTATTTTTTTTCGTTTTTGAGAGATTCATTAAAGAGGAGCAACACACCAGATTTTGGCTTTTTGGGGTGTTGTTTCTCAATGCATGAAATTCTTGGAGAATTCTGATTCAGACAAATCGATTCACTCATCTCTGGCTAACGGCCTACATAACCCACACGGGCTCTAGGCATCATGGTTATAGCCCCATCATGCTATAGCCCCAGCATCATTGGGATGGGGCCTTAACAAGGATGCCTCGGGCTGGACAGGGTCTGGTAAAATCCAGGGCTGATTTTTGGCCCTAGTCCGCCATTGACGAGGAGTGACGTTGGAAGCCTTGCACTGGAATATAGCAAGGAAGGAGGTGAGTACTGTTTTTTTTTCCTTTTTGAGAGTTTCATTAAAGAGGAGCAACACCTGATTTTGGCTTTTCAGGGTTTTGCTCCTCAATGCGTGAGCATCCCTGCTGTGCCCTGCTGTGTGTATCCCCCCAGATCGGAGGGGCGAAGGCTTGAGCAGAAAGCGAGTGTGCTGTTTGGCTGAGCGGCCCGTTTAGCCAATCAGCACACTTGCTTTCACTTGGCTCCACCGATGGCTAAGCCGGCTAACCATCCAAGCGGCGCCTAAGGGAGCGGAGTGTGCCACCATTCGCATCCCCGCAAACATCCAAGCCTTGGCGTGCCGCCGTCCATTCAGAAAAGCCGGCCACATGCACGGCTAGAGGTGAGTGGGGATGTGGCCACATCGCAAGGACATGGTGAGGGCTCCAGGAGAAGATGAGTGTGGGGGGGCTCACGCAGTGGGGCATCCCAGTACGGAATGCCCCAAAGATTGTACTGGAACTCTGAGTATTTTAGACTCCATGGCCTCCAATGTTCCTCTTTAAACTTCAATTTGGATAAGTCTGGATCATATTTTTATTAATTTCGCTTATCTCTAACTGATTAGCCGATACAGAACCTCCAGATGTTGGCCTGAACTCCCCTAGCCACATGTTAATTATTATCCCCGAATCTCTTATTTGTTCGGCGTTTAGTCTAATGAATAAAGCCTGAGGAACCGATCGGCATAATCCAATCGTAATATCAGTCTGGGGGTAAGAGAAGAAAACATCATCGGTATTTCGGGAGACCACATGAAGATTGCGGTAACTCGATCCTAAAAGAACAACAGGGAGAGCTCCTGCATGTGTGTGGCTCCTGTTCCCAACCAGATAAATAAAAAAGTCGTAGAGGAGACGGATACAATTTCTCGGCTGATAATTGAGCAATGATAAGGCGAGTAGCTAGGAATTAGAGCGCGGCCACCGGCAATTATAGAGAACGTTACACCTAATAAATGCTTAAGTTATTTACTGCTCGGGACCCCCTGACCCCAATAATACGAGAACCTTGTTTTTCCAGTCTGAAGCCATTTTATATGCTTTTGAGAATTTGAGCGCTCGAACCTAAGCTCTTAGAGTTTGAGTGAAAAAATAAAGATTAAAAAAAAAACGAGGCCACGTCAAGACGTCTAAGAGTTTTCGGGGTCAACGTCCTTAACCCGAGCCGTGGCACATCAAATGGAACGAGACGTTTCATAGCCTCGCAACATGTTCTCATTCCAAACAAGCCGTCCCTTGAAGAGCTAATCAAGACAAGAAGGCCTGGCCGGAGACATGGGGCCTGTCTTGGCTTTGGTGGGGTGGAGTGAGAAGCGTGAAATTGGACCAACAATTCCCTGTTTATGTTCTGCTGCCACTTTAACAGAAAGAAACTTTAGAAGGCGTGAAACATCTTCGAGGTGATGGTTGCTGGGCGTGAAATCCAGAAGAAGGGATTACGAGAGTTTATCTGAAGTTATAGTGAAAGATGTTTGTTGGATCAAGTTAGACATCAGAGTTAAGTATCGCCATTCATTAGCAATTGGATTGAAGAGAGTTTGGAAGCCCACAAGGTTTCTTGTAGCTATCGTCTTCAGTCTATTGAGTTAGCCAATAATTGGTATTACTCTAAAGCATAGTTTCCTAACCTATTTTTATTGAGTACCAGTTATCTCTAGTACCACCAGCACCACCACTAATAAAGACTTCCCTGGAGGGTGGAGGTCCTATACTGGCCCAAAAATGAAAGCTCTTCTGCCAGCAATGCCGTCATTGTAAAGTAGACCAAAACCCTGGATTTTGGATTTTGGTCCTTCCCCCCGGGACACCCCGATGCAGGATGCTCCGCTGTGTGAAACCCCCCTGGTCGCCCACTCCAACTAACATTTCCCCGGGCTTACGGCACATGTCCGGTCCAATCAGCATGCTCAATTGCGTTGACACAAACTCCTCCAGGCTACCAAAAGAACTCAGCTCCAGCCGAGTCTAGCCAAGAGTAGCCGAGCGCGCAGGCAGCAGCTTCGCTACTACCCTCTAACAGGAAGCATGCCCGCACCGGTCATTCACAAATGCCTGGGGAAGGAGTGTGCCTGCGACAGCTATTCACAAATGCCTGGCGAAGATGAGTGCCCTGCAGGAAGAAGCCATTGCTCGTGCATGCACTGCTGGATCGGGGGAGAAGGTGAGTATACCCGGCAACTTGGGGAGTTTCACACAGCGGGGCATCCCGAATCTGGATGCCCTGGGGGATGGAATCAAGCGGCCTTGGAATCTTATGGATGTAGCACTCCCTCCATTCTGCTATCCTTGCCGCTCAGAGCTCAAAAGAAATCTGAGTGGAACGTAAGCCGCTGATTGGCTGAGCGGCCTGCACATGTGCTGTGGGAATAGGAAAAGGGTAAGTTCATTTCGGGGTATACACATAGTGGGGATGTTCCCCTCGGCAGGAGAAGCAAAACCCAAAATAGTGAAAATCCTGTCATTGTTGATGGAACTTTCCATTTAAAATGCACTGCTGTCTATTTTCATTAGCTGGAAGTCTGCACATGCACCATATGAGGGTGGAGCAGGGTAAGATTTCCGGCGACCTCGGGGTTTCAGGCACAGGGGCATCCCAAAACCGGAAAAACAAAACTTGATTTTGGTCTGCTTTAAAAAAATTGAGTTGAGCTTTAATGTGTTTCCCTTGTGTATTATGAAATAATAAAATGAAGCACCAGACAATTCTAATTGTGAAATTTCCCCTGAACGCCCCCCGTGATGCCCCTCACCTGAATCATATGGAAAATTCCCATTAGGAAATATCTGCAGGTTAAGGGGTTGAAATAAGGGATCGGGGGGGATGGGAGTCACAGCAGTGTAAGCAGCTCTGTAGTAAGTCATCGTCTGGATCTGGGTCCTCCGTGCGGCCAGATGTTGTAACTCTGATGACTGCAGAGAAATCCTGTATTTCCACACTCAGCTACGTGAGATACGTGATCTGATGATGGTGCAGGGTGTTGTGGGGCCCGAGTGACAGTGTGGGGCCCCGTCTTAGGTCATGCAAGAACCTTGGGCAGTTTTACTCTACATGTTAGCAGTTATCGGGTATTAACCTCAGATACCATAGGGTCAATTCATGGTCGTGCGCGAGCGATTTTGCACGTTTTTTGCGCCAGTTTGCACACTAGCATTTGCCAACGTGACAATTTGCTCGTGCAATTTTTCTCTAGTGCCATTTTGGTGCACGGACAGGCTGATTCATTACTAGCACCAGGTATCGGCAGATGAGCGTCTGTAGCGAAGCGCTCAGAGTGACCACTAGTAGTCACTGTGATCAGCTATGGTTCGCTGTTACCGAGTGTCTCAGTCGCTGTAGTAACATGGGCGGCATTGATGAATTTGACGTGTGAGTCGCTATAACGCCAGTACAGAGCTATATGGGAGCGAATGGTAGCGACTGGTCAGTGTGAGCGACTCAAACCATATTCATTTAAAAAAAAAGCCTCACACAGCGTCGGCGCTCTGGATCTGGTCGCTGTAGCCCAGAGCTGTGTGATTAAAGTCTGTTTTTGAACACATATCCACCAGTAACAAAGCGAAAACACATGGAATGACATTGTTATAACACTGTGACATTAACACTTTAATACCAGACATGTAAAGAAAATTCTGCATAAAAATATTATAAATCAAAAAAGTTTTCAAAAATTACTCTTTCTAGGCAAGGAGAGGTCACTAGGGATGAGCGAATCGATCCGGACGAACCCGGATTCGATCCGAATTTCAGGAAAAATTCGATTCGGATCGAATCCGAATTTCCCCGCGATTCGATCACTCGAAGTTTTCCTTTAACATCCATTCATTTACATTTACAGGCATTCTAAGATGGCGGACGGGACATGTCTGGACATGTATCCCGCGCCAGTGCAAGCTGGGGCAGTCACATGCAGCCTATCAGCAGCCAGCAAGCCCGGTGACGTCACACAGCGGTATTTAACGGCGGCCATCTTGCTTTTCCTCATTTCTCTATTGCATTCGTGACAGACAGACAGAACGCTGTGTAGCTGAGGCAGTTAGACAGGCTGGAGACAGGGACAGACAGGGACAGGCTGGAGACAGGCAGGAGACAGGCAGGAGACAGGCAGGAGACAGACAGGAGACAGACAGAAAGCCAGGGAAAGGTAGGAAAAACGGAGCTGGCTGACAGGGAGATTTTTTTTTTTTCATCCAGCCTTTGTTAGCGTTTTCAGGCTGCTTATAGTAACTAACTGTGCATATATACTGAACTGATCTTAAGTCTGCTGTGAGGCATCCCATTCTGTGACTAAAGCAGCCTCTGTTTAAGACCATATAAGCATTTGCTCTTATCATATTTGAAATTAGGCCTGATAAAGACACTTTTGCTGGCCAAAGCACTACTGGACCCTGCCAGGTCCATTCCTGCCCAGGGCATCCCATTCTGTGACTACAGCAGCCTCTGTTTAAGACCATATAAGCATTTGCTCTTATCATATTTGAAATTAGCCTGATAAAGACACTTTTGCTGGCCAAAGCACTACTGGACCCTGCCAGGTCCATTCCTGCCCAGGGCATCCCATTCTGTGACTAAAGCAGCCTCTGTTTAAGACCATATAAGCATTTGCTCTTATCATATTTGAAATTAGGCCTGATAAAGACACTTTTGCTGGCCAAAGCACTACTGGACCCTGCCAGGTCCATTCCTGCCCGGGGCATCCCATTCTGTGACTACAGCAGCCTCTGTTTAAGACCATATAAGCATTTGCTCTTATCATATTTGAAATTAGCCTGATAAAGACACTTTTGCTGGCCAAAGCACTACTGGACCCTGCCAGGTCCATTCCTGCCCAGGGCATCCCATTCTGTGACTAAAGCAGCCTCTGTTTAAGACCATATAAGCATTTGCTCTTATCATATTTGAAATTAGGCCTGATAAAGACACTTTTGCTGGCCAAAGCACTACTGGACCCTGCCAGGTCCATTCCTGCCCGGGGCATCCCATTCTGTGACTACAGCAGCCTCTGTTTAAGACCATATAAGCATTTGCTCTTATCATATTTGAAATTAGCCTGATAAAGACACTTTTGCTGGCCAAAGCACTACTGGACCCTGCCAGGTCCATTCCTGCCCAGGGCATCCCATTCTGTGACTAAAGCAGCCTCTGTTTAAGACCATATAAGCATTTGCTCTTATCATATTTGAAATTAGGCCTGATAAAGACACTTTTGCTGGCCAAAGCACTACTGGACCCTGCCAGGTCCATTCCTGCCCAGGGCATCCCATTCTGTGACTACAGCAGCCTCTGTTTAAGACCATATAAGCATTTGCTCTTATCATATTTGAAATTAGGCCTGATAAAGACACTTTTGCTGGCCAAAGCACTACTGGACCCTGCCAGGTCCATTCCTGCCCAGGGCATCCCATTCTGTGACTAAAGCAGCCTCTGTTTAAGACCATATAAGCATTTGCTCTTATCATATTTGAAATTAGGCCTGATAAAGACACTTTTGCTGGCCAAAGCACTACTGGACCCTGCCAGGTCGATTCCTGTTGGGGCATCCCATTCTGTGACTACAGCAGCCTCTGTTTAAGACCATATAAGCATTTGCTCTTATCATATTTGAAATTAGCCTGATAAAGACACTTTTGCTGGCCAAAGCACTACTGGACCCTGCCAGGTCCATTCCTGCCCAGGGCATCCCATTCTGTGACTAAAGCAGCCTCTGTTTAAGACCATATAAGCATTTGCTCTTATCATATTTGAAATTAGGCCTGATAAAGACACTTTTGCTGGCCAAAGCACTACTGGACCCTGCCAGGTCCATTCCTGCCCAGGGCATCCCATTCTGTGACTAAAGCAGCCTCTGTTTAAGACCATATAAGCATTTGCTCTTATCATATTTGAAATTAGCCTGATAAAGACACTTTTGCTGGCCAAAGCACTACTGGACCCTGCCAGGTCCATTCCTGCCCAGGGCATCCCATTCTGTGACTAAAGCAGCCTCTGTTTAAGACCATATAAGCATTTGCTCTTATCATATTTGAAATTAGGCCTGATAAAGACACTTTTGCTGGCCAAAGCACTACTGGACCCTGCCAGGTCCATTCCTGCCCAGGGCATCCCATTCTGTGACTAAAGCAGCCTCTGTTTAAGACCATATAAGCATTTGCTCTTATCATATTTGAAATTAGGCCTGATAAAGACACTTTTGCTGGCCAAAGCACTACTGGACCCTGCCAGGTCGATTCCTGTTGGGGCATCCCATTCTGTGACTACAGCAGCCTCTGTTTAAGACCATATAAGCATTTGCTCTTATCATATTTGAAATTAGGCCTGATAAAGACACTTTTGCTGGCCAAAGCACTACTGGACCCTGCCAGGTCCATTCCTGCCCAGGGCATCCCATTCTGTGACTAAAGCAGCCTCTGTTTAAGACCATATAAGCATTTGCTCTTATCATATTTGAAATTAGCCTGATAAAGACACTTTTGCTGGCCAAAGCACTACTGGACCCTGCCAGGTCCATTCCTGCCCAGGGCATCCCATTCTGTGACTAAAGCAGCCTCTGTTTAAGACCATATAAGCATTTGCTCTTATCATATTTGAAATTAGCCTGATAAAGACACTTTTGCTGGCCAAAGCACTACTGGACCCTGCCAGGTCCATTCCTGCCCAGGGCATCCCATTCTGTGACTAAAGCAGCCTCTGTTTAAGACCATATAAGCATTTGCTCTTATCATATTTGAAATTAGGCCTGATAAAGACACTTTTGCTGGCCAAAGCACTACTGGACCCTGCCAGGTCCATTCCTGCCCGGGGCATCCCATTCTGTGACTACAGCAGCCTCTGTTTAAGACCATATAAGCATTTGCTCTTATCATATTTGAAATTAGGCCTGATAAAGACACTTTTGCTGGCCAAAGCACTACTGGACCCTGCCAGGTCGATTCCTGCCCGGGGCATCCCATTCTGTGACTACAGCAGCCTCTGTTTAAGACCATATAAGCATTTGCTCTTATCATATTTGAAATTAGGCCTGATAAAGACACTTTTGCTGGCCAAAGCACTACTGGACCCTGCCAGGTCCATTCCTGCCCAGGGCATCCCATTCTGTGACTACAGCAGCCTCTGTTTAAGACCATATAAGCATTTGCTCTTATCATATTTGAAATTAGGCCTGATAAAGACACTTTTGCTGGCCAAAGCACTACTGGACCCTGCCAGGTCCATTCCTGCCCGGGGCATCCCATTCTGTGACTACAGCAGCCTCTGTTTAAGACCATATAAGCATTTGCTCTTATCATATTTGAAATTAGCCTGATAAAGACACTTTTGCTGGCCAAAGCACTACTGGACCCTGCCAGGTCCATTCCTGCCCAGGGCATCCCATTCTGTGACTACAGCAGCCTCTGTTTAAGACCATATAAGCATTTGCTCTTATCATATTTGAAATTAGGCCTGATAAAGACACTTTTGCTGGCCAAAGCACTACTGGACCCTGCCAGGTCGATTCCTGTTGGGGCATCCCATTCTGTGACTACAGCAGCCTCTGTTTAAGACCATATAAGCATTTGCTCTTATCATATTTGAAATTAGGCCTGATAAAGACACTTTTGCTGGCCAAAGCACTACTGGACCCTGCCAGGTCCATTCCTGCCCAGGGCATCCCATTCTGTGACTACAGCAGCCTCTGTTTAAGACCATATAAGCATTTGCTCTTATCATATTTGAAATTAGGCCTGATAAAGACACTTTTGCTGGCCAAAGCACTACTGGACCCTGCCAGGTCCATTCCTGCCCGGGGCATCCCATTCTGTGACTACAGCAGCCTCTGTTTAAGACCATATAAGCATTTGCTCTTATCATATTTGAAATTAGCCTGATAAAGACACTTTTGCTGGCCAAAGCACTACTGGACCCTGCCAGGTCCATTCCTGCCCAGGGCATCCCATTCTGTGACTACAGCAGCCTCTGTTTAAGACCATATAAGCATTTGCTCTTATCATATTTGAAATTAGGCCTGATAAAGACACTTTTGCTGGCCAAAGCACTACTGGACCCTGCCAGGTCGATTCCTGTTGGGGCATCCCATTCTGTGACTACAGCAGCCTCTGTTTAAGACCATATAAGCATTTGCTCTTATCATATTTGAAATTAGGCCTGATAAAGACACTTTTGCTGGCCAAAGCACTACTGGACCCTGCCAGGTCCATTCCTGCCCGGGGCATCCCATTCTGTGACTACAGCAGCCTCTGTTTAAGACCATATAAGCATTTGCTCTTATCATATTTGAAATTAGCCTGATAAAGACACTTTTGCTGGCCAAAGCACTACTGGACCCTGCCAGGTCCATTCCTGCCCAGGGCATCCCATTCTGTGACTAAAGCAGCCTCTGTTTAAGACCATATAAGCATTTGCTCTTATCATATTTGAAATTAGGCCTGATAAAGACACTTTTGCTGGCCAAAGCACTACTGGACCCTGCCAGGTCCATTCCTGCCCGGGGCATCCCATTCTGTGACTACAGCAGCCTCTGTTTAAGACCATATAAGCATTTGCTCTTATCATATTTGAAATTAGGCCTGATAAAGACACTTTTGCTGGCCAAAGCACTACTGGACCCTGCCAGGTCGATTCCTGCCCGGGGCATCCCATTCTGTGACTACAGCAGCCTCTGTTTAAGACCATATAAGCATTTGCTCTTATCATATTTGAAATTAGGCCTGATAAAGACACTTTTGCTGGCCAAAGCACTACTGGACCCTGCCAGGTCCATTCCTGCCCAGGGCATCCCATTCTGTGACTACAGCAGCCTCTGTTTAAGACCATATAAGCATTTGCTCTTATCATATTTGAAATTAGGCCTGATAAAGACACTTTTGCTGGCCAAAGCACTACTGGACCCTGCCAGGTCCATTCCTGCCCGGGGCATCCCATTCTGTGACTACAGCAGCCTCTGTTTAAGACCATATAAGCATTTGCTCTTATCATATTTGAAATTAGCCTGATAAAGACACTTTTGCTGGCCAAAGCACTACTGGACCCTGCCAGGTCCATTCCTGCCCAGGGCATCCCATTCTGTGACTACAGCAGCCTCTGTTTAAGACCATATAAGCATTTGCTCTTATCATATTTGAAATTAGGCCTGATAAAGACACTTTTGCTGGCCAAAGCACTACTGGACCCTGCCAGGTCGATTCCTGTTGGGGCATCCCATTCTGTGACTACAGCAGCCTCTGTTTAAGACCATATAAGCATTTGCTCTTATCATATTTGAAATTAGGCCTGATAAAGACACTTTTGCTGGCCAAAGCACTACTGGACCCTGCCAGGTCCATTCCTGCCCAGGGCATCCCATTCTGTGACTACAGCAGCCTCTGTTTAAGACCATATAAGCATTTGCTCTTATCATATTTGAAATTAGGCCTGATAAAGACACTTTTGCTGGCCAAAGCACTACTGGACCCTGCCAGGTCCATTCCTGCCCGGGGCATCCCATTCTGTGACTACAGCAGCCTCTGTTTAAGACCATATAAGCATTTGCTCTTATCATATTTGAAATTAGCCTGATAAAGACACTTTTGCTGGCCAAAGCACTACTGGACCCTGCCAGGTCCATTCCTGCCCAGGGCATCCCATTCTGTGACTACAGCAGCCTCTGTTTAAGACCATATAAGCATTTGCTCTTATCATATTTGAAATTAGGCCTGATAAAGACACTTTTGCTGGCCAAAGCACTACTGGACCCTGCCAGGTCGATTCCTGTTGGGGCATCCCATTCTGTGACTACAGCAGCCTCTGTTTAAGACCATATAAGCATTTGCTCTTATCATATTTGAAATTAGGCCTGATAAAGACACTTTTGCTGGCCAAAGCACTACTGGACCCTGCCAGGTCCATTCCTGCCCGGGGCATCCCATTCTGTGACTACAGCAGCCTCTGTTTAAGACCATATAAGCATTTGCTCTTATCATATTTGAAATTAGCCTGATAAAGACACTTTTGCTGGCCAAAGCACTACTAGACCCTGCCAGGTCCATTCCTGCCCAGGGCATCCCATTCTGTGACTACAGCAGCCTCTGTTTAAGACCATATAAGCATTTGCTCTTATCATATTTGAAATTAGGCCTGATAAAGACACTTTTGCTGGCCAAAGCACTACTGGACCCTGCCAGGTCGATTCCTGTTGGGGCATCCCATTCTGTGACTACAGCAGCCTCTGTTTAAGACCATATAAGCATTTGCTCTTATCATATTTGAAATTAGGCCTGATAAAGACACTTTTGCTGGCCAAAGCACTACTGGACCCTGCCAGGTCCATTCCTGCCCGGGGCATCCCATTCTGTGACTACAGCAGCCTCTGTTTAAGACCATATAAGCATTTGCTCTTATCATATTTGAAATTAGCCTGATAAAGACACTTTTGCTGGCCAAAGCACTACTGGACCCTGCCAGGTCCATTCCTGCCCAGGGCATCCCATTCTGTGACTACAGCAGCCTCTGTTTAAGACCATATAAGCATTTGCTCTTATCATATTTGAAATTAGGCCTGATAAAGACACTTTTGCTGGCCAAAGCACTACTGGACCCTGCCAGGTCGATTCCTGTTGGGGCATCCCATTCTGTGACTACAGCAGCCTCTGTTTAAGACCATATAAGCATTTGCTCTTATCATATTTGAAATTAGGCCTGATAAAGACACTTTTGCTGGCCAAAGCACTACTGGACCCTGCCAGGTCCATTCCTGCCCGGGGCATCCCATTCTGTGACTACAGCAGCCTCTGTTTAAGACCATATAAGCATTTGCTCTTATCATATTTGAAATTAGGCCTGATAAAGACACTTTTGCTGGCCAAAGCACTACTGGACCCTGCCAGGTCGATTCCTGTTGGGGCATCCCATTCTGTGACTAAAGCAGCCTCTGTTTAAGACCATATAAGCATTTGCTCTTATTATATTTATATTATAAGACACTTTTGCTGGGCATAGGCTTACTGCTGCCTGCCAGGTGCACTTCTGTTGAGGCATCCCATTCTGTAACATAGCATACCCCTCTTTATTTACACTAAGCAGCTCTCTTATTTACACTAAGCAGGCCTGTTGGAGGCTGAGTGTTACTGCTCACTTTTGGTGTGCATTATATTCTGTTTCATATAGACCCACCGCTGCCCGGGTTTTTTTTAAATATCACCTACTACCACGCCAGTTAGACTATGTCGGGCAGACAAGTGCCTGGAAGTGAAAAGAGGAGTGGCAGAGGCCAAGATTCCGCAGGCAGAGCTCGCATCAGACTGGGGGCCAGTAGCAGCAGGAGTCACGCTGAGAGACCTAATCTGCCAGTATCTGCTAGCGGTCGGGTCTCCACCAGTAACGCATCTGCCGTGGTAGATTGGTTGACGCGCTCATCAACAACATCATCACAACTTACGTCTGAGACCCCCAGTCTAGGGTCGGTAGTAGAGATGAGCGAACTTTTGAAAAATTCGATTCGACTGATTCGCCGAATTTTCCGACAAAAATCGTTTCGACCCGAATAAATTCGCGACGAATCGCTATTAAAAACGGCTATTTCTGAGCCTCCTACAGCCTCAATAGGGTTGTAAACCATTCAGCCTTGCTGTAACACGCACAGGATGCGTGCTGGGTTAGTTAAATAATACTTTGAAGAAATATCACATGCAGATCAGAGGCATCGCTAATAGAATCGCAGAGCGGCACAATTGCAGAGAGTTGAAGTGGCATCACTATGAGGGGCAGAAGGAGCCCAAATATACACTGGAGTTGGCCTCAGGAGCCCAAAAATTGGATGAATCACACCCTGGAGTTGGCAGAAGTTGGCAGCAGCAGCAGCAGCAGGAGCCCAAATATACACTGGAGTTGGCTTCAGGAGCCCAAAAATTGGATGAATCACACCCTGGAGTTGGCAGAAGTTGGCAGCAGCAGCAGCAGGAGCCCAAATATACACTGGAGTTGGCCTCAGGAGCCCAAAAATTGGATGAATCACACCCTGGAGTTGGCAGGAGTTGACAGTAGCAGCAGCAGCAGGAGCCCAAATATACACTGGAGTTGGCATCAGGAGCCCAAAAATTGGATGAATCACACCCTGGAGTTGGCAGAAGTTGGCAGCAGCAGCAGCAGGAGCCCAAATATACACTGGAGTTGGCCTCAGGAGCCCAAAAATTGGATGAATCACACCCTGGAGTTGGCAGGAGTTGACAGTAGCAGCAGCAGGAGCCCAAATATACACTGGAGTTGGCCTCAGGAGCCCAAAAATTGGATGAATCACACCCTGGAGTTGGCAGAAGTTGGCAGCAGCAGCAGCAGGAGCCCAAATATACACTGGAGTTGGCCTCAGGAGCCCAAAAATTGGATGAATCACACCCTGGAGTTGGCAGAAGTTGGCAGCAGCAGCAGCAGGAGCCCAAATATACACTGGAGTTGGCCTCAGGAGCCCAAAAATTGGATGAATCACACCCTGGAGTTGGCAGGAGTTGACAGTAGCAGCAGCAGGAGCCCAAATATACACTGGAGTTGGCCTCAGGAGCCCAAAAATTGGATGAATCACACCCTGGAGTTGGCAGAAGTTGGCAGCAGCAGCAGCAGGAGCCCAAATATACACTGGAGTTGGCCTCAGGAGCCCAAAAATTGGATGAATCACACCCTGGAGTTGGCAGGAGTTGACAGTAGCAGCAGCAGGAGCCCAAATATACACTGGAGTTGGCCTCAGGAGCCCAAAAATTGGATGAATCACACCCTGGAGTTGGCAGAAGTTGGCAGCAGCAGCAGCAGGAGCCCAAATATACACTGGAGTTGGCCTCAGGAGCCCAAAAATTGGATGAATCACACCCTGGAGTTGGCAGAAGTTGGCAGCAGCAGCAGCAGGAGCCCAAATATACACTGGAGTTGGCCTCAGGAGCCCAAAAATTGGATGAATCACACCCTGGAGTTGGCAGGAGTTGACAGTAGCAGCAGCAGGAGCCCAAATATACACTGGAGTTGGCCTCAGGAGCCCAAAAATTGGATGAATCACACCCTGGAGTTGGCAGAAGTTGGCAGCAGCAGCAGCAGGAGCCCAAATATACACTGGAGTTGGCCTCAGGAGCCCAAAAATTGGATGAATCACACCCTGGAGTTGGCAGGAGTTGACAGTAGCAGCAGCAGGAGCCCAAATATACACTGGAGTTGGCTTCAGGAGCCCAAAAATTGGATGAATCACACCCTGGAGTTGGCAGGAGTTGACACCAGCAGCAGCAGGAGCCCAAATATACACTGGAGTTGGCTTCAGGAGCCCAAAAATTGGATGAATCACACCCTGGAGTTGGCAGAAGTTGGCAGCAGCAGCAGCAGGAGCCCAAATATACACTGGAGTTGGCCTCAGGAGCCCAAAAATTGGATGAATCACACCCTGGAGTTGGCAGAAGTTGGCAGCAGCAGCAGCAGGAGCCCAAATATACACTGGAGTTGGCTTCAGGAGCCCAAAAATTGGATGAATCACACCCTGGAGTTGGCAGGAGTTGACAGTAGCAGCAGCAGGAGCCCAAATATACACTGGAGTTGGCTTCAGGAGCCCAAAAATTGGATGAATCACACCCTGGAGTTGGCAGGAGTTGACAGCAGCAGCAGCAGGAGCCCAAATATACACTGGAGTTGGCCTCAGGAGCCCAAAAATTGGATGAATCACACCCTGGAGTTGGCAGGAGTTGACAGTAGCAGCAGCAGGAGCCCAAATATACACTGGAGTTGGCTTCAGGAGCCCAAAAATTGGATGAATCACACCCTGGAGTTGGCAGGAGTTGACACCAGCAGCAGCAGGAGCCCAAATATACACTGGAGTTGGCTTCAGGAGCCCAAAAATTGGATGAATCACACCCTGGAGTTGGCAGAAGTTGGCAGCAGCAGCAGCAGGAGCCCAAATATACACTGGAGTTGGCCTCAGGAGCCCAAAAATTGGATGAATCACACCCTGGAGTTGGCAGAAGTTGGCAGCAGCAGCAGCAGGAGCCCAAATATACACTGGAGTTGGCTTCAGGAGCCCAAAAATTGGATGAATCACACCCTGGAGTTGGCAGGAGTTGACAGTAGCAGCAGCAGGAGCCCAAATATACACTGGAGTTGGCTTCAGGAGCCCAAAAATTGGATGAATCACACCCTGGAGTTGGCAGGAGTTGACAGCAGCAGCAGCAGGAGCCCAAATATACACTGGAGTTGGCCTCAGGAGCCCAAAAATTGGATGAATCACACCCTGGAGTTGGCAGAAGTTGGCAGCAGCAGCAGCAGGAGCCCAAATATACACTGGAGTTGGCCTCAGGAGCCCAAAAATTGGATGAATCACACCCTGGAGTTGGCAGAAGTTGGCAGCAGCAGCAGCAGGAGCCCAAATATACACTGGAGTTGGCTTCAGGAGCCCAAAAATTGGATGAATCACACCCTGGAGTTGGCAGGAGTTGACAGTAGCAGCAGCAGGAGCCCAAATATACACTGGAGTTGGCTTCAGGAGCCCAAAAATTGGATGAATCACACCCTGGAGTTGGCAGGAGTTGACAGCAGCAGCAGCAGGAGCCCAAATATACACTGGAGTTGGCCTCAGGAGCCCAAAAATTGGATGAATCACACCCTGGAGTTGGCAGAAGTTGGCAGCAGCAGCAGCAGGAGCCCAAATATACACTGGAGTTGGCTTCAGGAGCCCAAAAATTGGATGAATCACACCCTGGAGTTGGCAGAAGTTGGCAGCAGCAGCAGCAGGAGCCCAAATATACACTGGAGTTGGCTTCAGGAGCCCAAAAATTGGATGAATCACACCCTGGAGTTGGCAGAAGTTGGCAGCAGCAGCAGCAGGAGCCCAAATATACACTGGAGTTGGCTTCAGGAGCCCAAAAATTGGATGAATCACACCCTGGAGTTGGCAGGAGTTGGCAGCAGCAGCAGCAGGAGCCCAAATATACACTGGAGTTGGCTTCAGGAGCCCAAAAATTGGATGAATCACACCCTGGAGTTGGCAGGAGTTGACAGTAGCAGCAGCAGGAGCCCAAATATACACTGGAGTTGGCTTCAGGAGCCCAAAAATTGGATGAATCACACCCTGGAGTTGGCAGGAGTTGACAGCAGCAGCAGCAGGAGCCCAAATATACACTGGAGTTGGCCTCAGGAGCCCAAAAATTGGATGAATCACACCCTGGAGTTGGCAGAAGTTGGCAGCAGCAGCAGCAGGAGCCCAAATATACACTGGAGTTGGCCTCAGGAGCCCAAAAATTGGATGAATCACACCCTGGAGTTGGCAGGAGTTGACAGTAGCAGCAGCAGGAGCCCAAATATACACTGGAGTTGGCCTCAGGAGCCCAAAAATTGGATGAATCACACCCTGGAGTTGGCAGAAGTTGGCAGCAGCAGCAGCAGGAGCCCAAATATACACTGGAGTTGGCCTCAGGAGCCCAAAAATTGGATGAATCACACCCTGGAGTTGGCAGAAGTTGGCAGCAGCAGCAGCAGGAGCCCAAATATACACTGGAGTTGGCTTCAGGAGCCCAAAAATTGGATGAATCACACCCTGGAGTTGGCAGAAGTTGGCAGCAGCAGCAGCAGGAGCCCAAATATACACTGGAGTTGGCTTCAGGAGCCCAAAAATTGGATGAATCACACCCTGGAGTTGGCAGGAGTTGACACCAGCAGCAGCAGGAGCCCAAATATACACTGGAGTTGGCTTCAGGAGCCCAAAAATTGGATGAATCACACCCTGGAGTTGGCAGAAGTTGGCAGCAGCAGCAGCAGGAGCCCAAATATACACTGGAGTTGGCCTCAGGAGCCCAAAAATTGGATGAATCACACCCTGGAGTTGGCAGAAGTTGGCAGCAGCAGCAGCAGGAGCCCAAATATACACTGGAGTTGGCTTCAGGAGCCCAAAAATTGGATGAATCACACCCTGGAGTTGGCAGGAGTTGACAGTAGCAGCAGCAGGAGCCCAAATATACACTGGAGTTGGCTTCAGGAGCCCAAAAATTGGATGAATCACACCCTGGAGTTGGCAGGAGTTGACAGCAGCAGCAGCAGGAGCACAAATATACACTGGAGTTGGCCTCAGGAGCCCAAAAATTGGATGAATCACACCCTGGAGTTGGCAGAAGTTGGCAGCAGCAGCAGCAGGAGCCCAAATATACACTGGAGTTGGCCTCAGGAGCCCAAAAATTGGATGAATCACACCCTGGAGTTGGCAGAAGTTGGCAGCAGCAGCAGCAGGAGCCCAAATATACACTGGAGTTGGCTTCAGGAGCCCAAAAATTGGATGAATCACACCCTGGAGTTGGCAGGAGTTGACAGTAGCAGCAGCAGGAGCCCAAATATACACTGGAGTTGGCTTCAGGAGCCCAAAAATTGGATGAATCACACCCTGGAGTTGGCAGGAGTTGACAGCAGCAGCAGCAGGAGCCCAAATATACACTGGAGTTGGCCTCAGGAGCCCAAAAATTGGATGAATCACACCCTGGAGTTGGCAGAAGTTGGCAGCAGCAGCAGCAGGAGCCCAAATATACACTGGAGTTGGCTTCAGGAGCCCAAAAATTGGATGAATCACACCCTGGAGTTGGCAGAAGTTGGCAGCAGCAGCAGCAGGAGCCCAAATATACACTGGAGTTGGCTTCAGGAGCCCAAAAATTGGATGAATCACACCCTGGAGTTGGCAGAAGTTGGCAGCAGCAGCAGCAGGAGCCCAAATATACACTGGAGTTGGCTTCAGGAGCCCAAAAATTGGATGAATCACACCCTGGAGTTGGCAGGAGTTGGCAGCAGCAGCAGCAGGAGCCCAAATATACACTGGAGTTGGCTTCAGGAGCCCAAAAATTGGATGAATCACACCCTGGAGTTGGCAGGAGTTGACAGTAGCAGCAGCAGGAGCCCAAATATACACTGGAGTTGGCTTCAGGAGCCCAAAAATTGGATGAATCACACCCTGGAGTTGGCAGGAGTTGACAGCAGCAGCAGCAGGAGCCCAAATATACACTGGAGTTGGCTTCAGGAGCCCAAAAATTGGATGAATCACACCCTGGAGTTGGCAGGAGTTGACAGCAGCAGCAGCAGGAGCCCAAATATACACTGGAGTTGGCCTCAGGAGCCCAAAAATTGGATGAATCACACCCTGGAGTTGGCAGAAGTTGGCAGCAGCAGCAGCAGGAGCCCAAATATACACTGGAGTTGGCTTCAGGAGCCCAAAAATTGGATGAATCACACCCTGGAGTTGGCAGAAGTTGGCAGCAGCAGCAGCAGGAGCCCAAATATACACTGGAGTTGGCTTCTGGAGCCCAAAAATTGGATGAATCACACCCTGGAGTTGGCAGAAGTTGGCAGCAGCAGCAGCAGGAGCCCAAATATACACTGGAGTTGGCTTCAGGAGCCCAAAAATTGGATGAATCACACCCTGGAGTTGGCAGGAGTTGGCAGCAGCAGCAGCAGGAGCCCAAATATACACTGGAGTTGGCTTCAGGAGCCCAAAAATTGGATGAATCACACCCTGGAGTTGGCAGGAGTTGACAGTAGCAGCAGCAGGAGCCCAAATATACACTGGAGTTGGCTTCAGGAGCCCAAAAATTGGATGAATCACACCCTGGAGTTGGCAGGAGTTGACAGCAGCAGCAGCAGGAGCCCAAATATACACTGGAGTTGGCCTCAGGAGCCCAAAAATTGGATGAATCACACCCTGGAGTTGGCAGCAGCAGCAGGAGCCCAAATATTACTTTAAAGAGACACTGGAGTTGGCTTCAGTAGCCCAAAAATTGGATGAATCACACCCTGGAGTTGGCAGCAGCAGCAGGAGCCCAAATATTACTTTAAAGAGACACTGGGGTTGGCTTCAGGAGCCCAAAAATTGGATGAATCACACCCTGGAGTTGGCAGCAGCAGCAGCAGGAGCCCAAATATTACTTTAAAGAGACACTGGAGTTGGCTTCAGTAGCCCAAAAATTGGATGAATCACACCCTGGAGTTGGCAGCAGCAGCAGGAGCCCAAATATTACTTTAAAGAGACACTGGGGTTGGCTTCAGGAGCCCAAAAATTGGATGAATCACACCCTGGAGTTGGCAGCAGCAGCAGGAGCCCAAACATTACTTTAAACAGACCCTGGGGTTGGCCTCAGGAGCCCAAAAATTGGATGAATCACACCCTGGAGTTGGCAGCAGCAGCAGCAGGAGCCCAAATATTACTTTAAAGAGACACTGGAGTTGGCTTCAGTAGCCCAAAAATTGGATGAATCACACCCTGGAGTTGGCAGCAGCAGCAGCAGGAGCCCAAACATTACTTTAAAGAGACCCTGGGGTTGGCCTCAGGAGCCCAAAAATTGGATGAATCACACCCTGGAGTTGGCAGCAGCAGCAGGAGCCCAAACATTACTTTAAACAGACCCTGGGGTTGGCCTCAGGAGCCCAAAAATTGGATGAATCACACCCTGTGGAGAGTCATGTGGAGAAAAAGTAGCTTAGTTAGTAATATCTACATAAAATTATGAATAAACAAATGCAAAAGTTTGCCAAAGTGAAGTTTTGTTTGAGGGTGTGTTTCCACCTTTTAATTAAATCAGAAACAAGAAGGTATCATTGCCTCTGACTAATTAGCCCTTAAAAATTCTTGGAATTTTTAATCTGGAATCATGTCTGATCCGTCTTATCCGAAGAATATTAATAAAAAGTAAGAGTAACGTAAAGGATTTTTTATCAATACTTACTTGTGGTCCGATGCGGAGGAATGTCTGTAACTGGAGAGCAGCGCCTTAAATCTGTTTTGCACGATCCATCTTTCTTGGTCTGGCCCCGTCATCAATCTACTGGAATACATCAGGCATTGTTGGGAGGAAAGCTTGGCTGATCCATGCGCCATTCATTTCCACGCAGGGCAGTCTCTGGAAAAAAAAAGTCTGTATAAACCAGGGTCTTTTTCATATAAAAACAAATGGTTATTCTTGCTTTTCAACCATATGTTCCACAGCTTTACCAGTCATTGTGTCAGCCAATGAAGCAACTTTGTCTCGAAGTGCTGCAAAAGCAGTCCACTGCATCACAAGTGGCATCTGACACCCCCAGTCAACTGTCTGTCTGTTATGCTTTGGGTTCAGCTCCACTATCCATTGATCTGATATCCAAGATCTGATAATCATAAAATTCAGCAGCTACTGCCCAGCCAAGAAGTGGAGGAGACACTCGCCTCTTCTTCCACTATCCGGCAATTAGTGATGAGGAGAGTGTCGTGGGAGGAGGTGTTGCAAGCCGAGGTAGTGGAAGAGGGTCCCTGGAGTCTGCGGCGGTGGCGGCGGCAGCAGCAGCGAATTATTGCGGACTGTTGGTAGGAAAAATCAGCTACTCAGCGATGTGGCAGTGTTCCATGCAGCATCCTGTGGAGAAAAAGTAGGTTAGTTAGTGTATATACATAAAATTATGAATAGACAAATGCAATAGTATTGCGAAAGTGAAGTTTTGTTTGAGGGTGTGTTTCCACCTTGCAATTAAATCAGAAACAACTAGCTATCATTTGCCTCTGAATAATTAGCCCTCAAAAATTCTTGGAATTTTTAATCTTGATGTCTGAGGGATTTCTCCTCTCAGACAGCGTCACCATAAGTCCAGCCTGCTGCATTACCCAGTGGTGGACCTTTCAGAGAACTGATGGCTTGTGCCGAGCCGAGGTGGAGAGTCACATGGCATGGTTGTTGAACAGAAGGTGGGCCAGTCCTTTAGCCTGTCAGTGTGTACCAAAGTGCACAGTGTTGTCTACGCCTGGAGCTGTAACTATAGACTCATGGTGGACAATATATATCCTTTTAGGCCCCCTTGGTGATTGTGGTTTCACGCTGTTCTTCACATGGTTTTCCTTGACCATCAGAGTCACACATGGGAGGAACTACTAAAAATGAGAACTCAATCCATGAAAGCATTGCTTAATCCACGAAAACTGCAAATTTGGACCCATGGTGACTGACACTTGGAAGAACATCTTGTTTGCGCTGCGACAAGGAAGCCAGAGTCATGCGTCCTGACATGGCACACGTGTTCAGTCTAGTTTTGAAGTCTTGCCCCCATCTGAAAGACATCCGAACAACAGGAAAGAAAGTTAGCATGCACTTCTGGCACTCCTACACCACCAAGCACAACCTTATTGAGCCTCAGCGTCACAACGGTGTACCCCACCATAGTCTGATTTGCGATGTTTCCACCCGTTGGAATTCCACCCTCCATATGCAGGATCCACTATAGCAGTGGTCCCCAACCCTGTCCTCAAGGCCCACCAACAGGCCAGGCTTTGCAGATCTCCACAAAGATGCTCAGGTGGAGTAATTAGTGCAGCTGCAGAGCAATAGAGCTGGCTATTTGGAGATCCAAAAAACATGACATGTTGGTGGGCCTTGAGGACAGGGTTGAGGACCACTGCACTATAGGAACAGAGAAAAGCCATCACGGATTTCTGGATGATCCAAACGGATAGGGGGACACCCCTGTGTAAATTCAATGTAAACCATTGGCAGCTCATACGTGACACCGACCGTTTGCTCAGGCCCTTTGAGGAAGCTACATTATTAGTCAGTTGCCAGGACTATGAGATGAACGATGAGATTCCACTGCTTCATGTACTACAACACATGTTGGAAAGCATGGCTGGTCAGGGCACTGGAGACATGGCACATACATTTCACAGCCACATGAAGCCTGTGGGGGCTGAAGTGGAGGAGGAGGAGGGGGTGGGGCACAGCAAACCACAGTTTAGGTTTCACAAAATGACCATTTTATCTAGTCATCTGACAGGAGAGGAGGAGCAGGAGCAGCCACAGGAGCTAGAGGGTTGTGAGTAAGGCGAGACAGAGGACCCAGACACACCATGGCAGTTTACAGTGGAGATGGAGACAGGTAGTCCCTCCGAGTCACTTGCACAAATGGCACGATGCATGCTCACATGCATGCGTACTAGTGAGCGCAGAATTGTCTCCATTTGTCAGCGGGAAGACTTCTGGCTCTCCAACTTATTGGACCCTCGCTTCCGGCACAAAATGGGGGCATTTTTTACGCCCACTGAGAGGGAGGACAAACTGACCTACTACAGAGACATCCCACGTAGTCAGTTGGGCGATGTCTATCTGCGCCATGGCCCATACTCCCGCAGGTCTGACTCGGGGGGAAGTCTGCGATCACCTTCCACTGCCATGGCTGCTGGGGGGGTGGAAGGAGCAGCAGCAGCAGCTCCATCAGCAGCAGCCTCAGTCTTCAGTCGCTAGTGAGTAGCTTTCTACACCCGCATAGTGAGTCTACTCATGAGCAGCAGGAAGACCTGGAGCTGGACCTCAAACAGCAGGTCATGTCATACCTTGACATGACCATGCCAACACACCTTCAAGATCCACTGGATTTGCTGGGAAGCCAAACTTGACTTGTGCCCGCAACTAGCAGAGTTTGCCCTGGAAAAGCTGTACTGGCCGGACAGTAGTTGATTTAGATGGCAACTGGGCTGCTCTATATAACGAAGCAAAATGGCAAATTTACCTCACTATATAAGCTATTGCCCCTCAGATTTACACAGGGGCTGCTCTATATTATGCTGCAAAATGGCAAATTAACCTCACAATATAAGCTATTGCAGCTCTATATAAATAAAAATAAATAAATAAAAAAAGGGCCTGTAGAAGCTTATTTAGTATAACAGATAGGGTGACATGTGCTGGTTTGGGATGCCCATATGGGCTAGTGTTTTGGCAGCAGTACAAAAACCAATGCAAAATGCAATAGCTTAATAAAGCTGATGCTGATCAACGCTTATTTAGTATAACAGATGGGGTGCAACATGCAGGTTTGGGATGCCCTGCGGCCTGGTGTATTTAAAGCAGACCAAAACAAATTCAAAATGCAATAACTTAATAAAGCTGAGGCTGTAGATGCTTATTTAGTATAAACAGGTAGGGTGCAAGGTGCAGCTTTGGGGTGCCCTGCGGCCTGGTTAAATGAAAGCAGTCAAAAAGGATGTGCAAACTGAAGTAGCTTAATGAAGCTGATGCTGATCAACGCTTATGTTGTATACCAGATAGGGTGCAAGGTGCAGCTTTGGGGTGCCCTGCGGCCTGGTTTATTAAAATCAGTCAAAAACAAGTGCAAACTGAAGTAGCCTGATCAACGCTTATGTTGTATAAGCTTTAAAGTAGGGTTTAAAATAGCATGTGCCTTGGGATGCCCGTGTGGCCTGTTATATTTCAAGCTGAACAAAAAGTAACAATAATCCAAGTATGAGACATCATTTTGACCTTCTTCACAGCGCCATACTTTGAAAAAAAAAAATTAATTTCATGCCGATCAATCCAAAGGTCAATGCCCCTAACAAAAATAGTGTTCAGGATAAGTTTTCCTTCTGGAAGGACGTAACCTTTAGTTTACATGCTTGGGGTAGGTTATCTTACAAATTGGGATACCCCAGGCAGCAGTGTCATTGAAAGAGACAGATTGTAATGCAGGCCATACGCAAGCAGAGAAACTCAGGCTGCAACAGGCCTATTTAGTTTACATGGTTGGGGTAGGTTATCTTACAAATTGGGATACCCCACTGTATATGAAACCGAATATAAATGCACACCCAAAAGTGGACACTCAGCCTCCAAGAGGCCTGCTTAGTTTAAATAAGAGAGCTGCTTAGTATGGTAGGTAGGTTATGTTATGTTACAGAATGGGATGCCCCAAGCAGACTTGAGATCAGTATATATGCACACAGCAGCAGTGTGTTAGCAGGCTCATACAGGCCAAATTTCTTTAAATAAATGTGCAGCTTACAGTAAATGCAGAGGCTAATGGTATGTTACAGAATGGGATGCCCCAAAGCTGACTTGAGATCAGTATATATGCACACAGCAGCAGTGTGTTAGCAGGCTCATACAGGCCAAATTTCTTTAAATAACTGTGCAGCTTACAGTAAATGCAGAGGCTAATGGTATGTTACAGAATGGGATGCCCCAAGCAGACTTGAGATCAGTATATATGCACACAGCAGCAGTGTGTTAGCAGGCTCATACAGGCCAAATTTCTTTAAATAACTGTGCAGCTTACAGTAAATGCAGAGGCTAATGGTATGTTACAGAATGGGATGCCCCAAAGCTGACTTGAGATCAGTATATATGCACACAGCAGCAGTGTGTTAGCAGGCTCATACAGGCCAAATTTCTTTAAATAACTGTGCAGCTTACAGTAAATGCAGAGGCTAATGGTATGTTACAGAATGGGATGTCCCAAAAACCAGAGAGCACCTGGCAGGCAGCAGTAAGACTATGCACAGCAAAAGTGTCTTTATCATGCCTAATTTCAATTAGAATAGGTGCAAATGGTTAGGTTCTTAAATAGAGGCTGGTGTAGTCACAGAATGGGATGCCCTAAAAACCAGCAGTAAGTACACCTGGCAGGGACAAGTTGTGCTATGCCCAGCAAAAGTGTCTTTATCAGGCCTAATTTCAAATATGATAAGAGCAAATGCTTATATGGTCTTAAACAGAGGCTGCTGTAGTCACAGAATGGGATGCCCCAACAGGAATCGACCTGGCAGGGTCCAGTAGTGCTTTGGCCAGCAAAAGTGTCTTTATCAGGCCTAATTTCAAATATGATAAGAGCAAATGCTTATATGGTCTTAAACAGAGGCTGCTGTAGTCACAGAATGGGATGCCCTGGGCAGGAATGGACCTGGCAGGGTCCAGTAGTGCTTTGGCCAGCAAAAGTGTCTTTATCAGGCCTAATTTCAAATATGATAAGAGCAAATGCTTATATGGTCTTAAACAGAGGCTGCTGTAGTCACAGAATGGGATGCCCCAACAGGAATCGACCTGGCAGGGTCCAGTAGTGCTTTGGCCAGCAAAAGTGTCTTTATCAGGCCTAATTTCAAATATGATAAGAGCATATGCTTATATGGTCTTAAACAGAGGCTGCTGTAGTCACAGAATGGGATGCCCTGGGCAGGAATGGACCTGGCAGGGTCCAGTAGTGCTTTGGCCAGCAAAAGTGTCTTTATCAGGCCTAATTTCAAATATGATAAGAGCAAATGCTTATATGGTCTTAAACAGAGGCTGCTTTAGTCACAGAATGGGATGCCCTGGGCAGGAATGGACCTGGCAGGGTCCAGTAGTGCTTTGGCCAGCAAAAGTGTCTTTATCAGGCCTAATTTCAAATATGATAAGAGCAAATGCTTATATGGTCTTAAACAGAGGCTGCTTTAGTCACAGAATGGGATGCCCTGGGCAGGAATGGACCTGGCAGGGTCCAGTAGTGCTTTGGCCAGCAAAAGTGTCTTTATCAGGCTAATTTCAAATATGATAAGAGCAAATGCTTATATGGTCTTAAACAGAGGCTGCTGTAGTCACAGAATGGGATGCCCCGGGCAGGAATGGACCTGGCAGGGTCCAGTAGTGCTTTGGCCAGCAAAAGTGTCTTTATCAGGCCTAATTTCAAATATGATAAGAGCAAATGCTTATATGGTCTTAAACAGAGGCTGCTGTAGTCACAGAATGGGATGCCCTGGGCAGGAATGGACCTGGCAGGGTCCAGTAGTGCTTTGGCCAGCAAAAGTGTCTTTATCAGGCTAATTTCAAATATGATAAGAGCAAATGCTTATATGGTCTTAAACAGAGGCTGCTGTAGTCACAGAATGGGATGCCCTGGGCAGGAATGGACCTGGCAGGGTCCAGTAGTGCTTTGGCCAGCAAAAGTGTCTTTATCAGGCCTAATTTCAAATATGATAAGAGCAAATGCTTATATGGTCTTAAACAGAGGCTGCTTTAGTCACAGAATGGGATGCCCTGGGCAGGAATGGACCTGGCAGGGTCCAGTAGTGCTTTGGCCAGCAAAAGTGTCTTTATCAGGCTAATTTCAAATATGATAAGAGCAAATGCTTATATGGTCTTAAACAGAGGCTGCTGTAGTCACAGAATGGGATGCCCCAACAGGAATCGACCTGGCAGGGTCCAGTAGTGCTTTGGCCAGCAAAAGTGTCTTTATCAGGCCTAATTTCAAATATGATAAGAGCAAATGCTTATATGGTCTTAAACAGAGGCTGCTGTAGTCACAGAATGGGATGCCCTGGGCAGGAATGGACCTGGCAGGGTCCAGTAGTGCTTTGGCCAGCAAAAGTGTCTTTATCAGGCCTAATTTCAAATATGATAAGAGCAAATGCTTATATGGTCTTAAACAGAGGCTGCTTTAGTCACAGAATGGGATGCCCTGGGCAGGAATGGACCTGGCAGGGTCCAGTAGTGCTTTGGCCAGCAAAAGTGTCTTTATCAGGCTAATTTCAAATATGATAAGAGCAAATGCTTATATGGTCTTAAACAGAGGCTGCTGTAGTCACAGAATGGGATGCCCTGGGCAGGAATGGACCTGGCAGGGTCCAGTAGTGCTTTGGCCAGCAAAAGTGTCTTTATCAGGCTAATTTCAAATATGATAAGAGCAAATGCTTATATGGTCTTAAACAGAGGCTGCTGTAGTCACAGAATGGGATGCCCTGGGCAGGAATGGACCTGGCAGGGTCCAGTAGTGCTTTGGCCAGCAAAAGTGTCTTTATCAGGCCTAATTTCAAATATGATAAGAGCAAATGCTTATATGGTCTTAAACAGAGGCTGCTGTAGTCACAGAATGGGATGCCCTGGGCAGGAATGGACCTGGCAGGGTCCAGTAGTGCTTTGGCCAGCAAAAGTGTCTTTATCAGGCTAATTTCAAATATGATAAGAGCAAATGCTTATATGGTCTTAAACAGAGGCTGCTGTAGTCACAGAATGGGATGCCCTGGGCAGGAATGGACCTGGCAGGGTCCAGTAGTGCTTTGGCCAGCAAAAGTGTCTTTATCAGGCCTAATTTCAAATATGATAAGAGCAAATGCTTATATGGTCTTAAACAGAGGCTGCTTTAGTCACAGAATGGGATGCCCTGGGCAGGAATGGACCTGGCAGGGTCCAGTAGTGCTTTGGCCAGCAAAAGTGTCTTTATCAGGCCTAATTTCAAATATGATAAGAGCAAATGCTTATATGGTCTTAAACAGAGGCTGCTGTAGTCACAGAATGGGATGCCCTGGGCAGGAATGGACCTGGCAGGGTCCAGTAGTGCTTTGGCCAGCAAAAGTGTCTTTATCAGGCCTAATTTCAAATATGATAAGAGCAAATGCTTATATGGTCTTAAACAGAGGCTGCTTTAGTCACAGAATGGGATGCCCTGGGCAGGAATGGACCTGGCAGGGTCCAGTAGTGCTTTGGCCAGCAAAAGTGTCTTTATCAGGCCTAATTTCAAATATGATAAGAGCAAATGCTTATATGGTCTTAAACAGAGGCTGCTTTAGTCACAGAATGGGATGCCCTGGGCAGGAATGGACCTGGCAGGGTCCAGTAGTGCTTTGGCCAGCAAAAGTGTCTTTATCAGGCCTAATTTCAAATATGATAAGAGCAAATGCTTATATGGTCTTAAACAGAGGCTGCTTTAGTCACAGAATGGGATGCCCTGGGCAGGAATGGACCTGGCAGGGTCCAGTAGTGCTTTGGCCAGCAAAAGTGTCTTTATCAGGCCTAATTTCAAATATGATAAGAGCAAATGCTTATATGGTCTTAAACAGAGGCTGCTGTAGTCACAGAATGGGATGCCCTGGGCAGGAATGGACCTGGCAGGGTCCAGTAGTGCTTTGGCCAGCAAAAGTGTCTTTATCAGGCCTAATTTCAAATATGATAAGAGCAAATGCTTATATGGTCTTAAACAGAGGCTGCTTTAGTCACAGAATGGGATGCCCTGGGCAGGAATGGACCTGGCAGGGTCCAGTAGTGCTTTGGCCAGCAAAAGTGTCTTTATCAGGCCTAATTTCAAATATGATAAGAGCAAATGCTTATATGGTCTTAAACAGAGGCTGCTTTAGTCACAGAATGGGATGCCCTGGGCAGGAATGGACCTGGCAGGGTCCAGTAGTGCTTTGGCCAGCAAAAGTGTCTTTATCAGGCTAATTTCAAATATGATAAGAGCAAATGCTTATATGGTCTTAAACAGAGGCTGCTGTAGTCACAGAATGGGATGCCCCGGGCAGGAATGGACCTGGCAGGGTCCAGTAGTGCTTTGGCCAGCAAAAGTGTCTTTATCAGGCCTAATTTCAAATATGATAAGAGCAAATGCTTATATGGTCTTAAACAGAGGCTGCTGTAGTCACAGAATGGGATGCCCTGGGCAGGAATGGACCTGGCAGGGTCCAGTAGTGCTTTGGCCAGCAAAAGTGTCTTTATCAGGCTAATTTCAAATATGATAAGAGCAAATGCTTATATGGTCTTAAACAGAGGCTGCTGTAGTCACAGAATGGGATGCCCTGGGCAGGAATGGACCTGGCAGGGTCCAGTAGTGCTTTGGCCAGCAAAAGTGTCTTTATCAGGCCTAATTTCAAATATGATAAGAGCAAATGCTTATATGGTCTTAAACAGAGGCTGCTTTAGTCACAGAATGGGATGCCCTGGGCAGGAATGGACCTGGCAGGGTCCAGTAGTGCTTTGGCCAGCAAAAGTGTCTTTATCAGGCTAATTTCAAATATGATAAGAGCAAATGCTTATATGGTCTTAAACAGAGGCTGCTGTAGTCACAGAATGGGATGCCCCAACAGGAATCGACCTGGCAGGGTCCAGTAGTGCTTTGGCCAGCAAAAGTGTCTTTATCAGGCCTAATTTCAAATATGATAAGAGCAAATGCTTATATGGTCTTAAACAGAGGCTGCTGTAGTCACAGAATGGGATGCCCTGGGCAGGAATGGACCTGGCAGGGTCCAGTAGTGCTTTGGCCAGCAAAAGTGTCTTTATCAGGCCTAATTTCAAATATGATAAGAGCAAATGCTTATATGGTCTTAAACAGAGGCTGCTTTAGTCACAGAATGGGATGCCCTGGGCAGGAATGGACCTGGCAGGGTCCAGTAGTGCTTTGGCCAGCAAAAGTGTCTTTATCAGGCTAATTTCAAATATGATAAGAGCAAATGCTTATATGGTCTTAAACAGAGGCTGCTGTAGTCACAGAATGGGATGCCCTGGGCAGGAATGGACCTGGCAGGGTCCAGTAGTGCTTTGGCCAGCAAAAGTGTCTTTATCAGGCTAATTTCAAATATGATAAGAGCAAATGCTTATATGGTCTTAAACAGAGGCTGCTGTAGTCACAGAATGGGATGCCCTGGGCAGGAATGGACCTGGCAGGGTCCAGTAGTGCTTTGGCCAGCAAAAGTGTCTTTATCAGGCCTAATTTCAAATATGATAAGAGCAAATGCTTATATGGTCTTAAACAGAGGCTGCTTTAGTCACAGAATGGGATGCCCTGGGCAGGAATGGACCTGGCAGGGTCCAGTAGTGCTTTGGCCAGCAAAAGTGTCTTTATCAGGCTAATTTCAAATATGATAAGAGCAAATGCTTATATGGTCTTAAACAGAGGCTGCTGTAGTCACAGAATGGGATGCCCTGGGCAGGAATGGACCTGGCAGGGTCCAGTAGTGCTTTGGCCAGCAAAAGTGTCTTTATCAGGCTAATTTCAAATATGATAAGAGCAAATGCTTATATGGTCTTAAACAGAGGCTGCTGTAGTCACAGAATGGGATGCCCTGGGCAGGAATGGACCTGGCAGGGTCCAGTAGTGCTTTGGCCAGCAAAAGTGTCTTTATCAGGCCTAATTTCAAATATGATAAGAGCAAATGCTTATATGGTCTTAAACAGAGGCTGCTTTAGTCACAGAATGGGATGCCTCACAGCAGACTTAAGATCAGTTCAGTATATATGCACAGTTAGTTACTATAAGCAGCCTGAAAACGCTAACAAAGGCTGGATGAAAAAAAAAAAATCTCCCTGTCAGCCAGCTCCGTTTTTCCTACCTTTCCCTGGCTTTCTGTCTCCTGTCTGTCTCCTGTCTGTCTCCTGCCTGTCTCCTGCCTGTCTCCAGCCTGTCCCTGTCTGTCCCTGTCTCCAGCCTGTCTAACTGCCTCAGCTACACAGCGTTCTGTCTGTCACGAATGCAATAGAGAAATGAGGAAAAGCAAGATGGCCGCCGTTAAATACCGCTGTGTGACGTCACCGGGCTTGCTGGCTGCTGATAGGCTGCATGTGACTGCCCCAGCTTGCACTGGCGCGGGATACATGTCCAGACATGTCCCGTCCGCCATCTTAGAATGCCTGTAAATGTAAATGAATGGATGTTAAAGGAAAACTTCGAGTGATCGAATCGCGGGGAAATTCGGATTCGATCCGAATCGAATTTTTCCTGAAATTCGGATCGAATCCGGGTTCGTCCGGATCGATTCGCTCATCCCTAGTCGGTAGGTTCCTCTGACACAACCCTGAGTTGGCATGCCCCGAGAGCAGTCCCTGTCCTCCCATTGCCTCTGGCCTACGCCGTTCCCTCCCCCAGCGACGTATCCTATGCTTTGGGTTCAGCTCCACTCTTTAGTGAGGAGGACCATCAGATAGAGGACAGTCAGCAGCTACTGCCCAGCCAAGAAATGGAGGTGGCTTCTTTAGCTAGGCAGACAAATAGTGATGTGGACAGTGTCGTGGGTGCTACGAGCGTTCCAGCTCCTGCGCCAGACACTGTTGACGAATCCACGAACATCAGTGACGTACAGCCACAACTCGGTGATGATGATGATGATGACGATGAAGCCGATCGCACTTGGGAGCCGGGTGATGAAGGGGCTTCATCGTCATCATCAGGAGAAGAGGGGTGCAGGTTGCCCCGGAGTCAGCAGCTGAGGCAGCAAGGTGGTAGCAGTCAGCATGGGGGCACAATTCCAAAGGCTGGAGCCGGCCGGGGCCGGGGCCGGGGTAGAGCACCTGCTGTGCGGCAGTCTACCTTATCGGGAGGTAGTGGAGCAGGGGTTCCTGGAGTTGGCAACAGCAGCAGTGAATCAGTGAGGCCAGGGGGTGGGAAAAGTAGCTACTCGGCAGTGTGGCAGTTTTTCCTGAGGCATCCGCAGGAGGGTAACATGGCCACATGCAAGATATGTAGGCAAAAGGTGAAGCGTGGCCAGGGTCCAAATGTTGGCACCACGGCCCTGCGTCAACATATGATGCGTCACCATAAAACGACCTGGGAGAACCGAGGCTCCCAAGGGGTGGTCCAGTCTGCTTCCTCACCAAGTGAGCTCCCAATTTCTGCCAGCCAAGGCTCCAGCACCTCAGCCGAAGGCAGCTGTGCGTCATACCCATCCTCTGTCGCTCCTGCTCCTCCTCCTCCAAGTCATGCATCCCGCCAGCAATCCATCAGCGAAGCCATGTCCAAGAGACAGCAGTATGCGCCCACTCATCCTACGGCGCAGAAGCTGAATGTGCTCCTGTCCAAGTTGCTGGTGCTGCAGTCGCTCCCTTTTCAGGTGGTGGAATCTGCACCTTTCAGAGAACTGATGGCTTGTGCCGAGCCGAGGTGGAGAGTCCCAAGCCGTCATTTCTTTGCCAAGAAGGCAGTACCAGCGCTGCACACTTTTGTTGAACAGAAGGTGGGCCAGTCCTTGGGCCTGTCGGTGTGTAGCAAAATACATGGCAGCGCCGACATCTGGAGCTGTAACTACGGTCAGGGGCAGTACATGTCGTTTACGGCCCACTGGGTGAATGTGGTCCCTTTGCAGCAGCAACTTGGACAGGTCACGCCGCTTCGGCCTCCGCGCTCTCTGCCCATTGGGCCTGTGACACCGTGCGACTCGGCCTCCTCATCCTCCGCCATCTCCTCACCCTCCACTGTAGGCTCAAGTCTCAGTGCCCCTCCAGTCTACCATGTGTGCAGGGCACGGAGGTGTCACGCAGTGCTTCACATGGTTTGTCTTGGCGAACGAAGTCACACAGGGGAGGAACTGCTTAAATGTATTCATCAGGAAATCCAAACATGGCTTACTCCGAGAAAACTTAAAATGGGAATCATGGTTACCGACAATGGGAAGAACATTTTGTCTGCGCTGCGCCAAGGAAGCCTGACCCATGCCCCCTGCATGGCTCACGTCTTCAATCTGGTTGTCAAGCGGTTTCTGAAGTGTTCCCCCCATCTGCAGGACATCCTAACAACTTCACGGAAACTTTGCATGCACTTCAGCCACTCCTACACCGCCAAACACACCCTTCTTGAGCTACAGCGTCAGAATGGTATCCCCCAACATAGTCTGATTTGCGATGTTTCCACCCGTTGGAATTCCACCCTTCACATGTTGGACCGATTATATGAACAGAGAAAAGCCATCACGGATTTCCTGATGATCCAAGCAGATAGGGGGACTCCCCTGTGTAACTTCAATGTCAACCAGTGGCAGCTCATACGTGACACCTGCCGTTTGCTCAGGCCCTTTGAGGAAGCCACTTTATTTGTCAGTCGGCAGGATTACGGGATGAACGACGTGATTCCACTGCTTCATGTACTACAGCACATGTTGGAAACCATGGCTGGTCAGGGCACTGGAGACATGGCGTTTACATCTTACGGCCACATGAACCTCGTTGGAGCTGAACTGGAGGAGGAGGAGGAGGAAGAGGAGGAGGAGGAGTTGCCCAGCGAAACACAGTTTAGGCTTGGCGAAATGGCTGGTTTATCTAGTCAGCGGACAGGAGAGGAGGAGCAGGAGCAGCCAGAGGAGCTAGAGGTTTTTGAGGAAGGAGAGACAGAGGACCCGGGCACACCGTGGCAGTATGCAGTGGAGATGGAGACAGGTAGTCCATCCGAGTCACTTGCGCAAATGGCACGAAGCATGCTCACATGCTTGCGTAGTGACCCCAGAATTGTTTCCATCTGTCGGCGGGATGACTTCTGGCTGTCCACCTTATTGGACCCTCGCTTCTGGCACAAAATGGGGGCATTTTTTAAACCCACCGAGAGGGAGGACAAACTCAACTACTACAAAGACATTCTACGTAGGCAGTTGGCCGATGCCTATCTGCGCCATGGTCCATACTCTCGCAGGTCTGACTCGAGGGGACCTCTGCGCTCACCTTCCACTGCCATGGCCGCTGGGGGGGTTGGCAGCAGCAGCAGCAGAAGCTCCATCAGCAGCAGCAGCCTCAGTCTTCAGTCGCTAATGAGTAGCTTTCTACACCCGCATAGTGAGGCTACTCATGAGCAGCAGGAAGACCTGGAGCAGGACCTGAACCAGCAGGTCATGTCATACTTTGACATGACCATGCCAACACACCTTGAGGATCCGCTGGACTTCTGGGCAGCCAAACTTGATTTGTGGCCGCAACTAGCAGAGTTTGCCCTGGAAAAGCTGTCCTGCCCGGCAAGTAGCGTGCCATCTGAGCGGGTGTTTAGTGCGGCGGGGGCCATAGTTACGGCGAGGAGAACTCGTCTGTCAACTAAAAATGTGGAGAGACTCACCTTTGTCAAAATGAATCAGGGATGGATCAGCCAGGATTTCCACCCACCAATGCCTGATGCATGCGACTAGATTCAGCATGGTGCCACGTTTTACACTTTCCAAATGGTGCAAAACATATTTATGTCTTTAGGCCATTTTTTGGGCTCCTGCTGCTGCTGCTGCCAACTTCTGCCAACTCCAGGGTGTGATTCATCCAATTGTTGGGCTCCTGAAGCCAACTCCAGTGTATATTTGGGCTCCTGCTGCTGCTACTGTCAACTCCTGCCAACTCCAGGGTGTGATTCATCCAATTTTTGGGCTCCTGAAGCCAACTCCAGTGTATATTTGGGCTCCTGCTGCTGCTGCTGCCAACTTCTGCCAACTCCAGGGTGTGATTCATCCAATTTTTGGGCTCCTGAAGCCAACTCCAGTGTATATTTGGGCTCCTGCTGCTGCTGCTGCCAACTCCTGCCAACTCCAGGGTGTGATTCATCCAATTTTTGGGCTCCTGAGGCCAACTCCAGTGTATATTTGGGCTCCTGCTGCTGCTGCTGCCAACTTCTGCCAACTCCAGGGTGTGATTCATCCAATTTTTGGGCTCCTGAGGCCAACTCCAGTGTATATTTGGGCTCCTGCTGCTGCTGCTGCCAACTTCTGCCAACTCCAGGGTGTGATTCATCCAATTTTTGGGCTCCTGAGGCCAACTCCAGTGTATATTTGGGCTCCTGCTGCTGCTACTGTCAACTCCTGCCAACTCCAGGGTGTGATTCATCCAATTTTTGGGCTCCTGAGGCCAACTCCAGTGTATATTTGGGCTCCTGCTGCTGCTGCTGCTGCTGCCAACTTCTGCCAACTCCAGGGTGTGATTCATCCAATTTTTGGGCTCCTGAGGCCAACTCCAGTGTATATTTGGGCTCCTGCTGCTGCTACTGTCAACTCCTGCCAACTCCAGGGTGTGATTCATCCAATTTTTGGGCTCCTGAGGCCAACTCCAGTGTATATTTGGGCTCCTGCTGCTGCTGCTGCCAACTTCTGCCAACTCCAGGGTGTGATTCATCCAATTTTTGGGCTCCTGAGGCCAACTCCAGTGTATATTTGGGCTCCTGCTGCTGCTGCTGCCAACTTCTGCCAACTCCAGGGTGTGATTCATCCAATTTTTGGGCTCCTGAGGCCAACTCCAGTGTATATTTGGGCTCCTGCTGCTGCTACTGTCAACTCCTGCCAACTCCAGGGTGTGATTCATCCAATTTTTGGGCTCCTGAGGCCAACTCCAGTGTATATTTGGGCTCCTGCTGCTGCTGCTGCCAACTTCTGCCAACTCCAGGGTGTGATTCATCCAATTTTTGGGCTCCTGAGGCCAACTCCAGTGTATATTTGGGCTCCTGCTGCTGCTACTGTCAACTCCTGCCAACTCCAGGGTGTGATTCATCCAATTTTTGGGCTCCTGAGGCCAACTCCAGTGTATATTTGGGCTCCTGCTGCTGCTGCTGTCAACTCCTGCCAACTCCAGGGTGTGATTCATCCAATTTTTGGGCTCCTGAAGCCAACTCCAGTGTATATTTGGGCTCCTGCTGCTGCTACTGTCAACTCCTGCCAACTCCAGGGTGTGATTCATCCAATTTTTGGGCTCCTGAAGCCAACTCCAGTGTATATTTGGGCTCCTGCTGCTGCTGCTGCCAACTTCTGCCAACTCCAGGGTGTGATTCATCCAATTTTTGGGCTCCTGAGGCCAACTCCAGTGTATATTTGGGCTCCTGCTGCTGCTGCTGCCAACTTCTGCCAACTCCAGGGTGTGATTCATCCAATTTTTGGGCTCCTGAAGCCAACTCCAGTGTATATTTGGGCTCCTGCTGCTGCTGGTGTCAACTCCTGCCAACTCCAGGGTGTGATTCATCCAATTTTTGGGCTCCTGAAGCCAACTCCAGTGTATATTTGGGCTCCTGCTGCTGCTACTGTCAACTCCTGCCAACTCCAGGGTGTGATTCATCCAATTTTTGGGCTCCTGAGGCCAACTCCAGTGTATATTTGGGCTCCTGCTGCTGCTGCCAACTTCTGCCAACTCCAGGGTGTGATTCATCCAATTTTTGGGCTCCTGAGGCCAACTCCAGTGTATATTTGGGCTCCTGCTGCTGCTACTGTCAACTCCTGCCAACTCCAGGGTGTGATTCATCCAATTTTTGGGCTCCTGAGGCCAACTCCAGTGTATATTTGGGCTCCTGCTGCTGCTGCTGCCAACTTCTGCCAACTCCAGGGTGTGATTCATCCAATTTTTGGGCTCCTGAGGCCAACTCCAGTGTATATTTGGGCTCCTGCTGCTGCTGCTGCCAACTTCTGCCAACTCCAGGGTGTGATTCATCCAATTTTTGGGCTCCTGAGGCCAACTCCAGTGTATATTTGGGCTCCTGCTGCTGCTACTGTCAACTCCTGCCAACTCCAGGGTGTGATTCATCCAATTTTTGGGCTCCTGAGGCCAACTCCAGTGTATATTTGGGCTCCTGCTGCTGCTGCTGCCAACTTCTGCCAACTCCAGGGTGTGATTCATCCAATTTTTGGGCTCCTGAGGCCAACTCCAGTGTATATTTGGGCTCCTGCTGCTGCTACTGTCAACTCCTGCCAACTCCAGGGTGTGATTCATCCAATTTTTGGGCTCCTGAGGCCAACTCCAGTGTATATTTGGGCTCCTGCTGCTGCTGCTGCCAACTTCTGCCAACTCCAGGGTGTGATTCATCCAATTTTTGGGCTCCTGAGGCCAACTCCAGTGTATATTTGGGCTCCTGCTGCTGCTGCTGCCAACTTCTGCCAACTCCAGGGTGTGATTCATCCAATTTTTGGGCTCCTGAGGCCAACTCCAGTGTATATTTGGGCTCCTGCTGCTGCTACTGTCAACTCCTGCCAACTCCAGGGTGTGATTCATCCAATTTTTGGGCTCCTGAGGCCAACTCCAGTGTATATTTGGGCTCCTGCTGCTGCTGCTGCCAACTTCTGCCAACTCCAGGGTGTGATTCATCCAATTTTTGGGCTCCTGAGGCCAACTCCAGTGTATATTTGGGCTCCTGCTGCTGCTACTGTCAACTCCTGCCAACTCCAGGGTGTGATTCATCCAATTTTTGGGCTCCTGAGGCCAACTCCAGTGTATATTTGGGCTCCTGCTGCTGCTGCTGCCAACTTCTGCCAACTCCAGGGTGTGATTCATCCAATTTTTGGGCTCCTGAAGCCAACTCCAGTGTATATTTGGGCTCCTGCTGCTGCTGCTGCTGCCAACTTCTGCCAACTCCAGGGTGTGATTCATCCAATTTTTGGGCTCCTGAGGCCAACTCCAGTGTATATTTGGGCTCCTTCTGCCCCTCATAGTGATGCCACTTCAACTCTCTGCAATTGTGCCGCTCTGCGATTCTATTAGCGATGCCTCTGATCTGCATGTGATATTTCTTCAAAGTATTATTTAACTAACCCAGCACGCATCCTGTGCGTGTTACAGCAAGGCTGAATGGTTTACAACCCTATTGAGGCTGTAGGAGGCTCAGAAATAGCCGTTTTTAATAGCGATTCGTCGCGAATTTATTCGGGTCGAAACGATTTTTGTCGGAAAATTCGGCGAATCAGTCGAATCGAATTTTTCAAAAGTTCGCTCATCTCTAGAGGTCACACAAAATCCATTGAAATGTATAGGAGAGCGACAGGTAGCGACAGGTAATACCGGGCGCTCTCGAAGCCAGAGCGCCGGCGCTGTTAGAGTCGCTCACCAGAAACGCTTTGATAAATGTGGTATTGTGTATAACACCCGGCGTTCACCAGAGACTGCCTGCCGCTACGAGGCGCTACCTGCCACTATCCCTTGATGAATAAACCCCAAAGTCTCCGGTGTCCGATTTATGGGATGTTTAGAGGACAGAAAAGCATGCGCAAATGTGACAATTAGAAGAGTGAATTTCCTCCAGCAAATAGGACGAGTAAATTGCTGATTCCAATGAGTAATAGTCTTATTCCATTCCAAAAACACATGGCGGCAGCGTCCGGCATGTCTTTGAACAATGAAAGTGTCAGCCGCAAGTTCTTTTTAGGGACTGAAACTTTTTTATGTTTTTGTTTTAAAAAAATTGATAAAATGTTGTGAAATATCACAAAAATTAAAACAACAAAAATGTGAATATTGGCGCGCTTAGATCCGCTCCCGCCCCTTCGTCCAAGAGCTCGTTTAAAGCGAGCTTATCCGAGCGCACTGGCGGCCACATCCCTCGCTACCCTTTATCAGGGAGCGCGCCCACGCTGGTCATTCACAAATGGCTGCCGCAGGCACGCGTTCTGCTGAAGGGATAGCGAGGATGTGGGCACTGCTCACACATGCGCCGTTGGACCAGGAAAGAAGGTGAGTTTTCGGGCGACCTGAGGGGTTACACACAGCGGGGCATCCCGATTCTGGAGCGAGTATAGTCTCCACGGTGGGTTTTGGTCCACTTTAACATGCAAACCAAAAAGGCGAGGGAGGGTTAAAGAGAACATCTGGGACAAAACTTTGGGTGAAAAATGTTAAGGGGTAACTTGAATCAGAATATCCCCCAAAAAACGGAGAACAAAGGTTCTGCAGAGAATACACTTGGAAATGACAAATAGAGCTTCACAGAAAACACAGAAGCTGGAGAGATCAAATCCGTAAAGGAAGGGGGAGAAACATGGGGGACCATCGGGAGCAGTTTAAGAGGAACTTCGAGTTCCAGTCCTTGGGGCATCCCGAATTGGGATGCCCCGCTGTGTGAAACCCCCCTGAACCCCAGAAACACTCACCCTCTCCCGGAGCCCTCACTGCGTCTGTGCGCTCCGGCCGCATCTCCGCTCACCTCTAGCCATGCGTGCACCCGCACCCGGCCTTCCTGCACGGGCGGCGCAGTCATGCCACACAGCTGCAAGGTGGATGCGGCTGGTGGAGCCGCTTGGCTACTTAGCCATCTAGGCGGCTTAACGGTCAGCGGTGCCGAAGGGAGCCGAGTGACAGTGAGCGGTGAGTGAAATGAGGCGTCTTGGAGGGGTGAGGCATCCCGATTCGGGATGCTGCTGCAGAGAGGAACATCACACAGAAAAGTGAAATTCATGTGTGTTGTTCCTCTTTAAGCACTTAGCCCGCCAAATGTGCAGGGGGCGGGGCCATTTGTACTCCAAAAGGCACAAATTGGCGCAAAAAGAGACAATTCGTGCTTCTCCCGCGCTTGCCATTAGGTGCGATTCGCACATTCGCCTGACATGCGCACGCAGCCATGAATCATGCGCCTAGGCTCATGCGGAATTGTTTGCGCTCCACCTGAGCATTTTTAAGCACCAACTTTTGTGTTTACTAGAAACTTAAAGTGGACCCATCACACACTGATTATCTACCCCTGGGCTATCCTGAAGTGGGATGCCCAGCTGTGTGGAACCCCCTGGGTTGTCGGTAAAACCACCTTTCCTGGCGAGTGTGGCCTTTTTTTTCCAGAAACCAGGCTACCACCAAGCTTTACGCAGGGGCCCGAGTTACTCGGATGGGGTGGGGAGACCAGTATGGGTTTTGATGATTTAAAGTGTAAAAAAAGCCCTAAGGGGCTGGGCCTGGAATCTAAAGGATTACAGGGATGGCCTTTCCATGGAGCATCCCAAATCGCCTCCCTTTCCCTCTGTGGCTCCCTCGACGCTATAAACATACCTCTCAAGTGTCCCTGATTTGGAGGGTTGTTCCTCTTGTGAGTCCATGTCCCCCTGTCCCTCATTGTTCTCATTTGTCCCTCTTTGAGCTGTAAAATTCAGATCTGCATCAATAAATGATTCATTTGCCTATTTAAATTGTTTATATTATAACTGTTACATCCTATCTCCTATCCATCCCTCAATGAGGGGATATGGCTTCTCCTATCCATCCCTCAATGAGGGGATATGGCTTCTCCTATCTATCCCTCAATGAGGGGATATGGCTTCTCCTATCTATCCCTCAATGAGGGGACGTGGCTTCTCCTATCCATCCCTCAATGAGGGGATATGGCTTCTCCTATCTATCCCTCAATGAGGGGACGTGGCTTCTCCTATCTATCCCTCAATGAGGGGACGTGGCTTCTCCTATCCATCCCTCAATGAGGGGATATGGCTTCTCCTATCTATCCCTCAATGAGGGGGTGTGGCTTCTCCTATCTATCCCTCAATGAGGGGACGTGGCTTCTCCTATCCATCCCTCAATGAGGGGATATGGCTTCTCCTATCCATCCCTCAATGAGGGGACGTGGCTTCTCCTATCCATCCCTCAATGAGGGTGTGTGGCTTCTCCTATCCATCCCTCAATGAGGGGACGTGGCTTCTCCTATCCATCCCTCAATGAGGGGACGTGGCTTCTCCTATCCATCCCTCAATGAGGGTGTGTGGCTTCTCCTATCCATCCCTCAATGAGGGGACGTGGCTTCTCCTATCCATCCCTCAATGAGGGGACGTGGCTTCTCCTATCTATCCCTCAATGAGGGGACTTGGCTTCTCCTATCCATCCTCCAATGAGGGGATGTGGCTTCTCCTATCTATCCCTCAATGAGGGGACGTGGCTTCTCCTATCCATCCCTCAATGAGGGGACGTGGCTTCTCCTATCCATCCTCCAATGAGGGGATGTGGCTTCTCCTATCTATCCCTCAATGAGGGGACGTGGCTTCTCCTATCCATCCCTCAATGAGGGGACGTGGCTTCTCCTATCCATCCTCCAATGAGGGGACGTGGCTTCTCCTATCCATCCTCCAATGAGGGGATGTGGCTTCTCCTATCTATCCCTCAATGAGGGGACGTGGCTTCTCCTATCCATCCTCCAATGAGGGACGCGGCTTCTCCTATCCATCCCTCAATGAGGGGACGTGGCTTCTCCTATCCATCCCTCAATGAGGGGACGTGGCTTCTCCTATCTATCCCTCAATGAGGGGACATGGCTTCTCCTATCCATCCCTCAATGAGGGTGTGTGGCTTCTCCTATCCATCCCTCAATGAGGGGACGTGGCTTCTCCTATCCATCCTCCAATGAGGGGACGTGGCTTCTCCTATCTATCCCTCAATGAGGGGACGTGGCTTCTCCTATCCATCCCTCAATGAGGGGACGTGGCTTCTCCTATCCATACCTCAATGAGGGGACGTGGCTTCTCCTATCCATCCCTCAATGAGGGGACGTGGCTTCTCCTATCCATCCCTCAATGAGGGGACGTGGCTTCTCCTATCCATCCCTCAATGAGGGGCATGGCTTCTCTTATCCATCCCTCAATGAGGGGACGTGGCTTCTCCTATCCATCCCTCAATGAGGGGCATGGCTTCTCTTATCCATCCCTCAATGAGGGGACGTGGCTTCTCCTATCCATCCTCCAATGAGGGGACGTGGCTTCTCCTATCTATCCCTCAATGAGGGGACGTGGCTTCTCCTATCCATCCCTCAATGAGGGGACGTGGCTTCTCCTATCCATACCTCAATGAGGGGACGTGGCTTCTCCTATCCATCCCTCAATGAGGGGACGTGGCTTCTCCTATCCATCCCTCAATGAGGGGACGTGGCTTCTCCTATCCATCCCTCAATGAGGGGCATAGCTTCTCTTATCCATCCCTCAATGAGGGGACGTGGCTTCTCCTATCCATCCCTCAATGAGGGGCATGGCTTCTCTTATCCATCCCTCAATGAGGGGACGTGGCTTCTCCTATCCATCCCTCAATGAGGGGCATGGCTTCTCTTATCCATCCCTCAATGAGGGGACGTGGCTTCTCCTATCCATCCCTCTATGAGGGGACGTGGCTTCTCCTATCCATCCCTCAATAAGGGGGGGCATGGCCTAATTTAACAAATGTCCCTCTTTCCCAACCTGAAAAGTTGGAAGCTATGGCTGTAAACAATAGGGAGGGAAATCAGCCGCTTCCCCAGCATCTATGGGGTGTGCGCACGCTCCTTCTCCCAGACATTCAGATAGGCTGGGGACAGGGGCGCGCCCATCTGCTGGTGGGGATGTGGCCTCCCGCAGTCCCGATTGCCAAAAACAGAGCCATTTGGCAAACATCCCATATGCACAACAAACAGTTTTGAGTGTACGAGAGCCCGCACATGCCCCTTAGGACTGGGGAAGGATGATTTTGTAAGGGCGATCTGGGGGTTCTCACACAGCGGGGCATCCCAAATCAGGATGAGCCAGGGGCGAGGAACTAAACCCAGGTCTTGTTTTTAGATGGTCGAATATAAGTGCAAATGTTTGACTAAACCAAAATGGTTGCATGAACCTTGTCCCAACCAGATGGTTAAATGAAGCTTGTCCCAACCAGATGGTTAAATGAAGCTTGTCCCAACCAGATGGTTACATGAAGCTTGTCCCAACCAGATGGTTACATGAACCTTATCCCAACCAAATGGTTAAATGAACCTTGTCCCAACCAAATGGTTAAATGAACCTTGTCCCAACCAAATGGTTAAATGAACCTTGTCCCAACCAAATGGTTACATGAACTTTGTCCCAACCAAATGGTTACATGAACTTTGTCCCAACCAAATGGTTAAATGAACCTTGTCCCAACCAAATGGTTACATGAACTTTGTTCCAACCAAATGGTTAAATGAACCTTGTCCCAACCAAATGGTTACATGAACCTTGTCCCAACCAAATGGTTACATGAACCTTGTCCCAACCAAATGGTTAAATGAACCTTGTCCCAACCAAATGGTTACATGAACCTTGTCCCAACCAAATGGTTAAATGAACCTTGTCCCAACCAAATGGTTACATGAACCTTGTCCCAACCAAATGGTTAAATGAACCTTGTCCCAACCAAATGGTTACATGAACCTTGTCCCAACCAAATGGTTAAATGAACCTTGTCCCAACCAAATGGTTACATGAACCTTGTCCCAACCAAATGGTTACATGAACCTTGTCCCAACCAAATGGTTACATGAACCTTGTCCCAACCAAATGGTTACATGAACCTTGTCCCAACCAAATGGTTAAATGAACCTTGTCCCAACCAAATGGTTACATGAACCTTGTCCCAACCAAATGGTTAAATGAACCTTGTCCCAACCAAATGGTTACATGAACCTTGTCCCAACCAAATGGTTACATGAACCTTGTCCCAACCAAATGGTTACATGAACCTTGTCCCAACCAAATGGTTAGATAAACCTTGTCCCAACCAAATGGTTACATGAAGCTTGTCCCAACAAAATAGTTAAATGAACCTTGTCCCAACCAAATGGTTAAATTAACCTTGTCCCAACCAAATGGTTAAATTAACCTTGTCCCAACCAAATGGTTAAATTAAACTTGTCCCAACCAAATGGTTACATGAACCTTGTCCCAACCAAATGGTTACATGAACATTGTCCCAACCAAATGGTTACATGGACCTTGTCCCAACCAAATGGTTAGATAATCCTTATCCCAACCAAATGGTTAAGTGAACCTTGTCCCAACCAAATGGTTACATGAACCTTGTCCCAACCAAATGGTTACATGAACCTTGTCCCAACCAAATGGTTACATGAACCTTGTCCCAACCAAATGGTTAAATGAACCTTGTCCCAACCAAATGGTTAACTGAACCTTGTCCCAACCAAATGGTTACATGAACCTTGTCCCAACCAAATGGTTACATGAACCTTGTCCCAACCAAATGGTTAAATGAACCTTGTCCCAACCAAATGGTTAAATGAACCTTGTCCCAACCAAATGGTTACATAAACCTTGCCTCAACCAAATGGTTAAATGAACCTTGTCCCAACCAAATGGTTAAATGAACCTTGTCCCAAACAAATGGTTACATGTACCTTGTCCCAAACAAATGGTTACATGAACCTTGTCCCAACCAAATGGTTAAATGAACCTTGTCCCAACCAAATGGTTACATGAACCTTGTCCCAACCAAATGGTTAAATGAACCTTGTTCCAACCAAATGGTTAGATAAACCTTGTCCCAACCAAATGGTTACATGAAGCTTGTCCCAACAAAATAGTTAAATGAACCTTGTCCCAACCAAATGGTTAAATTAACCTTGTCCCAACCAAATGGTTAAATCAAACTTGTCCCAGCCAAATGGTTACATGAACCTTGTCCCAACCAAATGGTTACATGGACCTTGTCCCAACCAAATGGTTAGATAATCCTTATCCCAACCAAATGGTTAAGTGAACCTTGTCCCAACCAAATGGTTACATGAACCTTGTCCCAACCAAATGGTTACATGAACCTTGTCCCAACCAAATGGTTACATGAACCTTGTCCCAACCAAATGGTTACATGAACCTTGTCCCAACCAAATGGTTACATGAACCTTGTCCCAGCCAAATGGTTACATGAACCTTGTCCCAGCCAAATGGTTAAATGAACCTTGTCCCAACCAAATGGTTACATGAACCTTGTCCCAACCAAATGGTTACATAAACCTTGTCCCAACCAAATGGTTACATGAACCTTGTCCCAACCAAATGGTTAAATGAACCTTGTCCCAACCAAATGGTCAAATGAACCTTGTCCCAACCAAATGGTTACATGAACCTTGCCTCAACCAAATGGTTAAATGAACCTTGTCCCAAACAAATGGTTACATGAACCTTGTCCCAACCAAATGGTTACATGAACCTTGTCCCAACCAAATGGTTAAATGAACCTTGTCCCAACCAAATGGTTACATGAACCTTGTCCCAACCAAATGGTTAAATGAACCTTGTCCCAACCAAATGGTTAGATAAACCTTGTCCCAACCAAATGGTTACATGAAGCTTGTCCCAACAAAATAGTTAAATGAACCTTGTCCCAACCAAATGGTTAAATTAACCTTGTCCCAACCAAATGGTTAAATTAACCTTGTCCCAACCAAATGGTTAAATTAAACTTGTCCCAGCCAAATGGTTACATGAACCTTGTCCCAACCAAATGGTTAAATGAACCTTGTCCCAACCAAATGGTCAAATTAACCTTGTCCCAACCAAATGGTTACATGAACCTTGTCCCAACCAAATGGTTACATGAACCTTGTCCCAACCAAATGATTACATGAACCTTGTCCCAACCAAATTGTTACATGAACCTTGTCCCAACCAAATGATTACATGAACCTTGTCCCAACCAAATGGTTAAATGAAACTTGTCCCAACCAAATGGTTAAATGAACCTTGTCCCAGCCAAATGGTTAAATGAACCTTGTCCCAACCAAATGGTTAAATGAACCTTGTCCCAACCAAATGGTTACATGAACCTTGTCCCAACCAAATGGTTAAATGAACCTTGTCCCAACCAAATGGTTACATGAACCTTGTCCCAACCAAATGGTTACATGAACCTTGTCCCAGCCAAATGGTTACATGAACCTTGTACCAAACAAATGGTTATATGAACATTGTCCCGGTTCTGAAGCTTAAACTTTCTCGCAGCGGCACCACCTGGCACATCTGCCCGCCAGTGATGGGGCATCCTGGGAAATTGTTCCTTATGAATAATGGATGAGCCCGCCTCTCACCTGAGCACCATGTACTAAAAATATTTGGGCAATTTTCATGTCGGGACTTCTCAGCTGGAACGATGTCAGCGCCGCTCAGGAGCCGGAAAGCTGAAGAGCTCTCCAGAGGAGCTTAAATATTTATACAGCTTGCTGCGCGCTCCTGTAACGCCATGGGGAGGGGGTCAGCGGCTTCTGGATGCGTCGGGAGGATCCGGCCATCATATGGAGATCTGATCCTAAGATTGCAGACATTTAATTGGTCCATATAATCGCCCCCCCCCCCCCCCTCCGATCACTTCAAAGAAAGTAATTGGCTGCCATAGAAATCCACACCATCCAAAAACCACACACAGCACTGGCCTGACCTCCCACTCTCTATTCCACATTTACTTTTACTCCTGTCTTTTTTTCTGCATTTCTCCTTCTCTTTTTCACCTTCCACTATCACTCTTCTTTGTATTCGCCCCTTCTCCTTTTTTTTACACCTTCCCTTTATCTCTCTTTACCACATTCCCTTCTTTTCCTTCTGTTTTAAATCTTGCCCTGTCTCTTTTTTTCCACATTCCCTTTTTCTCCTATTTTACACCTTCCACTATCACTCTTTTATGAATTCCCTCCTTCTCTTATACACCTTCCCCCATCTCCATTTTCCACCTTCCTTTATTCTCCTTCTTTTTCACACCTTCCCTCCATCTCTCTTTTGCACATTCCCTCCTTCGATCTTTGGTTAAAAGTTTCCCCCCCATCTCGCTTTTCCATATTTCATTCTTCTCCTTCCCTTTTACACCATCCCCCTCAATCTTTTCTGCATTCCACCCTTCTCCTTTACATCTTCGCCATCTATCATTTCCGCATTCCCCCCTTCCCTTTTACTTTTACACCTTCCCCCATCTCTCTCTTGCATTTCTCCTGATTCTTTATCACCTTCCCCATCACTTTCTTCTCACACCTCCCACTTTTGCTTCTCTTTTACACTGTCCCGTCTCTCGTTTCTACCTTCTCTCCATCTCTCTTTTCCACATTCCTTCTTTCTCCTCTTCTACATCTTCACTCCATCTCTTTTGTTCCACTGTTCCTCCTTCCTCCTTTGTTTTTCACCTTCCCCATCTCTCTTTACCACATTACTTCCTTCTCCGTTTTATACCTTCCCATGTCTCTCATTTACACATTCCCGTCTTCTCTTTCTGTTTTACATCTTCCCCTGTCTTTTTTTTCTCGACATTCCCTTCTTCTCCTTCTAATTAGCACCTTCCATTATCTCTCTTTTTTGTATTCCCTCCTTTTTTATACTTTCCCTCTATCTCTCTTTTCCAAATTCCCTCCTTCTCCTTTTCTTTTACATCTTGACGTTCCAGTAAGTGGGCGGGTGCCAGACAACCACCAATCAGTTACTATTATTTTATATTGTATCCGGGGCCTGCACCACACTTAACCCGGCCCTGTATATAATCTATATGTAGCTATCTGTATTTAGCCTGTAGTCGGAACAGTTACATAGATAATACGGTTGAAATAAGACATATGTCCATCAAGTTCAATCAAGGGTGTTGGGGAAGTTATTTTTATTTTATTTTATAGGTGGTAAGGTAAGTTATTTATTTAATTTTAGGTTTTTTTTACTGATAACCGCTAATAGTAACTGTTAATGTTATTTTCTTCTAAATAAGCCTCTAATCCTTTTTTTTGAAGCTGTCAGCGGTTGATGCTGTAACAAGCTTCTGTGGGAGGCTATTCCATAGATTTATAGTTCTTATGGTAAAAAACAATTGTCGCCTCTGGAGACTGACAGGCTGATTCATTAATAGCGCCAGGTAGCGACAGATGAGCGACTGTAGCGGCATTTTCAGAGCGCCCGCTAGTAGTCGCTGTGCTCAGCCGTGGGTCGCTACTTTATAGCGACTCAGTCGCTGTTGAGTAATGTTGAAGACATTGTGAGGAGTCGCTATTTGACCAGTACAGCGCTGTATGGAAGCGCATGTTAGCGACTGCTCATAGCGACCGACTCACACCATATTCAGCAAAAAAACAGCCTCACAAATCTCTGGCGCTGAAAAAAGCTTCTCTGAAGCCCAGAGCGCAGGAGGCTGTGTGATTAAAGTCTGTTTTTCAGCATCTATCCACCAGTAACAAAGCGGAAACATATGGAATTACATTGTAACAACATTGTAACATGAACACTTTAATGGCAGAGCTGTGATGTCATCTCTGAAGAAATATATAAAAAATGAAAAAATTATGAAAAAACTGCTTATTCAATGTCAGAAGAGGTCACAGAATTATTTGTGATTTTTTGAAAAAAAAAAAAAAATACCCCGTTTAAAGAGAAGAAAAGGTTCATCCATTGAAATGTATGGGAGAGCGACAGGTAGCGAGAGGTCATACCTGGCGCTGTGCAAGGCTGAACGCCGGCGCTGTTCGCTGAGGCTGTGAAAATGATGAATCAGACGCTACATGGCGCTATCCCAGTCGCTAAACAGATTCTGCTTGATAAATGTGTAATTGCGTGCCGTGTCCGGCGTTCACCAGTCGCTACCTGTCGCTACCTCTCATTAACCAGCCGCTACCTGACGCTACCTCTCATTAACCAGCCACTACCTGACGCTATCCCTTCTTAAATAAGGGCCTATATTTCTTTTTTCCAGTCTAAGGGAAGAACACCCTTGTCTTTAGAGAGGATTTTACCTGAAATAGTGTTTCCCATATTTTTTTGTATTGGCCATTTATATATTTATACGTTATAATTTATATATTTTTATATATATATTTATAAGGTAATCATGTCCCCCCTCAGTCGTCTCCTCTCAAGACTAAACAGATTTAATTGTTAAATGTTTCAAGTCTTTTTCAGAAGTTCTAGTTCCACAAAAACATATTTCCCCCCTGGCTGAGCACTGGAATGGGAATTCATATAATAATTAACACACATCCTGTGCATGGAGGATGAGCAGAGAATATTTATTACATTAGCCATACCTCCCAAGTGTCCCTGATTTGGAGGGACTGTCCCTCATTTGAGTCCATGTCCCTCGTTGTTCTCATTTGTCCCTCTTTGAGGTGTAACATGCAGATCTGCAGCAATAAATGATTCATTTGTCTATTCAAAGTGTTTCTATTGTTGTAACTGTTACAATGTATCTCCTATCCATCCCTCAATGAGGGGGCGTGGCTTCCCCTATCCATCCCTGAGGGGGCGTGGCCTTATTTAACAATTGTCCCTTTTTCCTACACTCAGAATTTTAAAGGTATGCATAAGAGGACAAATATTAATAATTGAAGCCATAGGAGTGATGATACAAGCAGGTGGGGGGACTCACCAGTGCTGGTGTACAGCAGAGATGAACACTTTACATTTGCTTTATGCTGTGTATTAGCTTTACATCAGCTTATATATATATATATATATATATATATTGACCAATGTTTCAAGCTGCTGATTGAGACATCTGATAAACTAAGAGGCTGATTCATTACTAGCGCCAGGTATCGGCAGATGAGCGTCTGTATAGCAGCTCTTAAAGCGACCGCTAGTAGACGCTGTGATCTGCTATGGGGCGCTGTAACAGAGCGCCTCAGTCGCTGTAGTAACCTGGCCGGCATTGATGAATGAGATGTATGTTGGGCGCTCTAACAACAGTACAGCATTGCAGGGAGCGAGAGATAGCGCCACCTCAGTGCGACCGACTCTCATCGACTCACACCATATTCAACAAAAAAACAGACTCACAGAGCGTTGACGTTCTAAAGCTGGGCGCTGTAGCATAGAGCTCCAGACGCTGTGTGATTAAAGTCTGTTTTTGAACACATATCCACAAGCAACAAAGCGAAAACACATGGAATGACATTGTTATAACACTGTGACATTAACACTTTAGTGCCAGACCTGTAATGACAAATCTGTATATAAATATAAATAACTAAAAAGTTTTCAAAAATGACTCTTTCTAGGCCAGTAAAGGTCACATGATGATTTGAGAGAAAAAAAAAACCCTGCTTAAACAGAAGAAAAGGAACATCCATTGAAATGTATGGGAGAGTGACAGGTAGCAGCAGGTAATACCAGGCTCTCTGGAAGCTAGAGCCCCGACGCTATACACTGAGCCGCCTGTGATGATGAAATATACGCTACATGGCGCTGTTAGAGTCGCTCGCCAGAAACGCTTTCATAAATGTGGTTGCCCGGTGTTCACCAGACGCTGCCTGCTGCTACGAGGCGCTACCTGGCGCTAGAGCTTCACGAATAAACCCCTAACTGTTCATTCCACTGCACCATGTTGTCCAGCGTTATCAGCAGCAAGACCACCATCATAGATTTGCCGGCCACATGCTACCTTAAGAACCCGCTGCTCATTAGCCGTCCTTTAAAATCCAGGCTTACCCTCCTTACCATACCTCCCAAGTGTCCCTGATTTGGAGGGACTGTCCCTCTTTTGAGTCCATGTCCCCCTGTCCCTCTTTGAGGTGTAACATGCAGATCTGCAGCAATAAATCATTCATCTGACTATTCAAGTGTTTCTATTGTTGTAACTGTTACAATGTATCTCCTATCCATCCTTCAATGAGGGGGCGTGGCTTCATCCATCCCTCAATGATGGGGCGTGGCTTCTCCTATCCATCCCTCAATGATGGAGCGTGGCTTCTCCTATCCATCCCTCAATGAGGGGGCGTGGCTTCTCCTATCCATCCTTCAATGAGGGGATGTGGCGTCATTTACATATTGTCCCTCTTTGAGGTGTAACATGCAGATTAGAGATGAGCGAACTTCTTGAAAGTTCGATTCGGGCGATTCGCCGAATTTCCCCAAGAAATTCGGGTTCGCCCGAATCGAACTTTCACGAATCGCTCATCTGAAAAAAAAAATGCCGGCATGGTGGGAGCGGGCAGGCCGGCTACGCTGACAGGCGTAGCCGGCCTGTCCGCTCCCACCATGTCGGCATTTGTTTAAAAAGCAAACACTTACCTGCATGGTCGGAGCGTGGAGGCCAGCGCCGCTCTCAGACGCCCTCTGATGACGCGTCCTCTGATGACAGCTGAGAGCGGCGCCGGCCTCCACGCTCCGGCACCGCTCTCAGCTGTCATCAGAGGACGTGTCATCAGAGGACGTGTCATCAGAGGACGCCGGCCTCCGCCGCCCGCTGACAGCGTAGTCGGCCTGCCCGCTCCCACCATTTTTTTTTTTTATTTCAGGGAAAATTCGACATTCGGCATGAACCAAAAAAAATTTGAGTTCATGCCAAATCGAATTTTCCCTGAAATTCGGAGCGAATTCCGGTTCGTCCGAACCGGTTCGCTCATCCCTAATGCAGATCTGCAGTAGAGATGAGCGAGTAGTGAAATATTCGAAATTTCGAATTTCGATTCGAATAGACCGCGTTACTCGACTACTCGACCGAATATCGAATCCCATTATAGTCTATGGGAAAAAAATGCTCGCCACTTGGAAATCTCAATTCGACCACTTGGAGGTCACCAAGTCCACCCTGAAACATCAGAAAATGATGCCAACACTGCTGGAATGCAACTGGGACAGCAGGGGAAGCATGTCTGGGTGCATATAACGCGCCCAAGTCGCACTATTACGCCACTATCACAGCCTCTCAACAATACACTCCAAACACAATATTACTTCTACGTAAAGTGAGACAAGACAAGGAAACCTTCTTTCCTCTACATTGCCATGGACCCCAAGCCAAACTGTACAAAAAAGAACAAAATTCTGCACCCCTTAAAATCACGTTGCCTAATGACAACCACAGATGGCATAGGCAAGGGGGAAAATAAATAGACCCCACCCCTAATTGTCATTGTGTGTGTGTGTGTGTGTGTGTGTGTGTGTGTGTGTGTGTGTGAGATGTGGTCAGACATGTCCTCTTGTGTCATTGTGTCACCCCAGCAGTAAGGGAAGCTTAAAGGAGGAGGTTTGTTACAGTGTGTCACCCCAGCAGTAAGGGAAGCTTACAGGAGGAGGTTTGTTACAGTGTGTCACCCCAGCAGTAAGGGAAGCTTACAGGAGGAGGTTTGTTACAGTGTGTCACCCCAGCAGTAAGGGAAGCTTACAGGAGGAGGTTTGTTACAGTGTGTCACCCCAGCAGTCAGGGAAGCTTACAGGAGGAGGTTTGTTACAGTGTGTCACCCCAGCAGTAAGGGAAGCTTAGAGCTGAGACCTCTTAAAAATTGTGTGGAGGCCCAAGATCTGAGACCTCTTAAAAATTGTGTGGAGGCCCAAGAGCTGAGACCTTTTAAAAATTGTGTGGAGGCCCAAGAGCTGAGACCTTTTAAAAATTGTGTGGAGTCCCAAGAGCTGAGACCTTTTAAAAATTGTGTGGAGGCCCAAGAGCTGAGACCTCTCAAACATTGTGTGGAGGCCCAAGAGCTGAGACCTTTTAAAAATTGTGTGGAGTCCCAAGAGCTGAGACCTTTTAAAAATTGTGTGGAGGCCCAAGAGCTGAGACCTCTCAAACATTGTGTGGAGGCCCAAGAGCTGAGACCTCTTAAAAATTGTGTGGAGGCCCAAGAGCTGAGACCTCTCAAACATTGTGTGGAGGCCCAAGAGCTGAGACCTCTTAAAAATTGTGTGGAGGCCCAAGAGCTGAGACCTTTTAAAAATTGTGTGGAGTCCCAAGAGCTGAGACCTTTTAAAAATTGTGTGGAGGCCCAAGAGCTGAGACCTCTCAAACATTGTGTGGAGGTCCAAGAGCTGAGACCTCTTAAAAATTGTGTGGAGGCCCAAGAGCTGAGACCTCTCAAACATTGTGTGGAGGCCCAAGAGCTGAGACCTCTTAAAAATTGTGTGGAGGCCCAAGAGCTGAGACCTTTTAAAAATTGTGTGGAGGCCCTAGAGCTGAGACCTCTCAAACATTGTGTGGAGGCCCAAGAGCTGAGACCTCTTAAAAATTGTGTGGAGGCCCAAGAGCTGAGACCTTTTAAAAATTGTGTGGAGGCCCAAGAGCTGAGACCTCTCAAACATTGTGTGGAGGCCCAAGAGCTGAGACCTTTTAAAAATTGTGTGGAGGCCCTAGAGCTGAGACCTCTCAAAAATTGTGTGGAGGCCCAAGAGCTGAGACCTCTCAAACATTGTGTGGAGGCCCAAGAGCTGAGACCTCTCAAACATTGTGTGGAGGCCCAAGAGCTGAGACCTCTCAAACATTGTGTGGAGGCCCAAGAGCTGAGACCTCTCAAACATTGTGTGGAGGCCCAAGAGCTGAGACCTTTTAAAAATTGTGTGGAGGCCCAAGAGCTGAGACCTCTCAAACATTGTGTGGAGGCCCAAGAGCTGAGACCTTTTAAAAATTGTGTGGAGGCCCAAGAGCTGAGACCTTTTAAAATTGTGTGGAGGCCCTAGAGCTGAGACCTCTCAAACATTGTGTGGAGGCCCAAGAGCTGAGACCTTTTAAAAATTGTGTGGAGGCCCAAGAGCTGAGACCTTTTAAAAATTGTGTGGAGGCCCTAGAGCTGAGACCTCTCAAACATTGTGTGGAGGCCCAAGAGCTGAGACCTCTCAAACATTGTGTGGAGGCCCAAGAGCTGAGACCTTTTAAAAATTGTGTGGAGGCCCAAGAGCTGAGACCTTTTAAAAATTGTGTGGAGGCCCTAGAGCTGAGACCTCTCAAACATTGTGTGGAGGCCCAAGAGCTGAGACCTCTCAAACATTGTGTGGAGGCCCAAGAGCTGAGACCTTTTAAAAATTGTGTGGAGGCCCAAGAGCTGAGACCTTTTAAAAATTGTGTGGAGGCCCTAGAGCTGAGACCTCTCAAACATTGTGTGGAGGCCCAAGAGCTGAGACCTCTCAAACATTGTGTGGAGGCCCAAGAGCTGAGACCTTTTAAAAATTGTGTGGAGGCCCAAGAGCTGAGACCTTTTAAAAATTGTGTGGAGGCCCACGAGCTGAGCACTTATTAGTGCTGCAGCTACGGCTGCTTTAGTGAGGGGTAGCTGCTGCTGCTGGAATAGGGACAGAAAGACTTCAGTGGTGTATTACCACCTATATACAAAACTATATACACTCTGCTCAAAACGGCTGCTTTAGTGAGGGGTAGCTGCTGATGCTGGAATAGGGACAGAAAGACTTCAGTGGTGTATTAGCACCTATATACAAAACTATATTTTGCACTACTGTTTTGTGTCCTCTGTGCCAACAAAACACTGTTTTATACACGGTGCGTATAGGCACCATTTCACCTTCTGGCAGTATACGGCTGTATAGCCAGGTGTTTTTCTTAAAAATATTTTTTATATTTGGCACTACTGTTTTGTGTCCTCTTTACCAACAAAACCTTGTTATATACCCGGTGCGTATAGGCACCATTTCACCTTCTGGCAGTATACGGCTGTATAGCCAGGTGTTTTTATTAAAAATATTTTTTATATTTGGCACTACTGTTTTGTGTCCTCTTTACCAACAAAACCTTGTTATATACCCGGTGCGTATAGGCACCATTTCACCTTCTGGCAGTATACGGCTGTATAGCCAGGTGTTTTTCTTAAAAATATTTTTTATATTTGGCACTACTGTTTTGTGTCCTCTTTACCAACAAAACCTTGTTATATACCCGGTGCGTATAGGCACCATTTCACCTTCTGGCAGTATACGGCTGTATAGCCAGGTGTTCTTCTTAAAAATATTTTTATATTTGGCATAACGCGTGGCCAAAAAAGTAAAACGTCTGAAATGCGGAGGGCTAGCGCAAAGGGACGTGGACGAGGACGGGGGCGCGGAAATGCTGGTGGGGGCACAAACCGCGTTGAAGCCAGTGGGGATACAATGCGTGCTGGTGAGGGGCAGCCAGCATTACGCTCATCCAGCTTCCCTGCCTTTATGGGACAGTTATGCGGGGGGCGGGGTACACCTCTGTTAAAGCCTGAGCAGCGTGAACAGGTGGTGCAATGGATGGCCGATAACGCTTCCAGTCACTTGTCCACCACCCAGTCATCCACACAGTCTCACTCTGACCCTCCTTCCTCCCAACCTGGCCAACAGAGTCAGCCCACCCTTGACCCCTCCCAGGACCTCTTTTCGGGTCCTTTTCCAGATGTGCTGCAAGAATCCCAGGAGCTAGCAGAGGAATTTGTTTGTAGTGATGCCCAAACACTTGAGTATCCGCCATCTGCTAGTGATGTGGACCCGGAACCAGCATCTGCTATCATGAGCGATGATGATGAGACGCAGTTGCCATCAAGGGAGGCTGTTGGAATGTCCAGTGGGCAGGAGGAGGAGCAGAGAGAGGAAGTGGAAGAGGAGGTGGTGGACGACGAAATGACCGACCCCACTTGGACAGGGGTGATGTCCAGCGGGGAAAGCAGTGGAGATGCGGTCTGCGCATCACCGAATAAGGCAGCAAGAGGCAGAGGACAGTCCAGAGGCAGAGGACAGTCCAGACAGAGAAGGCAGGCCACAGCCAGCAGGGCCGAAGCTCTTCCCGGCAGCAGGCAGTCGCGCGAAGCTCCCCCATCGAGGCCTCGTACTTCTGTGGTGTGGAGATTTTTTAACGTTTGCGCGGATGACAAACTGAGCGCGGTTTGCGCAATCTGCCACTCAAAACTGAGTAGGGGCTCTGAGAAGAGCAATCTGACCACCTCAGGCATGCGCCGTCACTTGGAATTCAAGCACTGGGCTGAGTGGGAGAGAGCAAACGCAATACAACCTGCGCCCCGTCTTGCTGCCACTGCCTCTTCCCCTTTGTTGTGTGCTGCCACTGCGGTCCAGACCTCCAGCCAGGACACCTCCACATCTGCCTCTGCCTCGGCTACTTTGGGGCCTTCTCCTTCAGCCCCCCCTTCCCCCGCATCTTCGTCTGCACCTTCCATCTCCTCGTCCCATCAACTGTCCATCTCGCAGGCGTTCAACCGCAGGCGGAAGTACGCCTCCAGTCACCCCCAAGCCCAAGCCTTAACCTGCCTCATCTCCAAACTGCTGGCCCTGGAGATGTTGCCGTTTAGGCTTGTGGAGACGCAGGCCTTCCGTGACCTGATGGCGGCTGCCGCACCTCGCTATTCCGTCCCTAGCCGCCACTATTTTTCCCGGTGTGGCGTCCCCGCCCTGCACCAGCACGTGTCGTGTAACATCAGGCGGGCCCTGAGGTACGCAGTCAGCGCAAAGGTCCACTTGACCACCGACTCGTGGACAAGCACTTGCGGCCAAGGACGCTACATCTCTTTGACGGCACACTGGGTGAATGTTGTGGAAGCGGGGACGGGGTCGCAAACAGGGACGGCCTACATACCACCCCCGCCCAAGATTGCCAGCACGGGTTCTGATAGACCCCCCTCCTCTTCCTCCTCCTCCTCCTCCTCCTCCTCCTCCTCTGCCTTAACATCGCCCTCAGCCCCTAGCTGGAAGCGTTGCAGCACTGGCACGGGGAGACGTCAGCAGGCGGTGCTTAAGCTCATCAGCTTGGGCGACAGGAAGCACAGCGCCGCAGAGGTGAGGCACGCCATATTGCAGCAGACAGAGATGTGGCTGTCGCCGCTGCAGCTAGGACCAGGCATGGTCGTGTGCGATAATGGCCGTAACCTGGTGGCGGCTCTGGAGCTTGCAGAACTCAATCACGTACCATGCCTGGCCCACGTTTTTAATTTGGTAGTACAAAAGTTTCTAAAGACTTACCCCAACCTGGCAGAGCTACTGGTCAAAGTGCGGCGCTTGTGCGCTCACTTTCGGAAGTCAACTGTAGCTGCTGCTAGCTTAAAAAAAAATCCAGCAACGCCTCCATTTGCCTCAACATCGGCTGTTGTGCGACCTGCCCACTCGCTGGAATTCCACCTATTGCATGTTGGCCAGGGTGTGTGAGCAGCAGAAAGCATTGATGGAGTACCAGATGATGCATCCACGCGTGCCTCCAACTCAGCTCCCTCAGTTTGCCAACCACGAGTGGCCATGGATGGCAGACATATGCGATGTATTGCGTATCTTTGAGGAGTCCACTAAGAAGGTCAGCAGCGAGGACGCTATAGTGAGCGTAACCATCCCGCTCCTAGGCGTCCTTAAAGAATCGCTCATCGCAATAAGGGAGAACGCATTGCACACAGAGGAGATGGGGGTAGGAGGAGACGCAAGGCAGGTAGACAGTCAGACCACACTTTTGTCTGCTGCTCGGTGGCAGTTGCAGGAGGAGGATGAGGAGGAGGAGGACAACGTGGAGGTGGCTTTGGAAGAGGATGCTGGCGGCGAGGGTAGCAGTCAGGCTGTGTGCGTCCCATTGGTTCAGCGCGGATGGGGCGGAGAGGAGGAGGAAGAGGAGGAAATGGAAAATGATCCTTCTGGTGGGGGCAGTGACGTCATGCCTACTCAGAGTCTGGCACACATGGCTGACTTCATGCTGGGCTGCTTTTCCCGGGACATACGTGTTGTCCGGATATTGGAGAACAAACTATACTGGGTCTTCGCACTCCTGGACCCCCGGTATAAAGATAACTTCTCCTCTTTTATTCCGGTAGAGGAGAGGACGAATCGATTACTGGAATACCAGAGGGAACTCTTGCAGAACATGATGCAGATTTTCCCACCCAGCATCGCTGGCGGCAGAGAGGAGAGTGTCTCCCAGAGTCTGACAACATCGATCAGGCCCACAGCCACCAGGGGAACACTCTCCAAGGTGTGGGACACGTTCATGTCACCCCCTCGTGCAACTTCCATCACTGCGGGGCCCGCTATCAGCAGGAGGGACAAGTATCGGCGGATGTTGCGGGACTACCTGGCAGACCACACCCCTGTCCTCCCCGATCCCTCGGCGACCTACACTTACTGGGTCTCCAAGTTGGACACGTGGCTGGAACTGTCCCTGTACGCCTTGGAGGTGCTTGCCTGCCCTGCCGCCAGCGTGCTATCAGAAAGGGTGTGTTCAGCGCAGCCGGGGGCATTATAACCGATAAGCGCTGCCGCCTGTCAACCGACAGTGCCGACAGGCTGACGCTAATCAAAATGAACAGCAAGTGGATTGACCCGGACTTTGCTTGTACAACAGTGGAAAGCAGCCAAGAGTGAAGTGCCATCTGTATGAAGTGCCATTTCCTCCTCCTCCTCCTCCTCCTCCTCCTCCTCCTCCTCCTCCTTAACCGCCGTAGAATTGCTGTATTAATGAAAAAAATTATGGCTCACCTCTTAGGCTTAATACAATCAATTTTTAAGAGGTCTCAACTCTTGGGCCTCCACACAATTTTTAAAAGGTCTCAGCTCTTGGGCCTCCACACAATTTTTAAGAGGTCTCAGCTCTTGGGCCTCCACACAATTTTTAAGAGGTCTCAGCTCTTGGGCCTCCACACAATTTTTAAAAGGTCTCAGCTCTTGGGCCTCCACACAATTTTTAAGAGGTCTCAGCTCTTGGGCCTCCACACAATTTTTAAGAGGTCTCAGCTCTTGGGCCTCCACACAATTTTTAAGAGGTCTCAGCTCTTGGGCCTCCACACAATTTTTAAAAGGTCTCAGCTCGTGGGCCTCCACACAATTTTTAAAAGGTCTCAGCTCTTGGGCCTCCACACAATGTTTGAGAGGTCTCAGCTCTTGGGCCTCCACACAATTTTTAAAAGGTCTCAGCTCTTGGGCCTCCACACAATTTTTAAAAGGTCTCAGCTCTTGGGCCTCCACACAATTTTTAAAACATAGCAGCCCTAATAAGGGCTCTCAATGACTCTCTTGTCTTCTGGTAGCTGGTATATATGGTGGTAAATGCGATATTCTGAGCTTCTGGGGCCCTGCCTGACTACATAGGATATGAGATATATACTGTTCAACATAGCAGCACTAATAAGGGATTAAGGACTGTCTTGTCTTCTGGTAGCTGGTATATATGGTGGTAAAAGGTATATTCTGAGCTTCTGGGGCCCTGCCTGCCTACATATGAGCTATATACTGTTCAGCATAGTAGCCCTAATAAGGGCTCTCAATGACTCTCTTGTCTTCTGGTAGCTGGTATATATGGTGGTAAAAGGTATATTCTGAGCTTCTGGGGCCCTGCCTGACTACATAGAATATGAGCTATATACTGTTCAACATAGCAGCACTAATAAGGGATTAAGGACTGTCTTGTCTTCTGGTAGCTGGTATATATGGTGGTAAAAGGTATATTCTGAGCTTCTGGGGCCCTGCCTGACTAAATAGAAAATGAGCTATATACTGTTCAGCGTAGCAGCCCTAATAAGGGCTATTAAGGACTGTCTTGTCTTCTGGTAGCTGGTATTTATGGTGGTAAAAGGTATATTCTGAGCTTCTGGGGCCCTGCCTGACTAAATAGAAAATGAGCTATATACTGTTCAGCGTAGCAGCCCTAATAAGGGCTATTAAGGACTGTCTTGTCTTCTGGTAGCTGGTATTTATGGTGGTAAAAGGTATATTCTGAGCTTCTGGGGCCCTGCCTGACTAAATAGAAAATGAGCTATATACTGTTCAGCGTAGCAGCCCTAATAAGGGCTATTAAGGACTGTCTTGTCTTCTGGTAGCTGGTATATATGGTGGTAAAAGGTATATTCTGAGCTTCTGGGGCCCTGCCTGACTACATAGAATATGAGCTATATACTGTTCAGCGTAGCAGCCCTAATAAGGGCTATTAAGGACTGTCTTGTCTTCTGGTAGCTGGTATATATGGTGGTAATAGGTATATTCTGAGCTTCTGGGGCCCTGCCTGACTACATAGAATATGAGCTATATACTGTTCAACATAGCAGCACTAATAAGGGATTAAGGACTGTCTTGTCTTCTGGTAGCTGGTATATATGGTGGTAAAAGGTATATTCTGAGCTTCTGGGGCCCTGCCTGACTAAATAGAAAATGAGCTATATACTGTTCAGCGTAGCAGCCCTAATAAGGGCTATTAAGGACTGTCTTGTCTTCTGGTAGCTGGTATATATGGTGGTAAAAGGTATATTCTGAGCTTCTGGGGCCCTGCCTGACTACATAGAATATGAGCTATATACTGTTCAACATAGCAGCACTAATAAGGGATTAAGGACTGTCTTGTCTTCTGGTAGCTGGTATATATGGTGGTAAAAGGTATATTCTGAGCTTCTGGGGCCCTGCCTGACTAAATAGAAAATGAGCTATATACTGTTCAGCGTAGCAGCCCTAATAAGGGCTATTAAGGACTGTCTTGTCTTCTGGTAGCTGGTATATATGGTGGTAAAAGGTATATTCTGAGCTTCTGGGGCCCTGCCTGACTACATAGAAAATGAGCTATATACTGTTCAGCGTAGCAGCCCTAATAAGGGCTATTAAGGACTGTCTTGTCTTCTGGTAGCTGGTATATATGGTGGTAAAAGGTATATTCTGAGCTTCTGGGGCCCTGCCTGACTAAATAGAAAATGAGCTATATACTGTTCAGCGTAGAAGCCCTAATAAGGGCTATTAAGGACTGTCTTGTCTTCTGGTAGCTGGTATATATGGTGGTAAAAGGTATATTCTGAGCTTCTGGGGCCCTGCCTGACTAAATAGAAAATGAGCTATATACTGTTCAGCGTAGCAGCCCTAATAAGGGCTATTAAGGACTGTCTTGTCTTCTGGTAGCTGGTATATATGGTGGTAAAAGGTATATTCTGAGCTTCTGGGGCCCTGCCTGACTACATAGAATATGAGCTATATACTGTTCAACATAGCAGCACTAATAAGGGATTAAGGACTGTCTTGTCTTCTGGTAGCTGGTATATATGGTGGTAAAAGGTATATTCTGAGCTTCTGGGGCCCTGCCTGACTAAATAGAAAATGAGCTATATACTGTTCAGCGTAGCAGCCCTAATAAGGGCTATTAAGGACTGTCTTGTCTTCTGGTAGCTGGTATATATGGTCATACCTCCCAACTGTCCCGATTTTCCCGGGATTGTCCCGATTTTTGAGAAGGATCCCGCGGTCCCGGAACATTACCAAATGTCCCGGGACGCCCTGCGCTGTGACAGCCCAGGGCCGCAATGACGCCGGCGCGAAGATAACTTCCTGGCGCGTGGGGTGAGAGAGTGGGGCGGGCGCACAGGGGTGGGTGGGCAGGCGCACGGGGGTGGGGGGGCGGGCGGTATGCTGGTTTGGGGATAATACGTACCGCATGCAGGGGTGAAGGCAGCCGACATTGCTGGAGCTGGAGAGCGTGGCCGGGGCGTGACGGGGGCGTGGCCGGGGCGTGACGGGGCGTGGCCGGGGCGTGGCCGGGGGTGTGGCCGGGGCGTGACGGGGGTGTGGCCTGGGGCATGGCTTGTCCCGCTTTGACGTTTTCAGAAGTTGGGAGGTATGTATATGGTGGTAAAAGGTATATTCTGAGCTTCTGGGGCCCTGCCTGACTACATAGAATATGAGCTATATACTGTTCAACATAGCAGCACTAATAAGGGATTAAGGACTGTCTTGTCTTCTGGTAGCTGGTATATATGGTGGTAAAAGGTATATTCTGAGCTTCTGGGGCCCTGCCTGACTAAATAGAAAATGAGCTATATACTGTTCAGCGTAGCAGCCCTAATAAGGGCTATTAAGGACTGTCTTGTCTTCTGGTAGCTGGTATTTATGGTGGTAAAAGGTATATTCTGAGCTTCTGGGGCCCTGCCTGACTAAATAGAAAATGAGCTATATACTGTTCAGCGTAGCAGCCCTAATAAGGGCTATTAAGGACTGTCTTGTCTTCTGATAGCTGGTATAGATGGTGGTAAAAGCGATATTCCGAGCTTCTGGGGCCCTGCCAGCGACAGCCTGTCTTTCCCTGCTGTGAGCGTCTGTCCCTCACTAAGTTCAAGCTGCTAATGCTGACGAAGAGGAAGTGCTGAGTTTTGTATATTCGAGGTCACATGGTTTTTCCAGCCAATGCGTGTAGACGCCGTTTTCGCGATGCCAGCGTCCTCCCAGGACCTGTCCCACCCCCCCTGCATGGTGATTGGTGTAAAAAACGCGCCAGGGAAGGTGGGAGGGGAAACGAATTGTGAGTGCGCCATCGCCGCTGTACTCGATCGAAATCGAGTATGACGAACAGCGTAGTATTCGATCGAATACCGGCTCGGTCGAATACTACTCGCTCATCACTAATCTGCAGCAATAAATGAGTCATTTGTCTATGTAAAGTGTTTCTATTGTTGTAACTGTTACAACCTATCTCCTATCCATCCCTCAATGAGGGGGCGTGGCTTCATTTAACAATTGTCCCTCTTTCCCACCCTGAAAAGTTGGAAGGTATGTCCTTACCAGTCCAGATCTCGCTTTAACATCTGGAGTTATTATTAATATTATTGTATATTTATAAAGCGCCATCGTATGCTGTGGTACAAGGTACAAGTACAGAGGTAAGACAAGTAGATACTAAAATAACAATGTATATAAAACACCCGATATTATGAATCCAATGAAACAGACAAGAAAATGAACACGTACCCCTGGGAGCTTACAATCTAAAGGGAGGGGGGATGAGACAATAGGGTCACAAAGGGTATGTACTAAATAGGTGCCCAGTGTTCTGAGTGATGATAAGATGGGTGGGTTAAGTCAGATTATTGGCTCTTCTAAATAAATGGGTTTTAAAGTGGACCAACACCCAGGATTTTGATTATCCTGGGTTTTGGTCCACTTCCCCAGAGCACCCCGATCGGGGATGCCCCGCTATGTGAAACCCCCCAGATCGCTAGCTTCAACTCCCCTCACCCCGCTCCTATGGCGCATGCGCGGCCGCTCGTCCAATCAGCGTGCTCGGAGCCGCTGAGGTATGCACGTCTAACCTGATGTCTTAGCTCAATGGCTTCGAACACGCTGGCGTCCCCCCTTCCCTCTAACAGGGAGCATGCCTGTGCCGGCCATTCACAAATGGCTGGCGCGGGCGCGCGCCCTGCTAGTGAGAAGCGCGAGATGCAGCCGCGTCCCGAGCATGCGCCGTTAAACCGGTATTTAGGTACAGTTTGCGGGCATTCTGGGGGGTTTCACACAGTGGGGCATCCTGATTTTGGATGCCCCGCGGGGAGGGATTGGATCTATAAGATTCCCGGGCCGATCCTGCTGGGTGTTGGTCCACTTTAAGTGCAGTTTTGAAGGTTTAAAGGGAAGGGGAGTGATGAATTCGTATGAGGAAGGGCATCCCAGAGCAGTGGAGCAGCACGTGTGATATCCTGGACTTGAGAGTGGGAGAAAGTGATCAAGGTAGAGGACAGGAGGAGGTTGTGAGCAGAGCAGGGACTGTGTCTGGGTTGGTATTTTTGGACTAGTGACGAAATGTAGGAGGGGGCTTAGTTGTAGGTTAGGTTAGTAATTCGAACTAAATTCTTTCGGAAAGTGGGAGCCAGTGGAGCGACTGACAGAGAGGAGCAGCAGAGGAAGAGCGAGAAGATAAGTAGATACAGACAGCAGAGTTGAGGATTGATTGCAGGGGGGCCAGTCTGGAGACCATTGAGGAGGGTGTTGCAGTAGCCTAGGCAGAACATGATCAGGGCAGCACTAGAATTTTCGTGGTATCAGGTGAGAGGAAGGGGCGAATGCGGGAGATATTTTTGGAGGCGACAGGAGGTGACTAGTGACTGAACGTGAGGTATAAATGAAAGAGAGGAGTCCAGTATTACGCCGAGACAACGTGCGTGAGGGGCCGCCGCGATAGAGAGGTGACTGACCAATATAATGCTGTTGGAGATGGGAACAGAATTGGATGGCGGGAAAATGATAGGCTCTGTTTTGTCCGTGTTCAGTTTAAGAGAGCGAGAGGACAAGAATGAAGATAGAGCCGTTAGACAGACAGGAGCCCGAGATAGGAAAGAGGAGAGGTCAGGGCCTGAGAGGTAGATTTGGGTGTCATCTGCATAGAAGTCGTATTATCCATTAAAGAGGGACGTCGGACCTAAACTAAAAAGGGGCCGATGCTGGTACTTGATTGAAAAGAGATTGGGAACCCCTTGAGCTAGACCCTCCTTTAGCATCCATGATGCACTCTAGCCATTAAGACCCAACCAATAATAATCTAGAACCTGCTTTAACATTCTGTGCTCTATTTAGCAATTAGAACCCGACTTTACCCATTAACAAGCTACAGTAGACCCTCCATTAACATCCATGATGTGCTCTATTCAGCCATTAAGACCAAACTCTTACCATGAATCTTCTTTAGGGTCTAGATGATTCACGTGTCACTGTTTCTCAACCTGCTATACATTTACCCCAGGGGGTACTAACTTATTTTAACAGCAAACATTATTTCTTCTTCCTTTGAAAGTTCGTTGATGCCTGCGACCTACTTATTTTATTAATATTTCTAATCAATCTCCTTCCTGGGGGTACTCGGTTGTAACTTTCTGTTTTTCTAGGGGGCACTTTGCGTAAATATAGTTGAGAACCACTGCCCTGTTTAGCCACTAGAACCCAATGTTAACCCTTCACAAGCTAGACTCTCCCTTTAACATTCTTGATGTGCTCTGTTTAGTCATTAGAACCCAACTTTAACCTTTCATAAGCTACTGTAAATCCCCCAGTTTAACATTTATGGTGTAATTTATTTATTTTGCCATTAGGACTGAACACTTATCATTAACACACTAGCCCCCCCCCCCCGCCTTAATTACCATATATTTGGGTATCAAGTTCCAGTTTTGACATCCAGGACCCCTTCTCTATTACACATCTACTGTAGATCCTACCTGATTGTCTACCTCTTTTCATTACACTCTAAAGTCCTTTACCATTTTGGACACCCCTTGCCATTGGCCATCCAGATCTCCTCACTAGAGACATCTCACTGCTCCCCAATAATCATCATCTGTTCCGTCAACCAAAATAAGCCTCCTGAGCATCCCGGCTTCTACCGTAAGTCTGAGTCACTGCTGAGCATTCTGTCTGGTCCCGATAGATGCCCCGATGCCTATGCTTCCCAGATGGTGGTCCTGACAGTCAGAAATATTGGTGGTGGTGACATCTCCATTATTTCACATTTGTATCCAATTCCAGCAATTCTCCAATCTCCTGTCTCCATATTGTTAAAGAATGATGTCTCACCTCCATCCGTCATTGCACGCTCCTCTCCCCATGTGCTAATCGGTGTTATGGACACGACTTGTCCCAGGAACAGGGAGGCTTCCTGGACAGCCTGATTAGAGGTCAGGAAATAGGGTTAGTCCTGGACAGGAGAAGGTCAGAGGGAGGGAAGGTCAGAGGACCACAGAAAATGATCCATCAGCCGGGAAATGTCTCATTGACGTTCTGTATCATCTGAGCCTTCACCGGCAGCTCACGTTATTGCCTCTTATGGTTAAGACATTAACACCGAGACCCTCCTTCATCTGGTACAAGGCCAAGGGCCATCCATTCTGCTCATTGCCTCCTAACGAGAAGCATCAGATACACAATAATAAATACATATACAAATAGAAGTTAAGACTAAGATTCTTCTATAAACTCATCATTTGCTTTTCTTTTTTCCCCACTTGGCCTCTGTTTAGTTTGACATAGCCATTCTGTCCCATAATCACAGTGGTTGTGAATCATCATTGAAGGAGAATGCTTGGGGTGTCAAATATTACATTTATACGGCTATACCTATTTATTTATTTAAGGTTTTTTTCTCAGCTCCCTAACAATAAAATATAAAGTATTAAAGCGGAACAAAACCCAGGTGGGATTTTGAGTTTTCTGGGTTTTGTTCCGTGGCCCAGGGGCATCCCTATTTGGATACACCCAGAGAACGGAACAAGTTAAACTCACCTCTCCTCGGTCCAATGGCGCACAGCCAATGAGAGCCTTTTGCTATGTTTACATATTTTGGCAAACAGCATATAATGGGGAGAACATCGGGGATGCGGCAGAGAGCACTCACTACGGATAACAATGAGAGCCGCCTGCCGAATTACGTCATTCCAGTTGTTGTCTCTCATTGGACGAGAGTCCGTGCATGCGCAGTTGGACCGGGGAAAGGTGAGTGTGTACATCCCGATTTGGGATTCCCCGGGGGAAAGCCACAGGCCAGGACTGGATTTTAGATTCCAGCACCAGCAGGCCAGCTGCTGGTGGGTTTTGTTGCACTTTAAAATTTTTATCTACTCATACTTTTCATATATATATATATATATATATATATATATATATATATATATATATATATTAAATAATACATTATAGTATAATACAATAAAAAAATATGTATATATAAATATCATGATATAATCAAAACCAAATTTTAATAATCTTCTTCATTATAAACCTGTCTTCAATAATATAATATAGTATATTATAAGATAACAAGATATATATATATATATATATATATATATATATATATATATATATATTACACAGATGATGCTCTGCTAGAGGGATAGCAGGGATGCGGCCGCGGCTCGCGCATGCGCTTTTGGACCCGGAAACAAGGTAAGTGTATGGGGAGACCTCCAGGTGGGGTTGCTAGATAATATCTCAAGTTGAGACCTACAGGAACACCTACTGTAGATGAGATATCTAGATGAGGCTCCTAGACGACACCTCTTAATTTGAAGCCTGGATGAGACCTTTATATTAGAACTGTAGATTGGAACTCTAGCCCTCTAGACGAGATCTATAGATGAGCCTCTAGATGAGAACTCTAGATAACACAACTAAAAGAGACCCCTGGGTGAGTTCTCTAGAAGAGACTGCTATATTAGAGCTGTAGATGAAACCTCTAGATCTCTAGATAAGATCCCTAGGTGGGATCTCTAGAAGACACCCCTAGATAAAATCACTAAATGAAGACCCCTTATATGAGAACTCTGGGTTAGAACCTCTGGATGAGCCCCTAGATGAGAACTTCAGAAAAGACACCTAGATTAAAACTCTGTATGAGCTCTTGATGAGGTATTTAATAGAGACCCCAGAGGTCTCTAAGTGACACCCATAGGTGAGATGTCTAGATGACATTCCTAGATAAGATCTCAAGATAACTACATGAGACCCCTATATGAGAACTCTAGGTTAGAACCTCTGGATGTTCCCCTAGATGAGAACTCCAGATAAGATACCTAGATGAAACCCTTAGATTAGATCTTTAGAAGAGACCACTATATAAGAAATCTAGAGGAGATCCATAGATGAGACCTTAGTATTGGACCTTTAGGTGAAACCCCTAAATATGGACAGACCTGATGAGACCCCCTGGAGGACCAGAACAACATTGATATTAGTAGCCTCGAGCTTGCACAATTCTAGAATTATTCAGAAAATCTTTTGTCTTGTATCTATTGTATTGTATAATGTATTGTGCCGAACGCCCGCTCTGATTGGCTGCAATAGCCTTTGATGCCTTCCCATTGTTCAGTTGTCTTCTGTATCGATTGTCCATTATCATTGGTAAGAATGTATTATTGTGAAGTGTTTATGCAAATGAGCCATGATGTCACAATAAATGCATGGCGGGCTCATTCCCGTATCAGCCCATGCAAAACAATTTCCTTTATTAGGAGCCGATTGACTGCCATAGTGTCATCCTGCCTGGAGATAATCTGCCCCATTGTGGCCACTACGGGAGGAAACAATGGCTGCTCGTAACCGCGCTGCGGCGGATCGTGCGGCGCAGGGAGACGGGCGCTGTGCTCATCCTCTACATCATACGTTTCCTAAATTCCCTTCTGTCCCCACACTCGGCCCATCAATGGTGACAGCATCTGAAGAGCTTTGTATAAAGATGAGCAGCGGCCAACAATTCTGTGCTGTGCAAATGTTTCCTAAAGGAAAAATAAGTATATATTATTTATGTTTCTTTTTTTATATAATGAATAATTTGTTATATAAAAAACATAAAAATCTCTATGTACTGTAGGATATAAATAAATAAATATATATATATATATATATATATATATATATATATATATATATATCTATTATATTATTATATTATATTTGAAAAATAAAACCGTTGCTCCTCATAATTTGCAATTCTACCCCTCTTATTTAGAAAAAAAGAGGGGAAGCAAGCTATGCGCCCGAAGCTCCTCCTGCTCCACTGTTAAGCTCTCTCTTTCATGGCCACCGCCGATCCTATCCCCAGCCGCGGGAACCGGCAATGCTCGCAGCAAGGCGGCTGAAGTGAGTCAAGCTAAAATCCAATCTCGTACTGGCGTATACTGCCCCAGACGTGTTTCGTCGTATTGACTTGTTCACTGCACCCAGTGAACAAGTCAATACGATGAAACGCGTATGGGACAGTATACGGCACTGCGCACAGTGGATTTTAGCTTCACTTTCACTTCAGCTGCGCCCAGTGAACAAGTCACTACGACAAAACGCGTCTGAGGCAGTATACGGCAGTACGAGATTGGATTTTAGCTTCATGTGACAGACGCTCTGTCTTTTGGATGTCATCACTATTCAGTTGCCCACCGGGTCATTCACTGGCCTTTTCTTAATTAGGTTACAGGCAATGTCATTGTATTTTGACTGCCATTGTGCATTGTTGATTACGTCACAGTCAATGGCATTGTCCTGATTGAGTGTATTACAGCCTGCTATTGTTCTACTGATTGCGTCACCGGCAGAGTTGAGGGATTGTTTGCCCTGCTGCTATTGGTCAGTGTGGTTGTCATTGCATGGAGACTTGTGTATATAAGGCCTAGAGTGGCACTAATAAAAACACTTCACCTTCACCCTCAATACTGAGTTCTGTCTCTTATTGGGGGAACGCTATATTACAATTCACTAGCCCTTGTAAGGGCTGTTCCTGTTTCCTCACGGACGACTCTGGAATTCCAGCAGCACCTCTCACCATTGGGAAAGGACGTCTCGGGCGGTGAAGCCCTCCGGCGATAAGGGTTATCGCTACACTTCACTTTGACTTCAGCTGCACCCAGTGAATACGTCAATATGACGAAACGCGTCGGAGGCAGTATACGGCAGTACGAGATTGTATACTTCAGCCGCCTTGCTGCAAGCATTGCCGGTTCCCACAGCTGGGGATAGGATCGGTGGTGCCCGCGAGAGAGAAGGAGCTTAGCAGGGGAGCAGGAGTAGCTTCGGGCGCATATCTTGCTTCCCCTCTTGGTTTCTAATAAGCGCATTCACTTATGTGTGAATTACGTGTAATTACCGTAATTTGCGGTAATTACAGTATATTTTTTATCTGTTTGTTTTTATGAGTCACAAACAAATGCAATAAAGTTGGAAGTTTTAAATCATTAATTGTAGATGTGAATGAAGGAATACACTGGCTTGCTTTTGATTTGATACCTGTGTTGAAAAGTGCTGACCTGTTGACATTAAAGAGGATCTAAAGGCACAATTTTGCTCTGGTTCTGGTACGTGCATTTTCATGTCTTGGTGATTAGGAATCACGTGTGGAAAAGAAAAGCGATCCTACACACGTGGTGGATAAGGGAAGATTTATTCATTTATGCTTATTTATGCAAAGATGCGTTTTAACAGGCGGCCTCCCAATCAGCGGCACTGACTGGTGCGGGTGCCCCCCACCTGTGATCAGACCCCACTTTGGAGCCCCCCCGGCCTGCTGCTACCTAGGGACGCCCCCCCCCCTGCCCACCCTAGCTACGCCCATGCCTTAAAGTGGACCAAAACCCAGCTGGATTCCTGGGCCGATCCATTCCCTCCCCGCGGGGCATCCAAAATCGGGATGCGCCACTATGTGAAACCCCCCAGGACGCCCTATACACTTACCTTAATCTGGGTCCAACTGCACATGCGCGGGCCGCGGCTGCATCTCGCGCTTTTCTGTAGCAGTTAGAGGGAAGCGTGAGATGCGCCCGCCAGCGTGCTCGGAGCCGCAGAGCTAAGACACTGCTAAGACGTGCACAGCTCAGCGGCTCCGAGCAAACTGATTCGACGAGCAGCAGCGCATGCGCCATAGGAGGTTGAGGTTGATCCGGGCGGTGAGGTTGATCCGAGCGATCTGGGGGGTTTCACATAGCGGGGCACTCCCCATCAGGGTGCCCCGGAGGAGTGGACCAAAACCCAGGATAGTCAAAATCCTAGGTTTTGGTCCACTTTAATGACTAACTGTAACACCTAATCCTTCCCATTTATGGGCGCCCAACCCCCATTCATGTCAGACATGTTCAAATTAAAAAATAACCAAATCCTGATCCTTCCTGTGACCTTGAAGACTAATAGAGGAGAAGCTGATACTTCTTGGGAGGAATAGAGGAGATGGTGTTAAAGTGTTAAAAGGGGCCCCTTGGCCTTGTTCCCGGTCCCCCAGCTGTAGATACAGTAATCTGGAGAGCTGATGGGTCGTCTGTCAGGCGCTCGGGGCGAGCTGTCGTCACCACACTGCCGCACAGTATGGCTCTGTCACTTGTCTTTAAGTGCAAGATGGGGAAAGGTCATCTACAAAGCCCAGACCCTGACCAGCCTCCATCTGCCATCTTCTTCAAAGGTGAGACCTGCTCCGCTGAGTGATCGCTGGTAACCTCACATGTGACCCAGGAAACACTGACTTAAAGGAGGTGTCCTCCATGAAGGCTGACATGATAAATGCACTGTGCACCATATTCATCATGAGCAACCACAAATATTTATTTCTGTTCAGCTATCATTTATCACTAAGCACTTCTTACACTGACAGTAATATTCCTGCCTCCTATAGCCTAATAGACTGTAAGCTCTTCTCCTTCTGTATCCTCCCCTATACCCTAATAGACTGTAAGCTCTTTTCTTTATACCCTAATAGAGTGTAAGCTCTGTATCCTCCCTTATACCCTAATAGATTGTAAGCTCTTCTCCTCCTGTATCCTTCCTTATATCCTAATAGATTGTAAGCTCTTCTCCTTCTGTATCCTCCCTTATACCCTAATAGAGTGTAAGCTCTTCTCCTCCTGTATCCTCCCTTACACCCTAATAGATTGTAAGCTCTTCTCCTTCTGTATCCTCCCTTACACCCTAATAGATTGTAAGCTCTTCTCCTTCTGTATCCTCTCTTATACCCTAATAGATTGTAAGCTCTTCTCCTTCTGTATCCTCCCTTATACCCTAATAGATTGTAAGCTCTTCTCCTTCTGTATCCTCCCTTATACCCTAATAGATTGTAAGCTCTTCTCCTTCTGTATCCTCCCCTATACCCTAATAGAGTGTAAGCTCTTCTCCTTCTGTATCCTCCCTTAGACCCTAATTATTATTATTGTTATTATTGTTTATGTATATAGCGCCATCAACTTCCGTAGCGCTTTACAAGGTAATAGATTGTAAGCTCTTCTTCTTCTGTATCCTCCCTTATACCCTAATAGAGTGTAAGCTCTTCTCCTTCTCCTGTGATACCTTTTGTAAGTTAAGGGGAGCTTTTGAGGATATGTGGTCCTCCTTGTCAGACATGATGTTACATACAGTGAACAGAAAGACTCAGACTTTTTATAGTAGGGAGTGTGGATGCACGAGAGTCAGATTCCACATTTTCAAAAATATAGCCTGGAAACAGGCGTTCTGTTCCTGTGGGGCATCCCAAATTAGTTTGCCCAGCTGGATTCAGTGCAGGCTATACTAGTGATCCAAAAAGTCTATTTTGACATTTGGATTGTTTTAACCCCGCTGATCCATATTTCCTTCATTGGTACCTTTTTCAGGTTTCATTCCATGTTGTACTTTCCTTCTTATTTCCTTCCCATTCACTTTCTCATTCTTGCCCTAGCTTATTTTTTCTTTTTAGAATCAGAATGATTTCGCCAGGTACATACATTACATGCATACTAGGAGTTTGTTGAGGTTCTGTACATCGTGGTGGGGCAAACATTTGGCAACACAATCCCAACATTGGCATAGGAAATAGAGGAACACAGAAGTAGGCCCTTATTTATGAAGGAATAGCGACAAGTAGCGACTGGTGAGCGGCCGGTAATGACGGGCCCCGCCACGAGAACGCCGGCTCCCCACCACAATCACACATTTATCAAGCCAATCCTGCTTAGCCACTGAGATAGAGCCATATAGCGACTCATTCATCATTATTCCAGCCTCAGCCCACAGCGCCAGCGTCCGACCTTGAACAGCGACAGGTATGACCTCTCGCTACCTGGCGCTCTCCAATGCATTTCAATGGAACAATCTTTAAATATTAATAATTAATTGTTATTAATTTTTTTTTTTTTTTTTTTAATGTGAAAAATTCTGTGACCACTTCTGCCATTTTAGATAATTTTTTTAAGGGAAAAAAACAAAATAAATTGTACAGAATTGATATTACAGGTCTGATATTAATGTATTCATATTACTAAAGTATTTAAAAAACTTGTTTTTTTTGCTTTCCAAAAATATGGTTGTTTTGGGGTTAAAAAACTACTTTTAACCCATCGCCGCCAGCGCTCTGGGGTTTAAACATGCATTTCACAGCGCGAGAATTATTTGAGCGTGATTTTTTAATGAATATGGTGGGAGCCGGTCGCTAGGGCCATTCGCTATCATGCGCTCCCATACTGCGCGGAACCTGTCAAATAGCGACTCCTCACCTAATATTCAACATTACGGCAAACCGACTGAGTCGCTATAAACTACCGAACAACGGCCAAGCACAGCGACTACTAGCGGGCGCTCTGAAAATGCCGCTACAGTCGCTCAACTGTCGCTACCTGCCGCTATTAATGAATCGGCCTCGTAATTGAGTAAGTTAAAGGAGCACTATTGCAAAAAATGGCCCATTGATAAAAACCCATATAAATATGCTGGACGGAGGGAGGAGGGGTCACTTATACACCCGGCATAAAGAAATATCCAGCCAGGCCTGTTTATTTATTTTACCCAATTCGGGTTTTATTTTATTCAGTTCGGGTGTAAGAAGTGCTTACCGTATATGGATTTTTAATATTATACAATTTTTCTCCTTTAAGGACCTTTCCCGTCCCAGGATTCATTATCCAGGTATACCAAATCAGGATTCTCTGGGGATAGGGAATCGGCTGGCCCTGGAGTGGAGTCTTTTAGATTTTGATCCACTATAAAAGTCCGACAGTAAGCCACTCCCAACAACCTGTATACTGATCTTTTTGGTTGACTCACTGTATTATATGGGGCCCTGACATTTCTGATGGAGACCCTGAGCTCTATTTTATTTCTTTGTTTTTATGTATATGTAGCGCAGTGCACACTAAGGTTTATTCATAATAACAATAATTATTATATTATATACAGTGCATAGGTTATTACGTATGAGATGTTACTGAGTTCACAATGATTATTCTGAATACAAGATACAATAGAAGAGAGCCCTGCTCTTACAAGCTTACAGTCTAATAATAATAGAAATATTATTACAAATAATAATTATACCAATAACAATAATAATCTTTATAATAATAACAGAATTCCGGTGAGTCTGCACCCCCAGCATTCAGCCCGTGGCTTTCTAATGATTACCATACACCTCCCAAGCCTCCATATATCTCATTGTGTTCTATAGAAAGGGACACCTGCCTCTCATCTCTGTATTGTCCTGAGGAAGTGACCTACACAATACTATTTTTAGATCTGGGAAGTTCTATTTCTGGTCACAATCCCCCGGACCCTCTTCCTATTGCCGGGCTGAACTTCATTCACATGGGCCTTGCTGCCCTTATACCTCATTGACAACTGTGATACTCCAGCGGCCTCCTTACTGTACCGAACCCCTACTGATATCCTTCCCGATGATGTCATAAGATCCTGTTATTACCCGCTGGTCTCCTCTCTGCAGGATGTCTTCGGAGTTACATCATTGCTCATCTAATGACATCACAAATCCAGATGTTCACAGATGTACAGTATGAATCTTTATATACATTTCAATGACTGAGACCTTCTCAGCCATGGCCTGAGGATGAGAAAGTTTCAGTTGAAATGTATATAAAGATTCATACATTATGTCCAGTTGCTACACTACACAGACTAGTGTTTAGTATGAGCAGGGCCGGCGTCAGCACCCGGCAAGGTGGGGCAGCTGCCGGGGGCCCCCCACTGACAGGGCCGGCTTTTGGGGTGTGCGACGGCGCTGGACCAGTGGCAGCCTGGGAGGGCACCACCACAGCCCACATCTCCTTGAATAGTGGGGTTCCACCCAACGGGGCATCTCGATTTTGATTCCAGGGGAGGAAGTGCTGGGTTTGTTCTGCTTTTGCCCACCCCAGCTGATTTCTTATCCCTGGAACAACCCAATCTGTGATATCCTATTGTGTGAGACCCCCTGGGATCTCTGGCATCCCCACTATGCAAGCAATTCTAGCCCCGAGTTTTGGTCCGCTTTACAGGGGCATCTTAGTTTGGGATGCCCCTGTTTGCTAAAGAATCCCCCTGGTTTGGCCGTTAACTGAAACTGGCGACCCCACAGTGCATTCACCAGTTCCAGGAAAGTAATGAACAAAGGGGGGGTCACACACGGGGGCATCCAACATCAGGAGAATCTAGATCCATTTAGACTCCGAGGTCAGGTTTAAAGGGGTTTGGTGCGCTTCAAAGTAGACCAAAACTAGAGTCTGGGTCCAAATAGCATCATCCTTAGGGGTCATCCAGATTTGGGACGTCCCTCGGTGATGTGACGCGACTCTTCACCACAAAGGGGCCCACTGAGACCGTGCCGCACAAGGGCCCACATAAACCCGGAGCCGGCCCTAAGTATGAGCTTTGGATTCGGGTCTATGTTAAATTGATTTAAATATTGGCAATTTGGTTCAGTTCGTCCAGACCCTAAACAGCTAGTGGCAGGGGCGGAAAGGCCATAGGAAGACCCGGGCAAATGCCCGGGGGAGGGGGGGGGGGCGCACTGCCCTGGGGAAGTCTGGGCTGCTACCTACTAACACTCCCATCCAATCCCTGCTTCCCCCCAGCTTCCCAGCCCCTTCCCCAATCTACCGCCTCACCCAACCAACCCCAGCCCATGTCCAGCCCAAGCCCATGGCAGGATGCAACAGAGATGCCACTGGCTGGTCATGGGCAAGTAGGGTTGCCATGTTTCCCAACAAAAAATTCTGGCCCTTTAAGGGGCACATGGGCGAGGTCTTCTACGGAGCGTGGTCATGTTGGGGCGCTGTCTTGTAAAAAGTTTAACCTTTTCACTTAAAATACCTTATTTTCCACTTTTTAAAGTGCAACATCCAACACACAGAACACTCTAAAGCAATAGACCGGGTGGGATTTGACCCTTGGCCCTGTTGCTTGCCCATGATTTTGACTATCCTGGGTTTTGGTCCTTTTCCCTTGGGCACTCGAGCCCGCTGCGTGAAACCCCCCAGATCGCTGATGCCAGCTCACCTCCTGTCACTTTCCGGTCCAACGGCACATGCGCGACCGCTCGTCCAATCAGCGTGTTTGTCACGTCGTCTAAGCCTTCGTCTATAAATCGATCGACCTGGGGATCTTAAAGATTGGGTTTTGGTTCACTTTAACAGTAACAAAAATACTGCCAAATACCCAAAAAAATTACCAGTATTTTACCAATGTCGGTAAAATACCAGTAATACCGGCAACCTTATGGGCAAGTCAGATACTGGTAAAATCCCGGCCACTGGCTAGTGATAAGGAGAACCGATTACTATTCGGTTCGACTAGGATTTGACCAAATTAGCCACATTATCCAGGGGTTTGAGTGCACCCGGGTCTGGATCATATTGTAGTCTGTAGGGGGGAAATCTAGACATGTATCCTGTCCCCTGGAAGGCAAAAAAAAGATGCCACATGCTCCCAAAAAGGTTGCCATATATGAGGTTTCCTATCACATCAATGACTACCCCTGTCAGGGCCGGCTCCAGGTTTATGTGGGCCCTTGGGCAGCATGTTCTCAGTGGGTCCCTTTGTGGTGAAGAGTCGCGTCATAACACCGAGGGACGTCCCAAATCTGGATGCCCCCTAAGGATGATGCTATTTGGACCAAAACTCTAGTTTTGGTCTACTTTGAAGAGCACCAAACCCCTTTAAACCTGACCTTGGAGTCTAAACGAATCTAGATGCTCCTGATTTTGGATGCCCCTGTGTGTGACCCCCCCCCCCCCCCCCTTGTTCATTACTTTCCTGGAACTGGTGAATGCACTGTGAGGTCGCCAGTTTGAGTTATCGGCCAAACCAGGGGGATTCTTTCACAAACAGGGGCATCCCAAACTGAGATGCCCCTGTAAAGCGGACCAAAACCTAGGGGTGAAATTGCTTGCATAGTGGGTATGCCAGCGATCCCAGGGGGTCTCACACAGGAGGGTATCACAGATTGGGATGCTCCAGGGATAGGAAATCAGCTGGGGTGGGCAACTTAAAAGCAGAACAAAACCCAGCACTTCCTCCCCTGGAATCTAAATCGAGATGCCCCGTTGTGTGGAACCCTGCTATTCAAGGAGATGTGGGCACCAGCTGTGGCGGTGCCCTCCCAGTCCGCCACTGGTCAAGCGCCGTCGCACAACCCAAAGGCCGGCCCTGTCTGTGGGCCCCCCGCAGGGTGCTGGGTGCTGACGCCGGCCCTAACTCCTGTGGGTGAGGCTTTTATACCTGAGACATATGGCCCCTGAGGATTTCCAAAATTGCAGAGGCCATATCAGGCGGCCATTTAGTCTACCAGTCCCTATGCCGGCTGGTAGTCTCAGTGGGAGGGGGACCAGATAAAAAAAATGTCCAGTCATATATTAACCCTAGGGCAGTTTCTAGGGGAGTGTGAGCAGGGTGACCACCCTGTGTGCCTAGGCTTTCGGGGGCGCCTTTATCCCAGCCATCCTTTTTGATTAATAGATTAGTGGTGCCGGCTATACACCAGGCCCCACATCTCCCCATGTCATGCAGAGGTTCCGGGCCTGCTGCTAAAGTAGAGGCACAGTATGGCCATTACCGGTATGGGGGCAGCAGGATGGGTAATGAGGGGGGCAACAGGATGGGTAATGAGGGGGGCAGCACGATGGGTAATGAGGGGGCCAGCAGGATGGGTAAGGAGGGGGGCAGCAGGATGGGTAAGGAGGGGGGCAGAAGGGTGGGTAAGGAGCGGGGCAGATTTTTTTTCCTTCTTTCACTGGGCGCTATTTTGCCTAGAAACTGCCCTGATTAACCCCGGAGAGGAAAGAAAAACCTTCACCTCACCCGCGGTCCAGCGCCGTTCTTCCGGCTGCTGCCATCTTGAGCGAAAGCACAAAGTGGCATCCCGCGGCTTCCTGCGCACGCCCAGTCACTTTTAAGGTGGGCACATATGCGGATCCGGGAGCTGCACCTTTCTGTGCAAATTAAAGAGATGCCATTGAACCTTTACTAGTTTAGGGGAAAATACTGTGTTTATGGCTTCTCCGGAGCCATGTTGCTCGGGCTATAAGTATCGCAGAGGCTTGGGGGTACAATGGCTCCAGATATGGGGGGAGACTTGGGAGGCAGGGGTGGTAGAATAGGACCAGGGTCTGGGTGAGGTGCCGGTCCAGTTAGCACCAAAATAGAGCAGCCAGTCCGTCCCTGTAAATTCACTTAGTAAGGAGGCACAGCCTGGTAATTTAAGAAACATTTCTTAATAAAGTGGGCGTGCACCCCCGACCCGTACTACCACTTTTGTACCCAAACCAACATACTAAATAGGGTCTCTATTCAGGGCACTACTCCAATCATTCAAAATATTCAATTTATTGAGAAAGGTTGCACATCATTAAAAAACACATAACAGACGTGTTTTAAGATTTCTCTTAAAAACAAGACGGGCAGGCTGATTCATTAATAGCGCCAGGTAGCGACAGATGAGCGACAGTAGCGTTATTTTCACAGCGTCCGCTAGTATTCGCTGTGCTTGGCCGTTGTTCGGTTGTTGACAGCGACTCAGTCGGTGTGCGGTAATGTTGAATACGGGGTTAGGAGTCGCTGTTTGACAGGTTCCGTGCTGTATGGGAGCGCATGACAGCGAACGGCCATAGCGAACGGCTCCCACCATATTCATTAACAAATCACGCTCCAAAAATGATCGCGCTGTGAAATGCTTGTTTAAACCCCAGAGCGCTGGCGTCGATGGGTTAAAAGTAGTTTTTTAACCCCCAAACAAGCATATTTTTAGAACGAAAAAAAAACATGTTTTTCAAAACATTTTGTAATATGAATACATTAATATCAGACCTGTAATATCAATTCTGCACAATTTTTTTTTTTTTAGCTTAAAAAAAAATCTAACATTGCAGAAGTGGTCATAGAATTTTTGACAATAAAAAAAAAAAAAAAATATATTAACAATTAATTATGAATATTTAAAGATTGTTCCATTGAAATGCATTGGAGAGCGCCAGGTAGCGAGAGGTCATACCTGTCGCTGTTCAAGGTCGGACGCTGGCGCTGTGGGGGGAGGCTGGAATAATGATGAATGATTCGCTTTCTGGCGCTCTGTCAGTCGCTAAGCAGGATCGGCTTGATAAATGTGTGATTGCGGAGGGGAGCCGGCGTTCTTGTGGCGGTGAGTGTCATTACCGTTCGCTCACCATTCGCTACCTGGCGCTATCCCTTGTTAAATAAGGGCCACAGTCGCAAGCCAGTATGTGGAGTGACCCATGTTAGGCTTAATATAGGGGGGCTAAAGAGACCAAAACCCCTCTACTTAGGTAAAGGAAAAGAGCGGCTTTCCTAGAACGGAAAGTATTTGCACAGCACCCAATACAATGACAGATAGCATTACCAATCTACCCTTGCAGTAGGCGGAGCTATGCAAATCATCTCTTTACGTCTCTGTGCCATCCAAGGCCCTTAGAACCGCTAAGGGTGCAAGTCTCACACCCCCCATACAGCAAGAGGCATCCGGCCTAGTGCTGATGAGAGCTTAAAGCTCGAAACACGTGTCCACTAGTTGGCTGTATAAAATTTAAAGCTCATCCTTGGCATTGCACCCTTAGCGGTTCTAAGGGCCTTGAATGGCACAGAGACAAAAAGAGATGATTTGCATAGCTCCGCCTACTGCAAGGGAAGATGGGTAATGCTATCTATCCTTGGACTGGGTACTGTGCAAATACTTTCCGTTCTAGGAAAGCCACTCTTTTCTTTTTTCTTAAAAACAAGTGAAATCACCCCAATCCATCCTAGGCTCTTGCTGCCAATACACCAGATGCTAAATAATCCCAACAGGCAGTTTACATGGCCAGGATAAGCCGATCCCCATATACTATATAATAAACTGAAAATGACAAAAATGACAATCCATCCACATGAGTACCATAAATCCACAATAGGGACCTTCTCCAGACAGAGCATGTGCAATAATCAAAGTGCTAATATTTAAATTAAAGTGAAAAAACGCTACGAACACTACAAAAAGGCTAAAATCTGATAATCACTGAAAAAAGTGCAACTCAATACATGTTAAACTATGAGAAGACAGAGACATCATGTGGAGGATGATTCATTACTAGCGCCAGGTATCGGCAGATGAGCGTCTGTATAGCGGCGCTTAGAGCGGCCACTAGTAGACGCTGTAAGCGGGTATCAGGCGCTGTAACATAGCGCCTCAGTCGCTGCAGTAACCTGGCCGGCATTGATGAATGTGATGTGTGTCGGGCGCTCTAACACCAGTACAACGCTGCAGCGAGCGAAAGGTAGCGCCAGCTCAGTGCGTCCGACTCTCAGCGACCCGAGCCATATTCAACAAAAAAACAGACGCACACACAGCGTCGGCGCTCTGGATCTGGGCGCTGTAGAATAGAGCACCAAACGCTGTGTGATTAAAGTCTGTTTTTGAACACATATCCACAAGTAACAAAGCGAAAACACATGGAATGACATTGTTATAACACTGTGACATTTACAATTTTATGCCAGACCTGTAATGACAATTCTGCATAAAAGTATAAAAAGTTTGCAAAAATGACTCTAGGCCAGGAGAGGTCATACTATGATCTAAGAGAAAAAAAAATAAAAACAAAAAACCCTGTTTAAACAGAAGAAAAGGGGTGGATATTGAAATGTATGGGAGAGCGACAGGTAATACCAGGCTCTGGAACTATACACTGACCTGCCTGTAATAATACATGTGACACTACATGGCGCTGTTAGAGGCGCTATACACTGACCTGCCTGTAATAATACATGTGACACTACATGGCGCTGTTAGAGGCGCTCACCAGATTCGCTTTCATAAATGTGGTTTTGTGTACAGCGCACGGCGTTCACCAGGGGCTGCCTGCCGCCACGACTCGCTACCTGGCGCTATCCCTTGATGAATAAACCCCTTAGTGTGTTGGTTTGAGTCCACCAGTCCACCCCTGGCTATAGGAATCACCAGGCATCCCTAATGCTCCTCGGCACATGCTGCGGGGTCGCCAGGTCGGGAGCGCTTCCAGATACAGATGAATTGAATGTGAGAAGTAGGTTGAGGCTGGAACATTCAGCACTGCGCGTCTCGCAGCGTGCAGCTATCTCATCAGGAGCCTGATAACAGCCTGATCGCGGTGTACGCAGCTGGACAGCAAAACATGGCGTCTCACGCGTCAACGCGGGCCTTCATTCTCACGCCACGCTCGGCTGAAGACTCAACTACAGAGATAACCAGGACCTCAGTATCTGCTGTGCTGAGCTTACATTCAAGCGGAACAAAACCCAGCACGACTGGCCCTGAAATCAAAAAGATTCCAGGGCTGGCTGCTGGCCTTTCCCCTGGGGCATCCCAAATCAGGATGCCTCACTGTTTAAACCCTCCCCTGAAGCACCTTCTTCCTGGCTCTCTCGCCAATGTAAACATCTAGTGGCTGCATCTTTGGGCTGTGCGTGTTCCTACTGCTGGGCATGTGGATGCTTGCACACCCCATTGAAGCTTATTAAAGGGGACCAAAACCTAGGATTTTGACTATCCTGGGTTTTGGTCCTTTCCCTCAGGGCACCCTGTTCGGGGGTACCCCACTGTGTGAAAGCCCCCAGATCGCCGAGCGCAACTCACCTCTTCCCGGTCTAAGGCCAGCGTCTAAGGCCAGCGACTCCGAGCACGGGGATACGGCCACGGCACAGCGCGGGAAGCAAGGTAAGTGAATGGAGCGACCTGCGGGGCATCTCGATTTTGGATGCCCCGGGGGTAGGGAATCGTTCAATCTTTAAGATTCCCGGCCGATCGCGCTGGGTTTTGGTCCACTTTAAAGCCATGACATGAATGACATAGTTACGGCAAATGTGTCTGGTTGGATGAGAGCCCCCGCATGTTCCATAAGATCGGGAAGAGGTGAGTTTTACTGGGCGATCTGGGGGGTTGACACAGCCGGGCATCCCAAATTGGAATGTGCGGAGGGGAAGAAAAATACCTGGATAACCAAAATCCCCCTTTAAAGCAGACCAAAACCCTAGGGACCTGAAGTTTAAAATACTCAAGTCCAGGTGAAAATTTTTACCTGGGGCATCCCAATGTGCGAAGCCCCTGTGACCGCTGGTAATATTACCTTGATGCCACGGAACATGCATGTGTCACTGCCAGCAACCCCAGTGCCCCGCCATCCTATGTGTATTGCTGGTGGCGGGTGCACACCGCCAGAGGGAGTGGCCATCGGGAGGCGCCCTACAAACCATTCAAAATAGATTGCCAAGTGTGAGCTCTGAGGGGCAGGAGGTCATGTGACTGCTTCTATGTACAGCGCTGTGGTATATGTCAGCGCTATATAAATGTATAATAACAGTGTGTGAGTGCGGAGGAGACATTAGAGTGTGAGCTCTGAGGGACAGGAGGTCATGTGACTGCTTCTATGTACAGCGCTGTGGTATATGTCAGCGCTATATAATGTATAATACCAGTGTGTGAGTGCGAAGGAGACATTAGAGTGTGAGCTCTGAGGGACAGGAGGTCATGTGACTGCTTCTATGTACAGTGCTGTGGTATATGTCAGCGCTATATAAATGTATTATAACAGTGTGTGAGTGTGGGGGAGACATTAGAGTGTGAGTTCTGAGGGACAGGAGGTCATGTGACTGCTTCTATGTACAGCGCTGTGGTATATGTCAGCACTATATAAAAGTATAATAACAGTGTGTGAGTGCGGGGGAGACATTAGAGTGTGAGCTCTGAGGGACAGGAGGTCATGTGACTGCTTCTATGTACAGCGCTGTGGTATATGTCAGCGCTATATAAATGTATAATAACAGTGTGTGAGTGTGGAGGAGACATTAGAGTGTGAGCTCTGAGGGACAGGAGGTCATGTGACTGCTTCTATGTACAGCGCTGTGGTATATGTCAGCGCTATATAATGTATAATACCAGCGTGTGAGTGCGAAGGAGACATTAGAGTGTGAGCTCTGAGGGACAGGAGGTCATGTGACTGCTTCTATGTACAGTGCTGTGGTATATGTCAGCGCTATGTAAATGTATTATAACAGTGTGTGAGTGCGGGGGAGACATTAGAGTGTGAGTTCTGAGGGACAGGAGGTCATGTGACTGCTTCTATGTACAGCGCTGTGGTATATGTCAGCGCTATATAATGTATAATACCAGTGTGTGAGTGCGAAGGAGACATTAGAGTGTGAGCTCTGAGGGACAGGAGGTCATGTGACTGCTTCTATGTACAGCGCTGTGGAATATGTCAGCGCTATATAATGTATAATAACAGTGTGTGAGTGTGAAGGAGACATTAGAGTGTGAGCTCTGAGGGACAGGAGGTCATGTGACTGCTTCTATGTACAGCGCTGTGGTATATGTCAGCACTATATAAATGTATAATAACAGTGTGTGAGTGTGGAGGGGGCATTAGAGTGTGAGCTCTGAAGGACAGGAGGTCATGTGACTTCTTCTATGCACAGCGCTGTGGTATATGTCGGCGCTATATAAATGTATAATAACAGTGTGTGAGTGTGGGGGAGACATTAGAGTGTGAGCTCTGAGGGACAGGAGGTCATGTGACTGCTTCTATGTACAGAGCTGTGGTATATGTCAGCGCTATATAATGTATAATAACAGTGTGTGAGTGTGAAGGAGACATTAGAGTGTGAGCTCTGAGGGACAGGAGGTCATGTGACTGCTTCTATGTACAGAGCTGTGGTATATGTCAGCACTATTTAAATGTATAAAACAGTGTGTGAGTGTGGGGGAGACATTAGAGTGTGAGCTCTGAGGGACAGGAGATCATGTGACTGCTTCTATGTACAGCGCTGTGGTATATGTCAGCGCTATATAATGTATAATAACAGTGTGTGAGTGTGAAGGAGACATTAGAGTGTGAGCTCTGAGGGACAGGAGGTCATGTGACTGCTTCTATGTACAGCGCTGTGGTATATGTCAGCGCTATATAATGTATAATAACAGTGTGTGAGTGTGAAGGAGACATTAGAGTGTGAGCTCTGAGGGACAGGAGGTCATGTGACTGCTTCTATGTACAGAGCTGTGGTATATGTCAGCACTATTTAAATGTATAAAACAGTGTGTGAGTGTGGAGGGGGCATTAGAGTGTGAGCTCTGAGGGACAATGAGCCACGTGACTGCTTCTATGTGCTCTGTACAGCGCTGTGGTATATGTTAGCACTATATAAATAGGCATAGTAAATATAGATCTGCGTGTATTAATATTTATGTTGTTTGGAATATAAATATATATATATTTATAGGGTGACGTTTCCTCCGGTGTTTCCTGCGGGTGACAGACGGGTGTAAATAGCGGCAGCGCACGGTCACACAGGAAGTCCCTTTTCCTGTTGATGGCAGAGCGTGGTGCACAACAAAAAACTGTTAGCTCAGGCCTCTCATCTGCAGGAAGTGCAACAGGGCCGCTCTCCTAGGAGCGAGAAACATGCGTGCGCGCTCCGCACGTGCCTCCCCTGGTAGAGAGAAGTGTTACTCCGCTCACAGGAAATCCTCTGCCGGAATTTATGGGACGCAGATAAAAAAATAATAAAAATAAAAACAACATTCGGCACAAACAACAACAACAACAGCGTCATTTATTTTTCCGCTCATGGATTCCGGACAAGTCAAGGATCTGAATTACACACAAGCTTCACAATTATTTGGCTCAGGCAGTTATTAAAAATTAGAGAGATATATTATTATTAATAATATTTTTAGGTATTATTATTATATTAAAAATATTATTATTATTATATTATAACTATTATATAATATTATAATAATTATTATTTTTATTATATTTTTATTATATTTATAATTAGTATTCTACTTTTGATTCTAATTATTGTTATGTATTTCTTATATTATTATTTTTATTTATTAGTATTATTATTTGTTTTTTATTATTATTTATTATTATTATATTTTATATATTATTGGTATTCTAATTATTCTAGTTATTTGCATTTATTATTATTGTTAATATTCTAATTATTATTATTATTATATCTGTTTTACTAATTATTATTTTTCTTTTTTATTATTATTATTATTATTAGCAGGGGCATACATAGATTTCATAGGGTCCCATAGCAAAATTCATAGTGCCCCAATACCGATACTGCAGACTGCTTGGGGGCAGTAGGGCCCAGTGTGGTCCATCTATTACCAGGGTTCTGTCCTAATACAAAGGCAGTAGCGCTGAGAGCAATGAAACTCACGCTGGGAGTTTTAAAACCTGCGATGTGCAATGTACCACTGTTAACTGTTACATTGTAAAAAGCTGACCAGCTGTTGTTACATTGTAACAGCCAGACGTGCTTCTGGCGTTGCTAATGTAACAAGAGCAGCACACCTGCTGGGTTCCATTATAATATAGCAGACACTAGTCTGTGTTATTATAACGTTACCAGCTTTCTATGATGTGCGACACTGAGATGGAGAGACGACTCACACATCACAGAAAGCGGATCTCTCCCAGTTGTAAGTGGTGCAGGTTTCACAGGATGGAACAAACGGCCTTATTTATCAAGGGCTAGCGCCAGGTAGTGTGTGACGAGCGCCAGGTACCGCCAGCTAACGGCGGCTACCGAATCAAGTACGCCCGGCGGCGGTCACAATGACGCATTTATCACGCTAAATGAGGCTAGCGCCGGTGAGAGCCTCAGCTAGCGTGGGATTCATCATGTAGCCGACTGCAACGAACAGCGCCGCTGCTAATCCCATCACAGCGCCAGGTATGACCTGTCGCTCCCTGGCGCTCTCCAATGCATTTCAATGGAGCAATCTTTAAATAGTCATAATTAATTGAGTTTATGTTTTTTTGTTTTTTTTAACTGTCAAAAATTCTGTGACCACTTCTGCAATGTTAGATATTTTTTTTAAGAAAAAAAAAAAAAAATATGTGCAGAATTGATATTACAGGTCTGATATTCATGTATTCATATTACAAAATGTTTAGAAAAACTTGTATAATTTTTACATAAAAAAAAAAATGGTTGTTTGGGGGTTAAAAACTACTTTACACACATCGCCACCAGCGCTCTGGGGTTCAAACAAGGAATTCACAGCGCGATAAATTTTTGAGCGTGATTTGTTAATGAATCTGCAGCAAGCCGTTCGCTCTGGCCATTCGCTGTCAGGCGCACCCATACAAGTGGAACCTGTGAAACATCGACCCCTAACCCCGTATTCAACATTACCGCACACCGACTGAGTCGCTGTCAACAAGCAAACCCCAAAGATGCCATCGCCTTGTTCCCCCAACTGTCAGCATACTGGGAGGGCACCCGAGACATGAAACGGACCGCACTGGGTGGCTTTGCTGTAAGCTGGGGGAAGACCGCTTACACTGAGCTCCATTCTGCCACTGGTACTGCCTTTACGGTATGCAGGGACGTAGATTGGGGGTCCTGAGCACAGGTGGGGGGCGCCATTTCCAGTCTTTGCCTTGTGTACCAGAAAGCCTAGCTATGCCTCTGACTATTCTTATTATTATTACTGCTTATTTCTAAAGCGCCATCATCATCCGTGGCAATGTACAAAGTAGAGAATACAGACAGGCTATAAATAAATCATACACATAGACCTCACCGGCATCCCTGCGGCAAAAGTGTGTCTCTGCTCCAATCAGCTTCTTTGGCTGCGCATATTAATGTGTCGCTAAAGAGACGGGCAGGCTGATTCATTACTAACGCCAGGTAGCGACAGATGAGCGTCTGTAGCAGGCATTTCAGAGCGCCCGCTGGTAGTCGTTGCTGTGCTCGGCCGTGGGTCGCTAGTTCATAGCAACTCAGTTGCTGTGCAGCAATGATGAATACATTGTGGGGAGTTGCTATATGACCAGTACAGCGCTGTATGGGAGCGCATGTTAGCGACTGGTCAGTGCGACCGACTCATAACTTATTCATCAAAGAAACAGCCTCAAACACCACCGGCGCTCAAAAATGCTTCGCTGAAGCCCAGAGCGCCGGAGGCTATGTGATTAAAGGCTGTTTTTGAACATCTATCCACCAGTAACAAAGCGAAAACACATGGAATTACATTGGCCCTTATTTATGAAGGAATAGCGTCAGGTAGCGACTGGTGAGCGGCCGGTAATGACGGGCCCCGCCACGAGAACGCCGGCTCCCCACCACAATCACACATTTATCAAGCCAATCCTGCTTAGCGACTGAGATAGCGCCATATAGCGACTCATTCATCATTATTCCAGCCTCAGCCCACAGCGCCAGCGTCCGACCTTGAACAGCGACAGGTATGACCTCTCGCTACCTGGCGCTCTCCAATGCATTTCAATGGAACAATCTTTAAATATTAATAATTAATTGTTATTTATTGATTTTTTAAATGTGAAAAATTCTGGGACCACTTCTGCCATTTTAAATAATTTTTTTAAGGTAAAAAAAACAAAATGTACAGAATTGATATTACAGGTCTGATATTAATGTATTCATATTACTAAATTCTTTTAAAAACTTGTTTTTTTTGGTTTCCAAAAATATGGTTGTTTGGGGGTTAAAAAACTACTTTTAACCCATCGCCGCCAGCGCTCTGGGGTTTAAACATGCATTTCACAGCGCGAGAATTTTTTGAGCGTGATTTTTTGATGAATATGGTGGGAGCCGGTCGCTCTGACCAGTCGCTATCATGCGCTCCCATACAGCGCGGAACCTGTCAAATAGCGACTCCTCACCCAATATTCAACATTACTGCACACCGACTGAGTCGCTATCAACTACCGAACAACATCCAAGCATAGCGACTACTAGCGGGCGCTCTGAAAATGCCGCTACAGTCGCTCAACTGTCGCTACCTGCCGCTGTTAATGAATCGGCCTCCCAGTTATAACATAGTAACATGAACACATTAATGCCAGACCTGTAATATCAATTCTGCATAAATAGCTAAAATATAAAAAAAAATGAAGAAATGGCTTTTTCAAGGTCAGTAGAGATCCCAACATTATTTAAGAATAAAAAAAAAAATAATAAAACAAAAACCCTGTTTAAAGAGAAATAAAAGAGCGCCCATTGAAATGTATGGGAGAGCGACAGGTAGTGAGAGGTAAGACGTGGCGCTCTGCAAGGCTGAACGCCGGCGCTGTACGCTGAGGCTGGGATAATGATGAATCGGACGCTACATGGCGCTATCCCAGTCGCTCAACAGAATCTGCATGATAAATGTGTAATTGCTGCCCTGTCTGGCGTTCACCTGCCGCTACCTGTCATTTACAAAGCGCTACCTGACGCTATCCCTTCATGAATAAGGGCCTAAATGGGAGTCTAGTTATCGGTTATTGGTGCCCGGCGCCCCCGGCGCGCTGCTGAGGTAGGAATACAGCCCAACCTGCTGACTTTTGCACAGTGGGACATCCTATATCAGGATGCCCCAGGGGTCTTATAGTTGCTTGGTCCGGTTTTGTTGCACTTTAAACTTGATGATATTATCAGTCTGTCTAGGCCTTTCTAACCCAAGCTGGAGGACCTCTCCACATTTGGATGATTTTGGGAGGATTTTTTGAATTTGATGTTGAGTTTGGAGAGACTTTCTCATGCACATTTCTTAAAGCAGGTTAAAACCCACGCAGCCAGGCCCTGGAATCTAAAAGATTCCAGGACTGGACGCTAGCCTGCCCCCGGGGCATCCCACACCGGAAATCTCCCAGGGCACCGGTGATCTTACCTGATTCTGGTGGGTCCCACGGCGCAATCTCTGCCAGCGGCACCATCCCCGGCTTCCGTGCGGCCGCGCGCGCTCCTGCATCCAGCCTTTCTGAATCCGAACAGTGCGCCGGGGATGCGGCCAGTCGGCTGCACCAGGTCACAGAGGCACTTTATAGAGAGAGACAATCGCGTCTCTCAAAAAGTGCCGCAGGACGTGGCTTCAGCTGCTTGGGCCCCAGAGATTTAACGGTGCACCCCAAAATGGGTTTCCATCCGCTTTAGGCAGAGAAAAATGTCACTGTCTGGGAAAAGCAAACAAATGAGCAGGTTGTTGTTTTACGGATGTCGGGGTCATGGTGGGGACACATTGCTCCCTATGCTCCACGGCAACCTGAAGCTTTGAGATGGAGCTTTCCAGGGTCACCATAAATTACCCAAAGTCACAAATCTAATCCCCCGAACGAGACGAGCGCCGTGCCAATCCTTGTAATGTATTCTGATTGTTCTGCCCATCAGCTCGCGCCTCTCTGATTTGCTTCATTATTTTCTATTTTAATTCAATCTAGATTTGCATTATTGGGGGGGCAGCCATAGGCTGGTAAAGTCCCAGGGCTGATATTTGGTCCCAGCCCGTCATTGTAGATGGGCTTACCTTTCCATTGTCGGGGAGGCCGATTCATTAATAGCGCCAGGTAGCGACAGTTGAGCGACTGTAGCGGCATTTTCAGAGCGCCCGCTAGTAGTCGCTGTGCTTGGCCGTTGTTCTGTAGTTGACAGCGACTCAGTCGGTTTGCCGTAATGTTGAATATTGGGTGAGGAGTCGCTATTTGACAGGTTCCGCGCTGTATGGGAGCGCATGACAGCGACTGGCCCTAGCGACCGGCTCCCACCATATTCATTAACAAATCACGCTCAAAAAATTCTCGCGCTGTGAAATGCATGTTTAAACCCCAGAGCGCTGGCGGCGATGGGTTAAAAGTAGTTTTTTAACCCCCAAACAACCATATTTTTGAAAAAAAACATGTTTTTCAAAACATTTTGTAATATGAAAACATTAATATCAGACCTGTAATATCAATTCTGCACAATTTTTTATTTATTTTTTTTTACCTTAAAAAAAAAATCTAACATTGCAGAAGTGGTCACAGAATTTTTGACATTTAAAAAAAAAAAAAAAAACATTAATAGCAATTAATTATGAATATTTAAAGACTGTTCCATTGAAATGCATTGGAGAGCGCCAGGTAGCGAGAGGTCATACCTGTCGCTGTTCAAGGTCGCTCGCTGGCGCTGTGGGGTGAGGCTGGAATAATGATGAATGATTCGCTATCTGGCGCTCTGTCAGTCGCTAAGCAGGATCGGCTTGATAAATGTGTGATTGCGGAGGGGAGCCGGCGTTCTCGTGGCGGTGACCGTCATTAACGTTCGCTCACCATTCGCTACCTGGCGATATCCCTTGTTAAATAAGGGCCTATATCTCCATTTTTATTTTACTCTTGGGGCTCTATTCATGAAGGGATAGTGACAGGTAACGCTTTGTAAGCGACAGGTAGCGGCAGGTGAACGCCAGCTCCGGCACGCAATTCCACATTTATGAAGACGATTCTGTTGAGCGACTCTTACAGCGCCACGTAGCGACCGATTCATCATCACAGACGGCTGAGCGGATCCCGGCAGCGCTCTGGCTTTCACACCGCCTGGTATTACCTGTCGCTACCTGTCGCTTTTCAATACATTTCAATAGTAGTTACATATATTCTCTTTAAACAGGTTTTTCTTTTACATTGTTTTTTTTGTATTGTATCAAATCATTGTGTGACGTCTCCTGTATTTAAATACATTTTTGAAAACTTTTTTTATTTTTTTATGCAGAATTGTCATTACAGGTCTGGTATTAAAGTGTTAATGTCACAATGTTATAACAATGTCATCCCATGTGTTTTCGCTTTGTTACTGGAGGATATGTGTTCAAAAACAGACTTTAATCACACAGCGTCTGGTGCTCTAGGCTACAGCGACACAATTTTGAGTGCCGGCGCTGTATGAGGCTGTTTTTTGATGAATATGGTTTGAGTCGCTCACACTGACGAGTCGCTACCGTACGCTCCCATATAGCGCTGTACTGGTGTTATAGCAACTCACACATCAAATTCATCAATGGCGGTTACTACAGCGACTGAGATGCTCTGTAATAGCGACTCACAGCCTATCAGAGCGACCACTAGCTGTTGCTCTTAGCGCCTCTGTGCAGACGCTCATCTGCCGGTACCTGGCGCTAGTCATGAATCAGCCTGTTGGTGTATTTATCATTTCGCTGTCTCTTTTTCAGCATTTTTCGCACTCTCATGCTCTTATTTATTCTCTCGTCCTGATGGGCAGGCTGATCCTTTACTAGCGCCAGGTATCTGCAGATGAGCGTTTGTACAGAGGCGCTAAGAACCACCACTAGTATACGCTGTGATCGGCTATCGTCGCTGTAACAGAGCGTCTCAGTCACTGTAGTAACCTGGCCGGCATTGATGAATGAGATGTATGTTGAATGTTGGGCGTTCTAACACCAGTACAGCGCTGCAGGGAGAGAAAGGTAGCGCCAGCTCAGTGCGACCGACTCTCAGCGACTCACACCATATTCAACAAAAAAACAGACACACACAGCATCGGCGCTCTGGATCTGGGCGCTGTAGCATAGAGCGCCAGACGCTGTGTGATTAAAGTCTGTTTTTGAATACATATCCACCAGTAACAAAGTGAAAACACATGGAATGACATTGTTATAACACTGTGACATTAACACTTTAGTGCCAGACCTGTAACGACAATTCTGCATAAAAATATAAAAAATCAAAAATGTTTTCAAAAATGACTCTTTCTAGGCCAGGAGACGTCACTCAGTTATTATATATGTTATATAACTTTATAACTGTTTAAATAGAAGACAAGAAATGTCCATTGAAATGTATGGGGGAGCGAACGGTAGCGACAGGTAATACTGTACCTGGCGCTTTGGAAGCTAGAGCGCCGGCGCTATACGCTGAGCCGCCTGTAATGATGAATCGGACGTTACATGGCGCTGTTAGAGTGGCTGACCAGAATCGCTTTCATAAATGTGGTATTGTGTACAGCGCCCGGTGTTCACCAGACGCTGCCTGCTGCTACGAGGCGCTACCCCTACATGAATAAACCCCTTAGTTGGAGATGAGCGTCACCTGACTGTCCAAAGACATTTCACAAATCAAGTGGGAGAATAGGGTGGCTGGTGGATAGGCTGACAGGAGTAAAGCAATAACAATAGGGGTAGGGTTATGGGATAGCTAAAGGGATGGGGTTATGGGATAGCTAAAGGGATGGGGTTATGGGATAGCTAAAGGGATGGGGTTATGGGACAGCCATGGGGATGGGGTTATGGGATAGCTACGGGCATAGGCTTATGGGAAAGTTATCGTGATTGGGTTATGGGATAGCTATAGGGATTGGGTTATGGGATATCTATAGGGATTGGGTTATGGGATATCTATGGGTATGGGGTTATGGGATAGCTGTGGGGATGGAGTTGTGGGATAGCTGTGGTGATGGGGTTATGGGATAGTTATGGGGATCGGGTTATAGGATAGCTATGGGGATCAGGTTATAGGATAGCTATGGGGATGGGGTTATGGGATAACTATAAGGATGGGGTTATGGGATAGCTGTGGGGATGGGGTTGTGGGATAGCTGTGGTGATGGGGTTATGGGATAGCTATTGGGATGGGGTTATGGGATAGCTATTGGGATGGGGTTATGGGATAGCTATAGGGATGGGGTTATGGGATAGCTATCGGCATAGGGTAATGGGATACCTATAGGGATGGGGTTATGGAATATCTATGGGTATGGGGTTATGGGATAGCTATAGGGATGGGGTTATGGGAAAGCTATCGGGTTATAGGAGTATGGTGATGATAAATCTATAGGGATATGGGAATGGGAAAGCTATAGCATAAGGAGATGGGAAAGCTAAAGGCATAAGATGATGATATTGCTGGAAAAGCTATAGGGACAGGGTGATAGAGTAGCTATAGGGAGAGGCTGATGGGATATCTATAGTATATTTGTAATGTGATGTTATAGGTCTACAGTAAAAGGGGTAGCTATAAGTCTACCATGACAGAATAGCTATAAAGATAGGCTTTAAAGATATGGTGATGTCATAGGTATAATGATACAGTAATGGGGTAGCTATAGATAAACAGGGATAGGGATATGCTGAAGAGTTATCCGCAGGGATATGGTGATGGCGTAGTTTTAGGGCTACATTGATAGAATAGCTTAATGGATAGGATTTTTGGATAGCTACAGGGGTAGGATGATGGGATAGCTACTGCACTGGAACAGGGTGATGGGGTAGTTTTAGGGATATGGTGATAGCTACCGTATGGGATGATGAGATTGCTGCGATAGGTATAGGGCTAGGCTAACGGCATAGCTGTAGGGATATGGTAATGGGAAAGCTATAGGAATATGGTGATGGGATAGCTATAGGAATATGCTGATGGGATAGCTATAGGAATATGGTGATGGGATAGCTATAGGAATATGGTGATGAGATAGCTATAGGAATATGGTGATGAGATAGCTATAGGAATATGGTGATGGGATAGCTATAAGAATATGGTAATGGGATAGCTATAGGAATATGCTGATGGGATAGCTATAGGAATATGGTGATGGGATAGCTATAGGAATATGGTGATGGGATAGCTATAGGAATATGGTGATGGGATAGCTATAGGAATATGGTGATGGGATAGCTATAGGAATATGGTGATGGGATAGCTATAGGAATATGGTGATGGGATAGCTATAGGAATATGGTGATGGGATAGCTATAGGAATATGGTGATGAGATAGCTATAGGAATATGGTGATGGGATAGCTATAGGAATATGGTGATGGGATAGCTATAGGAATATGCTGATGGGATAGCTATAGGAATATGGTGATGAGATAGCTATAGGAATATGGTGATGGGATAGCTATAGGAATATGGTGATGAGATAGCTATAGGAATATGGTGATGGGATAGCTATAGGAATATGCTGATGGGATAGCTATAGGAATATGGTGATGAGATAGCTATAGGAATATGGTGATGAGATAGCTATAGGAATATGGTGATGTGATAGCTATAAGAATATGGTAATGGGATAGCTATAGGAATATGGTGATGTGATAGCTATAGGAATATGGTGATGGGATAGCTATAGGAATATGGTGATGTGATAGCTATAAGAATATGGTAATGGGATAGCTATAGGAATATGGTGATGTGATAGCTATAGGAATATGGTGATGGGATAGCTATAGGAATATGGTGATGGGATAGCTATAGGAATATGGTGATGGGATAGCTATAGGAATATGGTGATGGGATAGCTATAGGAATATGGTGATGGGATAGCTATAGGAATATGGTGATGGGATAGCTATAGGAATATGGTGATGGGATAGCTATAGGAATATGGTGATGGGATAGCTATAGGAATATGGTGATGGGATAGCTATAGGAATATGGTGATGGGATAGCTATAGGAATATGGTGATGAGATAGCTATAGGAATATGGTGATGAGATAGCTATAGGAATATGGTGATGGGATAGCTATAGGAATATGCTGATGGGATAGCTATAGGAATATGGTGATGAGATAGCTATAGGAATATGGTGATGGGATAGCTATAGGAATATGGTGATGAGATAGCTATAGGAATATGGTGATGAGATAGCTATAGGAATATGGTGATGGGATAGCTATAGGAATATGCTGATGGGATAGCTATAGGAATATGGTGATGAGATAGCTATAGGAATATGGTGATGAGATAGCTATAGGAATATGGTGATGGGATAGCTATAGGAATATGGTGATGGGATAGCTATAGGAATATGGTGATGAGATAGCTATAGGAATATGGTGATGGGATAGCTATAGGAATATGGTGATGAGATAGCTATAGGAATATGGTGATGAGATAGCTATAGGAATATGGTGATGGGATAGCTATAGGAATATGCTGATGGGATAGCTATAGGAATATGGTGATGAGATAGCTATAGGAATATGGTGATGGGATAGCTATAGGAATATGGTGATGGGATAGCTATAGGAATATGGTGATGGGATAGCTATAGGAATATGGTGATGGGATAGCTATAGGAATATGGTGATGGGATAGCTATAGGAATATGCTGATGGGATAGCTATAGGAATATGGTGATGGGATAGCTATAGGAATATGGTGATGGGATAGCTATAGGAATATGGTGATGGGATAGCTATAGGAATATGGTGATGGGATAGCTATAGGAATATGGTGATGGGATAGCTATAGGAATATGGTGATGGGATAGCTATAGGAATATGCTGATGGGATAGCTATAGGAATATGGTGATGAGATAGCTATAGGAATATGGTGATGAGATAGCTATAGGAATATGGTGATGTGATAGCTATAAGAATATGGTAATGGGATAGCTATAGGAATATGGTGATGTGATAGCTATAGGAATATGGTGATGGTATAGCTATAGGAATATGGTGATGGGATAGCTATAGGAATATGGTGATGGGATAGCTATAGGAATATGGTGATGGGATAGCTATAGGAATATGGTGATGGGATAGCTATAGGAATATGGTGATGGGATAGCTATAGGAATATGGTGATGGGATAGCTATAGGAATATGGTGATGGGATAGCTATAGGAATATGGTGATGGGATAGCTATAGGAATATGGTGATGGGATAGCCATAGGAATATGGTGATGGGATAGCTATAGGAATATGGTGATGGGATAGCTATAGGAATATGGTGATGGGATAGCTATAGGAATATGGTGATGAGATAGCTATAGGAATATGGTGATAAGATAGCTATAGGATTATGGTGATGGGATAGTTATAGGGATTAGGTGATGGGATATTTATAGAGATACGGTGATCAGTGATTGGTAATTGTATAGTTGTAGGCATATATTGCTGTAATAGGCTTTGGGGATAGCTACATTGATATGGTGATGTGATAGCTATTGAAATAGGTTGATGGGATAGCTATAGGTATAGGGTCATGGGGTAGCTATAGGGATATTTTAAAGGGATAGTTATGGGGATATGGGGATAGGTTAACGGTATAACAATAGGGACAGGGTAATGGGATAGCTTTATGGATACACCAATGGGATAGCTATAGGGATATGTTAATGGAATAAGTATAGGGATATGATGATAAGATTGCTGTGATTGGTACATAGAGAGGGTGATGGGACAGCTATTTGAATAATGTAATTGAGATGCTGAGATAGCATCAGGGATAAAGTGATGGGATAGCTCTAGGAAAAAGCATACCTTCCAACTTTTCAGGGTGGGACAGGGGGAGAATTAAGCCAGGCCCCCTCAACAATATAAAAACTTTGAAAAGACAAATGAATCAGTTATTGCTACAGACCTGCATGTTACACTTCAAAGAGGGACAAATGAGAACAATGAGGGGAAGAGGGACATTTGTTAAATTAAGCCACGCCCCCTCATTGAGGGATAGATAGGAAATAGGTTGTAACAGTTACAACAGTATAAACACATTAATCATGTATTGCTGCAGATCTGCATGTTACACCTTAAAGAGGGACAATGAATGGACATGGGGACATGGACTCAAAAGAGGGACAGTCCCTCCAAATTAGGCACAATTGGGAGGTATGGGGTAATTAAGATGCTGGGAAAGCTATGTTAATAGGTTGATGGGTATCTATGATAAGGGGGAAGCTATAGTAATAGGATTATGGGATAGCTATAGGATTAAGGTGGATAACATGAGAGATAAGGTGCTGGTATAGCTGGTAGCTGTAGGGATCGGATAAGGATTTGAATAGAGACAGGGGCAGCACTGGTGTATGATTTACCCCCAACCCCAGATGATATATAAGGGGTCACCTCGTCGCTGTTCACAGCCGGCAGCCATGTTTTCACACCCCCCATCATCTCACCCCCCACCTGCCAGGAGGCAGTCAGTAATGCTGGGATCCTCCATGTTACAGGGATGAGGTTACGGCTCCTGCTGGTGCAGAAATGTCGGCTGTGTTTTGGCAGTTTGGATTGTTGGGGATTGATGGCTTCTCACTATGGATGTGTCTAATGGAAGGTGACAGCATCATGGCGGAAGGCCAGGAGCGGCGCTGGGCCCGGGTCTCCTCTGACACTCTATAGCCCCTTCCTCTCATCCTTCAACATTCCATGCCGGAATTCCTCCTAAACTGTGTTTTCATATTTACCTTCCCGACCGCCATCGCCACGGCACCTGGCCATGTGTTTGGCCGCCTATCAGCATGGTAGGAATGTGAAGGGTGACATGAGAGGGCGGCGGGTGAGAGCACTCCTCGTGTAATGGCGCCAATGTTCACCTTCTGCTGCCTGGCACGCCAAAGAAATGAAAACTAGTCAAATGCAGTAAGCAGCTGTGTGGTATATGCGGGTGCTTAGACAGGGTAAGTGGCTCCTAGAATGATGCAGGTGGGGCGCAGTGAGGTACAGAAGGACCCTAAGTTGGAATGGTTGAGGCAAGGGATCCTGGAGAACATTAGTGGTGCCCACAGTGGTTTGATAGTTCTTGGTTGGTATAGGTAAGCCACAAGTTGATTGGATAACATAGATGAGCCCCAAAGTGGTACGTGATGCTCTTAAATGGTTTTGTGGTCCACAGGTTGGTAGGTGGTAACTTCAAAGAGGTAGGTGAGAGGTAGGTGATATACTTGGGTGGTATAGGTGTGCTCCAACATTGTAAGTGGCACCCTTGGTTGCTATTGGTGAGCCTTGAGGTAGTCAGTGACCCTTTGTGATATGGGTTGCTACCTTTGGATTGCATAGATTGACCTGAGGTGGTAGTTTGTGTCCTTGCATGGTATAGTTCATCCTCAAGATGTATCCTTGGATGTTATAGGTTGGCCCCAAGGTGATAGGTGGTAACCTTAGGAGGTTTAGATAGACCAAATTGTGATTGTTGGTACTATTGAATGGTATTGGTGTCCCATGGGTTGGTAGGTGGTAGCCTTGAATGGTATAGGTGGACCCCAAGGTGTTAGGTGGTATCCTTGCATGGTATAGTTCAGCCTCGAGATTGTGTATCATTGGATGGTATAGGTTGGCCCCTAAATTATAGGTGGTACACTTACGTGGTATAGATGGGCCAAAGGCTGGTAGGTAGGACTCTGGAATGATATAGGTGTATCACATGTTGGTAAGTAGTACCTTTGGATGGTATAGATCAGCCCCAAGTGCTACTCTCCAGTGGTATAGGTGGGACCCCAATGTGATATGTGGTAGTCTTGGGTGGTATATATGGGCAAAAAGGTGGTATCTGTAGATTGTAAAGAAGTATGGCATGACGCAGGGTAAGTGGCTCCAGGGATGGAGTAGGTGGGTCACAGTGAAGTACATAGGGACTCTAAGTTGGGATTGGTGTAGGTGGTACACTTGGGTGGTATAGGTGTGCTCCAACATTGTAAGTGGCACCCTTGGTTGCTATTGGTGAGTCTTGAAGTAGTCAGTGGGCCTTTGTGATATAGGTTGGTACCTTTGGATTGCATAGATTGACCTGAGGTGGTAGGTTGTGTCCTTGGTGTAGTTCATCCTCAAGATAGTGTATCCTTGGATGTTATAGATTGGCCCCAAGTTGATAGGTGGTAATCTTAGATGTGCCAAAGTGTGATAGGTGGTACAATTGAATGGATTGGTGTCCCACGGGTTGGTAGGTGGTATCCTTGAATGGTATAGGTGGACCCCAAGGTGTTAGGTGGTATTCTTGCATGGTATAGTTCAGCCTCGAGGTTTTGTATCATTGGATGGTATAGGTTGGCCCCAAAAATATAGATGGTACATTTAGGTGTTATAATTGGGCCAAAGGGTGGTAGGTAGGACTCTGGAATGATATAGGTGTATCACATGTTGGTAGGTGGTACCTTTGGATGGTATAGATCAACCCCAAGGTGGTACAGTAAGTGCTACTCTCCAGTGGTATAGGTGGGCCCATAATGTGGTAGGAGGTAGCCTTAGGTGGTATCTATAGGCAAAAAGATGGTACCTGTGGATTGTAACGGTGTACGGCACGACGCAGGGTAAGTGGCAGCCAGGATGGTGTAGGTGGGGCGCAGTAAAGTACAGAGGGATGGTTGAGGCAAGGGATCCTGGAGAACATTAGTGGTGCCCACAGTGGTTTGATGGTTCTTGGTTGGTATAGGTAAGCCACAAGTTGCTAAGTCGAAACCTTGGATGGTATAGATGGGCCCCAAAGAGGTAGGTGATGCTCTTGAATGGTTTTGTGGTCAGCAGGATGGTGGGTGATAACTTGGGAAGGTATAGGTTGGCTCCAATAAGGTAGGCGATACGCTTGGATGGTATAGGTGTGCTCCAACATTGTAAGTGGCACCCTTGGTTGGTATTGGTGAGCCCTGAGGTGGTCGGCGGGCCTTTGTGATATAGGATGGTACTTTTGAATTGCATAGATTGACCTGAGGTGGTAGGTTGTGTCCTTACATGGTATAATTCAGCCTCAAGATTGTGTATCCTTGGATGTTATATGTTGGCCCCAAGGTGATTTAGGTGGCCCAAAGTGTGATAGGTGGCACTATTGAATGGTAGTGGTGTCCCACGGGTTGGTAGGTGGTAGCCTTGGATGGTATAGGTGGGCCCCAAGGTGCTAGGTGGTATCCTTGCATGGTATAGTTCATCCTCAAGATTGTGTATCCTTGGATGTTATAGGTCAGCCCCAAGGTGATAGGTGGTAACCTTAGGAAGTTTAGATGGGCCAAAGTGTGATAGTTGGTACTATTGAATGGTATTGGTGTCCCACAGGTTGGTAGGTGGTACCCTTGGCTTGTACAGGTAGGCCCCCAGGTGCTAGGTGGTAGCGTTGCATGGTATAATTCAGCCTCAAGATTTTGTATCATTGGGTGGTATAGGTTGGCCCTAAAATTGTAGGTGGTACATTTAGGTGTTAATGATGGGCCAAAGGGTGGTAGGTAGTACTCTGGAATAATATAGGTGTATCAGATGTTGGTAGGTGGTACCTTTGGATGGGATAGATCAGCCCCAAGGTGGTACAGTAGGTGGTACTCTTTGTTGGTTGATAGGTGATAGGTGGTACCTTTAGGTGGTATAGATCAGCGCCAGTGTGTTAGGTGGTAGCCTTAGGTGGTATATATAGGCAAAAGGTGGATTGAAACGGTGTATGGCACAACGCAGAAATGGAAAGGTGGGTCACAGTGAAATATATTGAGGTTAGGTCAGGGGTCCTACACAGCATTAGTAGTGCCCACAGTGGTTTGGTGGCACTTGGTTGGTATATATAAGCTTTAGGTTGGTAAGTGGAAACCTTGGATGGTATAGATGGGCCCCACAGGTTGGTAGGTGGTAACTTGGATGGTATAGATAGGCCCAAGGTGCTAGGTGGAACCATTCCATGTTATAATTCAGCCTTAAGGTAGTAGGGTGGTAAAGGTGGGCCAAAGGTTGGCAGGTGGTACTTTTGAAAGCTATACACGTCCCAAAGGTTGGTAGGTGGTATAGGTGGGTCCCAAAGTGATACGTGGTATCCCTAGGTGGTATAGATGGGCAAACAGGTGGTAGGTAGTAGCTGTGGACTCTAAAGGTGGGGCCCAATCTGCCCCATCCACTGACATCCCTGGGCTGCACCTAAGCTGCAATACTGCACTTCCTGCACCTGAGCCTGCTGTGTTCTAGAAATGGTCAGTACACAGTGATTGCACCTTGTGGACAGTACACAGTGATTGCAGCCCATGGGTAATACACAGTTATTGCAGCTTAGGAAAATCCTTATTAATTGCTGCTTATGGACAGAACACGTTAAAGTGGACCAAAACCCAGGATTTTGACTATCCTGGGTTTTGGTCCTCTCCGCCGGGGTACCCCAATTGGGGATGCCCCACTTTGGAAAAACCCCCCAGATCGCCAAGCCCAACTCACCTCTTCCTGGTCCTACGATGCATGCGCAGCTGCTCGTCCAATCAGGGCGCTCGGAGTCGCCGACGTAGTTAAAAAAGAATGGGCTGCCAGCACAGTCCCAAAAAACCTTTACCAATGAGTCGCACCCAGCTATAAGGTTTCATAACATGCCGTTACTAAAGAACTGACCGTACACACATTAAAAAACATACAATTAAAAACAAATAGAAAAGTGTTGGGGAGAGGGACCCTCCAAATATGGCTCTAATACATTAAGAATAACCTCAATCTTATAATGTAATAGGAAAAGCAGTCTATTAACCCTTTAAGTGCCAGCCTACCTGGAGTTTTTGTCACACTTTGTTGCCAGACCATTTTGCACTATTTTGCGCTCCCCATGTTCAAATGTGATTTTTGAAGGGATTTCCAGGGATTTCCCAGGAAAATTATATATTGTTTTTTTCAGCAGAGTCTGGGCTTTAACATGAAATGTCTTGTTTGTCATTGTTTAGGTGTATTCTCAATATTTTTGGGTGAAATATGTGCAAAAAAAAAATATATATATATTTTTTACAATTTGTAGTTTTTTTTTGTAATAAAAAATGTAAGTTTGTCAATAAAATCTTATTGCTTGTGAAATCCCAATTTCTCCCGGTTACAGCGGTACCACATATGTATAGGTAGACACCCTTTCCTGCCCAGGAGACTCCCCCAAACTGAAACAGCGCTTTAGGAGATTTTCAGAAAAAATACAACTATGCTACGCAATATGCGCACCTTGCAGTTTTTCCAGAAAAACAACCCTTTACATTTGAATTACCCCCAACAAACTATATATTCTCTGGAAGTACACACCTCAAGCTTTCTAGGTGTACCAGGCTTGTTGATGTGGCCATAGTTTTCTGGAAGTAATCCCTCAATGGATTCTTTGGTTGCAAAGACTTTCCCTAAAAAAAGGATAAAAAAGCCACATTTTCCTAAAAAAACTATATACAAACAAGAAAAAACAAGTTTAATCTGAAAACGCAATATCCCCCGAACAGAACAACACCCAACATGCATTGCTACTGTCAAGGGAAGAGTTGCCAAACACCCCAAAGTAAAGCATGTGCGTAACAGTAATTTTACTTGAAAATTTCAGCTCTGCAGACAAAGTGCGCACCTTGCGATTTTTCAACCAAAACAACCCTTTACATTTGGAATATCCCCCATAAACCATATATTCCCTGAAAGTACACACGTTAAGCTTTCTAAGCGTACCCAGCTTGTTCTAGTGGACTCATCTTTCTGGAATTATTACCTCAAAGAATTCTTTGTTTGCGCAGGGTTTCCCTAAAAAATTAAAAAAATAGCTGAATAAAAAACACCTTTTCCTAAAATATAAATATGCAAACAAGAAAAAACAAGCTAAGTCTGAAAGCGCAAGGTCCGCCGAACAGAACAATACCCAATATGCATAGCTACTTTTAATCCTTTTAATTGCCAGCCTACTTGAGATTTTGTCACCCTCTGTTGACAGGCCATTTTTCCCCATTTGCGCCATGTTTTGCGCCATGTTTTGCGCCATTTTGCTGGAACTTTCAGGAAAATTATATATATATTTTTTTGCAGCAGAGTTTAGCCTTTAACATGAAATATCTTGTTTGTAAATTTTATTTTATTTTTTTACAATATTATTAAGTAAAATAAATAAATAAAAAAAATTTTTAGAGAATTGACTCCTTTATTTTAAATAAAAAATGTATTTTATTAAGGAAAAGCATATTGCATGTGAAAGCCCCATTTCTACAGATTAGAACGGTACCACATATTTATCGGTAGCCCCCCGTTCCTGCCCAGGAGACCCCCCTAACTGAAACAAGTATTTTATAACATTCACAAAAAAAATACAACTACCATCCACACTACAAAGGGTTAAATCGAGAAAAAAAATGACATAGGGTCCCCCCTCCCAGGGGAGGGGGACCCCATTTTTTTTTTTTGATTTTTAAGGGTTAAAAACCCTTAAAAATCAAAAAAAAAATTGACGTGGGGTCCCCCTTACCCAAAGTAACCAGCCCGGGACCAGCTATGCAGGGCTTGTAGGAACAGGGCGCAGGGGCCAGCTTTTGTGGCCCCTGGCCCTGCAGGCTACAAGCCCGCATAGCCCGTGGGCCCGGGCTCTTCTGCCCCCCCCCCCTGGCCTTTGGGGAGGCAGGTAATGGGGGTGCCGGGGGTTAATGGCAAGTCACCCGCTAGCGCAGGTGACTTGCCATCCCCCCAGCCTTGTGAACTGGTATAGGGGTCATGGACCCCTTACCAGTTCACAAGGGGTTAAAAGTAAATAATCACACAGACACAAGCAGAGAAAAAAATATTTTATTAATTTTTATTTTTTTTTTTACACTGTACTCACCTCCCATCCATCCTGGAGCACTCTGTCCCTCGGCGATCACTGGCTTCTGCTCACTTGCTAGAAGCCTTTTATAGCTGCTGGATGACAGAACACAAAGGGTTAATCAAAAAAAAAAATGACATAGGGTCCCCCCTCCCAGGGGGGGCGGTCCCCATTTTTTTTTTATTTTTAAGGGTTAAAAACCCTTAAAAATAAAAAAAAAAATTGACGTGGGGTCCCCCTTACCCACAGTAACCAGCCCGGGACCAGCTATGGGGGCTTGTAGGCACAGAGTGGGGGGGCCAGCTTTTGTGGCCCCCCCACCCTGCAGCCTACGAGCCCACATAGCTTATGTGGGCTAGCGCAGGTGGCTTGCCATCCCCCCAGGCTTGTGAACTGGTATAGGGGTCATGGACCCCTTACCAGTTCACAAGGGGTTAAAAGTAAAAAATGACACTGACACAGAGAAAAAAAAATCTTTATTTTTTTTTTTTACACTGTACTCACCTCCGATCCGACGTCCCTCGCCGCTGTCCCGCGCCGATCATCTCACTGACAGATGCCGGTGGTGATCGGCGCAGGGCGGGTGACAGGTGAGGGGGCTCCGATCGGAGCCTCCTCACCTGACATCCGCCCTGCTCCGATCACCACCGGCATCTGACAGATGCCGGAGCTCGGAGGGGGTATAGGAGGAGCGGGATGACGTCATCCCGCTCCTCCCACAATGGGCGGAGCTAAGCGGCGGCGGCCGTTGCCGCCATTACAAGAGGTGAGGACCCGGAAGAGGGTCCTCACCTGAAGACTGCGCAGCCCAGGGGGGGGATCGGACCCCTCCCTGGTGAAGAGGAGACCCGGACAGAAGGCTCGGGCGCGGAGGTGAGTAAATGACAGTTTTATTTTTTTTTTTTTTATAACGGCGAGTCAGCGCTGGAAACGGGGGGGGGGGCGGCTGGTTTCGGGCCCCCCCCTGAAGACGGAGGACGACGGGGGGGCGATCGGATGCCCCCCCCAGGAAGAGGGGACCCCAAGCTCCACAGGGATACCAGAGGTAAGTGTTTTTTTTTTCTATCTTTTTACTGTTTGGGGGAAATGCCAGGCACGTAGTTTCTACGTGCTTGGCACTTAACGGTAGGAGAAGCAACCACGTAGAAACTACGTGCTTGGCATTTAAAGGGTTAAAGTGCTTTAGTGCAAGAAAAAAAAAAAAAAAATTTTTAAAACTTGCTGGTGCCGAAAAAATGTGCCACTATAAAGTGCCAATAGTGCTAATACAACAACACATCAACATAAGTAAAGTGACTAGCGCTACATAAAAAGTGCCATACATGTGCAAAAGGAGACTGCTTAGAATGAAATAAAGTAATATCACCAATTAGTAGAGAGATGTAGCCAGGTCCCCTCACCATTCACCTCTCAGGCCATCGACGCGTTGCGTGGTTGTACCCACCCCCACTTTGTCAAGACGCATGACGTCACGTCCTCTAAGCCTTAATCTAAGCATGCTGGCGACCGCATCCCCCAATACCTTCTAACAGGGAGTGTGCCCGCGCCGGACATTCACAAATGCCTGGAGCGGGCACATGCCCTGCTAGAGGGATAGCGGGATGCGGCTGCATCGCACATGGGCCGTTGGACTGGAAAACAGGGTAAGTGTATGGGGCGACCTGGGGGGGAATCTTACAGATTCCCGGGCCGATTGCGGTGGGTTTTGGTCGACTTTAATTTCAACTTAGGGACATAGGAGGCAATTCAGAGCCAGGTGAGATTTCTCACTCCTTTTTTTTAGGAGAGAAAACTGGCGTTGACTTTCATTGTCTACCTTTTCTCACCAGGCTCTGAATCAATCCCAATATGGAGTAATCATTGCATATGAACAGCACACAGGGATTGCAGCTTAAAGAAAACATGCATTAATGGTGGCATCTGAGCAGTACACCGTGATTTCAGATTAGGGGCAATATAGGACAATATGCAATGACTGCTGCCTATGTACAGTACACAGTAATTCCAACTTGGGGGCAGTATAGGACACTATGCAGGAAGTGCTGCCTCTGGAAAGTACACAGTGATTGCAGCTTAGGGACAATAGGACAATATGCAATGACTTCTGCCTCTGGCCAGTACACGGTGATTGCCGCTTAGGGACCTGCCACTGGAAAGTACACAGTGATTGCAGCTTAGGGATAATAGGACAATATGCAATGACTGCTGCCTCTGGCAGTACACAGTGATTGCCACTTAAAGACAATAGGACACTATGCAATGACTGCTGCCTCTGGAAAGTACACAGTGATTGGAGCTTAGGGACAATAGGACAATATGCAATGACTTCTGCCTCTGGCCAGTACACTGTGATTGCAGCTTAGGGACCTGCCTCTGGAAAGTACACAGTGATTGCAGCTTAGGGACAATAGGACAACATGCATTGACTGATGCCTCTGGCCAGTACACAGTGATTGCCGCTTAGGGACCTGCCTCTGGAAAGTACACAGTGATTGCAGCTTAGGGACAATAGGACAATATGCAATGACTTCTGCCTCTGGCCAGTACACGGTGATTGCCGCTTAGGGACCTGCCACTGGAAAGTACACAGTGATTGCAGCTTAGGGATAATAGGACAATATGCAATGACTTCTGCCTCTGGCCAGTACACGGTGATTGCCGCTTAGGGACCTGCCACTGGAAAGTACACAGTGATTGCAGCTTAGGGATAATAGGACAATATGCAATGACTGCTGCCTCTGGCAGTACACAGTGATTGCCACTTAAAGACAATAGGACACGATGCAATGACTGCTGCCTCTGGAAAGTACACAGTGATTGGAGCTTAGGGACAATAGGACAATATGCAATGACTGATGCCTCTGGCCAGTACACGGTGATTGCCGCTTAGGGACCTGCCACTGGAAAGTACACAGGGATTGCAGCTTAGGGACAATAGGACAATATGCAATGACTGATGCCTCTGGCCAGTACACAGTGATTGCAGCTTAGGGACCTGCCTCTGGAAACTACACAGTGATTGCCACTTAAAGACAATAGGACAATATGCAATGACTGCTGCCTCTGGAAAGTACACAGTGATTGCAGCTTAGGGACCTGCCTCTGGAAACTACACAGTGATTGCCACTTAAAGACAATAGGACAATATGCAATGACTGATGCCTCTGGCCAGTACACAGTGATTGCAGCTTAGGGACCTGCCTCTGGCCAGTACACAGTGATTGCAGCTTCAGGAGAAGATTCAGTGATTGTTGCCCATGAACAGTACACAGTGATTGCAGTTCAGGGACAATGTGCAAGTAGGACCAGGGTTGGATCCTCAAGCAGTCCTGAACTCGCAGCTGCAGCACTGTGGATAGGTGGATGTCTTTATTTACATGAGATCAGCGCTCCCCCCGCCGCATAACACAAACATTATTCCATCATTCCGTGTGCGGAGGAAGAGCCGGTCACAACACGCGCTGGTTGTTTTATCAGATGGCGGCCATTTATTATTCACTTGGATCCACCAAATGCACACACATGTCCAGTGCGATGCCACATGTTTACATAGGAGGTTATTCAATATAAGTTATCTGTAGGAATAAATCAAGGCAACTGGACTTCACTTTGAACTGGGAAAGACAGGCGGATGACTAGCAAAACCTCTTCAAGAAAATAACGCAGCAAGTCCGGTTGCTCCCATGGCGCTTGCCTCACTGGCTGTAATGAGGGATGCCCCTCACTGGCTGTAATGAGGGATGCTACTCACTGGCTGTAATGAGGGATGCCCCTCACTGGCTGTAATGAGGGATGCTACTCACTGGCTGTAATGAGGGATGCCCCTCACTGGCTGTAATGAGGGATGCTACTCACTGGCTGTAATGAGGGATGCCCCTCACTGGCTGTAATGAGGGATGCTACTCACTGGCTGTAATGAGGGATGCTGCTCACTGGCTGTAATGAGGGATGCCCCGAACTGGCTGTAATGAGGGTTGCTGCTCACTGGCTGTAATGAGGAAAGCCGCTCACTGGCTGTAATGAGGGATGCTGCTCACTGGCTGTAATGAGGGATGCCCCTCACTGGCTGTAATGAGGGATGCCCCTCACTGCCTGTAATGAGAGATGCCTCTCACTGGCTGTAATGAGAGATGCCCTTCACTGGCTGTAATGAGGGATGCCCCTCACTGACTGTAATGGAGGGGTGCCCCTTACTGGCTGTAATGGAGGGATGCCCCTCACTGGCTGCAATGAGGGATGCTGCTCACTGGCTATGATGAGGGATGCCCCTCACTGGCTGTAATGAGGGATGCTGCTCACTGGCTGTAATGAGGGATGCCCCTCACTGACTGTAATGGAGGGATGCCCCTTACTGACTGTAATGGAGGGATGCCCCTTACTGGCTGCAATGAGGGATGCTGCTCACTGGCTGTAATGAGGGATGCCCCTCACTGGCTGTAGTGAGGGATGCCCCTCACTGGCTGTAATGAGGGATGTCCCTCACTGGCTGTAATGAGGGATGCCCCTCACTGACTGTAATGGAGGGATGCTGCTCCCTGGCTGTAACAAAGGGGCCTGGGAGACCAGAAAAAGTTCCAACAACAGCTCTGCCTATATACAGATGCATTGCAAAAAAATGAAAATATCAGATGAAAATTAGAATATTATATAAGACCAACTGTAAAAAAGTTATTTAACACAGAAATGTTGGCCGAACGAGAAGTATATACAGTAATTTCACTCAATACTTGGTCAGGGCTCCTTTTGCATGAATGACTGTATCAATGCAGGGGCGTGGCATGGGGGTGATCAGCCTGTGGCACTGCAGAGGTGTTATGGAAGCCCAGGTTGCTTTGATAGCAGCCTTCAGCTCATCTGCATTGCTGAGTCTGCTGTCTATCTTCTTCCTCTTGACAACACCCCATAGATTCTCTATGGGGCTAAGGTCAGGTGAGTTTGCTGGCCAATCAAGCTCGGTGATACTGTGGTTATTACCTGGTAGGCTTGTTCTGATAAAACACAGTGGACCAACACCAGCAGATGACCTGGCTCCCCAAACCATCACTGATTGTGGAGACTTCACATTAGACCTCAAGCAGCTTGGATTGTGTCTCTTCATCTTCCTCCAACACCAGCAGATGACCTGGCTCCCCAAACCATCACTGATTGTGGAGACTTCACATTAGACCTCAAGCAGCTTGGATTGTGTCTCTTCATCTTCCTCCAACACCAGCAGATGACCTGGCTCCCCAAACCATCACTGATTGTGGAGACTTCACACTAGACCTCAAGCAGCTTGGATTGTGTGTCTCTCCGCTCTTCCTACAACACCAGCAGATGACCTGGCTCCCCAAACCATCACTGATTGTGGAGACTTCACACTAGACCTCCAGCAGCTTGGATTGTGTGTCTCTTCATCTTCCTACAACACCAGCAGATGACCTGGCTCCCCAAACCATCACTGATTGTGGAGACTTCACACTAGACCTGCAGCAGCTTGGATTGTGTGTCTCTCCGCTCTTCCTACAACACCAGCAGATGACCTGGCTCCCCAAACCATCACTGATTGTGGAGACTTCACACTAGACCTGCAGCAGCAAGGATTGTGTGTCTCTCCGCTCTTCCTACAACACCAGCAGATGACCTGGCTCCCCAAACCATCACTGATTGTGGAGACTTCACACTAGACCTCAAGCAGCTTGGATTGTGTGTCTCTCCGCTCTTCCTCCAACACCAGCAGATGACATGGCTCCCAAACCATCACTGATTGTGGAGACTTCACACTAGACCTCCAGCAGCTTGGATTGTGTGTCTCTCCGCTCTTCCTCCAACACCAGCAGATGACATGGCTCCCAAACCATCACTGATTGTGGAAACTTCACACTAGACCTCAAGCAGCCTGGATAGTCCGCCTCTCCATCTTCCTCCAGACGTTAGGACCTTGATTTCCAAATTTACAATTGATTTCCAATATTTACTTTAATCTGAAAACAGCACCTTTGACCACTGAGCCACAATCCAGTTCTTTCTTCCTTGGCCCAGATAAGACGCTTCTGGTGTTGTCTATTGGTCATGAGTGGCCTGACACATGGCATGAGACACTTGTAGCCCATGTCCATGTCCTGCGACTCTTGAAACACTGACTCCAGCAGCAGCCCACTCCTTGTGAATCTCCCCCAAATTTTGGAACGGCCATTTCTTAGAAATTCTATGAAGCCTGCGTTTTTCCCGGTTGCTTGTGCACCTTTTTCCTTCCACTCAACTTTCCATTCATATGCTTCGATACAGCTTCTATAGCTATGACCTTTTGTGGCTTACCCTCCTTGTGCAGTGTGTCAGTGACTGCCTTCTGGACGTCTGTCAGTCTTCCCCATGATTGTGTCGCCTACTAAACCAGACTAAGGGACTTTTGTGTTTTCCTTGGCTGTAGCACATAATCATCAGCATTAACATAAAGTTACAGTTGAAAAAGTTCACTCTGCTTGTATTGTTTCGATATAATATAAGAGTTTCAGCTTTTCCACTGAATTACTAAAATATACAAATTTTCGATGATATTCGAATTTTTTGCAATGCAACGGTATATATATATATATATATATATATATATATATATATATATATTAGGGGTGGCAATTAGCAAGAATCTGGTTGTGAGGTCCCCCTTAGCATAACCAGGCCAGGACCAGCTATGGGGGCTTGTAGAACAGAGTGCAGGGGCCTCTCCCTCTGCTTTCCCGATGAGCGCCGCCATCTTCATAACTAGCTCCATCCTTTCGGCGGCGGGGCTGATGACTTCATCCCTGTGGCCGTCATCCCAGCTCCCTGCGGCTCAGCTCTCAGATGCTGGTGATCGCCGGCCAGAGGAGGACGGGGCAGGAGATCCTGTGATCCTCCTCTGGCCGGTGATTACCGCATCTGTCATCGGATCGGCGAGGGACACAGGAGCTGACAATTGCAGGGGCCAGCTTTGGTGGCCCCTGGCCCTGCAGGCTACAAGCAGGCATAGCCTATGTCCATGAGCTCTTCTGCCCCCCTGGGCTTTGGGAGGGCAGATAATGGGGGGGCTCAGGATTAATGGCAAGTCATCCGCTAGCCGCAGCTGACTTGCCAGGCCCAGAGCCTTGTGAACTGGTATAGGGGTCTCATGGACCTCTTACCAGTGCACAAAGGGTTAGCAGTAAAAAAAAAAACACACATTAAGAAAATGTCTTCATTAAAAAAAAAAAAAAAAAAATGTCTTTTTCTTTACTTCCGATTGTCAGCTCCTGTGTCCCTCGTCGATCCGATGACGGATGCGGTGATCACTGGCCAAAGGAAGCAGATCACAGGATCTCCTGCCCCGTCCTCCTCTGGCCGGCGATCACCAGCATCTGAGAGTTGAGCCGCAGGGAGCCAGCATAAAGGCCGCAGGAATGAAGTCATCCGCCCGGCCGCCAAAGGGGTGGAGCTAGTCATGAAGATGGCGGCGCTCATCGGGAAAGCAGGGGGAGAGGGCATGATGGGCTCTCTCCTGAAGAGCCCGGGGGGGGGATCGGAGGCCCCCCCGGAGAAGAGGAGAGCCGGCCGTATGGAACGAGGGGTAAGGTGACTGCTTTTTTTACTTTTCTTTTACTGAAGTCAGAATCGATACTAGAAGGAATCGATTCTAGTATCGTTTAATGAAATATTGCGATACTTGAAAGAATCGATTTTTTATGACACCCCTATACATATATATACATATATATATATATCACCCTGGGCTCCATAGCATCCCAGAAGACCACTATGGTGGTAGCTCTGCCTATGGCTATAAGCACTCCTCTAACCCAAGAGTACTTATGAGGCCCAAAGGGACCTGGCTCATCACCCTCCAGCTTTCGGCCATAGTGATTCCGTTCTCCGGAAGCTGGGTCCCATTTCTCTGTCACGCTTATTTTAGTAAATAAAACACAATCAGTCCCATGTTTTTGTAGAAACGCTGGCCGCACCATTCAGAAAATAAACACCTTTTGCGTTTTCCCCTGCGGCTAAGGCAAGCGCCGAGCAGCGCTTCACCACCAAGCCAGTCTTACACGACTCCTCCGGAGCTATTCCAGGTTTCCAGGCCGCCCACGTTGGCACAGCTCCGGAGCCTCCTAATCTGCCCGTTCCTTCCAATCCAAACAAAGGCTCCCGGGCTGGCGCTCTGCCCAGCCGTCGCAGCCCCCCGAGCGGCCCTCGTGTGTGGCGGAGAGGCCCTTCAGACATGACATCCGTCCTAATGTAAATCAGCTTTATTCTAAACAAGGCAGGAAAAACTTCATCTATTCCCCGCTCACTCGAGCGGCCAGCGGGCAAATGAGAAGAAAAATAAACTGTAAATTACAAACATCGCTACTGTACATGAAGGAGCTGGAAACGGGCAGATGGGGGAGCTGCGGGGTAAACGGCACCTGTTTCTCATTTTTTCCCTCTTCCCCATTGTGCTCAATGCTGGCTCAGCCACACTGCCCATCAATACAGGTTTGTCAATACAGTATGGGGTGGAGGTGTTATACCCAACACTGACTACTAAAGGCAACACACTGCGTTACCTTAAAGTGGACTGAAACCGAGCCCGATCAGCCCAGGAATCTATAAGATTCCCATGGCGACCCGTTCCCTCCCCCCGGGGCATCTAAAATCAAGATGCCCCGCTGTGTGAAACTCCCCAGGACGCCCCATACACTTACCTTACTTCCCAGTCCAATGACGCCTGCGCAGGCTGCGGCCGAACCCTCGCTATCCCTCTAGCAGGGCGTGTGCCTGTGACGGCCATTTGTGAATCGCCAGCCCGGGCACTCTCCCGGCTAGAGGGAAGCGTGTGATGCAGCCGCCAGTGCGCTTGGAGCCGCTGTGCTAAGACGTGCATAGCTCAGCGGGTGCGAGCGCGCTGATTGGACGAGCGGCCGCACATGCGCCGTAGGACCGGGGTGAGGTGAGTTGATGTGGGTAATTTGACTATCACGGGTTTAGGCTCTTGCCTCTGGGGCATCCCGAATAGGGATGTGTGAAACCCTTCAGGTCGTCCAGTAAAACTCACTTTTCTCTGGTCATACAACGTATGCGCTGGCTCTCGTCCAGTTAGTGCCATTCAGCTGAGCTTGTCAATATCGGCTAAGAGCTGACTCTAGACGAAAGGAGACGAGCAGAGCTAAGCACGCCAGGGTCCGTATCCCCGCTGTCCTCTTAACAAGGTGCGGGCCCATGCCGATCATTCACAAATGCCTGACAGGTGCGCATCCAGCTAAAGGCATCACTGACGTTGGCCATGGCTCATGCATGCACTGTTGGATTGGGGAAGATGTAAGTTTTACATGAGCTTGGGGGATTTCCCTCAGCAGGGCATCCCAAATCTGGATGCCCTGGGGGAGGGAATCAGGTGGCCCTGGAGTCTTATAGACTTCAGGACTGCTTTTGGTCCACTTTGAATTAATCCCCTCTAGCCTTCTCTGTACACTGTAACAGGGCTTGTGGTCCACACCACTGCACAGTCACTTCCTGGGGTCTTCGCATGGAAATAAGTCCGAGGTATCAAGGCTAGCCCCCTGCAATCACAGCACTCACAGTTTGGGGAACCAATCACGGCAGGTAGAGTTGGGGAGGTGGATGCCCGGTGCCACTACTCCCAGCAAAATATGTCCAGGAAAGGAGATGGGTGGATTTACACAACAATAGGATCGACTCTCACTAACCCGCTGAAAGTACACAGGGGCCCATGTTCTCTAGGTCTCTGCTGACGCTGCATGGAGTCTCCTTCCCAACCTCAGCATGAAGCCCTTCCTCTTGGCTAAGCCCAGGCATGTACAGCCTTATATGAAGGGCTAGAACCAACCATTTAGCTTTGCAGGGTTCCCCTGATCGGGTCCATCCATCTCCAGCACAGTAAGGGCGACATCAAGTGTCCAAGTTCCTACACTGCGCACTCTTACCCTCTGCAAACTGCCTGCTTTTCTATTTAAAGAGAAAAAATCAGGGGAGGTGAAAACCGGACTGTTCCCCCTCCAGTTTCACAATTGGGCACTATTTACCCATCTCCCCAGGGGTCCATCTTCTGGGTCCCTTGGATTCCAGGTGACCTCCTGATGGGCAACGCCATCTTGCATCTCATCAGGCACTGTGCGCGCCCCGATCTTGCGTCTGCAATGGAGACGCCCAAAATCTTGCGCAACTTTGTGGAGCTGCAAGATCGCCATGGGACATTGAAGAGCACGGCTAAGGCCATGCTTGTCAGTTAGCGATGGTTAAGCAGACGTCAGGGTGACGCCGCAGCAGGCAGCGGCAACATCCAAAAGGTAAATAGAGGCCGTTGGGGGGATCGGCCCTTTTTTATTTTAGGTCTGATTTTCCTCTTAAATGCACAGTATATGGAACAGATTGAGTTTTTACAGGTGATTTGGTTGGTTTCACACTTGTGGTTTCACACGGGGCATCCCAAATCAGAATGTCCACGGGGCATGGAAAAAAACCCGGAATAGTGAAATTTACGGGTTTTGTTCCGCTTTAAGAAATTGGGGCTAAGTCCTGAATCCAGAGCTTGGGGTTCAGTTGGCTTTGGCTGTGGTCGTTGATTTCCACCTCGTCTTTCATCTGAGAAAACTCATCGAGTTTACAGAAGGTCACAGAGAGATTAAGAAATGTATTTAATTCCTTCAGCTCAGTCGGAGGATGATCATTGTGGACACTCTTGAGTTTTTTCCCAAAGGAAAAGCCGGTCGGGCAGATCCGATCACAGGAACATCAAACGAGTAACAAAAAAAACAAGATTCTGATGCTGCTGAGAACTCCTCCCTAAGAAATGACTTGCTCTCCTAAATGCTGAATAAATGAAGGTTTTCTACGGCAAAGCTCTGATATCACCAAGTTCTAGAGATAATCATCACATCTAACGCTCATCTAATGGGGCTCTGTGGCCGAGGGAGTCTATTGGTCACATGCTTGTTCAAGTTCACCCTGGTCATGCTTTGGCCTCCAGGGACTGGATCCAGCTTCGCACAGATGTTCCCCAAATTGGAGATCCTCTCTTCCAAAGATCCAGAAGACCTTCTGTGCTCCATGGTTTCCTCCATTACTGTACTTCCCAATCTGAAGATTTCTTTCTCGAACAAATCAATACTCTAGGGCCCCTTTCAGACTGCGTGCTTCCACCGCAATAGTGGTGAGGGGGGACGAGGCACCGAAGGAGGAGGCAGTGGAAGAGGAAGCGGAGGAGGTGGCAGCAGGGGAATGAGGCGGTGGAGGAAGCGGCTGCAGGGGACCGGGAACCCGGAGGAGGCATTGGCAGAAGAGGAAGAAGAGAAGGTGGCAGCAGGGGATGAGGCACAGAAGGAGGTGGCAGTGGAAGATGAAGCGGATGAGGTGGCAGAGGGGAACCAGGCAGAGAGGAATCAGCGGCAGGGGATGGGGGACCCTGGAGGAGGCAGTGGCAGAAGAGAAAGCAGAGAAGGTGGCAGCAGGGGATGAGGCACAGAAGGAGGTGGCAGATAAAGCAGATGAGGCGACATTGGGGAACAAGACAAAGAGGGATAAGCAGCAGGGGAGGGGGACTCCAGAAGAGGCAGTGGCAGAAGAAGGTGGCAGCAGGGAATGAGGAACCGAAGCAGGTGGCAGAGGAAGCAGAGGAGGAGGCAGTGGTGGAAGCGGCGGCAGGGGACGGAGACCCCGGAAAAGGCAGTGGCAGAAGGGAAAGCAGAGAAGGTGGCAGCAGGGGATAAGGCACAGAAGGAGGTGGAAGTGGAAGAGGAAGCGGATGAGGCCGCAGCGGGGGACAAGGCAGTGGAGGAAGTGGCAGCAGGAGAGGGGTACCCCAGAAGAAGCAGTGGCAGAAGCAGAAACAGAGAAGGCGGCAGCAGGGTATGAGGAACTGAAGGAGGTGGCAGGGGAAGAGGAAGCAGATGAGGCAGCAGTGGGGGTCAAGGCAGTGGAGGAAGTGGTGGCAGGAAACGGAGACCCCGGAGGAGGCGGCGACACTAGAGGGAGCAGAGGAGGGGGCGGCAGGGAACAAGGCACCAAAGGAGGTGGCAGTGGAAGAAGAGTCAGAGAAGGAAGCAACAGGGGGTGAGAAACCAGAGGTAGGTGGCAGTAAAAGAGTAAGCGGAGGAGGTGGCAGTGGGGGACGAGGCAGCGGAAAAAGCAGTGGCGGGGGATGAAGCAACGGAGGCACCGGAGAAGGAGGTGGAAAAGGAAGCAGAGGATGCTGCATGGGACGAGGTACTGGAGGAGGTGGCAGTGGATGAGGAAGTGGTGGGGCCCTGAAGTAGACATCAGCAGAAGAGGAAGCAGAGGAGGAGGCAGCAGGGCACAAGGCCCCAAAGGAGCTGGCATTGGAGAAGAAGGCAGAGGAGGCTGTGGCAGGGGATCAGGAAGCGGCAGTGGGGAACAAGGCACCAGAGAAGGAAGCGGAGGAGGCAGCAATGGGGGATGAGGTACTAGAGGAGGTGGCAGTGGAAGAGAAGGCGGAGGAAGTGGCGGAGGGGGATGAGGCACTGGAGGAGTCAGTGGAGGAGAAGGAAGGGGAGCAGGCGCAGACGGGGGGGGGGGGGGCGAGGTGGCAGTGGAAGTGAAAGCGGGGGATGCTGCAACGGGGATGAGGCACCATAGGAGGCAATAACAGAAGAGGCAGAGGAGGAACGGCTGACCGGGGGATGAGGCAGCAGAGGCATCAGAGGATGCGGTGGCAGAGGACAAGGCACCGGAGGAGGCAGCAGTAGGGAGAGAGGAAGCGGCTGCAGGGTAAAGAGGAAGCGAGGGAAGCTGCAGCTGGGAAAGGGGCAGTGGAGGAAGTGGCAGCAGGAGAGGGGGCGAGGCACTGGGGTTGGTGGCGGCAAGGGAAGAGGTGGTGACAGGGGATTAGTGGCAATGTATCAGAAGGAGGCGGTGAGTGTGGCCACTCACTGCACCACACAACAAGTAAAGCGCAATGCATGCACTTTACCTACGGTGCCCATAGATTTCTATTAGGCTGAATGCAGCGTTTTGCAAACTGCAGTGCACTGATGCCAAAGGGCCCATTTACTTTATTGGGCTGCATTTTTTTTGCCTTTTGTGACACATTATTATTTTATGTTTTTATGTTTCAAGCTGACACAATAGGCTCGATTCAGAGACACATTCGTCCGGACTTCCGTAGCTGTCTGTGAAAGTTTTGGTGGGTGTTTGTCATTTTTTTGCTTTTTTTCGTACATTTTTCATTCTTACGAACGTTCGGGAAGATGCGTATATGCTCTTTCGAAAAACGGAAGCAAATCGGAAGTTTCTCGTTCATTCGGGAGCATTTTTCCACCAAATCTGAATTTTTTCGTCCGTTCAGAAATTTTTCATTATTGCAGTGGGCTTGCGATTAATTCAGAGAGCTGATTGCCGATGGGACAACACCCCATAAATCCGTTTCATTGCCGAACCACTCCCGGCACCTTTTAGACGTCGGAACTAGAGCCATGGATGAGTCTACTGCCTTTGAGGAGCATGAGGATCTGCAACTCATGGGAATTGAGATCGTCCGGAGGTCACTGACCAGACTGCATCGGCGGCGACGCATGGACATCAATAGCATGCATGACGTTGAGCTGTTCGAGCTGACCAGGCTTAATCGCGCTTCCCTCCATAAATTATATAGTGAGCTGCGGCCATGGTTAGCCCGCACCACAAGGAAGGGGCATGCAATTTCAGGTATGACCAAGATGCTTGGCTGCCTGCAATTTTTGGCAAACGGCTCATTCCAGAGGCTGGGTGCCCTCTCCATGGGGATCTCTCAGCCTACGCTGAGCCGCGCACTATCCAAATTTTTGGAAGGCATGGCTACCCTAACTCAGAAATATATTTGTTTCCCTGAGGATATGGTAGCCAGAAACGCCATTAGCTGGCATTTTATAATATCGCCGACATGCCCAACGTCATGGGTGCTATTGACTGCACACACGTTGCCCTCGTCCCGCCGGCAGTCGACGGGTATATATACAGGCAAGTTGTGGCTTCCATTGTACCTAAATGTTTGGTTGTCCCTCCTTTGGCCAATACCATTATTTGTATTTCTTCATCCTTGTTTTTAAACCATCATTGTGAATAGTCCCTCCTTTTAAGCAGAGCATCCTTGCCCTTATTTACTCCATTTTTAGCCTCACTTATTGTGAATAGTCCCTCCTTTTAAGCAGAGCATCCTTGCCCTTATTTACTCCATTTTTAGCCTCCCTTATTGTGAATAGTCCCTCCTTTTAAGCAGAGCATCCTTGCCCTTATTTACTCCATTTTTAGCCTCCCTTATTGTGAATAGTCCCTCCTTTTAAGCAGAGCATCCTTGCCCTTATTTACTCCATTTTTAGCCTCCCTTATTGTGAATAGTCCCTCCTTTTAAGCAGAGCATCCTTGCCCTTATTTACTCCATTTTTAGCCTCCCTTATTGTGAATAGTCCCTCCTTTTAAGCAGAGCATCCTTGCCCTTATTTACTCCAATTTTAGCCTCCCTTATTGTGAATAGTCCCTCCTTTTAAGCAGAGCATCCTTGCCCTTATTTACTCCATTTTTAGCCTCCCTTATTGTGAATAGTCCCTCCTTTTCATTAGCCACTCTATGCTGCTAGTCTCTCCTTTTACATATTCCCTCATTGCAATCAGTCCCTCCATGATAATGCTTCCTCCTTGGCAAGAGTGTATGTGCAACAATGGACCTTCTTTTTCCATTCTTTGCCAACTTTGGCACAAGTCAAACATTTTAAAGTGTACTTGAAAGAGAACAAGTCACTCAACCTTGTAAAGGCTCGAACATACATCTTCTTTTGTTGGCCACTTAAACCGGACCTTCACCATGATTTAATGAAAAGCCCAAACTCTTAAAAAACAATTCCTCAGCATCTAAAATTAATATATTTTACATGGTTAGTCACTAATTTATTATACTTTCCCCCACTGGGCTGCAACTCTGTTCGGGAATTTAGGATACGGGCGCCGCCATCTTGACTCAGAAGCATCACACTTACTGAGGAGAGGAGAGTGGGATAAGGTACAGGGGGGCGGGTTATAGCTGTGCTTTGCTCAGACAGAGCAGAGCTGGGGTCAGGGAAAGGTCAGCAGTCCCAGAATGCAGAGCAGCACAGTCACTTCCTGTTTGCAGGCACTTCCTGTTTGCAGGCTGCCTGCAAAAATGGCAGCTTCCATAAGCCGCCATCTTGGATGTTTAAAGGCTTATAAAATGCAGTAGATGCAGGTGGGATGATTTTTAATGTGAGCAATCTGTATGTACAGGGTGTGGGAAACATATAAGATAGACTCTTATTTAGAGTGAAGGTCCGCTTTAAATGTAAGGTAGTTGTTTATTGTTAGTTGTCTGGATGTTAACGTTTGACTTAGCCTGTTAGAAGTGAGCGTTGGATTCGTGGCCTTATTTTTTTAAATTTGGTTTTATCTTTATTTTTGTCACAGAAATCGGAAAATGGGCCACTCACTGAATGTGCAAGCGGTGGTGGCCCAGGACGTGCGTTTTCTGAGCGTCCTGGCAGGCTACCCTGGCTCAGCCCATGACGTGTACTCACTGAATGTGCAAGCAGTGGTGGCCCAGGACATGCGTTTTCTGAGCGTCCTGGCAGGCTACCCTGGCTCAGCCCATGACGTGTACTCACTGAATGTGCAAGCAGTGGTGGCCCAGGACGTGCGTTTTCTGAGCGTCCTGGCAGGCTACCCTGGCTCAGCCCATGACGTGTACTCACTGAATGTGCAAGCAGTGGTGGCCCAGGACATGCGTTTTCTGAGCGTCCTGGCAGGCTACCCTGGCTCAGCCCATGACGTGTACTCACTGAATGTGCAAGCAGTGGTGGCCCAGGACGTGCGTTTTCTGAGCGTCCTGGCAGGCTACCCTGGCTCAGCCCATGACGTGTACTCACTGAATGTGCAAGCAGTGGTGGCCCAGGACCTGCGTTTTCTGAGCGTCCTGGCAGGCTACCCTGGCTCAGCCCATGACGTGTACTCACTGAATGTGCAAGCAGTGGTGGCCCAGGACCTGCGTTTTCTGAGCGTCCTGGCAGGCTACCCTGGCTCAGCCCATGACGCCTACATCCTGCGCCGTTCTGGATTATTCCGGCGGTTTGAGTCAGGAGAATTTGCGGGTGCATGGCTCCTTGGTAAGTTGAGTCCAATTACCGATTTAGAATTTATATGTGTGGCTTGAATGCTTGGAGTCACCTTTCCTACACGATGCCTTGCACATCACCTTGGGAACATGTGTAACCCGACTGGACCCATTACTTGATCCAAACTACATTGGCTGCAAAATTTATATTCCTGCATTGTTTAAACTCCAAAGTGTAATGAGAGCAAAAGTCAGAAACAGTCTTCAAAACACTTTGCCCTCCAAATCTGTTAGGGACTTTAGCAGAGGGTCTGCGCCATGTTTGCTTACATGCATTTCACTTACTGAGTAGAGGTGAGCGAGATAAAGTGCAGGGGCAGCCTTACACCTGTTTTGGACTAAGCCAAAACAGAAAATGGGTCAGGTAAAGTTAACCCATACTACATTGTTCTGCAGCACAGACAGGAAACAATAGCTGCTAACAGTCTGCCTGATTACCCAGCATCCACAGTATAATTGACCTACTTTGGGCCCCCATCTCTCACATGTGTTTAATTGTTGTTTTGACATCTGCAATATGTATGCTCATGTTTGGGTGACAATGTCACATTCCTCAGTAATATTTTTTTTAAAGCAATTTTGCCCTGCAATGTCTGAATTAATGGTAATATTAGTTTCCCTTACATTGTTGTAGGCAATTTGGGGTATCCACTACTCCCGTGGCTGATGACTCCGGTCCTCCGGCCACAGACTCCAGCCCAAGAGGCCTATAATCGTGCCCATAGAAAGACCAGGGCAGTGGTGGAGAGGGCCTTTGGACTCCTGAAGACCCGTTTTCGGTGCTTGGACCACACTGGGGGCTCCCTGCAGTATGACCCTAAAAAGGTCATTGATATCATTATGGCATGTGCAGCGCTGCATAATTTTGCTATTCTGCAAAGGGTCCCCCGATATGTTGATTGCCCACCCTCTCCACCCTCCGATGAGCCAGACGACGCCTATGTGGGCCAGCCAAGTGCGTCTGGCCAAGCCGTGCGGGCAAATTTAATAGCCACACATTTTGCCTAATTTATGTTTGGGTTTGGATGTGTTTTTTTGGACTTGGTTATTGTTTATTTTTTTATTTGTTTTTGGTATGTCTAATTTCATTATGAATAAACCAATAATGAATTTGTGCTAAAAAACAACAACAATGTTTGTGGACTTATTTGCAGACTTTTTTTTTTTATTTTTTTTTTGGGTCTACTTGAACTAATATTTCGCAATCAAAACACCACAGACATAAAGTTGTTGAAACCAAAATATTTACTAGTTTGTAAAATGTTTAGGCCATACAAACTGAATAGGAGGTGAGTGCCCCTCACAGACTTTGGGGCCAGACATGTACATGAAATTGTTTGAAAAACATGTTCCAAAACATAAACATTGACACAAATAAGCCCTCTCCTGCTTGCCCACATTTTCAACAGACACAGGTTTTAAGCAATCCTAGCTATGCCACATCTACACCTGTAAGTCAATGGCCCACGCAAACCAGAACAGCCAGTCCCAATCCCAATCCAGTACAATCACAGCCGGGGTCCAAGGTCTTAGTTTGGCAGCCCAGAATGTCACCCAATCATGCCGCCAAACATGAGGAGCCACCACAAATGAGATTGTGCCCAAGACAGCCACGCCACAGCTTAAGTGGCCGCCTCAGTGAGTCTTGGGCTCTGGCATTGGCTAGTGGGCTACCTCACGCCTTGACTGACCTATATGGGGGCAAATCCAAAACAACCTAGCAAGAGCAGCGCAAAATGGCAGATTTTTAGCCCTCACCAGACAAGTCAATCCAGTGGGGATGTCTCGCAAAGATGTGGAACAAATTCAGGCCAAACACACATTAATATTGGTGATGCCCATAGAACCCAGGTTGGGGCCCTTGGGGGGGGGGCCCTAACCTGGGCCTGTGTGGCATTCAGAATCTGCAACTGTTCCAAAATGTTTCTTTGGTTACTGTGCATTTTGGCCATGCCTGACCTGATTTCGGAGGTCAAGTTGGCCATGTGGCTGTTATGGGTCCTCAATTCAGTCAGCACGGCACTGAAGGTAGTATTTAGGGACTCTAATTGGCCCCTAATATGCTCTTGATTTTGCTGATTTTGGCGACGAAAAAGCCGCCTCTCTTGGTGCCATGCTGACTCCATCATCTGCACGCCCCTCCCCTGGGAAACTGGGCGACGTTGCTGAGTACGCCGCCCAATTCCCCGGGTTGTGGGGCGTGCAGATGATGTTGCTCGAGGACCCCCAACAGCCACAGGTCTGCTCGCCAAATCCTCAGCAGCAGATCTGAAACTGGGGACTGGAGGGTCAGTCTCTGCATGCTGCCCACGATGTGCAGGCAGCATGCAGCCAGCTTCCCTCTGCTGCTGAGGATTTGGCGGAGAAACATTTTGGGACAGTGGCAGATTCTGGCCCAGGGGAAGATCTTCATCATCTCCAAGGAAGCTTCCATCCTCCTCCTGCTCCTGGATTTGCTCCATCAGTGTGTGGCTCTGTTGGGGAAATTAAAAAAAAAAAAGGTTCAGTGTGGGGAATACACATATAAATCAGACAAGAAAAACATGGCAAGCTACATGCATACACAACAGCATGAAAAAACACTTACCGTAGATATCGGATCCTGGGTCCTATGCAGTGCGGAATAAGACGGCAGCGGTAACATGGCAGAGGAGTCCCCACTAGCTGAGGGATGATGCTGGGCTGCATTAGAAGAAAAAGAGCTATGAAAACACACAACTATGCATTGTTGATGTTTAAGCACACTTATGCTAAGCAAAGAAACGTGGCCAAGCAGTAAGGGCCCCTCCCACAACGTGGCCACTTGGCCTTCACTAGGAATGCCATTACATTAGTGCATGAATTGTTAAACCAGACTAGACACATTGGTCACGTGTCTAAAAACAAACATGCAAGTAATGGCTGATGTGTGAGTTGCCACATCCCTTTTAGGCGATGAAGTTAACACACTAAGGTGCAAAATAGCAGTTACAATATGATTCTGGTGGGGAACATTGTATCTCTGAAAACATTTGTAGCAAACCATCTTAATCCGTTGGGCACCCAACCCAGCTCTTACCACATTGACCAACAGCCAAAGATGTTAGTGTGGCGTGTGCTTGTCAATTAATACATAGCACGCATTCCTTTTCTCCACTCCTAAGTTTCTTAGTTTTCTGTAATTTACTTAAACGTCATGTATGTGGCTGTCAATTTGCACATTACCAGGTCACACACATTACACACCCTGGTCAAAGTGAGCACTCCACTAAAAGCAACACCCTCGAGCCATGTGTTTAGCTAGCCCTTGCAGCCACCTCCTCGAGCCATGTGTTTAGCTAGGCCTTGCAGCCACCCCCTCGAGCCATGTGTTTAGCTAGCCCTTGCAGCCACCCCCTCGAGCCATGTGTTTAGCAAGGCCTTGCAGCCACCCCCTCGAGCCATGTGTTTAGCTAGCCCTTGCAGCCACCCCCTAGAGCCATGTGTTTAGCTAGCCCTTGCAGCCACCCCCTAGAGCCATGTGTTTAGCTAGCCCTTGCAGCCACCCCCTCGAGCCATGTGTTTAGCTAGACCTTGCAGCCACCCCCTAGAGCCATGTGTTTAGCTAGCCCTTTGCAGCCACCCCCTCGAGCCATGTGTTTAGCTAGGCCTTGCAGCCACCCCCTAGAGCCATGTGTTTAGCTAGCCCTTGCAGCCACCCCCTAGAGCCATGTGTTTAGCTAGCCCTTGCAGCCACCCCCTAGAGCCATGTGTTTAGCTAGGCCTTTGCAGCCACCACCTAGAGCCATGTGTTTAGCTAGCCCTTGCAGCCACCCCCTAGAGCCATGTGTTTAGCTAGCCCTTGCAGCCACCCCCTAGAGCCATGTGTTTAGCTAGCCCTTGCAGCCACCCCCTAGAGTCATGTGTTTAGCTAGGCCTTTGCAGCCACCCCCTAGAGCCATGTGTTTAGCTAGGCCTTTGCAGCCACCCCCTAGAGCCATGTGTTTAGCTAGGCCTTGCAGCCACCCCCTCGAGCCATGTGTTTAGCTAGCCCTTGCTGCCTATGTGTAGGTTTACACACATTTTTGGGGTCATTCACACATTACTAACCTGCTGGAATTGGCGGGTTGTCGGTGTCCTGCTGGGCCGGGTGTCCCTGTAAGGCCATAGGATGGAGCAAGCCCAGAACCATCTCCTCAGTTTGGGTAAATCTCATTTTTGTTGGAAATCCTCCGCCAGTTTTTTCGCTGTAAAACATAGTAAGTATAATTAAGTGCACTGATGGATACACAAGAATAATAAAAACCCACAAATAAGCTAGGTACCTGTACAGCTGCCTTTGACTCTGTTTCTTCCGCACGGCATATTTCAGGTCCGATATCTTCCGCTGAACCTGTTCCACATCTTTGCGTTCCTCACCCGCTGCATTGACTTGTCTGGTGAGTTCTTCCAAAATCTCTGCTTTGCGCTGTTTGCTGGTGGTTTTGGATTTGCTCCCATATAGGTCGTCATAATATAAGGTGAGCCCACTAGCCAATGCCAGAGTTTGGGACTCACCAAAACGGCCACTCAAGTGTCCTCGGCGCAATGTGCGCCCTCTTCGGGGTGGTTGTGGCTCCTCAGTGCTTGGTGGCAAATGGGTTGACATTCTGGGCTGGGGGGATGGAGGAGACCTCAAGGACTGGAGGCTGGCTGTGGATCGTACTGGACTGGGAAAGGGACTGGGTGTTCGGGGCTGGGTGGCCACTGAAGTTGCAGGTGTCGATGTGGCATAGGGGGAATGCATGACAACCTGTGCCAGAGGAGAATGTGGGTGAGCAAGAGAGGGTCTGGGCGAGCTGGAGCTGCTGCTTTGAGCCCTGTGGGTCTGTGGGGCCTTGGAGGTCGTTGGCTGGGGTGAGGCATATCTTGTGGTTCGCACACTCTTGGGCTTTGCTTTGGAGCCACGTGCGGGGGGGAGGGGGCCGTTGGCCTTTGACGGCTTTTCGGGCTTCTGGACCTTGTTCGGCCCCTGCTGCGCCTTGGGCCCCTGCTGCGGCTTCTGGACCTGGACCTTGTTCGGCCCCTGCTGCGCCTTGGGCCCCTGCTGCGGCTTCTGGACCTGGACCTTGTGCGGCCCCTGCTGCGCCTTGGGCCCCTGCTGTGGCTTCTGGACCTGGACCTGCTTCGGCCCCTGCTGCGCCTTGGGCCCCTGCTGCGGCTTCTGGACCTGGACCTTGTTCGGCCCCTGCTGCGCCTTGGGCCCCTGCTGCGGCTTCTGGACATGGACCTTGTTCGGCCCCTGCTGCGCCTTGGGCCCCTGCTGCGGCTTCTGGACCTGGACCTGCTTCGGCCCCTGCTGCGCCTTGGGCCCCTGCTGCGGCTTCGGGCCCTGTGTTTGGGGCCTTTGGCTATGGCCTTGGTGCCACGTGGTGTGGGGGATGTGGGGCAGGGTGGGGTGGAGCTTCGTCCCCTCTTACCTATCTGTGGGGCATGAGCTTGCCCAGCCTTGGTTTGCTTGCTCTTTGGTTGGGCTGCTGCAACCTCCTTTTTTGCTGCGGCCTTGGTGGTAGGCCTTAGCCTGGCTTTGGGCTCTTGGGAGCGTGTTCTCGGTCCCTCGGCCTGCTCAGCCCGCTTGGTCTGCTTCTTCTGGCCAGTAGCTTTTTTCGGTGCCATTTTGGGTGGACTCTCAAAGAGAATGAGCTGTGTGTGCAGGGCCCTTTAAATAAGGTATCCGGCGTGTGACGCCTACGCGTCCGCTTACGCGCACGGCCGGCCGTTCGCACGGCCGTGCGAAACCCGGAAACCGCTGAGGCAGTGCTTATCTGCTGCCGAGAAGAAGAAGAAAGATGGCGCCCACTATCTTCACCCGCCAACAAGAAGAGATCATCATGCTCGTAAGTGTCTTTTAAGGACTTTGCATGGCTTTCTAAATGCTGCCCTACATGTTAAGGATGCGCACGAAGTAATAGATTGTTTTTAAATTTGGTTCAACTACATGCACACCCAAGCGCACGCCACACACGTGCCAAACAACAGTGCTGGCAGATTTAAAAGTTAACTTAGCCTAGAAGTGTGTGTGTGTATGTGTTCATGTGATTGAACCAAAGAATGTATTGTTGCCTCTTCTAGATATGCATTTCTGATTTCTTGCTATGTTTGATTTTTGTTTTGTAGACCATGCTGGAGCGCAGGTACGACTACCTACCCAACTGGTTTGAGAAACGAAACATCGCCCTGGAGATCATTTCGGAGATCCAACATCAGACCGACACCACCTTCACCCACACACAGATAATGCAGCATTGGTCGGACCTGAAGCGACTGCACATGCCCCGGGTGCGGAGGTTTTTCGTGATCCATTTCACAAGTAAGTACATAGCGCTTGCATGCAAGATGTAACTACGACAGAAGTTATGCCTTTTATTTATAATGCCTTTTCTTTGGTAGTGTGGGAAATGGATTACCGTATTCGCCGCACCCGGAGGCGCACAGGCCGACCAGTGCTGCATGATTCTGCAGCTGGGAGTGAAGGTGGTGGATCTCCAGGGCGACGGGCCGACCCCTCCTTTGTGGCCTCCTCAGACCAGCCCCTGGACCTTACCACAGAGGAGGGGCGGCACAGCGTGGGCAGGGAGTCGTACCCTGCCACGCATGCGGGAGCCTCTAGTATGTCCCTCTTCATGTATACGCACACACATATACATGCTATCTCCTACCCAACTGATTCCTTTCATCTGTTTATCTAGATGCTTCTGGAGCGGGTGAGGAAGTGGAAGAGGAGGCAGCAGATGTGCTCCAAGCAGAAGCTGGAGAAGGTGAGTTATGTGAACCAGACTTGGCAAAAGACATTTTCTAACTGAGGAATTTGACCATAAAACTGAACATATTTCCCATGTTTCTACAGGCACTTCTTCACAGCAGAGCCAGGACCCAGGACCTCAGCGTGTTGTCCCCAACGAGCCAGCTCGCGGCCACCAACCAAGTAAGTAGTCAGGGCATTATTAGCATTTATGTGGTACTTGACATCAACACACAGATACATCAAGCCCTAGCCAATAGCAATTTAAGAGTGACCTGTGGCCACTTCCTTAGCTTAATGACTTGCCAGAATTACATATGTAGCCTTGATTTATTTGTGTAACTTCAAAACATTCAATCCACAGGTGGCAAACATGTATTGTTATGAATCTAATGTTTTTTCTCCATTTGTTACAGGGACCACACGGCAACAAATTTTGCAAATGAATAGGAGGGTCCTTGCGTTGGTGGCCGATATGAAGGTGATGGTTGACTCGTTGGGGACAACAGAAGAAGACGAAGAGGAGTAAAGTCCTGGGTCCTGGCCCTGTTCTGCTGAGGCAGTTGTTAGATTTTTAAAATTTTTTAAATCAGCAAAACAAAAAAATTTTATTTGCCCAGAGCAAAAAATGTTTTAATATTTTTAAAAAACAAACAATATTTAATAGTAAAAACGTTCAAACAAACCAACGTTTCAGTGTCATTTCTGGTAACACATACATTTCCAAAAAAGAAAGGGGCAAATACTTATTTTGAGGTCAAGATTCAGATGTCCACGGAGGGATTTGGGTAAGTTTTAGGCTGCTAAAATGGAAGAAGAATCTAAGCGCTAAGGGATTTGGGTACGTTTTAGGGACCTAAAATGGAAGAAGAATCTAAGCGCTAAGTGATTTGGGTAAGTTTTAGGGACCTAAAATGGAAGAAGAATCTAAGCGCTAAGGGATTTGGGTAAGTTTTAGGGACCTAAAATGGAAGAAGAATCTAAGCGCTAAGTGATTTGGGTACGTTTTAGGGACCTAAAATGGAAGAAGAATCTAAGCGCTAAGTGATTTGGGTAAGTTTTAGGGACCTAAAATGGAAGAAGAATCTAAGCGCTAAGTGATTTGGGTAAGTTTTAGGGACCTAAAATGGAAGAAGAATCTAAGCGCTAAGTGATTTGGGTAAGTTTTAGGGACCTAAAATGGAAGAAGAACCTAAGCGCTAAGTGATTTGGGTAAGTTTTAGGGACCTAAAATGGAAGAAGAATCTAAGCGCTAGGGGATTTGGGTAAGTTTTAGGGACCTAAAATGGAAGAAGAATCTAAGCGCTAAGTGATTTGGGTAAGTTTTAGGGACCTAAAATGGAAGAAGAACCTAAGCGCTAAGTGATTTGGGTAAGTTTTAGGGACCTAAAATGGAAGAAGATTCTAAGCGCTAAGGGATTTGGGTAAGTTTTAGGGTGCTAAAATGGAAGAAGAATCTAAGCGCTAAGTGATTTGGGTAAGTTTTAGGGACCTAAAATGGAAGAAGAATCTAAGTGCTAAGTGATTTGGGTAAGTTTTAGGGTGCTAAAATGGAAGAAGAATCTAAGCGCTAAGTGATTTGGGTAAGTTTTAGGGACCTAAAATGGAAGAAGAATCTAAGCGCTAAGTGATTTGGGTAAGTTTTAGGGACCTAAAATGGAAGAAGAATCTAAGCGCTAAGTGATTTGGGTAAGTTTTAGGGACCTAAAATGGAAGAAGAATCTAAGCGCTAAGTGATTTGGGTAAGTTTTAGGGACCTAAAATGGAAGAAGAATCTAAGCGCTAAGTGATTTGGGTAAGTTTTAGGGATCTAAAATGGAAGAAGAATCTAAGCGCTAAGGGATTTGGGTAAGTTTTAGGGACCTAAAATGGAAGAAGAATCTAAGCGCTAAGTGATTTGGGTAAGTTTTAGGGACCTAAAATGGAAGAAGAATCTAAGCGCTAAGGGATTTGGGTAAGTTTTAGGGACCTAAAATGGAAGAAGAATCTAAGCGCTAAGTGATTTGGGTAAGTTTTAGGGACCTAAAATGGAAGAAGAATCTAAGCGCTAAGGGATTTGGGTATGTTTTAGGGTGCTAAAATGGAAGAAGAATCTAAGCGCTAAGGGATTTGGGTACGTTTTAGGGTGCTAAAATGGAAGAAGAATCTAAGCGCTAAGGGATTTGGGTAAGTTTTAGGGACCAAAAATGGAAGAAGAATCTAAGCGCTAAGTGGATAGGGTGAGCTTTAAGGGCTCAAAAGGGAAGAGGCAGGCTAGCGCAAAGTGGTTAGGGTGAGCTTTAAGGGCTCAAAAGGGAAGAGGCAGGCTAGCGCAAAGTGGTTAGGGTGTTTTTTTAGGTATTCTACGTGATGTGAGTGAAATAGATGCAAGCACTTTAATGAGATAAGTTTGTAGTGCGCAGGCGCCAGATCGTAAGACTTCCGTCTGGACGAAGATTTTTGGAAAAAGTGAAGCAGGATGTATCGGGAAGCGGAAAGGATTCGTGTGAGGATACGATGGAAAAAGGGCAAAATCGAAAGGCTACGTTGTTAGCTGAGAAAATGAATCTGAAAAGTCTCGATTGAAAATGACATCCTCGTACGCGTACTCTGGCATACGAGCGGACGGATGCTTTACGGAAGGTTTTACGAAGCATGCTTGGAATCGCTCGCACATTCATACGAGAGCGGGAACTTTTGAAAATGATACGACGACGGCGCGAAATCGGAAGTTTTTTTGTGTCTCTCTGAATCGAGGCTAATTAGCCAGGTATGAAAGGGGCCTTACTCCAACCTACAAAGCTCTCTCCAGCCAGATTCCTCCCTACAACTGAGATTTTTACTATCCAGGGTTTTAAACATTAGGGTCGATTCAGAGAAACACCAAAAACGTTAGTATTTTTTCCGATCTGTGTTTTTTGGTGTAAATTTTCCGATTTCGTATGAACATTCGAGCGATTCTATAATGCATTTCAAACCGTGTGTAAGTTTTCCGTCCGTTCGTATGGCAGTTAGTGAATCAGTTGAATGTCAGTTTCCATCCTGACTTTTCCGTTTCATTTCTCAGGTTTCAAAGTCGGTTTTGGATTTTGCCCTTTTTCCTTTTTTGTCCGGACGAAAATCCTTACGATCTTGCGCCTGCGCACTACAAACTTAACTCATTAAAGTGCTGCCTACATATTTGGCGCACTCACTTCTACAATTCTTAGCTAAATCACTTTGCACTTTCTTACATCTTCCATGTCTCACCCCTAAAACTGACCCAAACCACTGTGCGCTCAGGCGAATCTTCATTTCTGCTTTTTCTTTATTTCATTCGTTTTGTGGTAACCAACCATTAATGAATGTATTTCTAAAAGTAAATCATACATTTTTTTTTATTTTTTTTTTATTTTGAACTGGCATTTTTTACTTGCGTTTTTTAATTAAAATTTTTGGTTTCAAATGGTACAACTTAAAATTTTTTGTGTTGTTACCCACACCCTGTACATACAGATTGCTCTCCAAATTTTTAAAACACCCAGCATCTTCTGCATGTTATGAGCCTTGAAACAGCCAAGATCAGGTAATATAAGGCAGCCTGCAAACAGAAAGGGCCTTGTGACTGTGTTGCTCTGCATTCTGGGATTTCTGACCTTTCAAGGCCCCCAGCTCTGCTGTCTCTGAGCAAAACACAGCTGAAACCCGCACCCTGCACTTTATCCCACTCTCCTCAGTAAGTGTGATGCATCTGACCAAAGATAAGATAAAATAATTACACAAAGCAAAGGTTGCCAACTACAAAAATAAATCCGAAAACAAATTAAGATTCAAGTACAACAACAATCCAAAAAAAAAAAACAAAGGACATAAGTTTAAAAATAAATCGCAATTATATGGATGTGTGGCAAAATAAAGGTTTACATGCAAAGGACTAATTAAGGTCCACATTAAAATGCTTTTATAAGGCATACATGAAATGTATTGATTCAGGTATGCTTTGCTATACAATTTATGGCCTCGGCCATGCTGATACATGCAGTTCATTGGAGCTGAAGGCGCGCAGACTCCTCCACATAGCCACAAAACATGTTCTACAATAGCAAATCCGAGCCCTCAAAGGTGTCGGAAGTGGATTTTCAATTAAACGGATTTTTAGGGTGGGAATCAGCTCTCTGAATCACATGGAAACACATCCAATTAACGGAAGTTTTAGGAACGAACGGAAAAATTACAATTTGGTTGGGAACATTTCCGATTTGGTTGTAAAACTTCCGATGATCAGATGATCGTAAGAGCATATACGAATTCGTTCGAACGTTCGCGCGAGTCGGAAATGACCAAAAAAAAAGGAAAAAATGACTAACACCCACCCAAACTTCCAACTCCCGATCCGAAATCAATTAACTTTTGCTCTTTGAATCGAGGGGATTGCCTCTGGAGCATCCCTTGTCACATGGTGCATACCTGGAATCTCGTCCAATCAGCACTATCTACGGTGCATAATAATTAATGCCTGGCATTGTTCTCTCATACCTCCCAACTGTCCCTGATTTGGAGGGACTGTCCCTGATTTGGAGTCCATGTCCCCCTGTCCCTCGTCGTTCTCATTTGTTCCTCTTTGAGGTGTAACATGCAGATCTGCAGCAATAAATGATAATTTTGCCTATTCAAAGTGTTTCTATTGTAGTAACTGTTACACCCTATTTCCTCTCCATACCTCAATGAGGGGGCGTGGCTTAATTTACCAGTTTCCCACCCTGAAAAGTTGTGAGGTATGTCTTCTGTTTAGACACAGAGCTGGACAATAGGACGTGGGAGCGCACATCAGCCCAGAGATGCTGAGGATGCGTCCGGTATTGTTTTCATTGCTGTGGGAGCCAGGGCAAAGGTGAGTATTGTGGCCACCTGGGGGGGGGGGTTGCTGGAGGGGCACACAATGGGGCACCCCAAGATGAGATTGCCCAGAGGTAATCCTCCCAGGATAGTGAAAATCCCTGGTTTTGTTCTGCTTTAAGAGGTCTGCCATAAACTTTCACAAATTAGTTGAGTGGTAAAGTGACCCCATTTTGAATAAAAGAAGGGAAAATGGGGTAACGGCATATCTCCCATTGAGGGATGGATAGGAGAAGCCACGTCCCCTCGGATAGAAGATAGGATGTAACAGTTACAACAATAGAAATACTTTCAATAGGCAAATGAATCATTTGTAGCTGCAGATCTGCATGTTACACCTCAAAGAGGGACAATATGTAAATTAAGCCACACTCCCTCATTGATGGATGGATGAAGCCACGCCCCCTCATTGAGGGAGGGATAGAAGATAGGATGTAACAGTTACAACAATAGAAACTCTTTGAAGAGGCAAATGAATAATTTATTGCTGCAGACCTGCATGTTACACCTCAAAGAGGGACACATAAGAACAACAAGGGACATGGACTCAGAAGAGGTACAGTCCCTTTAAATCAGGGACAGTTGGGAGGTATGGGTAACGGGGTATTATTGGATGAGATGAAAGCCCTAATAAAATCCCATAGCATGTCTATTGTTTTTCCCGCTGTCCTCACGCAGCTCATGCCGACACCGCACATGCAAGCGAATGTTTCACATTAGAGACATGACTGGTTCATATTAGAGCGATCAGTCGCGTATTAACCCCAAACATGTTTGAGTTAATTTTGGTGGTAAAGTGGGTGAGGACAGCCGGGGTGGGGGGTTGGGATGCGCCTTTTACTGTCTTTTCTGGGAGCTTCTAAGTGGTCCATGATGTTTTCGCAGCCAGTTCGGGACACTGGAAGGGCCTTTGATAGTATATGGCTTAACGAGGCCCATCTGCAGGGGAGCCATTACCCGAGGAGCGCCCGCCGAGATCACTGAACTCTCATTAATAAGGAAAATAGGTTTCCGTTCCAAGGCCGGGTCGTACAATGGGGAGATGGGTTATTTTAAGGCCATTGCGTACAGTCTGTGGACCTCCTGCATCCTCCACCAAAAGCTGCGTAACGGGGTTATCGGGGCCCTGTGACGTCCATGACACCTGCAGGAAACATCATCCGCTGATGCATTGGTAACAATGTTTCACTGCAATGGACTATTAGCTAATTGCAGAGATTTCCAGCTGATGTGATGAGTTTAATCAGTGGCAGAAAATCAATTAATTGATTGACTCATTTGGTTAGTAAAGTTTGTCTGTTTGCTGATGATACAAAGGTTAGTAATAGGTTGGATATTCCTGGTGGTGTCTGCAACATGGAAAATGATTTAGCTTTACTGGATAAATGGTCAAAACTGTGGAAACTGGAGTTTAATGTCTCTAAATGTAAAATCCTGCACTTGGGTAGAAGGAATCCCTGCTCTGAGCACCGCATGGGCAGCACTGTGTTATCCAGGACCTCGGAGGAGAGAGATTTAGGGATACTGATTACTGATAGCTGCAAGATGATTGGACAGTGTAGCCAGGCAGTGGGAAAAGCAAGCAGGATGCTCGGCTGCATAGCTCGAGGCATCACCAGTAGGAAGAGGGAGGTTGTGATGCCACTCTATAGAGCCCTGGTGAGGCCACAGCTAGAATACTGTGTGCAGTTCTGGAGACCTCCCCTGCAAAAAGACATTATTCAAATAGAACATGTCCAAAGGCCGACAACAAAATGGTGGAAGGACCTAAACTTAAAACTTATCAGGAGAGACTTTAAGAACTTAATCTGTACAGTCTGGAGGAAAGAAGGGAGAGGGGGGACATGATGGAGACCTTTATATATGTGACAGGAGGGAATAAGGTTCAGGAGGGAAGATTTTAATTATAGAACAAGGGGCCCAACCTGAAGCTAGTCGGGGGGAAGATCAGGAGCAATGTTAGAAAATATTATGTTACAGAAAGAGTAGTAGATGCTGGGAACAAACTTCCAGCAGAGATAGTTGCAAAATCAACAGCAAGTGAATTTAAACATACCTGGGATAAGCCTCCATTTATCCTAAGATATAGAGAACATACAGTATACACATAAGATACAGAGAACATACAGTATAAACATAAGATACAGAGAACATACAGTATATACATAAGATAAAGAGAACATACAGTATACACATAAGATACAGAGAACATACAGTATAAACATAAGATACAGAGAACATACAGTATATACATAAGATACAGAGAACATACAGTATATACATAAGATACAGAGAACATACAGTATATACATAAGATACAGAGAACATACAGTATACACATAAGATACAGAGAACATACAGTATATACATAAGATAAAGAGAACATACAGTATATACATAAGATAAAGAGAACATACAGTATACACATAAGATACAGAGAACATACAGTATATACATAAGATACAGAGAACATACAGTATACACATAAGATACAGAGAACATACAGTATATACATAAGATACAGAGAACATACAGTATATACATAAGATAAAGAGAACATACAGTATACACATAAGATACAGAGAACATACAGTATATACATAAGATACAGAGAACATACAGTATACACATAAGATACAGAGAACATACAGTATATACATAAGATAAAGAGAACATACAGTATATACATAAGATAAAGAGAACATACAGTATACACATAAGATACAGAGAACATACAGTATATACATAAGATACAGAGAACATACAGTATACACATAAGATACAGAGAACATACAGTATATACATAAGATACAGAGAACATACAGTATATACATAAGATAAAGAGAACATACAGTATACACATAAGATACAGAGAACATACAGTATATACATAAGATACAGAGAACATACAGTATACACATAAGATACAGAGAACATACAGTATATACATAAGATACAGAGAACATACAGTATATACATAAGATAAAGAGAACATACAGTATACACATAAGATACAGAGAACATACAGTATATACATAAGATACAGAGAACATACAGTATACACATAAGATACAGAGAACATACAGTATATACATAAGATACAGAGAACATACAGTATACACATAAGATACAGAGAACATACAGTATATACATAAGATACAGAGAACATACAGTATATACATAAGATACAGAGAACATACAGTATATACATAAGATACAGAGAACATACAGTATACACATAAGATACAGAGAACATACAGTATACACATAAGATACAGAGAACATACAGTATACACATAAGATACAGAGAACATACAGTATATACATAAGATACAGAGAACATACAGTATATACATAAGATACAGAGAACATACAGTATATACATAAGATACAGAGAACATACAGTATACACATAAGATACAGAGATCATACAGTATACAGATAAGATACAGAGAACATACAGTATACACATAAGATACAGAGAACATACAGTATATACATAAGATACAGAGAACATACAGTATACACATAAGATACAGAGAACATACAGTATATACATAAGATACAGAGAACATACAGTATACACATAAGATACAGAGAACATACAGTATACACATAAGATACAGAGAACATACAGTATATACATAAGGGCAGACTAGATGGACCACATAGTCTCCCGCCGTCAACCTTCTATGTTACCATATTTCAGTTTCTGTAGAATGACTTGAGCAGAAACCAAACTCTGGGGACACCTGTGTCACAATCACACACTTGCGAGAGCATGCAAGAAAGCCGATGAGTTTTGTGTACTCGCCATGACTGTTTTACATTTGATTCTCACATCAATGGGAATTTCCATCTCAAATGAATGACAATTTGCAAGTTCCGGATTTTTCCATTCAAAAGATCCATGCTGCAAATGCTCTTCAAGAGCTCAGGTGAAGACCAGGGGTCCCCATAGACTTGTGGGGTGAGGGGGGCTCTAGATTTTGGTTATCTGTGTGGTCCTTGGGGGTCAATTCAAAACCAGATTCTTCAACAGGAGATGAAAAATAGGCCCTCTTCTAAAACAAATGCTACCCTCACGCGGCAGAAGCGGCATGGGAAGCTGCATGCGCAGGTGTGCTTGTCCTAGGGTGATGGGGATTATTAGGCCCCGACTCACCTGGGAAATGTATTATTCAGTCTGCTCCCATCAGGATGCCATCAAGAAGGACCAACAGGTTCCGGAGGAGCTTCTACCTCATGGCCACAAAACTGTTGAATGAATGAACGGTTTCTAACCTATTACCCTTAAATTCTTAAAAATTTAAATTCAAGTTTCTATGTTTGTAATGAATGTACCTGGTCAATAAATAATTATTCCATACCCCCTAACTTTTTAGGGTGGGAAAGAGGGACATTTGTTAAATGAAGCCACGCCCCCTCTTTAGGGGATGGATAGGAGATGTAACAGTTACAACAATAGAAACACTTTGAATAGGCAAATGAATAATTTATTTCTGCAGATCTGCATGTTACACCTCAAAGAGGGACAAATGAGAACAACGAGGGGCATGGACTCAAAAAGAGGGACGGTCACCTCAAATCAGGGACACTTGAGAGGTATGGATATGTGATGGTTAAATGTATATATAAATCAATAGATAGATTAATAGATAGATAGACTTCTAAGTTTCGCGTTACAGTTGCATACCTTCCAACTTTTCAGGATGGGCAAGAGTGGCAATTAAGCCACGCCCCCTCATTGAGGGATGGATGAGGCCACGCCCTCTTATTGAGGGATGGATAGGAAATAGGGTGTAACAGCTACAACAATAGAAACACTTTAAATAGGCAAATAAAGCATTTATTGCTACAAATCTGCATGTTACACCTCAAAGAGGGACAAATGAGAACAACGAGGGACAGGAGGACATGGAGTCAAAACAGGGACAGTCCCTCCAAATCATGGACACTTGGGAGGTGTGTTTCTGATTGTTATTTTTGCATTGACCCCAATGTGTTGGTAAATGTTCAATAAATCTCCATGTCTCCTATTCCCTCCACCCCAGTCAATCACCTAACCACCCCCTCCCCCATCTCAATTCGAATTAGTACCTAAAGATCCCCATAGGTTAGATTCTAATGGGGTTATTTAAGAAGGAATAGCGCCAGGTAGCGCCTTGTAGCGGCAGGCAGCGTTTGGTGAACGCCGGGCGTTGTACGCAATACCACATTTAAGAAAGCGAATATGGTGAGCGACTCTAACAGTGCCATGTAGCGTCACGTGTATTATTACAGGCGGCTCAGTGTATAGCGCAGAGTCTCTAGGTTAAGGAGCGCCAGGTATTACCTTTCGCTCAGTGTCGCTCTCCCATACATTTTAATGGCCGTTCAATTGTTTGTGTTTAAACAGCGTGTTTCAAATTTTTTGTTTTTTTTTGCTCCAATCATTGTGTGACGTCTCCCGGCTGCAAACAAACACTTTTAGAAACTTTTTTTACTTTTTATATTTTTATGCAGAATTGTCATTACAGGTCTGACACTAAAGTGTTAATGTCACAGTGTTATAACAATGTCATTCCATGTGTTTTCGCTTTGTTACTGGTGGATATGTGTTCAAAAACAGACTTGTGTCTTGCGCTCTATGCTTCAGCGCCCAGCTTTAGAGCGCCGACACTGTGTGTGTGTCCTTTTTTGATGAAGTATGGTGTGGAGCGCCGAGAGTCGGTCGCACTCAGCTGGCTCTACCTATCGCTCGCTGCAGCACTGTACTGGTGTTAGGGAGCCCAACACACATCACATTCATCAATGCGGGCCAGGTTACTACAGCGACTGAGTTTCTCTGTTACAGCGTCTACTAGCGGTCGCCGTAAGCGCCGTTACACAGTTGCTCATCTGCCGATACCTGGCGTTAGTAGTGAATTAGCCTCCACCCTCCCTCTGTTCCCATGCTTTATTCTGTACACGCTCTGGTTCAAATTAATTTTACAGCTCCGCGTAGGACACTTTAAACAAATATTAATAATAAAACCCACCTTTAAACGCAGGATCCCTATCGGATAACACTTACGGGTTACCTGGCAGTCAGCCCCGAATGGCCGGTAAGGAATATTTCCCATAATATAACATAATGGAGCTTGCTTTGTCTGGTGTTTTTATGGTGCATTTCTTGGTTAGACTTGGCGTTTGGACGTCTTTGTTGCCTGTAACTGTTGGCTTCCATCACTTCCATGTGCATTGAATTACAGAAACACAAGCTTTCGGGGCACGCAGGGATCTTTCCTTCCCTTCCTCCCTCTTTTTCATCTCACGTTCATGGTTTGATAGTTGTGTTCTGTTTCTGGACTCCTATATGTGTCATTGATAAAAATAATACTGTGATATATGGGCACCATGGGCCTGACCTCACCCTGAAGGCAGCAGTGTTATCGGGAGGAAAAAGCATCGCGCTCACTTATCAACATTTCTAGGGAAATCTCTTGACAATATTCCAAAAAGAAGCTCAGAGTGCAATGATTGGCCAGATGTGACCGGTTCCCCTCAACACGCAGAGCTAATGTTACTGCAAAAATGTTGGACATACAAGACTTTGCAACAGCTTCTGCTCGTCTCTGAATTTTATTTGAGGACTTTTTTTTCAGATTGACCATAGTTTATAGTTATGACAAGTTGTGACAGTAGATGGTGCTGTTACCAATGCTTAAAGTGGACCAACACCCAGGATTTTCACTATCCTGGGTGTTGGTCCACTTCAGCGGTGCATCCGTGATCAGGATGCCCCGCTGTGTGAAACCCCCCCAAAAAACGTACCTTTTCGACGACGGACAAGCAACGGATAAGCAGCCACCGCCGCCGCCTCCTCCCGCACGTCCCTCTTACAGGGCGCGCGCCCGCGCCAGCCATTCACAAACGGCCGGCGGGCGCACTGCTAGAGGGGCACGCGGGAGGCGGCAGCTGATCCGTCGCCGATAAGGTAAGGTTTTTTGGGGCTTTTGGGGGGGGGGTTTCACCCCACGGGACATCCCGATCTCGGATGCCCCGCGGTGAGGGAGGTGATCGGCCCGGGAATCTTATAGATTCCCGGGCCAATCACCCCTGGGTGATGGTCCACTTTAACGTGGACCAAAATCCAGCATTTTGACTATCCTGGGTTTTGGTCCTTTCCCCCGCGGGGATGCCCCGCTGCGTGAAACCCCCCAGATCGCCGAAGCCAACTCACCTCTTCCCGGTCCTATGGCGCATAAGCGCGCTCGGAGCCACTGACGTCATGTCTTCTAAGCCTTCATCTAAGAGCAGCGGCTCAGATTGTGCTGATGGCTGCATCCTCCGCTACCCTCATTCACAAATGCCTGCCGTGGGCACGTGCCCTGCTAGAGGGATAGCGGGGATGTGGCCACAGCTTGCCGATGCGCCGTTGGATGGAGAAACAAGGTAAGTATATGGGGTGACCATCCAAAATCGGGATGCCTCTCTGTGTGAAACCCCCCAGGTCGCCCCATACACTTACCTTGTTTCCCGGTCCAACGGCGCATGTGTGAGCCGTGGCCACATCCCCGCTATCTCTCTAGCAGGGCGCGTACCCAGGCCAGGAATTTGTGAATGGTCGGCGTGGGCACACTCCCTGTTGGAGGGAAGCGGGGGATGCGCCCGCCAGCGCATACTCGGAGCCGCTGGCCTTAGACGTTGTGACATCAGTGGCTTCGAGCGCACTGATTGGACGAGCGGCCGCGCATACACTGTAGGCCGGGAAGAGGTGAGTTGGCATGATGTGACGTTAGCAGCTCAGAGCGCGTTTATTGGACCAGCGGCCACGCATACACCGTAGGCCGGGAAGAGGTGAGTTGGCACCGATGTGACGTTAGCAGCTCCGAGCGCGCTGATTGGACCAGCGGCCGCCCATACACCGTAGGCCTGGAAGAGGTGAGTTACATAGAAACATAGAAGGTTGACGGCAGAAGGAGACCATACGGTCCATCTAGTCTGCCCTTATGTATATACTGTATGTTCTCTTTATCTTAGGATAGATGGAGGCTTATCCCAGGCATGTTTAAATTCAGTGACTGTTGATTTTTCAACTACCGTACCTCTGCTGGAAGTTTGTTCCCGGCATCTACTACTCTTTCTGTAAAATAATATTTTCTAACATTGCTCCTGATCTTCCCTCCGACTAGCTTCAGGTTGGGCCCCTTGTTCTATCATTAAGTTTCTTCTTAAAAACACTTCCCTCCTGAACCTTATTCAATCCTTTCACATATTTTAAGGTCTCAATCATGTCCCCCCTCTCCCTTCTTTCCTGTACGACTGTACGAGTTGGCATCGATGTGACGTTAGCAGCTCCGAACGCGCTGATTGGACGAGCAGCCGTGCATGTGCCGTAGGTCCGGGAAGAGGGTTGTGCTTGGTGATCTGGGGGGTTTCACACAGCGAGGCACCTCCGATCAGGATGCCCCGGGGGAAAGGACCAAAACCCGGGATAGTCAAAATTCTGGGTTTTGGTCCACTTTATCCAAAAAGTCGTAATGGTTGAAGCACACCAAAAAATTAGTTCAAGTAAAGGAAAAAACATTGAAGGTAAGTATAGAAGTGGTGTTCTGTCTTTCTAACCTGCGTTTTGCCACACAGGGTATCGATAAGCAATTTTTTAGATTAAGAAAAACGAACAACCAAATTTTGAAATGTAGTTAATAATATGGAGATTTAATGAGTGATAACCCAAAACACGTGATTTATACACACGCAGTTCCAGTGTCTATTTACAGTAAAGCGGCCTAGCGGTCACTTTGTGTATTACCTCACCTTACTACTGTAAATAGACACTGGAACTGCGTGTGTATAAATCACGTGTTTTGGGTTATCACTCATTAAATCTCCATATTATTAACTGCATTTCAAAGTTTGGTTGTTCGTTTTTCTTATCCTAAAAAAATTTTCACTTTAAAAAGATATGGTGTGTCTCAGGGCTTCCGACACTTTCTACAATGTGGCTATTGGTTCGATCTTGACGGCATCCGTCACAGTCTGTTATGGAGAGGTGCCACCATCAAGGACAAGCAGAGGCTGAGGAGAATTACCAGAACTGCCGAACGGATAATTGGATCTATCTTACCATCTCTGGAAGAGCAATTTATCAACAGAATGTCATCAAAGATAATAACTGAGGACGGATCATATCCAGGGCCGGCGAAAAGTGGTCAGCCATTATATTTGTGGTCCTTCAATGTGATAGATCACTACATGATGTCACTGTTGGATGGCTAATGGATTGTGACACTGCGGGTCTACCAAACTGTCGGCTATAACCTAACCACATAGGAGTGCAGCTGAGCTGCCATTGGCTGAGGTGAGTAATGGATTGTGACACTGCGGGTCTACCAAACTGTCGGCTATAACCTAACCACATAGGAGTACAGCTGAGGTGAGTAATGGATTGTGACACTGCGGGTCTACCAAACTGTCGGCTATAACCTAACCACATAGGAGTACAGCTGAGCTGCCATTGGCTGAGGTGAGTAATGGATTGAAACACTGCGGCTCTACCAAACTGTCGGCTATAACCTAACCACATAGGGATACAGCTAAGCTGCCATTGGCTGAGGTGAGTAATGGATTGAAACACTGTGGGTCTACCAAACTGTCGGCTATAACCTAACCACATAGGAGTACAGCTGAGCTGCCATTGGCTGAGGTGAGTAATGGATTGTGACACTGCGGCTCTACCAAACTGTTGGCTATAACCTAACCGCATAGGAGTACAGCTGAGCTGCCATTGGCTGAGGTGAGTAATGGATTGTGACACTGCGGCTCTACCAAACTGTTGGCTATAACCTAACCACATAGGAGTACAGCTGAGCTGCCATTGGCTGAGGTGAGTAATGGATTGTGACACTGCGGCTCTACCAAACTGTTGGCTATAACCTAACCACATAGGAGTACAGCTGAGCTGCCATTGGCTGAGGTGAGTAATGGATTGTGACACTGCGGCTCTACCAAACTGTTGGCTATAACCTAACCACATAGCGGTACAGCTGAGCTGCTATTGGCTGAGGTGAGTAAGACTATAGCAGGTTCTAGAAGCCAGCCAGAGGGAACCTATATAAGCAGGTTATGAGGAGAGTTACCTCAGAACTAGAGAGAAGTTGCCTCAGTATTGTAGTAACAGGAAGTGAGGAAGGTCCCAGCAGAGTCACTGGTAGCTGTCAGCAGTCACAGGTGTAAGAGAGAGCAGAGGAGCCACATTCATACCTAACAAGTGACCCCAGGAAAGGTGAGCCATTGCACCCGAGATGCTGATGGAGGAAGCTAAGGCCTCAGTATTCTGCTATGGGCCCAGGATGAGTGACCACCGCCTGGATGTAATGCTGTGCTATGGAAACTGCTAATGGAACTGATGTGTATAATGACTGTATGACCTGCTGTGACCATCAAGTGTACCTGAAGTCCTGCTAATAAGGTAAGGGCCCTTTTTATAGTCGGTCTTATTTGGAGTTATTGGATGCAAACCCACCTTGGAAGGTCCCCCAAGCCTGTTAAAGCGGACCCTCACTCTGAATAAGAGCCTATCTTATATGTTTCCCCCACCCCTGTACATACAGATTGCCCTCATTAATCCGGACCTTCACCCTGAATAAGAGCCTATCTTATATGTTTCCCCCCCCCTGTACATACAGATTTCTCACATTAAAAATCATCCCACCTGCATCCTACTGCCTGTTATGAACCTTTAAACATCCAAGATGGCAGCTTATGGAACATCAGGCAGCCTGCAAACAGGAAGTGTCTTCTGACTGTGCTGCTCTGCATTCTGGGATTGCTGACCTTTTCCTGACCCCAGCTTTGCTCTGTCTGAGCAAAGCACAGCCATAACCTGCCCCCCTCCCCGTATTTTATCCCCCTCTCCTCTCCTTAGTAAGTGTGATGCTTCTGAGTCAAGATGACGGCGCCCGTATCCTAGAGTCCTGAACAGAGTTGCAGCCCAGTGGGGGAAAGAATAATAAGTAAGTGACTAAAATATATTAATTTTAGATGTTGGGGAATCGTTTTTTTAAGGATTTGGGCTTTTCAATAAATCATGGTGAAGGTCCGGTTTAACAAAGAATCCACTCCCCACACCCATGAGGAGCTAAACACCCCTCAGGGACCCGCGTGCTACACATTCATTCTTCAGACTTTTACATTCTGGTCACAGATTCATGGCTCATACAACAAAAACCTCAAGACACAAAAACTGTTTTTCCCCATTGGCCATTGAGGCTCTCTGACCTAAGATAGAGAAACCCATTCTCATTCACATATACAGCCTAATGGGGCAAATGTAAAAAAACAAGTAATCTTACACTCACACTGCCTATAATGAATGGAATGGGAGAGGGAAGAATGCCACACTGTCTATAATTGGGGAATTGGAGGGGGGGGGGGATGCCACACTGTCTATAATTGGGGAATTGGAGGGGGGGGGGATGCCACACTGTCTATAATTGGGGAATTGGAGGGGGGGGGATGCCACACTGTCTATAATTGGGGAATTGGAGGGGGGGGATGCCACACTGTCTATAATTGGGGAATTGGAGGGGGGGATGCCACACTGTCTATAATTGGGGAATTGGAGGGGGGGGATGCCACACTGTCTATAATTGGGGAATTGGAGGGGGGGGGATGCCACACTGCCTGTAATGGGAAAATGAGAGGGTGAAGAATGCCACACTGTCTATAATGTGGGAATTGGAGGGGGGAGAATGCCACACTGTCTATAATGTGGGAATTGGAGGGGGGAGAATGCCACACTGTCTATAATGTGGGAATTGGAGGGGGGAGAATGCCACACTGCCTGTGTAGCAATAACCTTTATCGCCGGAGGGCTTCCCCGCCAGAGACGTCCTTTTCCCAATGGTAAGAGGTGCTGCAGGAATTCCAGAGTCATCCGTGAGGAACCAGGAACAGCCCTTACAAGGGCTAGTGAATTGTAATATAGCGTTTCCCCCAATAAGAGACAGAACTCAGTATTGAGGGTGAAGATGAACTGAACTTTATTAGTGCCACCCTGTGCCTTATATGCAAGGCTCCATGCAAGGGGACCTCCCCCATGGACCTGATGGAGGACTGCATGACAAACGCACAGACCAATGGGAGCAGGGCACACAATCCCTCAACTCTGCCGGTAACACAATCAGTAGAACAATAGCAGCCTGTAACACAATCAGTATAACAATAGCAGTCTGTAATACAATCAATAACACCATGGCAGTCTGTCTGGGACAAGCTCAAGAAAATGAAAGTAATGGGTCTATGCAAAAACCGCGCCTTTACAATCCAACGGCATAGAGTCTGTCACAGCCTGTAATGGGGAAATGAGAGGGTGAAGAATGCCACACTGTCTATAATGTGGGAATTGGAGGGGGGAGAATGCCACACTGCCTGTAATGGGGAAATGAGAGGGGGAGAAATGCCAGACTGTCTATAATGGGGGAATTGGAGGGGGGAGAATGCCAAACTGCCTATAATAAGGTAATGTGAGAGGAGGGGGAATGTCATACTGCCAATAATGGGGGAATGGGAGGGGGTGAATGTCCCACTGCCTGTAATGGGAGAAGGGAGAATGCAATGCTGTCTGTAATAGGGGGGTGCCACTCTGTCTGTACTGCCTATAATGAATGGAATGGGAGAGAGAATGCCACACGGTCTATAATTGGGGAATTGGAGGGGGGGGATGCCACACTGTCTATAATTGGGGAATTGGAGGGGGGAGTATGCCACACTGTCCATAATGGGGGAATTGGAGGGGGGGAGAATGCCACACTGCCTGTAATGGGGAAATGAGAGGGTGAAGAATGCCACACTGTCTATAATGTGGGAATTGGAGGGGGGGGAGAATGCCACACTGCCTGTAATGGGGAAATGAGATGGTGAAGAATGCCACACTGTCTATAATGTGGGAATTGCAGGGGGGGGGGGGAGAATGCCACACTGCGTGTAATGGGGGGGGGGGGGGGAATGAGAGGGGGGAGAAGGCCAGACTGTCTACAATTGGGGAATTGGAGGGGGAGAGAATGCCACACTGCCTGTAATGGGGAAATGAGAGGGTGAAGAATGCCAGACTGTCTATAATGTGGGAATTGGAGGGGGGGAGAATGCCACACTGCCTCTAATGGGGAAATGAGAGGGTGAAGAATGCCACACTGTCTATAATGTGGGAATTGGAGGGGGGAGAATGCCACACTGCCTGTAATGGGGAAATGAGAGGGTGAAGAATGCCACACTGTCTATAATGTGGGAATTGGAGGGGGGAGAATGCCACACTGTCTGTAATGGGGAGAATGAGAGGGGGAAGAATGCCAGACTGTCTATAATAGGGGAATTGAAGAGTTAGAATGCCACACTGTCTACAATGGGGGAATGGGAGGGGGAAGAATGCCAGACTGTCTATAATGGGGGAATTGGAGGGGGGAGAATGCCAAACTGCCTATAATAAGGTAATGTGAGAGGAGGGGGAATGCCATACTGCCAATAATGGGGGAATGGGAGGGGGTGAATATCCCACTGCCTGTAATGGGGTAATGGGAGAATGGAGAATGCAATGCTGTCTGTAATAGGGGGGTGCCACTCTGTTTGTAATGGGGAATGGGGGGGATGCCACACTGTCTATGGGGAATGGGAGGGGGTAATGCCACACTGCCTATATGGGGAATGGGAGGGGGTAATGCCACACTGCCTATATGGGGAATGGGAGGGGGTAATGCCACACTGCCTATAATGAGGAATGGGAGGGGGGGGGCAATGCCACTCTGCCTATAATGGGGGATTATGACTCTGATTTTGGGGGGGGGGTTAGCACAATTGGTTCAGAATGTTGCTTTTCTTATTTTCCTCCTTCAAATCCTAGGTGCATCTTATATGGCGAAAAAATATGGTAACCCGCTACTAGACTGATAAATGATTTTTTACTATTATGTGATCTGCGTCTTGAATGTGTCTTTACCCAATGATTCTTAAAGTGGACCAAAACCCAGGATTTTTACCATAGAGGATTTTGGGCCTTTCCCCTCGCTGTGTGATACCCCCAAACCGCCGATGCCAACTCTTTCTGGTACTACAGCGCATGCACTGTAAGTGTACGGAGCGACTTGGGGGGTTTCACACAGCAGGGCATCCCAATTTTGGATGCCCCGGGGGGGGGGGAGTGAATTGATTGGCCCGGGAATCGTATAGATTCCCGGCCAATCCACGTGGGTTTTGATCCACTTTAACTTTGCGTTCCAATATTGTATGTTAATAAAACTTAATTGTAACTTGTTCATTGTTTGTTGCTCTCTGGATGTATCTCCTTGGCAGAAACCCTGTGCCTATTATTATAACCAGATATTTACCCTTTGTACAAATGTAAGGGGAAATTGGTTTGGCAAAGAAGAAAATCATTAATAGGGTCTTGGGAATCTGAACCCTAAATATAATCCTGATAATACTATTAAAATACTATTATTATGAATTTTTATTATTAATATTATTATTATCTACATTATTATTTTTTTCAATATCTAAACCCTGATACTCATGTGACCTGCCAATGAACAACAGGGTTGGACTTGCAAATCTGACTGTGAAACCCCCATATGTCACCGGTGCTCACACCAAGGCCAGATTATAAGGGGGCGCAAGGGGCCTCCACCACTTGCCCTGTAAAGGGGGCCTCCACCAACCTTTGGGTTATGGTTTGGTACAGGAGGCTTTTCAGTCTTTGGGCTGTGGGGTTGCAGGGCCAGCAACAAAGCTATCGGCGGCAGTGGGGGCCTGGACAAGCCATTTTTTTGTTTTTGAAAACCTGCAGCCAAAGCCACCACATGGCAGGACGGAGAGTCTAGAGCCGCAAAGCCGCCGCCAGCAACGCTACAGTGATGGGTGCAGAGCTGTCACTGCACATAAGCCACCAAGCACAGCCGCTGGCAGCTCAATGCAGGGAACCAGCCGGGCGACTACACTACCCCCCCACCCAGAATGGCAAAGCAGCAGCACCCGCACAAGGGACTCGATCTGACCTTCCAGTAAGTAGGCGGGTGCCAGACAACCACCAATCAGTTACTTGGCCGGACTATTATTATAAAGGAAAAAAAATACTGTATCTGGGGCTTCCGCCACACGGGGAGGCCGATTCATTAATAGCGCCAGGTAGCGACAGATGAGCGACAGTAGCGTTATTTTCACAGCGCACGCTAGTATTCGCTGTGCTTGGCCGTTGTTCGGCTGTTGACAGCGACTCAGTCGGTGTGCGGTAATGTTGAATACGGGGTTAGGAGTCGCTGTTTGACAGGTTCCGCGCTGTATGGGAGCGCGTGACAGCGAATGGCCATAGCGAACGGCTCCCAGCATATTCATTAACAAATCACGCTCAAAAAATTCTCGCGCAGTGAAATGCTTGTTTAAACCCCAGAGCGCTGGCGGCGATGGGTTAAAAGTAGTTTTTTAACCCCCAAACAACCATATTTTTTGGAAAAAAAAAACATGTTTTTCAAAACATTTTGTAATATGAATACATTAATATCAGACCTGTAATATCAATTCTGCAAAAATAACATTGCAGAAGTGGTCACAGAATTTTTGACATTTAAAAAAAAAAAAACATTAAAAGCAATTCATTAAGAATATTTAAAGATTGTTCCATTGAAATGCATTGGAGAGCGCCAGGCAGCGAGAGGTCATACCTGTCGCTGTTCAAGGTCGGACGCTGGCGCTGTGGGCTGAGGCTGGAATAATGATGAATGATTCGCTATCTGGCGCTCTGTCAGTCGCTAAGCAGGATCGGCTTGATAAATGTGTGATTGCGGAGGGGAGCCGGCGTTCTCGTGGCGGTGACCGTCATTACCGTTCGCTCACCATTCGCTACCTGGCGCTATCCCTTGTTAAATAAGGGCCTTAATCTGGCCCTGCTCACACCAAGGTAGAATGTTTAGTAATATTTTTTGAGTTGCCCGGGGGGGGGGGGGGGGGGGGCAGCGGTCCATGGCCTTGGGCTGCTGTGATTCAGACACGAGTGTGGGTCTAATTTTAATAATGCTAAATAATAATAACTAAATTTATTATTATTTAACATAATTAATATGTTTTTCGAAATTACACTGAAAGTTACTATAGTAATATTTTTATTATTCATATTATAGTGATCTATATAGTGTCTAATGTAATAAGGGGAAATGTATTATTGATGAGAAATACAATTATTATGATGTTTATTATTCTTAACATTTCTAATGTAATAATTAAAATTGTATTGTTATGAGAAATATAACTGTGATTAAGATTCTTATTATTCTCTTATTATTAATAATTTTAATAATAATGACGTCATTATTATTTCTTTATTTTTTTTTCCTGCATGATTTTATGTTACGTATATTTAGAAATGGAATCATTATTATTACCGTCATTTTATTTTTCTCTTCAACCACAAAAAAAAAATAACAATGAGCGCACTTATCAGTGAAGGGCGCGCACCTCCGGCACCTGCTGGCGGCAGAATACAGCGCTATGAATATCTCGCCATCTGTGTTTCGAGCATTCCAGATGCAGCAGCTCATTGGGCAGAAGCGCGTCATGGTGCTATATATACTGCGCCGTGACCCAGGTGAGCGCTTCGTGACACACCATAAACGCTGTTTAGGAATGTGGAGGTCACCTGCTGATTGTCGGCCGGATTGTTTGTCTTCCTGTCTGCAGCCAGTGACACATTTTTGAGATCCCGGAGGAAGAGGATCCGAGTCATTTCTAGGCTGGAAATAGGAATCTTTTCCATCCAGCATCTCTCCCGCATTCCAAATACTGGGTTAGCAGTGCCGTACTGGGGTGTCTGGGGCCCACCAGTAAAACTGAGTCTGGGGGTCCACCCCACACTTAGGGGGTTATTTAAGAAGGGATAGCGCCAGGTAGCGCCTCGTAGCGGCAGGCAGCGTCGGGCGCTGTACGCAAAACCACATTTAGAGAGGCGATTCTGATGAGCGCCTCTAACAGCACCATGTAGTGTCACATGTATTATTACAGGCAGGTCAGTGTATAGCACCTCTAACAGCGCCATGTAGTGTCACATGTATTATTACAGGCAGGTCAGTGTATAGCGCCTCTAACAGCGTCATGTAGTGTCACATGTATTATTACAGGCAGGTCAGTGTATAGCGCCTCTAACAGCGTCATGTAGTGTCACATGTATTATTACAGGCAGGTCAGTGTATAGCGCCTCTAACAGCGCCATGTAGCGTCACATGTATTATTACAGGCAGGTCAGTGTATAGCGCCTCTAACAGCGCCATGTAGCGTCACATGTATTATTACAGGCAGGTCAGTGTATAGCACCTCTAACAGCGCCATGTAGCGTCACATGTATTATTACAGGCAGGTCAGTGTATAGCGCCTCTAACAGCGTCATGTAGCGTCACATGTATTATTACAGGCAGCTCAGTGTATAGCGCCTCTAACAGCGTCATGTAGTGTCACATGTATTATTACAGGCAGCTCAGTGTATAGCGCCTCTAACAGCGCCATGTAGCGTCACATGTATTATTACAGGCAGCTCAGTGTATAGCGCCTCTAACAGCGCCATGTAGCGTCACATGTATTATTACAGGCAGGTCAGTGTATAGCACCTCTAACAGCGTCATGTAGCGTCACATGTATTATTACAGGCAGGTCAGTGTATAGCGCCTCTAACAGCGTCATGTAGTGTCACATGTATTATTACAGGCGGCTCAGTGTATAGCACCTCTAACAGCGCCATGTAGCGTCACATGTATTATTACAGGCAGGTCAGTGTATAGCACCTCTAACAGCGCCATGTAGCGTCACATGTATTATTACAGGCGGCTCAGTGTATAGCGCCTCTAACAGCGCCATGTAGCGTCACATGTATTATTACAGGCAGGTCAGTGTATAGCACCTCTAACAGCGTCATGTAGCGTCACATGTATTATTACAGGCGGCTCAGTGTATAGCGCCTCTAACAGCGCCATGTAGCGTCACATGTATTATTACAGGCGGCTCAGTGTATAGCACCTCTAACAGCGTCATGTAGTGTCACATGTATTATTACAGGCAGCTCAGTGTATAGCGCCTCTAACAGCGTCATGTAGTGTCACATGTATTATTACAGGCAGCTCAGTGTATAGCGCCTCTAACAGCGCCATGTAGCGTCACATGTATTATTACAGGCAGGTCAGTGTATAGCACCTCTAACAGCGTCATGTAGCGTCACATGTATTATTACAGGCAGGTCAGTGTATAGCGCCTCTAACAGCGTCATGTAGTGTCACATGTATTATTACAGGCAGGTCAGTGTATAGCGCCTCTAACAGCGTCATGTAGTGTCACATGTATTATTACAGGCAGGTCAGTGTATAGCGCCTCTAACAGCGTCATGTAGTGTCACATGTATTATTACAGGCAGGTCAGTGTATAGCACCTCTAACAGCGTCATGTAGCGTCACATGTATTATTACAGGCAGGTCAGTGTATAGCACCTCTAACAGCGTCATGTAGTGTCACATGTATTATTACAGGCAGGTCAGTGTATAGCGCCTCTAACAGCGTCATGTAGTGTCACATGTATTATTACAGGCAGGTCAGTGTATAGCGCCTCTAACAGCGTCATGTAGTGTCACATGTATTATTACAGGCAGGTCAGTGTATAGCGCCTCTAACAGCGTCATGTAGTGTCACATGTATTATTACAGGCAGGTCAGTGTATAGCGCCTCTAACAGCGCCATGTAGTGTCACATGTATTATTACAGGCAGGTCAGTGTATAGCGTCTCTAACAGCGCAATGTAGCGTCACATGTATTATTACAGGCAGGTCAGTGTATAGCACCTCTAACAGCGCAATGTAGTGTCACATGTATTATTACAGGCAGGTCAGTGTATAGCGTCTCTAACAGCGTCATGTAGTGTCACATGTATTATTACAGGCAGGTCAGTGTATAGCGCCTCTAACAGCGCCATGTAGTGTCACATGTATTATTACAGGCAGGTCAGTGTATAGCACCTCTAACAGCGTCATGTAGCGTCACATGTATTATTACAGGCAGGTCAGTGTATAGCACCTCTAACAGCGTCATGTAGTGTCACATGTATTATTACAGGCAGGTCAGTGTATAGCGCCTCTAACAGCGTCATGTAGTGTCACATGTATTATTACAGGCAGGTCAGTGTATAGCGCCTCTAACAGCGTCATGTAGTGTCACATGTATTATTACAGGCAGGTCAGTGTATAGCGCCTCTAACAGCGCCATGTAGTGTCACATGTATTATTACAGGCAGGTCAGTGTATAGCGTCTCTAACAGCGCAATGTAGCGTCACATGTATTATTAAAGGCAGGTCAGTGTATAGCACCTCTAACAGCGCAATGTAGTGTCACATGTATTATTACAGGCAGGTCAGTGTATAGCGTCTCTAACAGCGTCATGTAGTGTCACATGTATTATTACAGGCAGGTCAGTGTATAGCGCCTCTAACAGCGCCATGTAGTGTCACATGTATTATTACAGGCAGGTCAGTGTATAGCACCTCTAACAGCGTCATGTAGTGTCACATGTATTATTACAGGCAGGTCAGTGTATAGCACCTCTAACAGCGCAATGTAGTGTCACATGTATTATTACAGGCAGGTCAGTGTATAGCGTCTCTAACAGCGCAATGTAGTGTCACATGTATTATTACAGGCAGGTCAGTGTATAGCGTCTCTAACAGCGCAATGTAGTGTCACATGTATTATTACAGGCAGGTCAGTGTATAGCGTCTCTAACAGCGTCATGTAGTGTCACATGTATTATTACAGGCAGGTCAGTGTATAGCACCTCTAACAGCGCAATGTAGTGTCACATGTATTATTACAGGCAGGTCAGTGTATAGCGCCTCTAACAGCGTCATGTAGTGTCACATGTATTATTACAGGCAGGTCAGTGTATAGCACCTCTAACAGCGCCATGTAGCGTCACATGTATTATTACAGGCAGGTCAGTGTATAGCACCTCTAACAGCGCAATGTAGTGTCACATGTATTATTACAGGCAGGTCAGTGTATAGCACCTCTAACAGCGCCATGTAGCGTCACATGTATTATTACAGGCAGGTCAGTGTATAGCACCTCTAACAGCGCCATGTAGTGTCACATGTATTATTACAGGCAGCTCAGTGTATAGCGCCTCTAACAGCGCCATGTAGCGTCACATGTATTATTACAGGCAGGTCAGTGTATAGCACCTCTAACAGCGTCATGTAGCGTCACATGTATTATTACAGGCAGGTCAGTGTATAGCGCCTCTAACAGCGCCATGTAGCGTCACATGTATTATTACAGGCAGGTCAGTGTATAGCACCTCTAACAGCGTCATGTAGCGTCACATGTATTATTACAGGCAGGTCAGTGTATAGCGCCTCTAACAGCGCCATGTAGCGTCACATGTATTATTACAGGCAGGTCAGTGTATAGCACCTCTAACAGCGTCATGTAGCGTCACATGTATTATTACAGGCAGGTCAGTGTATAGCGCCTCTAACAGCGTCATGTAGCGTCACATGTATTATTACAGGCAGGTCAGTGTATAGCGCCTCTAACAGCGTCATGTAGTGTCACATGTATTATTACAGGCAGCTCAGTGTATAGCGCCTCTAACAGCGCCATGTAGCGTCACATGTATTATTACAGACAGGTCAGTGTATAGCGCCTCTAACAGCGCCATGTAGTGTCACATGTATTATTACAGGCAGCTCAGTGTATAGCGCCTCTAACAGCGCCATGTAGCGTCACATGTATTATTACAGGCAGGTCAGTGTATAGCGCCTCTAACAGCGCCATGTAGTGTCACATGTATTATTACAGGCGGCTCAGTGTATAGCGCCTCTAACAGCGCCATGTAGCGTCACATGTATTATTACAGGCGGCTCAGTGTATAGCACCTCTAACAGCGTCATGTAGTGTCACATGTATTATTACAGGCAGCTCAGTGTATAGCGCCTCTAACAGCGTCATGTAGTGTCACATGTATTATTACAGGCAGCTCAGTGTATAGCGCCTCTAACAGCGCCATGTAGCGTCACATGTATTATTACAGGCAGGTCAGTGTATAGCACCTCTAACAGCGTCATGTAGCGTCACATGTATTATTACAGGCAGGTCAGTGTATAGCGCCTCTAACAGCGTCATGTAGTGTCACATGTATTATTACAGGCAGGTCAGTGTATAGCGCCTCTAACAGCGTCATGTAGTGTCACATGTATTATTACAGGCAGGTCAGTGTATAGCACCTCTAACAGCGTCATGTAGCGTCACATGTATTATTACAGGCAGGTCAGTGTATAGCACCTCTAACAGCGTCATGTAGTGTCACATGTATTATTACAGGCAGGTCAGTGTATAGCGCCTCTAACAGCGTCATGTAGTGTCACATGTATTATTACAGGCAGGTCAGTGTATAGCGCCTCTAACAGCGTCATGTAGTGTCACATGTATTATTACAGGCAGGTCAGTGTATAGCGCCTCTAACAGCGCCATGTAGTGTCACATGTATTATTACAGGCAGGTCAGTGTATAGCGTCTCTAACAGCGCAATGTAGCGTCACATGTATTATTACAGGCAGGTCAGTGTATAGCACCTCTAACAGCGCCATGTAGCGTCACATGTATTATTACAGGCAGGTCAGTGTATAGCACCTCTAACAGCGCCATGTAGTGTCACATGTATTATTACAGGCAGGTCAGTGTATAGCGTCTCTAACAGCGTCATGTAGTGTCACATGTATTATTACAGGCAGGTCAGTGTATAGCGCCTCTAACAGCGCCATGTAGTGTCACATGTATTATTACAGGCAGGTCAGTGTATAGCACCTCTAACAGCGTCATGTAGTGTCACATGTATTATTACAGGCAGGTCAGTGTATAGCGTCTCTAACAGCGCAATGTAGTGTCACATGTATTATTACAGGCAGGTCAGTGTATAGCACCTCTAACAGCGCAATGTAGTGTCACATGTATTATTACAGGCAGGTCAGTGTATAGCGTCTCTAACAGCGCAATGTAGTGTCACATGTATTATTACAGGCAGGTCAGTGTATAGCGTCTCTAACAGCGCAATGTAGTGTCACATGTATTATTACAGGCAGGTCAGTGTATAGCGTCTCTAACAGCGTCATGTAGTGTCACATGTATTATTACAGGCAGGTCAGTGTATAGCACCTCTAACAGCGTCATGTAGTGTCACATGTATTATTACAGGCAGGTCAGTGTATAGCACCTCTAACAGCGCCATGTAGCGTCACATGTATTATTACAGGCAGGTCAGTGTATAACGCCTCTAACAGCGCAATGTAGTGTCACATGTATTATTACAGGCAGGTCAGTGTATAGCACCTCTAACAGCGTCATGTAGCGTCACATGTATTATTACAGGCAGCTCAGTGTATAGCACCTCTAACAGCGCAATGTAGTGTCACATGTATTATTACAGGCAGGTCAGTGTATAGCACCTCTAACAGCGCCATGTAGCGTCACATGTATTATTACAGGCAGGTCAGTGTATAGCACCTCTAACAGCGCCATGTAGTGTCACATGTATTATTACAGGCAGCTCAGTGTATAGCGCCTCTAACAGCGCCATGTAGCGTCACATGTATTATTACAGGCAGGTCAGTGTATAGCACCTCTAACAGCGTCATGTAGCGTCACATGTATTATTACAGGCAGGTCAGTGTATAGCGCCTCTAACAGCGCCATGTAGCGTCACATGTATTATTACAGGCAGGTCAGTGTATAGCACCTCTAACAGCGTCATGTAGCGTCACATGTATTATTACAGGCAGGTCAGTGTATAGCGCCTCTAACAGCGCCATGTAGCGTCACATGTATTATTACAGGCAGGTCAGTGTATAGCACCTCTAACAGCGTCATGTAGCGTCACATGTATTATTACAGGCAGGTCAGTGTATAGCGCCTCTAACAGCGTCATGTAGCGTCACATGTATTATTACAGGCAGGTCAGTGTATAGCGCCTCTAACAGCGTCATGTAGTGTCACATGTATTATTACAGGCAGCTCAGTGTATAGCGCCTCTAACAGCGCCATGTAGCGTCACATGTATTATTACAGACAGGTCAGTGTATAGCGCCTCTAACAGCGCCATGTAGTGTCACATGTATTATTACAGGCAGCTCAGTGTATAGCGCCTCTAACAGCGCCATGTAGCGTCACATGTATTATTACAGGCAGGTCAGTGTATAGCGCCTCTAACAGCGCCATGTAGTGTCACATGTATTATTACAGGCAGGTCAGTGTATAGCACTTCTAACAGCGCCATGTAGCGTCACATGTGTTATTACAGGCAGGTCAGTGTATAGCGTCTCTAACAGCGTCATGTAGTGTCACATGTATTATTACAGGCGGCTCAGTGTATAGCACCTCTAACAGCGCCATGTAGCGTCACATGTATTATTACAGACAGGTCAGTGTATAGCACCTCTAACAGCGCCATGTAGTGTCACATGTATTATTACAGGCAGGTCAGTGTATAGCGCCTCTAACAGCGCCATGTAGCGTCACATGTATTATTACAGGCAGCTCAGTGTATAGCGCCTCTAACAGCGTCATGTAGCGTCACATGTATTATTACAGGCAGGTCAGTGTATAGCACCTCTAACAGCGCCATGTAGCGTCACATGTATTATTACAGGCAGGTCAGTGTATAGCACCTCTAACAGCGCCATGTAGCGTCACGTGTATTATTACAGGCAGGTCAGTGTATAGCACCTCTAACAGCGTCATGTAGTGTAACATGTATTATTACAGGCAGCTCAGTGTATAGCACCTCTAACAGCGCCATGTAGTGTCACATGTATTATTACAGGCAGGTCAGTGTATAGCGCCTCTAACAGCGCCATGTAGCGTCACATGTATTATTACAGGCAGCTCAGTGTATAGCGCCTCTAACAGCGTCATGTAGTGTCACATGTATTATTACAGGCAGGTCAGTGTATAGCGCCTCTAACAGCGCCATGTAGCGTCACATGTATTATTACAGGCAGCTCAGTGTATAGCGCCTCTAACAGCGTCATGTAGCGTCACATGTATTATTACAGGCAGGTCAGTGTATAGCGCCTCTAACAGCGCCATGTAGCGTCACATGTATTATTACAGGCAGCTCAGTGTATAGCGCCTCTAACAGCGCCATGTAGCGTCACATGTATTATTACAGGCAGCTCAGTGTATAGCGCCTCTAACAGCGCCATGTAGCGTCACATGTATTATTACAGACAGGTCAGTGTATAGCACCTCTAACAGCGTCATGTAGTGTAACATGTATTATTACAGGCAGGTCAGTGTATAGCGCCTCTAACAGCGCCATGTAGCGTCACATGTATTATTACAGGCAGCTCAGTGTATAGCGCCTCTAACAGCGCCATGTAGCGTCACATGTATTATTACAGGCAGCTCAGTGTATAGCGCCTCTAACAGCGCCATGTAGCGTCACATGTATTATTACAGGCAGCTCAGTGTATAGCGCCTCTAACAGCGTCATGTAGTGTAACATGTATTATTACAGGCAGCTCAGTGTATAGCGCCTCTAACAGCGCCATGTAGCGTCACATGTATTATTACAGACAGGTCAGTGTATAGCACCTCTAACAGCGCCATGTAGTGTCACATGTATTATTACAGGCAGGTCAGTGTATAGCGCCTCTAACAGCGCCATGTAGCGTCACATGTATTATTACAGGCAGCTCAGTGTATAGCGCCTCTAACAGCGCCATGTAGCGTCACATGTATTATTACAGGCAGGTCAGTGTATAGCGCCTCTAACAGCGCCATGTAGTGTCACATGTATTATTACAGGCAGGTCAGTGTATAGCGCCTCTAACAGCGTCATGTAGCGTCACATGTATTATTACAGGCAGGTCAGTGTATAGCGCCTCTAACAGCGTCATGTAGTGTCACATGTATTATTACAGGCAGGTCAGTGTATAGCGCCTCTAACAGCGTCATGTAGCGTCACATGTATTATTACAGGCAGGTCAGTGTATAGCGCCTCTAACAGCGTCATGTAGTGTCACATGTATTATTACAGGCAGGTCAGTGTATAGCACCTCTAACAGCGTCATGTAGCGTCACATGTATTATTACAGGCAGGTCAGTGTATAGCACCTCTAACAGCGTCATGTAGTGTCACATGTATTATTACAGGCAGGTCAGTGTAAAGCGCCTCTAACAGCGCCATGTAGTGTCACATGTATTATTACAGGCAGGTCAGTGTATAGCACCTCTAACAGCGTCATGTAGCGTCACATGTATTATTACAGGCAGGTCAGTGTATAGCACCTCTAACAGCGCCATGTAGCGTCACATGTATTATTACAGGCGGCTCAGTGTAAAGCGCCAGCGCTTTAGGCTCAGGGGCCCCATGTAGTACCTGTCGCTCAGTGTCGCTCTCCCATACATTTCAATGGCCGTCCATTTGCTTGTGTTTAAACAGCGTGTTTGGCATTTTTTATTGTTTTTGCTTTGCTTTTTTTTTGCTCCAATCATTGTGCGATGTCTCCTGGCTGCAAACTTTTATAAACTTTTTATATTTTTATGCAGAATTGTCATTACAGGTCTGGCACTAAAGTGTTAATGTCAGTGTTATAACAATGTCATTCCATGTGTTTTCGCTTTGTTACTGGTAGATATGTGATCAAAAACAGACTTTAATCACACAGCGTCTGCCGCTCTATGCTACAGTGTCCATTTTAGAGCGCCGACGCTGTGCGTGTCCTTTTTTGATAAGTATGGTGTGGAGCGGCGAGTGCCGGACGCACTGAGCTGGCGCTACCTCTCGCTCCCTGCAGCGCTGTACTGGTGTTAGAGCGCCCAACATACATCACATTCATCAATGCCGGCCAGGTTACTACAGCAACTAAGGCGCTCTGTTACAGCGCCCGATATCCGATCACAGCGTAACAGCGGAGACAGGAGTGCACAGGAAGATGCACCTGCTCCCGCTCCCTATGCTGGAGCTCTGGTTTACCTAGAGTGCAGGGCAGATGGAAACATCGGGTTGAAGGTATCAGGGGCAACCTTGGGGATTTCACACAGCGGGGCATCCCGAATCCCAGGTTTGAAAGCCTAATCTAACAGGATGGGGTCCATACATCCCTGTTAGTCATATATATATATATATATATATATATATATATATATATATATATATATCTGAATCATAAGAAGGAACACATCCCCTCAATGGATGAAGGCCCTATCGGGCACTATCACATATTGGGCGGGATGTACTATGGCGATGTGAAGTGAGTATTTTCTTAGTGTAAAGTTTGTTTTCCATCCGAGGCGCGGGGCGAGCTCTCATTATCACATTATCACATTGTTTCTCACTGGAGATGGGAGAGGTCCGATTACCAACCCCCCACCTCATCACCACCACCATCAATGGATTATTAACTGTTACCACTTGAGAGGTGACCTGTATCACTGTCATCCTGAGACTGACACCTGAGGGGTAGGTGAGCAAGGTGACGAATAGGAGACGCCCGGCGTTGCCCCTCTCAGTAATAACACACAGAATGCCGGAGACCCCCCGAGGGAACCGGAGGGGACAGAAGAGGGCAACAATGTAACGCCAATCCGCGGATCACATGACGTCCGCACCGACTTTCCCTTTATCCAGCATAATTGGCCGAGGCCTGTGCCGGGCCCCTGGAGGGCAAATGATGGCCCCGGGAAAAGATCAGTTTCATTATATGAGCTCCGCATTTCTGCAAAGAAAAATCCAGCCGATTCCTCTCAGTCCGGATGTTTCTTTTATGATTAGAAGCCATCACTCTTCTACTATATTGCACCCGGCTAAGGTTTCTCCAGGACACTATAGCTATCCACAGGATTCCTGGAATGTGCCATACAGAGGGAGAAGAGCTTACACTCTATTAGGTCATAAGGGAGGATACAGAAGGAGAAGAGCTTACACTCTATTAGGGTATAAGAGGGGATACAGAAGGAGAAGAGCTTACAATCTATTAGAGTATAAGGGAGGATACAGAAGGAGAAGAGCTTACACTCTATTAGGGTATAAGGGAGGATACAGAGGGAGAAGAGCTTACACTCTATTAGTGTATAAGGGAGGATACAGGAGGAGAAGAGCTTACACTATATTAGGGTATAAGGGAGGATACAGAAGGAGAAGAGCTTACACTCTATTAGGGTATAAGGGAGGATACAGAAGGAGAAGAGCTTACACTCTATTAGGGTATAAGGGAGGATACAGAAGGAGAAGAGCTTACACTCTATTAGGGTATAAGGGAGGATACAGGAGGAGAAGAGCTTACACTCTATTAGGGTATAAGGAGGATACAGAAGGAGGAGAGCTTACAAACTATTAGGGTATAAGGGAGGATACAGAAGGAGAAGAGCTTACACTCTATTAGGGTATAAGAGAGGATACAGAGGGAGAAGAGCTTACACTCTATTAGGGTATAAGAGAGGATACAGAAGGAGAAGAGCTTACAATCTATTAGGGTATAAGGGAGGATACAGGAGAAGAAGAGCTTACACTCTATTAGTTTTCAATTGACACAATTCTCTTCCCGACTTCATATCACTGGCGCATTTTTACTCCCAATCAGAATATGTGAATGGGTCCAAATAAACCTTTCCTTCAATGAGAAATTGTAATCCAGAAGTGGCCACTAGGGGAAGCACTAAACGAAACAGCAAAATAAGTAGGAGGCTGATTCACTACTAGCGCCACGTATTGCCAGATGAGCGTCTGTATAGCGGTGCCTAGAGCGACCGCTAGTAGGCGCTGTAAGCGGGTATCGGGCACTGTAACAGAGCATCTTGGTCGCTGTAATAACCTGGCCGGCATTGATGAATATGATGTGTGTTGGGCGTTCTAACAACAGTACAGCGCTGCAGGCAGCGAGAGGTAGCGCCAGCTCAGTGCGACCGACTATCAGCGCTACACACCATATTTAACAAAACATTAGACACACACAGCGTTGGCGCTATAAAGCTGGACGCTGTGTGATCAAAGTCTGTTTTTGAACATATATCCACCAGTAACAAAGTGAAAACACACGGAATTACATTGTTATAACACTGTGACATTAACACTTTAGTGCCAGACCTTTAATGACAATTCTGCATAAAAATATATATAAAAAAAATATTAAAAGTGTTTGTTTGCAGCCAGGAGACGTCACACAATGATTGGAGCAAAAAAAAAAAATGCCAAACACTATTATACTATACTATTTATATACAACTAATGAAGCCCCTTTGAAATGTATGGGAGAGCAACACTGAGCGACAGGTAATACATGGCACCCCTGAGCCTAGAGCGCCGGCACTATACACTGACCTGCCTGTAATAATACATGTGACGCTACATGACGCTGTTAGAGGCGCTATACACTGAGCTGCCTGTAATAATACATGTGATGCTACATGATGCTGTTAGAGGCGCTATACACTGACCTGCCTGTAATAATACATGTGACACTACATGGCGCTGTTAGAGGCGCTATACACTGACCTGCCTGTAATAATACATGTGACGCTACATGACGCTGTTAGAGGTGCTATACACTGAGCTGCCTGTAATAATACATGTGACACTACATGGCGCTGTTAGAAGTGCTATACACTGACCTGCCTGTAATAATACATGTGACGCTACATGACGCTGTTAGAGGCGCTATACACTGACCTGCCTGTAATAATATATGTGACGCTACATGACGCTGTTAGAGGCGCTATACACTGACCTGCCTGTAATAATATATGTGACGCTACATGACGCTGTTAGAGGCGCTATACACTGACCTGCCTGTAATAATACATGTGACACTACATGGCGCTGTTAGAGGAGCTATACACTGAGCCGCCTGTAATAATACATGTGACACTACATGGCGCTGTTAGAGGAGCTATACACTGAGCTGCCTGTAATAATACATGTGACACTACATGGCGTTGTTAGAGGCGCTATACGCTGACCTGCCTGTAATAATACATGTGACACTACATGCGTTGTTAGAGGCGCTATACGCTGACCTGCCTGTAATAATACATGTGACACTACATGGCGCTGTTAGAGGCGCTATACACTGACCTGCCTGTAATAATACATGTGACGCTACATGGCGCTGTTAGAGGAGCTATATACTGAGCCGCCTGTAATAATACATGTGACGCTACATGGCGCTGTTAGAGGCGCTATACACTGACCTGCCTGTAATAATACATGTGACACTACATGGCGCTGTTAGAGGCGCCTATACACTGAGCCGCCTGTAATAATACATGTGACGCTACATAGCGCTGTTAGAGGCGCTCACCAGATTCGCTGTCTTAAATGTGGTTTTGCGTACAGCGCCCGGCGTTCACCAGACGCTGCCTGCGGCTAGGAGGCACTACCTGGCGCTATTCCTTATTAAATAACCCCCTAGGTAATAAATAGAAAACACATTTTTATTATTAAATTATTCAGTTAGATCAGACATCCTAAATGCAGGCTCTTCATTTTTGCCCACAATCGTCTCTGAATACACTTTTCTTTATAGCATTTGCCCCCAGAGGATAGCGCTTCCGGGAGTTGTTTGACACTCACTGACCACATCACACATGTATCCGAAAAACCTGAAAAGCAATGATACAGTTTCCATTCATTTCCCGTGCGGCGGTTTTATGGTCTCGTGTTATTGGTTCCCCTGTTTATGGCGCAGTTTGAAAGGGCGGCGCTCGTTCTCACGACGTCCGGCCATACACTGGTTGTTGGGGGTTCAGGAAAGATGAACACACTTCATTTTTAAGTGGAAAGTCAACAGGAAGCCTTGTAGATCATTTCCAGGTGACATCATTGTCCCTCTTCCACCAAATCCTTTAATCTGTACCCCCCCCCCCCCCCCCCCCCAAAGAGAGATGTTATCCCACCACTATGCCCGGGACCCCTGCGGAGAGGAGCAGAGACAGCGCAACATCTTCAAATGGCTGTGGCAAGAGCAGCCAATCAGGGCCCTGGAATGGGATTAATGTAACAATGGCAACAGATACAGTACAGTACAATAGATTAGAGATTGGACCAGAGGAGTAGCTAGGATTTCTGGTTCAAATTGGCCACCCCCCACCTGTGCTAAGGCCCTCCTTTGGCGCCCCCCTGACCTGCAGCACCTGGGGCAAGTGCCCCCTCTGCCCCCCCCCCCCCAGCTACACCCCTGACCTGGACCATGAGATGCTCCAGATATTCCTCTTGGATGATCTCTGCCGCTCAAGTGGAGGCTGATTCATTACTAGCGCCAGGTATCGGCAGATGAGCATCTGTGTAGCGGCTCTTAGAGCGACCGCTAGTAGACGCTGTAAGTGGGTATCGGGCGCTGTAGTAACCTGGCCGGCACTGATGAATGTGATGTATGTTGGCGCTCTAACACTAGTACAGCTCTGCAGGGAGCGAGAGGTAGCGCCAGCTCAGTGCGTCCGACTCTCAGCGACTCACATCATGCTTATAAAAAAACTACACACAGTGTCGGCGCTCTGATCTGGGTGCTATAGTCTGTTTTTGAACACATATCCACCAGTAACAAAGCATATGGAATGACATTGTTATAATATTGTGACATTAAAACTTTGATGCCAGACCTGTAATGACAATTCTGCATAAAAATATTTTTTAAAAAAGTATAAAAGTGTTTGTTTGCAGCCAGGAGACGTCGCACATTGATTGGAGCAAAAATAGAAAAAAAATAGTAAAACACGCTGTTTAAACACAAGAATGAACGGCCATTGAAATGTATGGGAGAGCGACACTAAGCGACAGGTACTACATGGCGCTCCTGAGCCTAGAGAGCCAGCGCTATACACTGAGCCTCCTGCAATAATACATGTGACACTACATGGCGCTGTTATAGGCGCTCACAAGATTTACTTTCATAAATGTGGTTTTGTGTACAGCGCCCGGCGTTCACCAGACGCTGCCTGCTGCTACGAGGCGCTACCTGCCGCTATCCCTTCATGAATAACTCACATAGTGTTTCTGGTCTCGTTCTGTTCCATCCAGACAGGATTATGCCAAAATGTCGCCAGTAAATCATCTTCAGGGCCAACTAATGTTTTTATCAAAGAAAAATAGCAGGAGCCCCCTTTATATATAATTCAAGAAAATGTATATATATATAATCACTTCTTTCTACAGCACCATGATGATGGTAGTATAAAATATAAAATTCCCTCTAAAGATCTATTCGCAGAATATAACAAGAATGTCTCTTTAAAATCTCTGACAATAATGTAAAAGGTCCTCTTTTTAGCCAGTTGCAAGAATATCCTCCCTTATACCCTAATAGATTGTAAGCTCTTCTCCTCCTGTATCCTCCCTTATACCCTAATAGAGTGTAAGCTCTTCTCCTCCTGTATCCTCCCTTATACCCTAATAGAGTGTAAGCTCTTCTCCTCCTGTATCCTCCCTTACACCCTAATAGAGTGTAAGCTCTTCTCCTCCTGTATCCTCCCTTATACCCTAATAGAGTGTAAGCTCTTCTCCTCCTGTATCCTCCCTTATACCATAATAGAGTGTAAGCTCTTCTCCTTCTGTATCCTCCCTTATACCCTAATAGATTGTAAGCTCTTCTCCTTCTGTATCCTCCCTTATCCCCATAGTAGATTGTAAGCTCTTCTCCTCCTGTATCCTCCCTTATACCCTAATAGAGTGTAAGCTCTTCTCCTTCTGTATCCTCCCTTATACCCTAATAGATTGTAAGCTCTTCTCCTTCTGTATCCTCCCTTATACCCTAATAGATTGTAAGCTCTTCTCCTTCTGTATCCTCCCTTATACCCTAATAGATTGTAAGCTCTTCTCCTCCTGTATCCTCCCTTATACCCTAATAGAGTGTAAGCTCTTCTCCTTCAGTATCCTCACTTATACCCTAATAGATTGTAAGCTCTTCTCCTTCTGTATCCTCCCTTATACCCTAATAGATTGTAAGCTCTTCTCCTCCTGTATCCTCCCTTATACCCTAATAGAGTGTAAGCTCTTCTCCTCCTGTATCCTCCCTTATACCCTAATAAAGTGTAAGCTCTTCTCCTTCTGTATCCTCCCTTATACCCTAATAGATTGTGAGCTCTTCTCCTTCTGTATCCTCCCTTATACCCTAATAGAGTGTAAGCTCTTCTCCTCCTGTATCCTCCCTTATACCCTAATAGATTGTAAGCTCTTCTCCTTCTGTATCCTCCCTTATACCCTAATAGATTGTAAGCTCTTCTCCTTCTGTATCCTCCCTTATACCCTAATAGAGTGTAAGCTCTTCTCCTTCTGTATCCTCCCTTATACCCTAATAGAGTGTAAGCTCTTCTCCTTCTGTATCCTCCCTTATACCCTAATAGAGTGTAAGCTCTTCTCCTTCTGTATCCTCCCTTATACCCTAATAGAGTGTAAGCTCTTCTCCTTCTGTATCCTCCCTTATATCCTAATAGAGTGTAAGCTCTTCTCCTCCTGTATCCTCCCTTATATCCTAATAGGTTGTAAGCTTTTCTCCTTCTGTATCCTCCCTTATACCCTAATAGAGTGTAAGCTCTTCTCCTTCTCTATCATCCCTTATATCCTAATAGAGTGTAAGCCCCTCTCCTCCTGTATCCTCCCTTATACCCTAATAGAGTGTAAGCTCTTCTCCTTCTGTATCCTCCCTTATATCCTAATAGAGTGTAAGCTCTTCTCCTCCTGTATCCTCCCTTATATCCTAATAGGTTGTAAGCTTTTCTCCTTCTGTATCCTCCCTTATACCCTAATAGATTGTAAGCTCTTCTCCTTCTGTATCCTCCCTTATACCCTAATAAAGTGTAAGCTCTTCTCCTTCTGTATCCTCCCTTATACCCTAATAGATTGTAAGCTCTTCTCCTTCAGTAGGAGGTGGATGGAACATCATAAGTTTGTCACAAATAATATATTAAAGCGACCATCAGGGCCTCCTCATATCGTGGTGTTGGCTGGGGCCCCATTCAGAATTTATGCCTCATCCAGGTGCTCGGTAATCCCGCAGTAATCCCGCTGTCCATTTAGAGGCAGAGCAGATAAGGGGAACATGAGAAAGTCGGGGGGTAGGTGAGATAGCGGCGCTCCCGGGTCGCTGCGCAGAAGGTTCTCATCGTGGGGGACTGTCGGGTGGATTAGGTGAGTAAGCCGCTCGCATGTCGGGGTCAGGTGGAGAACAGAGCCCAGGATGTGGAGAGTCACTGATCCGCCTGACAACACCCGGCGCACCGACATGAAACGCATTCCTGGACGCCCGGAGATTTTATTCTGCTTTTATGGACTTTTTTTTATGGATGAAGCGTCAGCGAAAAATGAAAGATGTGAAACGTGGGAGGAAAATGTCTGCGGGATGAAGCTGCGCAGAGACGCGAAGCGTGCGGGGACGCGCAGGAACATGAAGCGCATTGGGACACGAAGTGCACAGAGATGTCCCATCCCTCCTGCCACTGGCTCTGCTGCAAGGCTGACATCCACCTTCTTCCTGGGAGGACCCCAATATAAATGACTTGAGGGGGGTTGGCCGCCTTCTTTATGGGGCATCCCGAATTGGGACGCCTGGGTCAGACTTTTCTGATTGGCTGGAGCTGCTCATTGGGGCAAAGGGAATCTGAACGGAACGAGCACCATTGATTGGCTGAGCAGTCCAAATAGTAACGAGCAGGGTCGGCGCCAGCACCCGGCAAACCTGGTCACGTTCCGGGGGCCCAGGACCAGTAGGGGGGACCCCTCGAGCGATGGTTGCGGGTGAGTCTCAGCAGATGGCCCCCGCCCAGTGTTGATGCTGTCGCACGATGATGCATCCAGTGCCAGCCTCCCGCCTGGTGATGTGGCGGCCCCGCTTGGCAATAGTCCCCGCTGCCTGCTGTTAACCCCCCCCCCCTTCTGCTGGCCTGCCTGTGAACAGTAAGCCTCCCCTCTGCCGAGGGTTTGGGGGTTAAAGTGGACCAAAACGAATGGTTCACAGCCCTGGAATCTATAAAAAAACAAGGCAACTTGATTCCCTCCCCCCCGGGGCATCCAGATTTGGGATGCCCCGCTGTGTAAAAACTCCCAGGTCTCCCGGTAAACTAAGCGGCTGCATCCTTGCTATCCCTGTAGCAGGGGCGTGCCCGCACTAGGCTTTTATGAATGGGCCGGCGCGGGCACGCTTCCTGTTACAGGGACAGGGAGTGCTGGGGCACCTCGATTCGAGATGCCCCATTGTGTGAAACTTCTTGAATACCTGGTAAAACGTACCTGATCCAGCGGCACATGTGCGGGCTGCTGCCAAACTGCACTGTACCTTTAGCCAGGAGCGTGCCTGCGCCAGGCATTTGTGAATGGATGGCACGCCCCTTCCTAGAAGCTAGCTGGGATACGATGTGTCAGCGCACTCACCTTTTTCAGGCTGCATTCAGCTCCGTTCGGGCCTTAGCTGGTTCCTAGCAGAAAGGTGCCAATGAAGCCGAGAGCGCTGATTGGCTGCCTGTCCATGTTTGCGGCGTGGAACCAGGGAAAGGTGAGTTTTTCTGGGCGATCTGGGGGGTTTCACAACCCGGGATGCCCCGGGGGACGAGGACCAAAACCTGAGGTCAAAATCCCAGGATTTGGTCCATTTAAGAGGAGGAGCTGTATGTCCTGGCGGGTGCGTTTCTATACAGCGGAAAGGCTAGGTTCACTCCTGCCACCAACCAATGAGATATTCCGGGTGGCGGGTGTGTTACAATGTATCTCCTATTCATCCCTCAATGAGGGGGCGTGGCTAATCCTATCCATCTCTCAATGAGGGGTGTGGCTTCTCCTATCCATCCCTCAATGAGGGGTGTGGCTTCATCCATCCCTCAATGATGGGGCGTGGCTTAATTTACATATTGTCCCTCTTTGAGATGTAAGATACAGATCTGCAGCAATTAATGATTCATTTGCCTATTCAAAGTGTTTCTATTGTTGTAACTGTTACATCCTATCTTCTATACATCCCTCAATGAGGGGGCGTGGCTTCATACATCCCTCAATGAGGGGGCGTGGCTTCATACATCTCTCAATAAGGGGTTTTGCCTACTTTAAAGTGGACCAACACCCAGGATTTTGACTATCCTGGGTTTTGGTCCACTTCGGCTGTGTGAAACCCCCCAGAAACCCCAATAAACTCACCTCTCCCCGCTCCCACGTGACTGCCCGGTCCAATCCCCGCCAACGTCCAGGCGGGGAACAGGAACGTCCAAGCGGCTTCCGCCTCCGCCGCCTCCCTCGCGTCACTTTCGGCGCGCGCGCGCCCGTGCCGGCCATTCACAGACGGCCAGCGCGGGGGCGCGCACGCCTAGAGGGGCGCGAGGGAGGCGGCGGCGGCGGAAGATAAGGTAGGTGATTTGGGGAGTTTGGGGGGGTTTCACCCCGCGGGACATTCCGATCTCGGATGTCCCGCGGGGTGGGAGGTGATCGGCCCGGGAATCTTACAGATTTCCGTGCCGTTCACCTCTCGGTGTTGGTCCACTTTAACAACTGTCTCTCTTTCCCACCCTGAAAAGTTGGTAGGTATGTCTTTGGGGTGTGCAGGGTGTGCGGTCGCACAGAGCGCCATCCCAACTCCTCTGTAAGGGGGCCCCCGGGAGCACACAACAGGTCCAGCAGGCCTCTGTTTTCCAAACTTATCTCTGGCCTTTTTTTTTTCATTTCGTTTCATTTTTTGCTTTGTTCCCTCTTCTTAAATGTTCCTTTCTCATTTCTCATCAGCTCTGTTCAGGCCTTAGCCGGTTCTTATCCGAAAGGGGCGAATGGAGCCGAGAGCGCTGATTGGCTGCAGGCCCACGTATGCGCCGTGGAACCAGGGAAAGGTGAGTTTTTCTGGGTGATCTGGGGGAGTTTCACAATTTGGGATGCCCTGGGGGGGTGAGGACCAAAACCTGGAATAGTCAAGGATTTTGCCCCTTTAAGAGGTGGAGCTGTATATCCTGGCGGGTGCGTTTCTATACATCGAAAAGACTAGGTTCACTCCTGCCACCAACCAATGAGATATTCCGGCGGGTGTGTGCCACTGGAGGCCCGTGCATGCATCATCGGATCAAATCTCGCCATTAAAAAAAAGGTGAGTATTCGGGCAACCCAAGCGGGATGCCCTATAGGCAAGCTGTAACCCGTCACTGTAGTCTTTTAGACTCTTGAGCTGGGTCACCAGGGTTTTGGTCTGCTTTAATAAGACGCATATCATTATACTACTCTAGCCCACTCTCCAGGACTCTGGGTGGTGCTCTCTCATTAAGGCCAGAGGGGGATGCGAATACTTCTCTGGCTGGGCCAGTCCATCGAGTCTCCAAGAGGTTAGTCCAGGGTGACTCTCCAGCCCACCATCCACCAGGGGGCGCACACATCGGCCACATGGAGGAGATTCACTCTGCTGCTCTCTATGGAGCCTTCTATAGAAAGGACTGGAACCAACCAACCAGCTCTGCTCTGGGCCCAAACACTTCTTCCTAATGTAACAAGGGTGACATCTAGTGTCCTCTTCCTTATACTGCAGTCTCACCTCACCCACTGCTATGATGTGCCAGTGCCCCGCGGCCAAGCTTATTATCAGGTTCGGTTACGCCGCAGATGAATGAGGCAGCAGGTCAGGCAGTGATACAGATGAATCAGTGATACAGATGAATGAGGCTGCAGGTCAGGCAGTGATACAGATGAATCAGGCTGCAGGTCAGGTGGTGATACAGATGAATGAGGCAGAGTCCCCCTATATAAAAATGATTAATTTACATATTGCAGCGGAGTCTCCCTTTATATAAGTGACTTATTTCAGAATTGCTGGGGATTTCTCCTCTATTAAAATCAAAGAGTTTCCCTTTATGGTTTCTTTCTGGCAGCAGAGACCCTCTTTAAACAGGATTCATCCTACATGTAACCATGCTGACATATATGACATCAGCCAATCACAACGCGGGGCAGCGGGGTGCCTCTGGGGGGTTATCGGGAGATCCTTCAAGGAAGGGACAGGAAACACATGGCGGCTGCAGCTATTTCCTGCGAGCGTTCCAACAGGGTCATGTGACTTCCTCCCCTGAGATGAGACTTCTAGATGTGACGCTGCTCTAGGGAGAATCTATGACATCACAGGAAGCAATTTACATTATATATATAGACATAGATAGATGGGATGATGTCATCACCACAACCTCTCAAATAAGTGTCACCTGCTCTATACAGCAGAGATATATATAGCAACCCATTATTCCTCTAAAGCTCATTGGCTGAGTGGTTATAGGGGCGTGGCTTGTTGGTGATGCTTTTCATTGGAGATATGACACAAATGAGTTTCTTCCTATGGTGAGTGGATGAGCCGGGCTCTCCTGATGGGCAAATGTAGCTTAGCCCACACCCTGCAGCGTATTCCCAGCATGCACTGGGACAGCATCCATCCTTCATTGCTGGCCTTTGACATACCCCCCAAGTGTCCCTCTTTTGAGTCAATGTCCCCCTGTCCCTCGTTGTTCTCATTTGTCCCTCTTTGAGGTGTAACATGCAGATCTGCAGCAATAAATGATTCATTTGCCTATTCAAGGTGTTTCTATTGTTGTAACTGTTACATCCTATCTCCTATCCATCCCTCAATGAGGGGGCGTGGCTTCATCCATCCCTCAATGAGGGGGCGTGGCTTCATCCATCCCTTAAAGTGGACCAACACCCAGGATTTTCACTATTCTGGGTTTTGGTCCACTTCTGCGGGGCACCCCCCAAGATGCCCCAAAAACTCACCCCACCCCGCTCCTACGTGAGTGCTCGTCCAATCAGAGCGCTCAGAGCCGCTGTGGTATGTACGGACAAGCGACGGACAACCACAACGGCTATGAGCGCGCTGGAGGCCGCCTCTCACGCTTTCTTCTAACAGGGAGCGCGCCCGTGCCTGCCATTCACAACAGGGTGCGCGCCCTGCTAGAGGGAAGCGCGAGATGCGGCTGCGCATGCGCTGTTGGAACGGGGAGAAGGTAAGGTTTGTGGGCGTTCTGGGGGGTTTCACACAGCTGGGCATCCCGATTTTGGATGCCCCGCGGGGAGGGAGCTGATCGGCCCGGGAATCTTATAGATTACCGGGCCGATCAGCCATGGGTGTTGGTCCACTTTAATGAGGGGGCGTGGTTTAATTTACATATTGTTCCTCTTTGAGGTGTAACATTCAGATTTGCAACAATAAATGCTTAATTTGCCTATTCAAAGTGTTTCTATTGTTGTAACTGTTACAATGTATCTCCTATCCATCCCTCAATGAGGGGGCGTGGCTTCATCCATCCCTTAATGAGGGGATGTGGCTTCATTTACATATTTTCCCTCTTTGAGGTGTTACATTCAGATTTGCAACAATAAATGATTCATTTGCCTATTGAAAGTGTTTCTATTGTTGTAACTGTTACAATGTATCTCCTATCCATCACACAATGAGGGGGCATGGCTTTATCCATCCCTTAATGAGGGGCTTGGTTTCATGTACATATTGTACCTCTTTGGGGTGTAACATTCAGATTTGCAACAATAAATGATCAAAGTGTTCGGGGCTTCCTAATCAGTTGGAAGCTTTCTGTACTACTTGCAAGTTGTTGTGTTTATATCACTCGAAAGCGGTGAGAGCTATTCGCGACATTTATTATTGACAAGCCTTTATATTCCTATGTTTGTGAGTGCTTTGGATTTTATTGAAAGTGGTGTGGTTTTGATCTAGCAATGTTGCACTAGATCTTTTCTTCTCTTCCTTTGCATGCGCTTAATTTGGAGCCATTTATTGGCCTATATGGACCTTTTATGATCGGAGATTCCTCCTAAAGCTATATGGCCGTAATTTAAAGAAAGGTGGGGGTGGTGCTTTTTGAAGTGGATTGAATTAAATTCATTTGAATGCAACTTTTACTCTGATGATCTGGTAAGATTTTGGTGATACCGGTGGCGGGCACGCAAAGGTGTTTGTGACGCATGCGCTTCGGGACAACTTCACCATCTTACATTAACTAAAGAAGTTCTGTGTTTCCTTTGTGACTATTGTGTTTGTGGACTTTTTGATGGACTTGAGTCATACACGTTGAGCTTAATGAGCAAAGTAAATTGTTAACTAGTGCGGTATTTGTCAATATTTTGGCTATGTATTTAAAATGTTATTGTTTTAACTGTTGCATCCTATTTCCTATCCATCCCTCAATGAGGGGGCGTGGCTTCATCCCTCCACCAATGAGGGGGCGTGGCTTCATCCCTCCACCAATGAGGGGACGTGGCTTCACCTTTCCCCTAATGAGGGGGCATAGTTTCATTCATCCCTCAATGAGGGGGCGTGGCTTCATTTACATATTGTCCCTCTTTGATGTGTAACATTCAGATTTGCAGCAATAAATGATTAATTTGCCTATTTAAAGTGTTTCTATTGTTGTAACTGTTACATCCTATCTTCTATCTATCCCTCAATGAGGGGGCGTGGCTTTATCCATCCCTCAATGAGGGTTTGTGGTAATTTAATAACTGTCCCTCTTTCCCACCCTGAAAAGTTGGTAGGTATGCTATCTGAATGGCTGGGACGGGAGCGCGCGCAGGACTCCTGGGTTGCAGGGGATTTGGCAGCCTCCCATTATATACAATCAGAGCCATGTGACGAATGACGCAGTCACAGCAGGCAGCTCTCATTGGATGAGAGCCTGCACATGCGCCCTTGGAGCATGGCTAGGTGAGTTTTTATGGGCGAACTGGGGGGTTTCACACTATAAATGAAGCCACACCCCCTCATTAGGATGGATGAAGCCACGCCCCTCATCAAGGGATGGATGAAGCCACGCCCCCTCATTGAGAGATGGATAGGAGATACATTGTAACAGTTACAACAATAGAAACACTTTGAATAGGCAAATCAATCATTTATTGCTGCAGATCTGCATGTTACCCCTCAAAGAGGGACAATATGTAAATTAAGCCACGCCTCCTCAGTATGGGATGTATGAAGCCACGCCCCATCATTGGGGGATGGATGAAGCCACACCCCCTCATTGAGGGATAGATGAAGCCACGTCCCCTCATTGAGGGATGGATAGAAGAAGTCACGCCCCCACACACCGAGGGATGGATGAAGCCACGCCCCCTCGTTGAGAGATGGATGGGAGATACATTGTAACAGTTACATCAATAGAAACACTTTGAACAGGCAAATGAATCATTTATTGCTGCAGATCTGCATGTTACACCTCAAAGAGGGACAAATGGGAACAGGGAGGGACAGGGGGACTTGGACCCAAAAGAGGCACAGTCCCTCCAAATCAGGGACACTTGGGAGGTATGTTTGGGATGCCCCAGAGAAAAACAAGTGGCTGGCCCTGGAATCTTTTAGATTTCAGACCGGCCGCTGGTGGGTTTTGTTCCGCTTTAAGGCCGGCCCTGCCATCTCCACTAGCTCTGATGGCCCAGCTTTGACCCCTGATGGCTCCCGGTCTGCTGATTGTCCTCCCGCAATCTGATCTATTTCCCTGGGTTTTGTATCCTGATGAAGCGGAGAAGTCGGGGACATTAATATCAGCAGCAGATGTTGGGTGACCCGCGTGTCGTCTCCTGCGATCATTTGATCCCATACGATCGCTCTGTCATCAGTGAGCCGCCAATCAGCATCCGGCTTCCAAATTCTAATCATCGGGATGGCTGATAACCCCGAGAGTGCGCCCCCTCTGGCAGCCCCATCCACACGCACAGGGCGCCAAACCAAACTTTCTTTCTTTCTTTCTTTCCACATTCCCTCCATCTTTCTCTCTTTTCCACATTTCCTCCATCTTTCTCTCTCTTTCCACATTCCCTCCATCTTTCTCTCTTTTCCACATTTCCTCCATCTTTCTCTCTCTTTCCACATTCCCTCCATCTTTCTCTCTTTCCCACATTCCCTCCATCTTTCTCTCTTTCCCACATTCCCTCCACCTTTCTTTCTTTCCCACATTTCCTCCATCTTTCTCTCTCTTTCCACATTCCCTCCATCTTTCTCTCTTTCCCACATTCCCTCCACCTTTCTTTCTTTCCCACATTCCCTCCATCTTTCTCTCTCTTTCCACATTCCCTCCATCTTTCTCTCTTTCCCACATTCCCTCCACCTTTCTTTCTTTCCCACATTTCCTCCATCTTTCTCTCTCTTTCCACATTCCCTCCATCTTTCTCTCTTTACCACATTCCCTCCATCTTTCTCTCTCTCCCACATTCCCTCCATCTTTCTCTCTTTACCACATTCCCTCCATCTTTCTCTCTCTCCCACATTCCCTCCATCTTTCTCTCTTTACCACATTCCCTCCATCTTTCTCTCTCTCCCACATTCCCTCCATCTTTCTCTCTTTCCCACATTCCCTCCATCTTTCTCTCTTTCTTTCCACATTCCCTCCATCTTTCTCTCTTTCCCACATTCCCTCCATCTTTCTCTCTTTCCCACATTCCCTCCATCTTTCTCTCTTTCCCACATTCCCTCCACCTTTCTTTCTTTCCACATTCCCTCCATCTTTCTCTCTTTCCCACATTCCCTCCATCTTTCTCTCTTTCCCACATTCCCTCCATCTTTCTCTCTTTACCACATTCCCTCCATCTTTCTCTCTTTCCCACATTCCCTCCATCTCTCTCTCTTTCCCACATTCCCTCCACCTTACTTTCTTTCCACATTCCCTCCATCTTTCTCTCTCTCCCACATTCCCTCCACCGTTCTTTCTTTCCCACATTCCCTCCATCTTTCTCTCTTTCCACATTCCCTTCATCTTTCTCCCTTTCCCACATTCCCTCCACCTTTCTTTCTTTCCACATTCCCTCCATCTTTCTTTCTTTTCACATTCCCTCCATCTTTCTCTCTTTCCACATTCCCTTCATCTTTCTCCCTTTCCCACATTCCCTCCATCTTTCTCCCTTTCCCACATTCCCTCCACTTTTCTTTCTTTCCACATTCCCTCCATCTTTCTTTCTTTTCACATTCCCTCCATCTTTCTCTCTTTCCCACATTCCCTCCATCTTTCTCTCTTTCCCACATTCCCTCCATCTTTCTCTCTTTCCCACATTCCCTCCATCTTTCTCTCTTTCCCACATTCCCTCCATCTTTCTCTCTCTCCCACATTCCCTCCATCTTTCTCTCTCTCCCACATTGCCTCCATCTTTCTCTCTTTCCCACATTTCCTCCATCTTTCTCTCTTTCCCACATTCCCTCCATCTTTCTGTCCTTCCCACATTTCCTCCATCTTTCTCTCTTTCCCACATTCCCTCCATCTTTCTCTCGTTCCCACATTCCCTCCATCTTTCTCTCTTTCCCACATTCCCTCCATCTTTCTCTCGTTCCCACATTCCCTCCATCTTTCTCTCGTTCCCACATTCCCTCCATCTTTCTCTCTTTCCCACATTCTCTCCATCTCTCTCTCTTTCCCCATTCCCTCCATCTTTCTCTCTTTCCACATTCCCTCCACCTTTCTTTCTTTCCACATTCCCTCCATCGTTCTCTCTTTCCCACATTCCCTCCATCTTTCTCTCTTTCCCACATTCCCTCCATCTTTCTCTCTTTCCCACATTCCCTCCATCTTTCTCTCTTTCCCACATTCCCTCCATCTTTCTCTCTCTTTCCACATTCTCTCCATCTTTCCCTCTTTCCCACATTCCCTCCATCTTTCTCTCTCTTTCCACATTCTCTCCATCTTTCCCTCTTTCCCACATTCTTTCTCTCTTTCCACATTCTCTCCATCTTTCTCTCTTTCCCTCTTTCCCACATTCTTTCTCTCTTTCCACATTCCCTCCATCTATCTCTCTTTCCCACATTCCCTCCATCTTTCTCTCTTTCCCACATTCCCTCCATCTTTCTCTCTTTCCCACATTCCCTCCATCTTTCCCTCTTTCCCACATTCCCTCCATCTTTCTCTCTCTCCCACATTGCCTCCATCTTTCTCTCGTTCCCACATTCCCTCCATCTTTCTCTCTTTCCCACATTCTCTCCATCTCTCTCTCTTTCCACATTCCCTCCACCTTTCTTTCTTTCCACATTCCCTCCATCGTTCTCTCTTTCCCACATTCTCTCCATCTTTCCCTCTTTCCCACATTCCCACATTCTTTCTCTCTTTCCACATTCCCTCCATCTTTCTCTCTTTCCCACATTCTCTCCATCTTTCCCTCTTTCTCACATTCCCACATTCTTTCTCTCTTTCCCACATTCCCTCCATCTGCTGTTATGGCCTATGACTGAGGTGAGGGAGCTCGCTCACACCCTCACATCCCCAGCAGCCAGCGTTCTATGTGCACAGGGCTCATTGCTCTCTACTCTGTGTACTTGGTGCTAATAGTAACAGAATGCAGGTAGCGAAGACTTAAAGGGGGCCTCCAGCCTGACATAAAGATGTTTTAAAAGACCTAAACGGGATTCTCCTTCTTCTATAAATAGACCTGATCATGTTAAAGCGGGCCTCTAGCTTTACCTTCAGACAGGGATTCCTGCATCAATGTAATAAATACATTCATCTGTTAAAGGAGACCTCCAGCGTTCATTCGGAAGTTTCCTGTAGTTAAGTGAGGTCTCTTCTATCCATTTTTAAATACGTTATTTGGTTAAAAGGGGATCTCCGCCCTTATCTTCAGACACGCCAGGGCGTTTAGAGCATTTCTTTCTCCCCCAAAAAACGAATTTGAGATTTTTTTTTTGCAATATTTGGTTCCGCTTGAACTACATCTGCAAAATCTGAGCGGAATTTAATTGCGCCCCGGACAGGGGCCCCCATCTTGGAATCTGGATGCCCCGGGTGGAGCGAGTATGCCTGCCCTGGAGTCTCATAGACTCCAGGGTGGGTTTTGGTCCACTTTAATGTAAGCTGGTGATATTTGCATCTAAATGTGGGTCGGGCCCCCAGAGTCAGCTCTACTGGTGGGCCCCAAGCCTCCCAGTTTGACACTGAGCTCTATAGAGTCTGGCTCCCTACGTAATGTGTGTTGGCTGGGCCCTTAGTTTAAAGTAGAACAAAACCCAAGAATTTGACTTTCACAGGTTTTGTCCCATGCCACGGGGGCATCCCAGTGTGTGAAACCCCCCAAAAAGCCTGTATTTACTCACCTCTCCTCAGTCCAATGGTGCATGTGCGGGCTCTCATCCAATAGGAGTCATTTGCTGTGCCTATGTCATTCTGCAAACTGCTCTCATTGACTTTGATGCAGAGCGCAAACGGGCGCATCCCCAGCGCCGCCCATGCTCCTGACCCAGCCTATATGGATGGCTGCGATGGGTGCCCGCACACAGCCCGAGGATGCAGGGGATGCGGCAGTTTGCTCTCCCTATTGAAAACAATGAGAGACATTTGCAGAAATACATAGACACAGCAAAGGGCTCTGATTGGAGCAGAGGCCACACAGGCCCATTAGAATGGGTGAATACTGGTGCCCTGGGGCGCTTTTCACAGTGGGGCATCCGAATTCGGGAAGGCTAACAACCAGCCCTGGAATATTCCTGAGATGGTCCAGCTGGGTTTTGTTCCGCTTTTAAAATGGGCCCCAGTATCCATACTATATTAGGGAGAGGAAAGGCTCCATGTGACTATTACAGGAAATGTTTTATTCTTTTGTTACTGGCCATTTATTAAGCAGGCGGAGTCAGGCTATGAAGGAGGCGGGGTCAGGCTATGAAGGAGGCGGAGTCAGGCTCCACAACCCTGGAAGGGATCTCAGCCAATGACATCATGATAGATGTGACCCCCAGTTGACCTGTAATATGTTACTGGTCATTTATGAAGGAGGCGGAGTCAGGCTTTGGAAGGGATCTCAGCCAATGACATCATGATAGATGTGACCCCCAGTTGACCTGTAATATGTTACTGGTCATTTATGAAGGAGGCGGAGTCAGGCTTCACAGCCCTGGAAGGGATCTCAGCCAATGACATCATGATAGATGTGACCCCAGTTGACCTGTAATATGTTACTGGTCATTTATGAAGGAGGCGGAGTCAGGCTTTGGAAGGGATCTCAGCCAATGACATCATGTTAGATGTGACCCCGATTGACATGTAATAGGTTGTTTGATGAACGCATTGTTCCATCACACCCAATAGATCAGCCAGTAACAGGGGGGACAATGGCAGGAGATGGGAGTGAGTGGACAAGCCGTTCTCCTCCATCGTCTCAGAGCCAGCAGCATGACACGCACCTTCCCCTATGTTCTCCATCTTTGCACAGAAGCCAAGGTTTCCATATTGTTTTCCTTTATCAGCCGTCACACTGACAGCTAGAATGTATCGGTTATGATGTCATCGCATCTGCTTGGAAAATCTGAATGATGATGTCATAGAGAGTTACCAAGCGGGGACCAGCCTTATGGTAAATAGTGCCCCCTAGAGGCACACACAACAAATGGAAAACAGAGGAAACGTGGAAAAGAGGGAGAAATGGGGGAAGAAAAAGAGAAGATAGACGAGAGAAAAATGAGAGGAATGGTGGAAAAGAGATCGAGAGAAAGAAAAAAGGAACGTGATGTGGTGAAAAGAGGGAGGATGGAGGGAAGGTGGGGAAAAGAAGGGAGGAGAAAGAACGAGAGAACAGATACAAAAGTGAAAGAGAAGGAGATTGAAGGAATGTGACAAAAGAATGATGGAGAGAATGTGCAAATGAAAGCAAGATGGAGTCTGCCCGACCCTATTCATCTGTACCCCAACCCTAGACTCAGCACTATTCATCTGTACCCCAACCCAATACTCAGCCCTATTTATCTGTACCCCAACCCTAGACTCAGCCCTATTCATCTGTATCCCAACCCTAGACTCAGCCCTATTCATCTGTATCCCAACCCTAGACTCAGCCCTATTCATCTGTACCCCAACCCTAGACTCAGCCCTATTCATCTGTACCCCAACCCAATACTCAGCCCTATTTATCTGTACCCCAACCCTAGACTCAGCCCTATTCATCTGTATCCCAACCCTAGACTCAGCCCTATTTATCTGTACCCCAACCCTAGACTCAGCCCTATTCATCTGTACCCCAACCCAATACTCAGCCCTATTTATCTGTACCCCAACCCTAGACTCAGCCCTATTCATCTGTATCCCAACCCTAGACTCAGCCCTATTCATCTGTATCCCAACCCTAGACTCAGCCCTATTCATCTGTACCCCAACCCAATACTCAGCCCTATTTATCTGTACCCCAACCCTAGACTCAGCCCTATTCATCTGTATCCCAACCCTAGACTCAGCCCTATTCATCTGTATCCCAACCCTAGACTCAGCCCTATTCATCTGTATCCCAACCCTAGACTCAGCCCTATTCATCTGTATCCCAACCCTAGACTCAGCCCTATTCATCTGTATCCCAACCCTAGACTCAGCCCTATTCATCTGTATCCCAACCCTAGACTCAGCCCTATTCATCTGTACCCCAACCCAATACTCAGCCCTATTCATCTGTATCCCAACCCTAGACTCAGCCCTATTCATCTGTACCCCAACCCAATACTCAGCCCTATTTATCTGTACCCCAACCCTAGACTCAGCCCTATTCATCTATACCCCAACCCAATACTCAGCCCTATTTATCTGTACCCCAACCCAATACTCAGCCCTATTTATCTGTACCCCAACCCTAGACTCAGCCCTATTCATCTGTACCCCAACCCAATACTCAGCCCTATTTATCTGTACCCCAACCCTAGACTCAGCCCTATTCATCTGTACCCCAACCCAATACTCAGCCCTATTTATCTGTACCCCAACCTAAGACTCAGCCCTATTCATCTGTACCCCAACCTAAGACTCAGCCCTATTCATCTGTATCTCAACCCAATACTCAGCCCTATTTATCTGTACCCCAACCCTAGACTCAGCCCTATTCATCTGTACCCCAACCCTAGACTCAGCCCTATTCATCTGTACCCCAACCCAATACTCAGCCCTATTTATCTGTACCCCAACCTAAGACTCAGCCCTATTCATCTGTACCCCAACCCTAGACTCAGCCCTATTCATCTGTACCCCAACCTAAGACTCAGCCCTATTTATCTGTACCCCAACCCTAGACTCAGCCCTATTCATCTGTACCCCAACCCTAGACTCAGCCCTATTCATCTGTACCCCAACCCAATACTCAGCCCTATTTATCTGTACCCCAACCCTAGACTCAGCCCTATTCATCTGTACCCCAACCCTAGACTCAGCCCTATTCATCTGTACCCCAACCCAATACTGAGCCCTATTCATCTGTACCCCAACCCTAGACTCAGCCCTATTCATCTGTATCTCAACCCAATACTCAGCCCTATTTATCTGTACCCCAACCCTAGACTCAGCCCTATTCATCTGTACCCCAACCCTAGACTCAGCCCTATTCATCTGTACCCCAACCCAATACTCAGCCCTATTTATCTGTACCCCAACCCTAGACTCAGCCCTATTCATCTGTACCCCAACCCTAGACTCAGCCCTATTCATCTGTACCCCAACCCAATACTCAGCCCTATTCATCTGTACCCCAACCCAATACTCAGCCCTATTTATCTGTACCCCAACCTAAGACTCAGCCCTATTCATCTGTACCCCAACCCTAGACTCAGCCCTATTCATCTGTACCCCAACCTAAGACTCAGCCCTATTTATCTGTACCCCAACCCTAGACTCAGCCCTATTCATCTGTACCCCAACCCAATACTGAGCCCTATTCATCTGTACCCCAACCCTAGACTCAGCCCTATTCATCTGTATCTCAACCCAATACTCAGCCCTATTCATCTGTATCCCAACCCTAGACTCAGCCCTATTCATCTGTATCCCAACCCTAGACTCAGCCCTATTCATCTGTACCCCAACCCAATACTCAGCCCTATTTATCTGTACCCCAACCCTAGACTCAGCCCTATTCATCTGTATCCCAACCCTAGACTCAGCCCTATTCATCTGTATCCCAACCCTAGACTCAGCCCTATTCATATGTACCCCAACCCAATACTCAGCCCTATTTATCTGTACCCCAACCCTAGACTCAGCCCTATTCATCTGTATCCCAACCCTAGACTCAGCCCTATTCATCTGTACCCCAACCCAATACTCAGCCCTATTTATCTGTACCCCAACCCTAGACTCAGCCCTATTCATCTATACCCCAACCCAATACTCAGCCCTATTTATCTGTACCCCAACCCAATACTCAGCCCTATTTATCTGTACCCCAACCCTAGACTCAGCCCTATTCATCTGTATCCCAACCCTAGACTCAGCCCTATTCATCTGTACCCCAACCCAATACTCAGCCCTATTTATCTGTACCCCAACCCTAGACTCAGCCCTATTCATCTATACCCCAACCCAATACTCAGCCCTATTTATCTGTACCCCAACCCAATACTCAGCCCTATTTATCTGTACCCCAACCCAATACTCAGCCCTATTTATCTGTACCCCAACCCTAGACTCAGCCCTATTCATCTGTACCCCAACCCAATACTCAGCCCTATTTATCTGTACCCCAACCCTAGACTCAGCCCTATTCATCTGTACCCCAACCCAATACTCAGCCCTATTTATCTGTACCCCAACCCTAGACTCAGCCCTATTCATCTGTACCCCAACCCAATACTCAGCCCTATTTATCTGTACCCCAACCCTAGACTCAGCCCTATTCATCTGTACCCCAACCTAAGACTCAGCCCTATTCATCTGTACCCCAACCCTAGACTCAGCCCTATTCATCTGTACCCCAACCTAAGACTCAGCCCTATTCATCTGTACCCCAACCCTAGACTCAGCCCTATTCATCTGTACCCCAACCTAAGACTCAGCCCTATTTATCTGTACCCCAACCCAATACTCAGCCCTATTCATCTGTACCCCAACCCAATACTCAGCCCTATTTATCTGTACCCCAACCCTAGACTCGGCCCTATTCATCTGTACCCCAACCCAATACTCAGCCCTATTCATCTGTACCCCAACCCTAGACTCAGCCCTATTCATCTGTACCCCAACCCAATACTCAGCCCCATTCATCTGTACCCCAACCCTATATTCAGCCCTATTCATCTGTACCCCAACCCTATATTAAGCCCTATTCATCTGTATCCCAACCCTAGACTCAGCCCTATTCATCTGTACCCCAACCCAAGAGGCAGAACTAATTATCTGCAACCAAAACACAGCTCTAGGCATCTGTCGCTTAACCTGAGACCCGGCCTTATTCATCTGAGCCCTTACCCATGACCCTGTCCTGTTCATCTGTACCCCAACCAAAACCCCAGTACTGTCATAATAGTATACCCCCCAAGTATCCCTGATTTGGAGGAACTGTCCCTCTTTTGAGTCCATGTCCCTTGTTGTTCTTCTCTGTCCTTCCTGATGATCTGCATCAATAAATGATTCATTTGCCTATTCAAAGCGTTTTAACTGTTATCATGTATCTCCTATCCATCCCTCAATGAGGGGGCGTGGCTTCATCCATCCACCAATGATAAGGCGTGGCCTCATTTACATATTGTCCCTCTTTGAGGTGTAACATGCAGATCTGCAGCAATAAATGATTAATTTGCCTTTTCAAAGTGTTTCTATTGTTGTAACTGTTACATCCTGTCTCCCATCCACTCCCCAATTAATGGGGCGTGGCCTAATGTAAGAAATGTCTCTTTCCCAACCTGAAAAGTGGGAAGGTATGCCTCCACCCAAGTTGTCATAATAGGAAAACGCCATGTGGTCCACTGGGAGTTCTCCTTGTGCTCCCTTTGACCCGTCCACCCCTGTCTGCGCCCTACTAGAGCTGCCCTCAAGAATCTGATAACAATGCCCCCGGATTACGCCATGTGTTCCACTGGGAGTTCTCAGTGCGCTCCCTTTGGCCCGTCTGCTCAATCATCATTCCGGTCCCTAGGACGTCATCAGCCACAGCCTTGAACGACTACAAACCCATCGCTCTGACCCCAGTGGTGATGAAAGTCTTCGCGCAACTGATAATACCATTTCTCAATGAAGCAATTGGCTCAAAGTGGGATCCACTGCAGTTCGCGTATAAAGCAAACAGATCTTCAGAAGACGCGGTCAACCTTGCAATGCGACTTACATTAGACCATGTGGATCAGCCCAGCTCATATGCCAGACTCTTATTCGTGGACTTCTCATCCGCCTTGAATACTATAGATCCCCAAATTCTGAATAGGAAAATGCTCTCACTGGCCATCTCACCGGATCTCTCTGGCTGGATCACCAACTTCCTCACAAATAGGACCCAGAGAGTCAAACTGGGCCCCTTTATCTCTTCATCCACAACCACCAATATAGGCGCACCACAAGGCTGCGTTCTGTCCCCCCTCCTCTTCTCCATATACACAAATGACTTCAAGTCCACAGACCCATCAATCAAAATCTTCAAGTTTGCAGATGATACAACTCTGGTAGGCCTTATTAACAACACAGACGAGTCTCCATACCGAACACAAACAAAAAATCTGGTAACCTGGTGCTAAGAGAATAACCTCATCCTTAACACCCAGAAAACGGTTGAGCTGATTGTCGACTTCAGGCGGTCCCACCCAGCGCACCGTCCCATCTCTCTGGGTAAGGATGAGGTCAATATCGCTACCAGCGCAAAATTTCTCGGCACGGTGATAACTAATGACTTGAAGTGGAGTAGGCAAGCCACCGTTGTCCTAAAGAAGGCTCAACAGAGACTTTATTTCCTAAGACAACTTGCGAAATACGTAATGTCTAAAAGGATCCTGAAGACCTTCTACATCAGTGCAGTAGGCTCACTCCTGAGCTCCTCCTTCACTGCCTGGTATTGCGGGATCACTGCCAAGGACAAGATCAGGCTGAAGAGGATCACCAGGACTGCTGAACGGATCATAGGATGTCCCCTACCTGACCTAGATGAACAATTCAAGGAAAGGATCCGCTCAAGGTCAAAAAGAATAGTTGGAGACCCCACACACCTAGGTCACCCCTTCAATCTCCTACCCTCTGGACGGAGGTACCGGGCTATCTCGTCCAGGACCACCCGGTACAAAAACAGTTTCTACCCACTAGCTGTTAAAGCACTAAATAACCAACTTTAAGAATCCTGCAAGAACTTTCGGTCCCCAGCGCATCACCAGTTAGCAAACAAATTGTTGTATGTAACTAAAGCCCCTTGTATAATATGTATATCTAGCAAATGTTTGAACCCCTTGATGTATATAGTATGTGTGTCTAGCAAATGTTCAACCTCTAGAACCCCCTCTAACCCCCCTTCCAGAAAATATTCCTTGTATGTATTCTGTACCTACTTGGCGACCAATAAAGTATTCGTATAATCAATTGCCCCCAGATTACACCATGTGGTCCACTGGAAGTTCTCCTTGTGCTCCCTTTGGCCTGTCCGCCCCTGTCTGCGTCCTACTAGAGCTCCTCATTCCTCTGTTCCTCATCCTGTAATCTACACACCAACCCAAACTCTGGGCCCTATCCGCCCCCTCAGTAATCAGATGATAACAAATGCCCCCGGATTGGAGCAATCACAGTCAGATGGCTGGAGTTGGCGCGCTCGCTTTTTATGTTTCGGGGAGAAATTCCTCATTTTCGGAAGTGAAGTTTCTAGGCTGAGCTCTGCTCCTCATCACTGACAGCAAGCCGCTCAGGGGTCGGCAACAGGGAAAATAAATGCGAAGCTGAGTTTACTCTTCGGGGGGACGTGTGGAGGCCAATCCCGTCCTGTGTATATTCCAGTCACGGCTCCGCTCCGAGATCTCCGCAACTCATCCAGAAAATCCAATTTATCTGCGAGCAAATGGAGAGGCGCCGCAATCAGGCCGGTGTCACCGTGATGGATGGCAACAAGCCGGAAAACATGGCCGCGTGGGATATACAGAGAATACTCACCATCCGTGTGCTGAATACAGAGTATATATGGCTCCTAAAAATACACCTTCCCAGCAGTCCCGCGGTTAATGCACACCTAAACTAAGGAAACATGACTTGGGAATTGTTTTACAATCAACTTCCAAGGGCTTATTTATTAAATGGGCATCCTGAAATTAATGGGCACAGCAATGAGTATATATGGGACCATAAAGGCCCCTTACTGCAGTACTACAATCACCCTTGGAGTACTTTAAAGTGTAGCAAAACCCAGGATTTTGACTATCCTGGGTTTTGGTCCTTTCTCCCGGGGCACTCTGATCGGGGATGCCCCGCTGTGTGAAACCCCCCAGATTGCCTAAGGCAACTAACCTCTTACTGGTCCTATGGCGCATGCGCGGCCTCTCGTCCAATCAGCGTGCTCGGATCCTCTGATGTCACGTCGTGTAAGCTTCGTCTAAGGCCAGCAGCTCTGAGCGTGCTGGCGACCGCATCCGCTGCTTCCCTCTAACAGGGAGCGTGCCCATCTGTGAATGTCCTGGCGCAGGCACGTGTCCTGATAGAGGGATAGCGGGCCCATTGGACCAGGAAACAAGGTAAGTGTATGGGGCGACCTGGGGGTTTCACACAGCGGGGCATCCCAAGTTTGGATGCCCTGTGGGGAGGGAATTATTCTGCCCGGGAATATTAACGCAAGAATCTGCGTGGGTTTTGGTCCACTTTAAAATACATCCCTCAATGCATCCCTCAATGAGGGGGGCGTGGCTTCGTCCATTCCTCAATGAGGGGGCGTGGCTTCACCCATTCCTTAATGAGGGGCGTGGTTTAGTAGAACAATTGTTCCTCTTTCCCACCCTGAAAAGTTGGGCCGCATGTAGAGGGATTAAAGGGATCTAAACACCCTCAACTAAAGGTACCAGACAGAGAAACGGAAAGTATTTGCATAGGGTATATGAGCCGATGATAATGGAATTTCTCCCAGAAACCCTTGCACGTACCTCCTAACTTTTTAGGGTGGGAAAGAGGGACAATTGTTAAACGAAGCCACGCCCCCTCATTGATGGATGGATAGGGAATAGGATGTTACAATTACAACAATAGAAACACTTTGAATAGGCAAATGAATCATTTATTGCTGCAGATCTGCATGTTACACCTCAAAGAGGGACAAATGAGAACAACTAGGGACAGGGGGACATTGACTCAAAAGAGGGACAATCCCTCCAAATCAGGGACACTTGGGTGGTATGCTTGCAGTATATGGGCCCATGCAAATGATCCCTTTCCCCCTCTTAAAGTGGAACGAAACCAAAAGCTAGCCTACCCCCGGGCATCCAATTGCAGGATGCCTCACTGTATGCAACCCTAAGGGTCAGCGGTATACTCACTTTTACCAGTGGCAACTGCGACGATTCAATCGCCAGTCGCTGCATCCCCGGGCTCCCTGCGGTCGCTCCCGAATACTAAGCCAGTCAGCTATCTTTAAAGCACCTCTGGCCGTGGCTTTGGTGGTGGAAAACCCTTTTTTTTAAACCAGGCCACCGACGAACAGGCAGCATCGCCTAGCTGATTGGGAATGGAGGGGGGACTGGCTGGATAAAAGGAGCACCCAAAATGGTTTTAGCTCTGCTTTAAAGCTAAATCCAAAGCGTCTAGATCCACAAGTGTGTGCAATACTCTGGAATAGCGTATAAGAAAATATGTCCCCATCCATTCCTACTTGTGGACACATGTTTCAGGCCAGTGGTGTAACTAAATGTGACAGGGCCCTGGAGCAAAGTAAGTAAGGAAACATGACTTGGGTATTGTTTTACAATCAGCTTCCTAGGGATTATTTACTAAATAGGCACCCTGAATTTAATGGGCTCCACAATGAGTATATATGGGACCATAGAGGCCCCCTACTGCTGAGGGTAAGTACTACAATCACCGAAGTACTTTAAAGTTGACAAAAACCCAGGATTTTGACTATCTTGGGTTTTGGTCCTTGCCCGCTGTGTGAAACCCCCCAGGTCGCCCGAATAAACTCACCTCTTCCTAGTCCTATGGTGTATGTGCGGCCGCTCGTCCAATCAGCGTGGACGGATCCGCTCCTGCCCCTTCATCTAAGCCTTTGTCTAAGGTGCGCTGGCGGCCACATCCCCTGCTACCCTGTAACAGGGAGCGTGCCAGCTCCGGCCATTCACAAATGCCAGGCACGTGCCCTGCTAAACGAATGAAGGTGAGTTTCAGGGCAACCTAGGGGGTGTCACAATGTGGGACATCCCCATTTTGGATGCCTTGGAGGAAGGGAATCAAGCCAGGCCGATCTCCGTGGGTTTTGGTCCACTTTAAAGGGGTCCCTTTCACAGCTCACACAGTAAACTTATTTCTGTTGGATGCAGCTAGATAACCAAAGACTGAAACAGCAGATACACATGCGACTTGATGATGCCAAGTGAGGACAAATATGCTAAAAAAAGGTGGAGGATGATGGGGCCCCCTGACCTTCTGCAGAGTCATAGCCAGGCTTTCTGGCACCCAGGGCAAAGATTCAAAGTGGTGCTCCGGCCTCCCTTTGGCGCCCCCCTGGCCTGCTGCACCTGAGGCACTTGCTCCCCTGCCCCCATAGGCTACGCCCCTGTCTTCTGGGCCCTGGTGCACTCCTACCCCCTGCACCCCCTCAAGTTATGCCCCTGTTTCAGGATTTCAATCCTCGTATTTGCAGGATTCCAGGGCCACCCAGGCCTTATACCACTTTCCAAATCGGCAAATGAGAGATTTTTCTTCAACCATTTTCACTGTATTTTTAGAGAGAAGACATCCAAAGCTCAAACATCTTATTTGTAGATAATAGCGGAGGTCCCCTTTAGCTAACGAATGTATTTATAAATGATCTGCTAATTACACAGGCAGTTGGATGTTTGGGTCCCCTTTAAGAGCCAGGTTGTATTTTTCCCTGGTGTGAGTGTTGGGAAAGGAAACTCATTTATATTTCATGGCAATAAATAATAGACAGAGATCGAGGCCGAGCCTCCAGCTGGAAGCGCGCTGTCACTTTTATTTTAGAATGCAGCGTTACCGGCCATGCAGAACGTTGTCCCTTTGAAGTTTAATTTATTATCGACAAGCTGTTCCCACAAATCACTCTGATCAACTCGTGTGCAGCAATTTCCAGACATAGGGAAGAGATGAGGGTGTGACACCTTCCCGGAGAAGAGGAGGGCGCTCTTCCATGCCCCAAATATCCGACGGGGTCAGGAGGATCTGCCCAGGATCAGCGCAGCTCAGGAAAACGTCTCCTTGGGGTGAGACCTATTCATCTGTAGCCAACCCAAAAACTAACCCTATACATCTGTATCCAACCCAAATCCCATCCCTATACATCTGTACTCAACCCAAAACCTGGCCCTTTACATCTGTACCCAACCCAAATCCCATCCCTATACATCTGTACTCAACCCAAAACCCAGCCCTATACATCTGTACCCAACCCAAAACCCAGCCCTTTAAATCTGTGCCCAACCCAAAACCTAGCCCTATACATCTGTACCCAACCCAAAACCCAGCCCTATACATCTGTAGCCAACCCAAAACCCAGCCCTATACATCTGTACCCAACCCAAAACCAAGCCCTATACATCTGTACCCAACCCAAAACCAAGCCCTATACATCTGTACCCAACCCAAGACCCAGCCCTTTACATCTGCACCCAACCCAAAACAGAGCCCTATACATCTGTACCCAACCCAAAACCCAGCCCTATACATCTGTACCCAACCCAAAACCCAGCCCTATACATCTGTAGCCAACCCAAAACCCAGCCCTATACATCTGTACCCAACCCAAAACCAAGCCCTATACATCTGTACCCAACCCAAAACCCAGGCCTATACATCTATACCCAGCTCTATTCATCTGTAGCCAACCCAAAACCCAGCCCTATTCATCTGTATGCAACCCAAAACCCAGCCCTATTCATCTGTACCCAACCCAAGACCCAGCCCTATACATCTGTACCCAACCCAAGACCCAGCCCTATACATCTGTACCCAACCCAAGACCCAGCCCTATACATCTGTACCCAACCCAAAACCTAGCCCTATCCATCTGTACCCAACCCAAAACCTAGCCCTATCCATCTGTAGCCAACCCAAAACCCAGCCCTATGCATCTGTACCAAACCCAAAACCCAGCCCTATTCATCTGTACCCAACCCAAGACCCAGCCCTATACATCTGTACCCAACCCAAAACCTAGCCCTATCGAACTGTACCCAACCCAAAACCCAGCCCTATACATCTGTACCCAACCCAAAACCTGGCCCTATACATATGTACCCAACCCAAAACCCAGCCCTATACATCTGTACCCAACCCAAAACCCAGCCCTATACATCTGTACCCAACCCAAAACCTAGCCCTATACATCTGCACCCAACCCAAAACTTAGCCCTATACATCTGTACCCAACCCAAAACCCAGCCCTATACATCTGTACCCAACCCAAAACCCAGCCCTATACATCTGTACCCAGCTCTATTCATCAGTACCCAACCCAAACCCAGCCCTATTCATCTATACCCAACCCAAAACCCAGCCCTATTCATCTGTACCCAACCCAAAACCCAGCCCTAACCATCTGTACCCAACCCAAGACCCAGCCCTATACATCTGTACCCAACCCAAAACCCAGCCCTATTCATCTGTACCCAACCCAAAACCCAGCCCTATTCATCTGTACCCAACCCAAAACCCAGCCCTATTCATCTGTACCCAACCCAAAACCCAGCCCTATACATCTGTACCCAACCCAAAACCCAGCCCTAACCATCTGTACCCAACCCAAAACCCAGCCCTATACATCTGTACCCAACCCAAAACCCAGCCCTATTTATCTGTAACCAACCCAAAACCCAGCACTATTCATCTGTACCCAACCCAAAACCCAGCCCTATTCATCTGTACCCAACCCAAAACCCAGCCCTATTCATCTGTACCCAACCCAAAACCCAGCCCTATACATCTGTACCCAACCCAAAACAGAGCCCTATACATCTGTACCCAACCCAAAACCCAGCCCTATACATCTGTACCCAACCCAAAACCCAGCCCTATACATCTGTACCCAACTCAGTAACAGTTACAACCTATCTCCTATCCCTCACTGAGGGGGCATGGTTTAGAAATCGTCCCTCTTCCCCAACCTGTAAAGTTGGAAGCTATGGCATACCTCTGCTGATGTGTGCCAACTGAGACCTCTGTTTTCACCCAGATTTAGAGACAGGTCAAAGGATTGTTTGCAAGCTAACAGGATTGAGTGCTGTGGCCCCTTTAAGATATGTGCATTCTAATTCTGCCCATGTGCACCTCCCAGGTTAGTTATAGCTGGTCTTTGTGGCTGCCACCCCTCCTTTATGTCAATTGACTCAATAGCCAGTCATATTCATCAGGGCTCTGACCCTGGACCCAGCCCAATTCATCTATTCCCCAACTTGAGACCCAATCCCATTCACCTACACCTGGCCCAAGACTATAAATCTGTACAACTGACTTAAAGAGGAACATAGGGCCTAAAATTAAAAAGGGATGACCCCCCCCCCCCCCACTCCCCCATGAGTTCTACTTACCTTTTGGGTTTTGCATATACCTCAGCCTTTAGCTTTAGCCGTGCTCGTCAAAGTTCTTCAAAGTCCGGCGCCACTTAGCGAAGTCTCGCAGGATTTCAGGCAGCTCCATTGCATCCCATTAATGGGCACTGCGCTGGTGCATGATCGGGGGCCATGTGCAGTGCCTGATGGGATGCATGGTGGTGCCGTCCGTTGGAAGGTCGCCCGGAATCCGAGGGACCCAGAAGCTGGATGCACTGGCGAGGTGAGTAAATATTGCCCAAAGGTAAAACCGGAGGGGGGGGGGGGGGGGGGGGCAGCAGAGGTTTGGGGGTGTTTTTAACCTCTTTAAGAGCCCATTTAACAGGGCTCCAAAGCAGAACCTATCCCTATTTATCTGTATCCCAACCGTGGGCTTGCTCCCTGTGAAAGGGTAGCGGGGATGCGGCCACCAGTGCGCTTGGATCTTTGACGAGATCTTGGACGAAGGTGCAGGAGCGGATCCGAGCACACTGACTGGACTGTAGGTGTAGGACCGAGACAGGGTAAATCTGATCCGGCGACCTGGGGGGTTTCACATAGTGGGGCATCACCAATCGGGGTGCTCTATGGGGCAAGGACCACAAACCCGGATAGTCAAAATCCTGGGTTTTGGTCCACTTTATTGGGGCTTCAACCCCAGGCTTACTGGTCTGAGCCCTAACCCAAGGCCAAACCACTGTGATCTGTATGTCACCTATTGGAGGTCCAGCAAATGCTGGGAGAAGAAACCAAATAAGTAATAAATCAGACGCTGGGGTTTATTCATCAAGGGATAGCGGCAGGTAGCATCTGGTGAACGCCGGGCACTGGACGCAAAACCACATTTATGAAAGCAAATCTGGTGAGCGCCTCTAACAGCGCCATGTAGCGTCACATGTATTATTACAGGCAGGTCAGTGTATAGCGCCTCTAACAGCGTCATGTAGTGTCACATGTATTATTACAGGCGGCTCAGTGTATAGCGCCTCTAACAGCGCCATGTAGCGTCACATGTATTATTACAGGCAGGTCAGTGTATAGCGCCTCTAACAGCGCCATGTAGTGTCACATGTATTATTACAGGCAGGTCAGTGTATAGCGCCTCTAACAGCGCCATGTAGCGTCACATGTATTATTACAGGCAGGTCAGTGTATAGCGCCTCTAACAGCGCCATGTAGTGTCACATGTATTATTACAGGCAGGTCAGTGTATAACGCCTCTAACAGCGCCATGTAGTGTCACATGTATTATTACAGGCAGGTCAGTGTATAGCGCCTCTAACAGCGTCATGTAGTGTCACATGTATTATTACAGGCAGGTCAGTGTATAGCGCCTCTAACAGCGTCATGTAGCGTCACATGTATTATTACAGGCAGGTCAGTGTATAGCGCCTCTAACAGCGTCATGTAGTGTCACATGTATTATTACAGGCGGGTCAGGGTATAGCGCCTCTAACAGCGCCATGTAGCGTCACATGTATTATTACAGGCGGCTCAGTGTATAGCGCCAGCGCTCTAGCTTCCAGAGAGCCTGGTATTACCTGTCGCTACCTGTCGCTCTTCCATACATTTCAATAGACGTTACTTTGCTTCTGTTTAAACAGTGTTTTTTGGTTTTATTTTCTTCCCTTAAATAATTGTGTGACCTCTCCTGGCCTAGAAAGAGACATTTTTGAAAACATTTTAGATTTTTTATGTTTTTATGCAGAATTGTCATTACAGGTCTGGCGCTAAAGTGTTAATGTCACAATGTTACAGCAATGTCATTCCATGTGTTTTCGCTTTGTTACTGGTGGATATGTGTTCAAAAACAGACTTTAATCACACAGCGTCTGGCGCTCTGGGCTACAGCGACCAGATCCAGAGTGCCGATGCTCTGTGAGTCTGTTTTTTTGTTGAATATGGTGTGAGACGCTGAGAGTCGCAATGAGCTGGCACTACCTCCCTGCAACACTGTACTGGTGTTAGAACGCCCAACATACATCTCATTCATCAATGACGGCCAGGTTACTACAGCGAATGAGACGCTCGATAGCCGATCACCGCGTCTACTAGTGGTCGATCTTAGCGCCTCTGTACAGACGCTCATCTGTCGCTATTAATAAATCAGCCTGTAAGCCTCCACATGTCGCTCTCATTGGAAAATGCGGCGTTACCGGTGATGCGGAACATTGTTTCCTTTGTAGTCTAATAATTTATTGGCGACAAGCTGTCCCACAAATCACCCTCATCAGCTCCCGTGCAGCAATTTCCAGACCCGGTTAAGAGGTGTGACAACCGCAGCTGCGATGATGCTGAAGCTTCTCTTATTCGTGCAGTTTCTTATTCAGGTTGAAACAGTTTTTGCTTATTTTTCGCCTTTTTATAAAGGAAAATGTCCATTAATGATGGTAATTCTATTGAGCGCTCTGAGTAATATCACATTAAAATTGGCACAAATCCTGAATCAGCTGGCACAAAAATCGACAATGAGGAATGTGATTAATAGGGTTAAAAATGCACCGTATACAGTCGAGTTCAGCCTGGCCCAAAGTTGTTCTGGCCATAAAACTGCCATCAAAGTGGGCACAATGGCTCTTTTCAATAGAGTGAATAAGTAACAGCTGTTTTCCAGGGGTTAAATGGCTTTGGGCCACTGATGGCACAGCGCCATCTGAAAGAGGGTGACCCCCTGCATGGCATACAGTCGAGTTTAGCCTGGCCCAAAGTTGTTCTGGCCATAAAACTTACATGAAAATCTGCACAATGGCTCTTTTCAATGGAGCGAATAAGAGGCTGATTCACTACTAGCGCCAGGTATTGGAAAATGAGCGCCCGTATAGCGGCGCTTAGAGCAACCGCTAGTAGACGCTGTAAGCAGGTATCAGGCGCTATAACAGAGCACCTCAGTCACGGTAGTAAACTGGCCGGCATTGATGAATGTAATGTATGTTGGGCGCTCTAGCACCAGTACAGCTCTGCAGCGAGCGAGAGGTAGCGCCAGCTCATTGCGTCCAGCACTCAGCGCTCCACACCATACTTGTCAAAAAAAGACACACACACAGCGTCAGCGCTCTAAATCTAGTCGCTATAGCACAGAGCGCCAGATGCTGTGTGTTTTAAGTCTGTTTTTGAACACATATCCACCAGTAACAAAGCAAAAACACATGGAATGACATTGTTATAATAACATTGTGATATTAAACACTTTAGTGCCAGACCTGTAATGACAATTCTGCCTAAAAATATAAAAAGTCCCAAAAAGTTTGCAGCCAGGAGACGTCACACAATGACTGGAGCAAAAAAACCAAAAAATTGCCAAACACGCTGTTTATACACAAACAAATGAACGTCCATTGAAATGTATGGGAGAGCGGCACTGAGCGAAAGGTAATACCTGGAGCTCTGGAAGCGAGAGCTCCGCCGCTATACGCTGAGCCGCCTGCAATAATACATGTGACGCTACATGGCGCTGTTAGAGTCGCTCACCAGATTCGCTTTCATAAATGTGGTTTTGCGTCCAGCGCCCGGCGTTCACCAGACGCTGCCTGCCGCCACGAGGCGCTACCTGGCACTATCCCTTCTTAAATAACCCCCTAAATATCAGCTGTTTTTAAAGGGTTGAATGGCTTTGGGCCTGGCTGAACCTGACTGTATGCCATGCAGGGGGTCACCAGAGCCCCAAAACCATTTAACCCTTATAATCACATTCCTGATTGCCCATTTTGATGCCCATTTTTGTGCCAGCTAATTTTGGATTTGTGCCACTTTTAATGCGATATTGCTCAGAGCGCTACATAGAATAACTGGCATCATTAATGAACATTTTCCTTTATAAGAAATAAGCGAAAACAGTTTCAGTGCGAAAAAAAGAAACTGGACGAATAAGAAACCAACTTCAGCATCGTCACCCTGCGAGAGACGGCGCGGTGCTCAGGATCGATCGGTTGCAGGATGGACATCATGGCGGAGTTTAGCCTTAAACACAAGAGGAAAATCTAATAATTTCCTCCGCTCAGCTCTCTGGCGAATTTTCAAGGCCGGCAAATTATAAGAAATGAGAAAAGTATTAAATATAATGAAAGATAATGGCGTATCATTATCATAATGACCCCGGGGGCAAAGTGTGCTGCAGGGCCGCCAAAATAATGGTAGTGGGCCAGCAGGGGTCTGCTATGAATTAAGCCATAAATCTATGAGAGCAATCGCTGCTTTTTTTAAAGTTAATCATACTAGCGCAACATCATCCGTGTAGCAGTACAAGTCATTTGTTGCAGATTGTGTAATACAAGCCACACAAAATAATATCTGAGAGAGCAATCGCTGCTTTTATTAATCATTGATATAGCGCAACATCATCCGTGTAGCAGTACAAGTCATTTGTTGCAGATTGTGTAATACAAGCCACACAAAATAATATCTGAGAGAGCAATCGCTGCTTTTATTAAGATTAATCATTGATATAGCGCAACATCTCCCGTGGAGCAGTACAAGTCATTTGTTGCAGATTGTGTAATCCAAGCAACACAAAATATTGCATCATGCGAAAGATGTCACAGTGACTGTAGCCGATAGGATGGGAGGTCGCCACCAGCAGCAGCTTGGAAAAAAGTGGGAGAGCGCAAATGGCAGATGGACAGTTTTTAAAGTGGATCAAAACCCACCGCAATTGGCACCAGGAAACTATAAGATCGATTTCCAATCGATTCCACCCCCGTCCAAAAATCGGGATGCCCCACTGTGTGAAACCCCCCAGGTCGCCCCATGCACTTACCTTCTTTCATGGTCCAACGGCGCATGTGCAAGCATTCGCAAATGGCCTGTTAGAGGGTAGCGGGGGATGCGGCCTTCAACGTGCTCGGAGCCGCTGGCCTTAGACGAAGGCTTAGACTATGTGACGTCAGCGGCTCCGAGCGCACTGACTGGACAAGCGGCTGCGGGAAGAGGTGAGTTGGCTACAGCAATCTGGGCGGTTTCCCATAGTGGGGCATCCCTGATCGGGGGCCCTCGGGGAAAGGACTAAAACCCAGGATAGTCAAAATCCTGGGTTTTGGTTCACTTTAAGGCAGACTAATAACCAGTTTTGATGCCCTCCCCCAAAGTTTTCTCCTGCAAAATCGTGTGAAATCACTGGATCTATTCTGCACTCCCCCGGCGCATGTGCGGGCTCTCATCCAATCAGAATAGATTGAGGTGTATAGTACTACCTGGCAATATATTATGAATGAACATGTAGCGGGGGCAATGGCATGATACAGGATGTAAAGTTCCATGTAGGAGGGATGTAAAGTTCCATGAGACTCCAGGGCAGGCATACTCACCTCCCCCCCCCCAGATGCCCCGCTGTGTCAAACCCCCCAGGTTGCCCGAAAACTGACCTTTCCTGGTCCAACAGCACATGCGCGAGCAGCGGCTGCATCCCTGCTATCCCTTTAAAAGGACGCGTGCCCGCGCCAGGCATTTGTGAATGGCCGGCCCGGGCAAGCTCCCTGCTAAAGGGTAGCAGGGGGATGCGGCCGTCAGCGCGCTCGGATCTGCTCACCTTAGACGAGCTCTAAGACGAAGGGGCGGTAGCCGTTCCAAGCGCGCTGACTGGATGAGAGGCTGCGCCTGCGCAGCAGGACCAAGGAAAGGTGAGTGAGATTGTGCAACCTGGGGGTTTCACTAAATAGGGGAATCCCCAATCAGGGTGCCAGGGGGGCCAAGGACCAAAACCCAAGATAGTCAAAATCCTGGGTTTTGGTCCGCTTTAAGCATTGTGCGCCCAGCCTGCTCTTGCTGGGCTCTTTAGCTTTTTACAAAGATGTAAAAAGATGGTTTGCAGGGCTCCACCTACTGCTAAGAATCATGGGTAACATTTTGCTAAGCACCACCCTCCACAGCCCAACCTTCAGGTCCAAAGTTTTATCACTCACCCACTATGCTTCCTTGGTTTTGTGTTCCTTCGAGTGAGGAACTGTTATAAAAGGGCCGGGGAGAATGGGATGGGGAAGAACGCTCCTTGAAGCCAGCTATCGGGATGAGGTGTCTGGATGGGTGGGGGCCACTGGCCATAGGACCATTAAGACTCTCTTGCCCACGCCCTGCTGTTCGGGATGACCCAGGGACAGGGAATTAGCCTGGTTTTGGTCCACTTTAATCAGCTTATGCACCTTCAAAAACATTCAGGTTATCCACCAAAAGCTGAATGCTCTCTAAGGAGTGTAATCTGAATTTCATTCATAATTCAACAATTACCTGAAGGTGATGAGGAGGGTGAGAGCATCTTCTGGCTGACATGCACCACTCCCATGTAACAGATGCAGAATAGTGTAGTGGGCGCGTGCCTGGCCAGGGGCACGCGCTCTGGGGAGCGAGGGGGGTTCTTGGACCTAGGGTAGGGCATCCCATGACGGTGCGGCATGTGTGGGTGGAGGTGCACTTACTGGCTCCAGTCGTCGCTGGTCTCCATTGATGACACTCTTAGGTGAACTCAACATGGTCTTTATTGATAGGCTTCCATCCATGGTAAAGCAGCAAAGTTCAGTACAGGAATAATCCAAAGGTTACAGCAAATGGTCTATTCCATTGGTTTCCTCCATGGCTGTCCCTCAGCTCATCCACTACATTGAAAAGCTTCCCCTCATGACATCTTAGCAGATCTTAGAAGAACTTAGATCTTAGGTAGAACACTCTGGAAGGGTTGGTTTCTCCCTTTTATAACCTCTGTATTGTTGCTACTACAAACCTTGTTGAGAGTCCCATCCAATGGCAGGGCAGTTAATGTTGCCAATGCCACCTGGCTAAGGCCCTTATTCATCAAGCGATAGCGCCAGGTAGTGTCTGACGAGCGCCAGGTAGCGGCAGCTAACGGCGACTACCGACTCAAGTACGCCCGGCGGCGGTCACAATGACGCATTTATCAAGCAAAGTGAGGCTAGCGCCGGCGAGAGTGACGGCTAGCGCGGCATTCATCATGAAGCCGCCTGGACCGAACAGCGCCGCTGCAAATTCCCTCACAGCGCCAGGTATGAGCTGTCGCTCCCTGGCGATGTCCAATGCATTTGAATGGAGCAATCTATAATTATTCATAATTAATTGGTAATTTTTTATTTTTTTATTTTTTTAATGTCAAAAATTCGGAGACCACTTCTGCAATGTTAGGATTTATTTTTAAGTCAAAAAAAAAAAAAAAAATATGTGCAGAATTGATCTAACAGGTCTGATATTAATGTATTCATATTACAAAATGATTCTAAAAACATGTATAATGTTACATTCAAAAAATATGGTTGTTTAGGGGTTAAAAACTAGTTAATACACATCGCCGCCAGCGCTCTGGGGTTTAAACAAGAAATGGACAGCGACAGCACATTCGGAGCGTGATTTGTTGATGAATATGAAGCTAGCCGTTCGCTCTGGCCATTCGTTGTCAGGCGCTCACATACAACGCTGGACCTGTGAAACAGCGACCCCCCAGCCCGTATTCAACATTACCGCACACCGACTGAGTCGCTGTCATCAAGCTAACGCCGGCCAAGCACAGCGAATACTGGCTGGCGCTGAAAAAATCACGCTACAGTCGCTCATCTGTCGCTACCTGGCGCTATTGATGAATCGGCCTCCCAGTCTCTATTTACCAAACTAAAGAGGAACGCCAGACCATTAAAGTATTGCTAAGGTCCATTCCTTAGGCAACACTGCCATCATGTGGTTTCATGATGCAATGGTCCCAAGAGATGCATCTAACAGGGTTTTACTGAAACTATTTAAGGTTTCTATTACTATCAGAGGCCTATTCCACTGACAGGGCTCTAATGGTTCCTACTTGTAGTGTTGCCCATAGTTTCCACCCGTCACAATAGTACACAATATGGCTCAACACATAACAAATCAATCAGTGACTCTACAATAAAGGGCCAGCCATAGACTCCAGTCAGTCAATGCGCCTCTACAATCCCTCTTTCAGCCCTCCGCTGCCTCATGCCTTTGGCACATGTCTTGGGACCGCCGGGGCAAATGGACACCAGGATCTTCAGCACAGCTCTAGCCAGAGGGTACGTGGGCAGCAGGAATCAGCAACTCACCCTCCAGCATGTCTGCCAGGTGGTTTGCTGGACCCCCTAGCCTTTGCACTGGTATAGGGATCCATTGGTAAGATAAAAGGGAAAATACGGGAAGGTGGCTATGGGGGTTATTCATCAAGGGATAGCGCCAGGTAGCGCCTCGTAGTGGCAGGCAGCGTCTGGTGAACGCTGGCCGCTGTACGCAAAACCACATTTATTAAAGCGAATCTGGTGAGCGACTCTAACAGCGCCATGTAGCGTCACATGTATTATTACAGGTGGCTCAGTGTATAGCGCCTCTAACAGCGTCATGTAGCGTAACATGTATTATTACAGGCGGCTCAGTGTATAGCGCCTCTAACAGCGCCATGTAGTGTCACATGTATTATTACAGGCAGGTCAGTGTATAGCGCCTCTAACAGCGTCATGTAGCGTCACATGTATTATTACAGGCGGCTCAGTGTATAGCGCCTCTAACAGCGTCATGTAGCGTCACATGTATTATTACAGGCGGCTCAGTGTATAGCGCCTCTAACAGCGTCATGTAGCGTCACATGTATTATTACAGGCGGCTCAGTGTATAGCGCCTCTAACAGCGTCATGTAGCGTCACATGTATTATTACAGGCGGCTCAGTGTATAGCGCCTCTAACAGCGTCATGTAGCGTCACATGTATTATTACAGGCGGCTCAGTGTATAGCGCCTCTAACAGCGTCATGTAGCGTCACATGTATTATTACAGGCGGCTCAGTGTATAGCGCCTCTAACAGCGTCATGTAGCGTCACATGTATTATTACAGGCGGCTCAGTGTATAGCGCCTCTAACAGCGTCATGTAGTGTCACATGTATTATTACAGGCGGCTCAGTGTATAGCGCCTCTAACAGCGCCATGTAGCGTCACATGTATTATTACAGGCAGGTCAGTGTATAGCGCCTCTAACAGCGCCATGTAGCGTCACATGTATTATTACAGGCAGGTCAGTGTATAGCACCTCTAACAGCGTCATGTAGCGTCACATGTATTATTACAGGCGGCTCAGTGTATAGCTCCTCTAACAGCGCCATGTAGCGTCACATGTATTATTACAGGCAGGTCAGTGTATAGCACCTCTAACAGCGTCATGTAGCGTCACATGTATTATTACAGGCGGCTCAGTGTATAGCTCCTCTAACAGCGCCATGTAGCGTCACATGTATTATTACAGGCAGGTCAGTGTATAGCGCCTCTAACAGCGTCATGTAGCGTCACATGTATTATTACAGGCGGCTCAGTGTATAGCTCCTCTAACAGCGCCATGTAGCGTCACATGTATTATTACAGGCAGGTCAGTGTATAGCACCTCTAACAGCGTCATGTAGCGTCACATGTATTATTACAGGCGGCTCAGTGTATAGCACCTCTAACAGCGTCATGTAGCGTCACATGTATTATTACAGGCGACTCAGTGTATAGCACCTCTAACAGCGTCATGTAGCGTCACATGTATTATTACAGGCGGCTCAGTGTATAGCACCTCTAACAGCGTCATGTAGCGTCACATGTATTATTACAGGCAGGTCAGTGTATAGCACCTCTAACAGCGCCATGTAGCGTCACATGTATTATTACAGGCGGCTCAGTGTATAGCACTTCTAACAGCGTCATGTAGCGTCACATGTATTATTACAGGCAGGTCAGTGTATAGCGCCTCTAACAGCGCCATGTAGTGTCACATGTATTATTACAGGCAGGTCAGTGTATAGCACCTCTAACAGCGCCATGTAGCGTCACATGTATTATTACAGGCGGCTCAGTGTATAGCACCTCTAACAGCGTCATGTAGCGTCACATGTATTATTACAGGCAGGTCAGTGTATAGCGCCTCTAACAGCGTCATGTAGCGTCACATGTATTATTACAGGCAGGTCAGTGTATAGCACCTCTAACAGCGCCATGTAGCGTCACATGTATTATTACAGGCGGCTCAGTGTATAGCACCTCTAACAGCGTCATGTAGCGTCACATGTATTATTACAGGCAGGTCAGTGTATAGCACCTCTAACAGCGCCATGTAGCGTCACATGTATTATTACAGGCGGCTCAGTGTATAGCACCTCTAACAGCGTCATGTAGCGTCACATGTATTATTACAGGCAGGTCAGTGTATAGCGCCTCTAACAGCGCCATGTAGTGTCACATGTATTATTACAGGCAGGTCAGTGTATAGCGCCTCTAACAGCGTCATGTAGTGTCACATGTATTATTACAGGCAGGTCAGTGTATAGCGCCTCTAACAGCCTCATGTAGCGTCACATGTATTATTACAGGCAGGTCAGTGTATAGCGCCTCTAACAGCGTCATGTAGCGTCACATGTATTATTACAGGCGGCTCAGTGTATAGCACCTCTAACAGCGTCATGTAGCGTCACATGTATTATTACAGGCTGGTCAGTGTATAGCACCTCTAACAGCGTCATGTAGTGTCACATGTATTATTACAGGCAGGTCAGTGTATAGCACCTCTAACAGCGTCATGTAGCGTCACATGTATTATTACAGGCGGCTCAGTGTATAGCGCCTCTAACAGCGTCATGTAGCGTCACATGTATTATTACAGGCAGGTCAGTGTATAGCACCTCTAACAGCGTCATGTAGCGTCACATGTATTATTACAGGCGGCTCAGTGTATAGCGCCTCTAACAGCATCATGTAGCGTCACATGTATTATTACAGGCAGGTCAGTGTATAGCACCTCTAACAGCGCCATGTAGCGTCACATGTATTATTACAGGCAGGTCAGTGTATAGCACCTCTAACAGCGTCATGTAGCGTCACATGTATTATTACAGGCAGGTCAGTGTATAGCGCCTCTAACAGCGCCATGTAGCGTCACATGTATTATTACAGGCAGGTCAGTGTATAGCACCTCTAACAGCGTCATGTAGCGTCACATGTATTATTACAGGCGGCTCAGTGTATAGCTCCTCTAACAGCGCCATGTAGCGTCACATGTATTATTACAGGCAGGTCAGTGTATAGCACCTCTAACAGCGTCATGTAGCGTCACATGTATTATTACAGGCGGCTCAGTGTATAGCTCCTCTAACAGCGCCATGTAGCGTCACATGTATTATTACAGGCAGGTCAGTGTATAGCGCCTCTAACAGCGTCATGTAGCGTCACATGTATTATTACAGGCGGCTCAGTGTATAGCTCCTCTAACAGCGCCATGTAGCGTCACATGTATTATTACAGGCAGGTCAGTGTATAGCACCTCTAACAGCGTCATGTAGCGTCACATGTATTATTACAGGCGGCTCAGTGTATAGCACCTCTAACAGCGTCATGTAGCGTCACATGTATTATTACAGGCGACTCAGTGTATAGCACCTCTAACAGCGTCATGTAGCGTCACATGTATTATTACAGGCGGCTCAGTGTATAGCACCTCTAACAGCGTCATGTAGCGTCACATGTATTATTACAGGCAGGTCAGTGTATAGCACCTCTAACAGCGCCATGTAGCGTCACATGTATTATTACAGGCGGCTCAGTGTATAGCACTTCTAACAGCGTCATGTAGCGTCACATGTATTATTACAGGCAGGTCAGTGTATAGCGCCTCTAACAGCGCCATGTAGTGTCACATGTATTATTACAGGCAGGTCAGTGTATAGCACCTCTAACAGCGCCATGTAGCGTCACATGTATTATTACAGGCGGCTCAGTGTATAGCACCTCTAACAGCGTCATGTAGCGTCACATGTATTATTACAGGCAGGTCAGTGTATAGCGCCTCTAACAGCGTCATGTAGCGTCACATGTATTATTACAGGCAGGTCAGTGTATAGCACCTCTAACAGCGCCATGTAGCGTCACATGTATTATTACAGGCGGCTCAGTGTATAGCACCTCTAACAGCGTCATGTAGCGTCACATGTATTATTACAGGCAGGTCAGTGTATAGCACCTCTAACAGCGCCATGTAGCGTCACATGTATTATTACAGGCGGCTCAGTGTATAGCACCTCTAACAGCGTCATGTAGCGTCACATGTATTATTACAGGCAGGTCAGTGTATAGCGCCTCTAACAGCGCCATGTAGTGTCACATGTATTATTACAGGCAGGTCAGTGTATAGCGCCTCTAACAGCGTCATGTAGTGTCACATGTATTATTACAGGCAGGTCAGTGTATAGCGCCTCTAACAGCCTCATGTAGCGTCACATGTATTATTACAGGCAGGTCAGTGTATAGCGCCTCTAACAGCGTCATGTAGCGTCACATGTATTATTACAGGCGGCTCAGTGTATAGCATGGCTCTCTAGCTTCCAGAGCATCAGGTATTACCTGTCGCTCTCCCATACATTTCAATGGACATTCCTTTTCTTCTGTTTAAACAGGGTTTTTTGTTTCTCTCAAATCATTGTGTGACGTCTCCTGGCCTAGAAAATGCAGAATTGTCATTACAGGTCTGGCACTAAAGTGTTAATGTCACAGTGTTACAACAATGTCATTTCATGTGTTTTCGCTTTGTTACTGGTGGATATGTCTTCAAAAAGACTTTAATCACACAGCGTCTGGCGCTCTATGCTATAGCGACACAATTAGTGTATTTGTGTGTGTGTGTCCTTTATTGATAAATATGGTGTGGAGCGCCGAGTGCCGGACGCACTGAGCTGGCACTACCTCTCGCTCCCTGCAGTGCTGTACTGGTGTTAGAGTGCCCAACATACATCACATTCATCAATGCCGGCCAGGTTACTACAGCGACTGAGACGCTCTGTTACAGCGCCCCATACCAGCTTACAGCATCTACTAGCAGTCGCTCTAAGCGCCGCTATACAGACACTCATCTGCCGATACCTGGCGCTAGTAATGAGTCAGCTTCCACGTCTACCAATGCTAGATCATTAAGTTCATCTAGACCTGGAGCCATCCACCAGGGTGCATATACTTGAGGATGTGAGAGAGGAAGATGACTAAAAAGGATTGTGGCTATTGGAGAACAATATTAGCCAAATCAATAGTGTTAATTGAGCAGCAACATAAAGCATTACCTTGATAACCCTTCTGATATCTCCATAGTTTATAAAACACTCCAGAAGGATCTTCTTGGGGGAGGGATGTCAGAATTCGTCTACAGCCTGATTTTAAGGAGTCATTTTAAGTCATTAGGAGAGCCAGTTAATTATTGTTATTACTAGGATTATTATTATTAATAGTAATAATAATAATAATAATCATGATGATGAATAGTATTAATAATAATACTGACAATAATAATAATAATAATAATAATAAGAAGAATTACAATAATGCAGATGGTGATGATGATGACGATGTTATTATTATTATTAATAATAATAGCTGGTTCCCCTAGACCAGCTTGTCTGAAAGTCCTAAACCAAGGTCATGAACTAATGTTTTTACTTGCCAGCCTTTCAGGCATAGGAAACCCGCACATCGATTTCTTTGACAGGCGGAGACGCTCTTCACAGCATCCCAAACACATATTTATCACCAGCATCCATGTCAGAGGTCATCCTATATTTAGTTGTGTATTATTTTTGGGTTTGCGTCCCCAATCTTTCTTTCTCGTTGTTTACCGGCATTATAAACACTGCGCGCCGGAGGGTCTCTGGAACCCGCAGCCATTCCCTATTAAAATACACAGTAATCAGCCCCGTGTCACACATGTGTCTGTTCCATCCCGGAATGGGAATCAGGAACAAATACTTTTCTGATCATTTCCAGCTTGGCAGATGGGGTCCTGTCTTCCCGACAGAGGAGCTAAAAACTGACAACAAAACATCGGATGGGATAGATGGATAGATAGAGAATAGAAAGATAGATAGGGGATAGATAGATAGATAGATAGATAGATAGATAGATAGATATGAGATAGATAGATAGATATGGGATAGATAGATAGATATGAGATAGATAGATAGATAGATAGATAGATAGATAGATAGATAGATAGATAGATAGATATGAGATAGATAGATAGATATGAGATAGATAGATATGGGATAGATAGATAGATAGATAGATAGATAGATAGATAGATAGATAGATAGGAGATAGATAGATATGAGATAGATAGATAGATAGATAGATAGATAGATATGAGATAGATAGATAGATAGATAGATAGATAGATAGATAGATAGATAGATAGGAGATAGATAGATAGGAGATAGATAGATAGATAGATAGATAGATAGATAGATAGATATGAGATAGATAGATAGATATGAGATAGATAGATATGGGATAGATAGATAGATAGATATGAGATAGATAGATAGATAGATAGATAGATAGATAGATAGATAGATAGATAGATAGATAGGAGATAGATAGATATGAGATAGATAAATAGATAGATAGATAGATAGATAGATATGAGATAGATAGATAGATAGATAGATAGATAGATAGATAGATAGATAGATAGATAGGAGATAGATAGATAGGAGATAGATAGATATGAGATAGATAGATAGATAGATAGATAGATAGATATGAGATAGATAGATATGGGATAGATAGATAGATAGATAGATAGATAGATAGATAGATAGATAGATATGAGATAGATAGATAGATAGATAGATAGATAGATAGATATGAGATAGATAGATAGATAGATAGATAGATAGATAGATAGATAGATAGATATGAGATAGATAGATAGATAGATAGATAGATAGATAGATATGAGATAGATAGATAGATAGATAGATAGATAGATAGATAGATAGATAGATATGGGATAGATAGATAGATAGATATGGGATAGATAGATAGATAGATAGATAGATAGATAGATAGATAGATATGAGATAGATAGATAGATAGATAGATAGATAGATAGATATGAGATAGATAGATATGGGATAGATAGATAGATAGATAGATAGATAGATAGATATGAGATAGATAGATAGATAGATAGATAGATAGATAGATAGATATGAGATAGATAGATATGGGATAGATAGATAGATAGATAGATAGATAGATAGATAGATAGATATGAGATAGATAGATATGGGATAGATAGATAGATAGATAGATAGATAGATAGATAGATATGAGATAGATAGATAGATAGATAGATAGATAGATAGATAGATAGATATGAGATAGATAGATATGGGATAGATAGATAGATAGATAGATAGATAGATAGATAGATATGAGATAGATAGATAGATAGATAGATAGATAGATAGATAGATATGAGATAGATAGATAGATAGATAGATAGATAGATAGATAGATATGAGATAGATAGATAGATAGATAGATAGATAGATAGATATGGGATAGATAGATAGATAGATAGATAGATATGGGATAGATAGATAGATAGATAGATAGATAGATAGATATGAGATAGATAGATAGATAGATAGATAGATAGATATGGGATAGATAGATAGATAGATAGATAGATATGGGATAGATAGATAGATAGATAGATAGATAGATAGATAGATAGATAGATATGAGATAGATAGATAGATAGATAGATAGATAGATAGATATGAGATAGATAGATAGATAGATAGATAGATAGATAGATAGATAGATATGGGATAGATAGATAGATAGATAGATAGATAGATAGATAGATAGATAGATATGAGATAGATAGATAGATAGATAGATAGATAGATAGATAGATAGATATGGGATAGATAGATAGATAGATAGATAGATATGGGATAGATAGATAGATAGATAGATAGATAGATAGATAGATATGAGATAGATAGATAGATAGATAGATAGATAGATAGATAGATATGGGATAGATAGATAGATAGATAGATATGGGATAGATAGATAGATAGATAGATAGATAGATAGATATGGGATAGATAGATAGATATGGGATAGATAGATAGATAGATAGATAGATAGATAGATAGATAGATAGATATGGGATAGATAGATAGATAGATAGATAGATAGATATGAGATAGATAGATAGATAGATAGATAGATAGATAGATAGATATGGGATAGATAGATAGATAGATAGATAGATAGATAGATATGAGATAGATAGATAGATAGATAGATAGATAGATAGATAGATAGATATGGGATAGATAGATAGATAGATAGATAGATAGATAGATAGATAGATATGGGATAGATAGATAGATAGATAGATAGATAGATAGATATGGGATAGATAGATAGATAGATAGATAGATATGGGATAGATAGATAGATAGATAGATAGATAGATAGATAGATATGAGATAGATAGATAGATAGATAGATAGATAGATAGATAGATATGGGATAGATAGATAGATAGATAGATATGGGATAGATAGATAGATAGATAGATATGAGATAGATAGATAGATAGATAGATAGATAGATAGATAGATAGATATGGGATAGATAGATAGATAGATAGATAGATAGATAGATATGAGATAGATAGATAGATAGATAGATAGATAGATAGATAGATATGGGATAGATAGATAGATAGATAGATAGATAGATAGATAGATAGATATGGGATAGATAGATAGATAGATAGATAGATAGATAGATAGATAGATATGGGATAGATAGATAGATAGATAGATAGATAGATAGATAGATATGAGATAGATAGATAGATAGATAGATAGATAGATAGATAGATATGAGATAGATAGATAGATAGATAGATAGATAGATAGATAGATATGGGATAGATATATAGATAGATATGGGATAGATATATAGATAGATATGGGATAGATATATAGATAGATATGGGATATATAGATAGATATGGGATAGATAGATAGATAGATAGATAGATAGATAGATAGATAGATAGATAGATATGAGATAGATAGATAGATAGATAGATAGATAGATAGATAGATATGGGATAGATAGATAGATAGATAGATAGATAGATAGATAGATATGGGATAGATATATAGATAGATAGATAGATAGATAGATATGGGATAGATAGATAGATAGATATGGGATAGATAGATAGATAGATAGATAGATAGATAGATAGATAGATATGGGATAGATAGATAGATAGATAGATAGATAGATATGGGATAGATAGATAGATAGATATGGGATAGATAGATAGATAGATAGATAGATAGATAGATAGATATGGGATAGATAGATAGATAGATAGATAGATAGATAGATAGATATGAGATAGATAGATAGATAGATAGATAGATAGATATGAGATAGATAGATAGATAGATAGATAGATAGATAGATAGATAGATATGGGATAGATAGATAGATAGATATGGGATAGATAGATAGATAGATAGATAGATAGATAGATATGGGATAGATAGATAGATAGATAGATAGATAGATAGATAGATAGATAGATATGAGATAGATAGATAGATAGATAGATAGATAGATAGATATGAGATAGATAGATAGATAGATAGATAGATAGATAGATAGATAGATATGAGATAGATAGATAGATAGATAGATAGATAGATAGATATATAGATAGATATGGGATAGATATATAGATAGATATGGGATATATAGATAGATATGGGATAGATAGATAGATAGATAGATAGATAGATAGATAGATAGATATGAGATAGATAGATAGATAGATAGATAGATAGATATGGGATAGATAGATAGATAGATAGATAGATAGATAGATATGGGATAGATATATAGATAGATAGATAGATAGATAGATAGATAGATATGGGATAGATAGATAGATAGATATGGGATAGATAGATAGATAGATAGATAGATAGATAGATAGATAGATAGATAGATATGGGATAGATAGATAGATAGATAGATAGATAGATAGATAGATAGATATGGGATAGATAGATAGATAGATATGGGATAGATAGATAGATAGATAGATAGATAGATATGGGATAGATAGATAGATAGATAGATAGATAGATATGAGATAGATAGATAGATAGATAGATAGACAGACAGACAGACAGACAGACAGACAGACAGACAGATAGATAGATAGATAGATAGATAGATAGATAGATAGATAGATATGGGATAGATAGATAGATAGATAGATAGATAGATAGATAGATAGATAGATATGAGATAGATAGATAGATAGATAGATAGATAGATAGATAGATAGATATGGGATAGATAGATAGATAGATAGATAGATAGATAGATAGATAGATATGGGATAGATAGATAGATAGATAGATAGATATGGGATAGATAGATAGATAGATAGATAGATAGATAGATAGATATGAGATAGATAGATAGATAGATAGATAGACAGACAGACAGACAGACAGACAGACAGACAGATAGATAGATAGATAGATAGATAGATAGATAGATAGATATGGGATAGATAGATAGATAGATAGATAGATAGATAGATATGGGATAGATAGATAGATAGATAGATAGATAGATATGGGATAGATAGATAGATAGATAGATAGATAGATAGATAGATAGATAGATATGGGATAGATAGATAGATAGATAGATAGATAGATAGATAGATAGATATGGGATAGATAGATAGATAGATAGATAGATAGATAGATAGATAGATAGATATGGGATAGATATATAGATAGATATGGGATAGATAGATAGATAGATAGATAGATAGATAGATATGGGATAGATAGATAGATAGATAGATAGATAGATAGATAGATAGGTATGGGATAGATATATAGATAGATAGATAGATAGATAGATAGATAGATAGATAGATAGATATGGGATAGATAGATAGATAGATAGATATGGGATAGATAGATAGATAGATAGATAGATAGATAGATAGATAGATAGATATGAGATAGATAGATAGATAGATAGATAGATAGATAGATAGATAGATATGGGATAGATAGATAGATAGATATGGGATAGATAGATAGATAGATAGATAGATAGATAGATAGATAGATATGGGATAGATAGATAGATAGATAGATAGATAGATAGATAGATAGATAGATAGATATGGGATAGATATATAGATAGATATGGGATATATAGATAGATATGGGATAGATATATAGATAGATATGGGATATATAGATAGATATGGGATAGATAGATAGATAGATAGATATGGGATAGATAGATAGATAGATAGATAGATAGATAGATAGATAGATATGGGATAGATAGATAGATAGATATGGGATAGATAGATAGATAGATAGATAGATAGATATGGGATAGATAGATAGATAGATAGATAGATAGATAGATAGATAGATAGATATGGGATAGATATATAGATAGATATGGGATATATAGATAGATATGGGATAGATATATAGATAGATATGGGATATATAGATAGATATGGGATAGATAGATAGATAGATAGATATGGGATAGATAGATAGATAGATAGATAGATAGATAGATAGATAGATATGGGATAGATAGATAGATAGATATGAGATAGATAGATAGATAGATAGATAGATAGATATGGGATAGATATATAGATAGATATGGGATAGATAGATAGATAGATAGATATGAGATAGATAGATAGATAGATAGATAGATAGATAGATAGATAGATAGATATGGGATAGATAGATAGATAGATAGATAGATAGATAGATAGATAGATAGATAGATATGGGATAGATAGATAGATAGATAGATAGATAGATATGGGATAGATATATAGATAGATATGGGATAGATAGATAGATAGATATGGGATAGATAGATAGATAGATAGATAGATAGATAGATAGATAGATAGATATGAGATAGATAGATAGATAGATAGATAGATATGGGATAGATAGATAGATAGATAGATAGATAGATAGATAGATAGATATGAGATAGATAGATAGATAGATAGATAGATAGATAGATATGGGATAGATAGATAGATAGATAGATAGATAGATAGATAGATAGATAGATATGGGATAGATAGATAGATAGATATGGGATAGATATATAGATAGATATGGGATAGATAGATAGATAGATAGATAGATAGATAGATAGATAGATAGATATGGGATAGATAGATAGATAGATAGATAGATAGATAGATAGATATGAGATAGATAGATAGATAGATAGATAGATAGATAGATAGATAGATAGATATGAGATAGATAGATAGATAGATATGGGATAGATAGATAGATAGATATGGGATAGATAGATAGATAGATATGAGATAGATAGATAGATAGATAGATAGATATATAGATAGATATGGGATAGATAGATAGATAGATAGATAGATAGATAGATAGATATGGGATAGATAGATAGATAGATAGATAGATAGATAGATAGATAGATAGATATGGGATAGATATATAGATAGATATGGGATATATAGATATATATGGGATAGATAGATAGATAGATAGATAGATAGATAGATAGATAGATAGATATGGGATAGATATATAGATAGATAGATAGATAGATAGATAGATAGATAGATATGGGATAGATATATAGATAGATATGGGATATATAGATAGATATGGGATAGATAGATAGATAGATATGGGATAGATAGATATGAGATAGATAGATAGATAGATAGATAGATAGATAGATAGATAGATATGGGATAGATAGATAGATAGATATGGGATAGATAGATAGATAGATAGATAGATAGATAGATAGATAGATAGATATGGGATAGATATATAGATAGATATGGGATAGATATATAGATAGATATGGGATAGATAGATAGATAGATAGATAGATAGATAGATAGATAGATAGATATGGGATAGATATATAGATAGATATGGGATAGATAGATAGATAGATAGATAGATAGATAGATAGATAGATAGATTGATAGATAGATATGGGATAGATAGATAGATAGATAGATAGATAGATATGAGATAGATAGATAGATAGATAGATAGATAGATAGATATGGGATATATAGATAGATATGAGATAGATAGATAGATAGATAGATAGATAGATAGATCAAGCCACGCCCCCTCATTGAGGGATGTAAAGGAGGTAGGGTGTAACAGTTACAACAATATTATTATTTATTAATTAATAATAATAAAAAGCATGCCCCCTCCCCCTGGGGCTGCCATCCTGGAGCACCAGGTATAGGGGCTCAGAGGCCTCCATCCCTACAAGTATACTAGCCCCTATGCCCTAGTGGGACTGAAGGGTTCCCGGATCTGGGTCAATGTTACATTCGACCTGGAAATTGCTGATATGATCCAATCTGGTCAGTTTAGGTTAAGTGCAAGATCCTGGTAATAAAAAAAATATCCTCCTCTTTCTGGATCATCAGACAGCAGGGTTTTTCCTGTGGGTGGATGCCAGGGACCAAACAGGGGGGACCTATTCCCCTAAAAAGGACCAATTGCTGCTGAAGCAGGAGCTGCCAGACCCACCAAACCCTCAGGACCGGGGGTATCAAGCAGAAGGAGGCCGGATGCAACCTAGTGCTGGGTGGGGAAGAAGGTGCTGCATTGGGTGTAGATTTGTTTTGTTTGTTTTTTTGGGGTGGTTTTAGGGGTTTTGCCTCATTACTATCATAATATCATTTATTGCATATTTTAATGTTCTGTATTATAGTGAATCACTATTATTAATAATTTTACAATTTTAGGAAAGGTGATGCATTAAGTGTAGATTTGTTTACAGGCTGATTCATTACTAACGCCAGGTAGCGACAGATGAGCGTCGAGCGGATTTCAGAGCGCCCCCTAGTAGTCGTTGTGCTCGGCCATGGATCATTGTTTCAGAGCGCCTCAGTCGCTGTCCGGCATTGATGAATATGATATGTGAGTCGCTATACTACGCTGTATATAAGCGAACTATACTGACAGCTCAGTGCGACTGACACCACATTCATCAAAAAAACTGCCACAAACATCGCCAGCGCTCAAAATCATGTAATTGTAGCCCATAGTGTGTGATTAAAGTCTGTTTTTGAACATGTATCCACTAGTAACAAAGCGAGAACATATGGAATTACATTGTTAATTCTAATTCACTTTAATTCTAGACCTGTAATGACAATTCTGCATAAAAATAAAGGGAAAAAAAATTGGGATCAGGAAAGGGATTTAAGGATCGTCCATAGAAATGTATTAGAGAGCGCCAGGTAGCGTCAGGTAATACGTGGCGCTCTGCAAGGCTGAACGCCGGTGCTGTATACGCTGAGCCTGGGATAATGATGAATAGGACGCTACATGGCATTGTTCTAGTCTCTCACCAGAATCGGCTTCATAAATTGTGTAATTGCGTGCCTGTCTGGCGTTTACCTGCCGCTACCTGGCGCTGTACAGGCACTACCTGGCGCTATACCTTCATGAATAAGGCCCTTAGTTTTTTTGGGGTGGTTTTAGGGGTTTTGCCTCATTACTATCATAATATCATTTATAGCATATTTTAATGTTTTGTATTATATTAAATCACTATTATTAGGATAATTCTGATTAATATTCCGACATCCTCTGGGGTATTATTATTTCCTAATTGAACAATCAGCTCAATGTTGAATATCATTTATGCGGGGAAGGAATCTGGAGTCGTTGGAGGGGGTCCAGCAGCTGCCTCTCGCCCCTGTGACACATTGTTGGAGTTATTTTTGCAGCTGAGAAGCATTAGATGATTTCTGGGGCTTTTTTATGCCTTTCTGGTCCAGGGTGTGATTTATGCGGCGCGTCCCGGGGCGCTGACCTCCATCCTCAGAGGGGAACTCGGGGGGAAGCCTCCGGGCCTTTGTCCATCAGCGCTCGCTTGGTGTTCGGAGCTACCGCTGCAGCTAGAAATGAAAGAAAAAGGAAGATGCCGATTGGGTTTTGGGCCAATATTCTGTGTGTGGGAAAAGTTGGCAAAAATGAAGGGAAGGGTCCATCCAAGATGTGATCTGTGCAGAGACACCGAGGACTCAGAGAGCCTCTCCAGAGATGTGACACCGGGGCCGGCCATAGGACAAGTGTCACCCTGTGCAGGATTTCACACATAGAGATATTGGCCTTGATTCACAAAGGGTTAAAAAAAACTTTCATGGTAGTAAAAAATTCAATTCATGAGAAAAAAGCCTGAGAATGTCACTGTTACTGAATCACTAGATAAAAAGCCAATGAAAGTCAATGGCAGCTTTTACTACAGTGTAGAAAGGAGGAAACACTTCTCTACTTTTCTTAGGAGTAAAAAAGTGCCATTGACTTTCATTGTCTTTTTATCTAGTGATTCAGTAACAGTGACATTCTCAGGCTTTTTTCTCATGAATTGAATTTTTTACTACCATGAGAATTTTTTTCAACTCTTAGTGAATCAAGGCCATTATATGAGAAGGTGAAAAGAGAGAAGATGGAGGGAATGTGGAAAAGCAAAAGAAAAGATAAAAAAGAGGGGATGACACAGAAAATGAGAAAATTGGAGATTGAAGGGATGTGACAAGGAAGGAATATGGGAAAAGATGAGAAAGAATCAATAAATGAATGAATATGGGAATGAGATCGATGTGGGGTTAATGTAGAATATTAAACCGGACCTGAATAAGAGCCTATCCCCCCCTCCCCTGTACATACAGATTGCCCACATGAATCCGGACCTTCACCCTGAATAAGAGCCTATCTTGTATGTCCCCCCCTCGTACATACAGATTGCCCACATTAATCCGGACCTTCCCCCCCCCCCCCCCCCCCCGAATAAGAGTCTATTTTGTATATTTTCCCCCCTGTACATACAGATTGGCCACATTAATCCAGACCCTCACACTGAATAAGAGCCTATCTTGTATGTCCCCCCCTCGTACATACAGATTGCCCACATTAATCCGGACCTTCACCCTGAATAAGAGTCTATTTTGTATGTTTCCCCCCTGTACATACAGATTGCCCACATTAATCCGGACCCTTACCCTGAATAAGAGTCTATTTTGTATATTTTCCCCCCTGTACATACAGATTGCCCACATTAATCCAGACCTTCACCCTGAATAAGAGCCTATCTTGTATGTTTCCCCCCTGTACATACAGATTGGCCACATTAATCCAAACCTTCACCCTGAATAAGAGCCTATCTGATATGTTCCCCCCGTACATACAGATTGCCCACATTAATCCAGACCCTCACACTGAATAAGAGCCTATCTTGTATGATTGCCCCCCTGTACATACAGATTGCCCACATTAATCCAGACCTTCACCCTGAATAAGAGCCTATCTTGTATGTTTCCCCCCTGTACATACAGATTACCCACATTAATCCGGACCTTCACCCTGAATAAGAGTCTATTTTGTATGTTTCCCCCCTGTACATACAGATTGCCCACATTAATCCGGACCCTTACCCTGAATAAGATGTCTATTTTGTATATTTTCCCCCCTGTACATACAGATTGCCCACATTAATCCAGACCTTCACCCTGAATAAAAGACTATATTGTATGTTTCCCCCCCTGTACATACAGATTGCCCACATTAATCCGGACCTTCACTCTGAATAAGAGCCTATCTTGTATGTTTCCCTGCTGTATATACAGATTGCCCACATTAATCCGGACCTTCACCCTGAATAAGAGTCTATCTTGTATGTTCCTCCCCCACTGTACATACAGATTGCCCACATTAATCCGGACCCTCACCCTGAATAAGAGCATATCTTATATGTTCCCCCCGTACATACAGATTGCCCACATTAATCCGGACCCTCACACTGAATAAGAGCCTATCTTGTATGATTGCCCCCTGTACATACAGATTGCCCAGATTAATCCAGACCTTCACCCTGAATAAGAGCCTATCTTGTATGCCCCCCCCCCCGTACATAGAAAATTGCCCACATTAATCCGGACCTTCACCCTGAATAAGAGTCTATTTTGTATATTTTCCCCCTGTACATACAGATTGCCCACATTAATCCGGACCTTCAACCTGAATAAGAGCCTATCTTGTATGTTTACCCCTGGTATATACAGATTGCCCACATTAATCCGGACTTTCACCCTGAATAAGAGCCTATCTTGTATGTCCCCCCCACCTGTACATACAGATTGCCCACATTAATCTGGACCCTTATCCTGAATTAGAGTCTATCTTGTATGTTTTCCCCCCTGTACATACAGATTGCCCACAATAATCCGGACCTTCACCCTGAATAAGAGCCTATCTTGTATATTTCCCCCCTGTATATTCAGATTGCCCACATTAATCCGGACCTTAACCCTGAATAAGAGCCCACATTAAAAATCATCCTACCTGCATATATTGCACTTTCTGAGCTTTTCAACATTCAAGATGGCGACCCATGGAGTCTCAGGCTGCCTGCAAACAGGAATTGTCTTCTGACACTTTGCATTCTGGGATTGCTGTCCTTTTCCTGACCCTAATACTGTATCTGGGGCCTCCACCAGATTTTGTGCCCAGGGGCCACCAGCACACCACCTCTGCCTCCTCCCTCTAGGGCTACCAGCCTGGAGCACCAGGCATAGGGGCCCAGTCCAGAGCCCCGAGTCTATGCAAATGTATCCGGCCACTATGTCCTTTGCTCTTCCAGGGGTGACAGGGGAGCCTCAGGAAGAAAAATGTAAAATGCCATTTGCCATCAAGTTCTTCTGCACCAAGCCTGGTGGGGATTCAGGTAGAGCAGAAGGCTTTCCTTGTTATGCTACGGGAATCACCTGACAGCAGGGTCTTTCCTCGGTGGATGCCAGGGACCAAAAAGGGGGGACCTGTATCCCGCTGAAAATGACCTCCTGTTGCTGAAGCAGGAGCTGCCAGACCCACCAAACCCTCAGGATCGGGGGATTCAAGGAGAGGGAGGCTGGATGCCACCCAGCGCTGGGCGGGTAAGAAGATGCCACATTGAGTGTAGATTTGTTTAGTTTTTGGGGGGATGGTTTTTGGGGTTTGTGATTTTTTGCATCTTTACCAGTTGAGGACTGATGAGGGAGTGTGGGGGCAGCAAGCACCGGGCCTGGCATCCATGGGTAATCTGCCAATACCCCTGCCGGATTACCCATAGGGTATAGGGGAGCAGAGGGGCCCAGTGTTTTGGACTAGTCTGTGCGTGTCCATGTCCATCCATATCGCCCATCATACGCACCTCTCTGGCGACCCCACGGCACAGATCAGTTTAGTTAGTGATATGCCCTGCCATAGAGGAACAAAAGCCAAAAGAGTGAAGTTCTTGGGTTTGGTTCCGCTTCAACTTATGGAACTCTATAGGTTCCCGACTACTCTCCAAATAAATTTAAAGCAGCACAAAATCCTGTGCTGGTCCCACTGCATCCCCCACCTGCCCTCCCAACCCGAGTACTTTACCGTGGGCTCGGGGGTGGCCCTGGTTTTCCACTGCTGTGGCCACTCCCACCAGTTATTTTTGAGAGTGGCCATTGGCTGATCTCCAGAATGCTGGCAGATGTGGCAAGTCCGTTGGCGGCCTCCCCCGTTCCCTCTATTCGGGGAAGTGCTCCCGTCCCCAGCAGAGAGCAAGTTTCAGCTACAGGAATGCCGGGGATGTGGCCGTGGAAGTTGCTGGGAAAGGTGAGTTTACCGCCGACCCCGGGGGTTTCACACGGCAAGGCAACCCGATATTGGATGCCCCAGGGGAAGTTTAGAGGCTGGCACAAGGATTTAGATCTGTTTTAACAGTTGCGATGCTGATTCCATTGTCCTGTTACAATAGTAGTGTAGTGTAAAACTGGTCTAGCAAGAAGCCTGTGAGCCTCCTAAGCTACAGGTCGGGGGTCCCCTTATCTATGTACTATACTGTATGTTTTACTATACTGTATGTTTTACCCTGTCTGTAAGTACTGCTTTGTACAGCGCTGCAGAAGATGTACATGAACTACAATAAGAATAATATAGCAGACACAATTGTCAGCAGAGAGGTACATAGGTTTAACAGGGCCCCATAGCAAAATTCGTAGTGCCCCCCAAAAAAAAGAGCAGATATACTGAGTTACACGTACTGCAGACTGCTGTGGGGCCCGGCTTGGTCCATTTATTATATGGTGCTGCTGCCGAAGTACAGAGGCAGTGGCACCAAGAGTAATTAAACTTACGCTGGGAGTTTTAACATTAGCGATGCTGCATTGCAATGCAAGAAGATGATTCAAGCAGATTCCCTGCTGTTGCACTATAAAAAAAAGCTTCTGCTGTGTTACATTGTAACAGCCAGGCACGTGGCTGATTCTTCAATTGTAATAAGAGCCACACAATGCCGAATCATATTGTATCGCAGACCTGAGCCTGCAATTTCCATGCGAACAGCTTGCAGCTTTCTGCGAAGTGCGAGTCACCTGCAACACTGTGATGAAGAGATGACTCGCACATTGCAGAAAGCCGATCAGTGTAAAGAATGCTGCATCTGTACGCAGTTCTCATGTGCTGTCCGCATGCGGTGTCCATGGTAAGGGCCACAGCTTTTATAGGATGGACCTTGCCCCGTCTGCTAGCATATTAGGGTTGATTCAGAGCCTCCTCAAAACCGTCTTGTATTTGTCTCGTAATGTGTATTTTTCACTTTTTTTCCGTATGTATAGGTGCGTACGCATGATGCAGAGCCTCAATCGGAAGCCTTCCGTTTACTGTTCGTATCTGCGTACGCCAATGAGAATGCCATATTCCGGCTCTCGTTGTCTCCTCGAGAGGATGAGGTTTCCGTTGCTTAGTAATCCTCGTATACTATCATTTTTCAGCGTTTTTCAACGTAGCATCCAGTGAAGTTTTTCAGTGTCCCATGATATTCAGCATGCATCTTTCTCAAAATATACGTCCAAACGGAAATTTGTTGGACAAGCTGCTATATTTGCATGCATGTACGCATGCGCATAGCTATTTAACTCATTCATGTCCCCCGTGTCAACTATTCTCTCACTCACTTCTGCTTCCATGCTTATCTGAACTGCCCACTTTTTTTGCCTGCGCTGCCTAATCGCATATTGCATGCATTTCGCGTGCAACAGGCAGAGGGAGGCTATGCTGGAGCAGTGGCAGATGATGAATGCCACCCTTGCCCAGTTAGTGGGCATCCAACAAGCTCAACAAAATCCATACTATGGACATCCACCATTTCAATAACTTTTTGTTGTTTCATTATCTCTATAATATCATTGTGACTTAACAATTTACTATTATTCCTACATTGCTTTGCTTTTGCCAAAAAAAAAAAAAAATTACAAAAACCAATCTTAAGGGACCATTATTATTTCTTATTGGGTGTTAATAAATTAGACATAGCACTAAAACAAATACTTATTAGTTGATAATTCTTGATGAAGGTCTACATTAAAATGTTTGATTTACATCTACATTAAAAGATACAGTGCTACAATGATTAAATATAAGTAAGGATGTTCAGATAAACCACATAGAGATGTTCGTCCGCAGCTGGAGGCAGCAGCGCGTACAGTCGATCACACCCATGACGTTGGGCATATCCAGGCTACCACGTTGTCAGGAAAAAAGATGTATTTTTGAAACATGGTAGCCATGCCATCCAGAAACTTGTTTAGCATGCAGCTCAGTGTAGGCTGGGACATTCCCACGGAGAGGACACCCAGCCCCTGGAACGAGACGTTCGCTAAAAATTGAAGGCAGCCAACCAATTTGGTCATGCCTGCAATTGCATGCCCCTTGCTTGTGGTGGGGGCCAACCATGGCCGCAGCTCACTATACAGTTTCTGGAGGGAAACACGGTTAAGTCGGGTGAGCTCGAATAGCTCGTCATGCATGCGATCGATATCCAAACGTGCGCGATGCAACCTGAAATCAGACATACAGATGCATAGAATTCCGCGTAGCTGCAGACGCTCATACTATTCAACGTACTCAGCATCCATCATCTCCGATCGAACGAAAATCCTGAAAAAGCATGTAAAAACTCACAAAACGTACACAAACACATGCGAAAGTGCATGTGAAAGAGGCTTTGAATCAGCCCTATTGTGGCGGCACTCCAGAGATAAAAAGACCCACACTGGGCAGCCCATAGGTGCCTTTACTGGGCCCCCCTTTCCAACCTTCCCCATAGCAGCTAAATCCCCTGCCTGGTATGTACATAACCATTTCTCCTGGATGATATATACACTACAATGAAATGGCCCTTTAGGGGACGCCTTCTGTTTTAGGTTTCTCCAGCGCTGTATTGCTAAAACAAGATGTTTCTTGTTACATTGTTTCTGCCTCGTCATAATTCTGCGCTCCATACAAGACACATGACCGAGCTGACTGATAGCATCAAGCTGGATCTCGGCATTTCCAGCCCGCCTGATGATGGGCTGCAGACAGCGCGGTGATGTCCCCCCCGGATAGAGATCGTACACCAGAAACTTTCCTTTCTCTCCAGACTGTAAACTCTTCTAAGCTCTTTATCAGAGCCGATCATTTCTCGCATGAAATTCCTGCTGTTACAGGCCGGGCATAACAGCTGCACCAATGATGCGATCATCATTCCCTCCAGCTTACCACATTCACAGGGCCGAGACAATATAAGCTGATCAGGCTGCATCATTCATTTATTACGTGCTAATCTTTGTATAAAGGGAGAGCAGGTTGTGTTAACGTTACAGCGTGATTTGCACTCGATGGGCTCCTACGGCCCATTTTCCCCTTCTTGTTATAGAAGCCAGAGCTAGGCGGGTCCACGTTCCTCCATTATCAGAGGGATTAAATATGTTTATGTGTCCTCGGGCGGCTGCTAATGCTGAACGGGAGTCGGAAACGCAGAACATGACGGGTCTTCCTGCCGACTACGCCAACTGTAATGCACATTAACCAAACTGAATAAGTAAGTAACAGGGAAGCCAGCACTCCTTTTTCCAAATTGCTTCTATTGTGCAAAAATCAGTTCAATAAACAAATTCCGTGAACAAAGTTGCGCCAATGTCTGTCCATAAGTCCAATGTTTCGGGGCCGTCCAACGCCCCTTCATCAGGGACCAACAGAGCAAAACAAGACAGGAACCTGATTTTTGCACAGTAGAAGCAATTTGGAAAAGGGAGTGCTGGCTTCCCTGTTACTTTCTTGATAAGCGGTGCCACCACTAGCCACTGCACCCAGACACATTACTAGTGGTAAGAGTGCCTCTACCATTATTCTATACAAAAAAAATGTGTGTTTCACACCACCTAATCATTTGATATTATCCCATATTGTATGTGGCCGTGCCTACAACCAAGGGCTATTTTCAGTCACAACTAAATTAAAAATGTACAAAAAGTCCCTGGGATGTCCCCCATTAAGAAAGGCAAAGGAATGGGTCCCCACACATTCCGTAGTCTGACCCCCGACTATTTCAAGGATGCTACACTTTGGGGCTAATCGGGTGGTTGCTGGAACCACCATAAGGTAGAATTCGTAGTAGTGCCTCTACCATTACATACTGGACAAACTGAATAAGTGCCGGACAAAATGCTCTATAGAAGATAGATGCTCAGTGATTGAGAAACCTCACACACTGTGACTTTCTGAGGTTTTACAATAAATACGGTATATTATATATTAAAGGGATTTTTCAGCCAATGCCTAAAAAAGTTAGTGAGGCAGCAAACCTTAGGTTGCTGCCTTACCACAGTGATGCGTCTACCTGGGACCGGGACAAAGGGGAGAAAATTATTTCATACCTGTCCCCTTCCCATGTGTCTAGCAATAGCATGTGTTGCTTGCTTGATGCGTATACACCGACCACTTAGTATGCCTTCAAGCTGGATGGCTACTCCCTTGGTGAGTCCTACTGTGCTCTCCCTGACAGAACTTAAGTCCCAAGGCCAACAGCAGTCGCACCCCTGGTGGCACAGTGAGGGCCCTGATCCAATTGCCCAGGAGCCACTCTTTTCCCTCCCAGCTGGGGTGTGTATGTGCCCAACCACAGAGATGCCCTCTGCTTCCTGTCCGGGTTGTAATAGATGGCTTGCATGCTTGTAAGGTGCTTTGAATGAAGAGACCACTGTCATACTTCAACTGAGATGCCGGGGGTGTCTGCCTCACTCCTAGTGTGACATTGGAAGAACAGAGAGCTGAGAATGGCGGCGTGGCTGGCCCGGGCATTGCACAAGACACAGCATCTACTACTCTTTCTGTAACATAATATTTTCTAACATTGCTCCTGATCTTCCCTCCGACCAGCTTCAGGTTGGGCCCCCTTGTTCTGTCACAGGCAGGCTGATTCATTACTAACGCCAGCTATCGGCAGATAAGCGTCTGTATAGCGGCGCTTAGAGCAACCACTAGTATACGCTGTGATCGGCTATCGGCCGCTGTAACAGAGTGCATCAGTTACTTCAGTAACCTGACCGGCATTGATGAATGTGATGTATGTCGGGAGTTCTAACACCAGTACAGTGCTGCAGGGAGCGAGAGGTAGCGCCAGCTCATTGCGACCAACTCTCAGCGACTCACACCCTATTCAACAAAAAAACACACACACAGCGTCGGCACTCTGGATCTGGATGCTGTAGCATAGAGCGTCAGACACTGTGTGATTAAAGTCTGTTTTTCAACACATATCCACCAGTAACAAAGCGAAAACACATGGAATGACATTGTTGTAACATTGTGACATTAATACTTTAATGCCAGACCTGTAAAGACAATTCTGCATATAAATGTAAAAAATCAAAAAAGTTTTCAAAAAATGACTCTTTCTAGACCAGGAGAGGTCACACAATTATTTGAGAGAGAAAAAAAATATTAAAAACAAAAAACCCTGTTTAAACAGAAGAAAAGGAACGTCCATTGAAATTTATGGGAGAGCGACAGGTAGCACCTGGCTCTGGAAGCTAGAGCGCCGGCGCTATACACTGAGCCGCCTGTAATAATACATGTGACGCTACATGGCGCTGTTAGAGGCGCTATACACTGACCTGCCTGTAATAATACATGTGACACTACATGGCGCTGTTAGAGGCGCTATACACTGACCTGCCTGTAATAATACATGTGACACTACATGGCGCTGTTAGAGGCGCTATATACTGACCTGCCTGTAATAATACATGTGACGCTACATGGCGCTGTTAGAGGCGCTATACACTGACCTGCCTGTAATAATACATGTGACACTACATGGCGCTGTTAGAGGCGCTATACACTGACCTGCCTGTAATAATACATGTGACACTACATGGCGCTGTTAGAGGCGCTATATACTGACCTGCCTGTAATAATACATGTGACGCTACATGGCGCTGTTAGAGGCGCTATACACTGACCTGCCTGTAATAATACATATGACACTACATGGCGCTGTTAGAGGCGCTATACACTGACCTGCCTGTAATAATACATGTGACACTACATGGCGCTGTTAGAGGCGCTATACACTGACCTGCCTGTAATAATACATGTGACGCTACATGACGCTGTTAGAGGTGCTATACACTGAGCTGCCTGTAATAATACATGTGACGCTACATGGCGCTGTTAGAGGTGCTATACACTTACCTGCCTGTAATAATACATGTGACGCTACATGACGCTGTTAGAGGTGCTATACACTGAGCTGCCTGTAATAATACATGTGACACTACATGGCGCTGTTAGAGGCGCTATATACTGACCTGCCTGTAATAATACATGTGACGCTACATGGCGCTGTTAGAGGCGCTATACACTGACCTGCCTGTAATAATACATATGACACTACATGGCGCTGTTAGAGGTGCTATACACTGACCTGCCTGTAATAATACATGTGACGCTACATGGCGCTGTTAGAGGCGCTATACACTGACCTGCCTGTAATAATACATATGACACTACATGGCGCTGTTAGAGGCGCTATACACTGACCTGCCTGTAATAATACATGTGACGCTACATGACGCTGTTAGAGGTGCTATACACTGAGCCGCCTGTAATAATACATGTGACGCTACATGACGCTGTTAGAGGTGCTATACACTGACCTGCCTGTAATAATACATGTGACGCTACATGACGCTGTTAGAGGCGCTATACACTGACCTGCCTGTAATAATACATGTGACGCTACATGACGCTGTTAGAGGTGCTATACACTTACCTGCCTGTAATAATACATGTGACACTACATGGCGCTGTTAGAGGCGCTATATACTGACCTGCCTGTAATAATACATGTGACACTACATGGCGCTGTTAGAGGCGCTATACACTGACCTGCCTGTAATAATACATGTGACGCTACATGGCGCTGTTAGAGGCGCTATACACTGACCTGCCTGTAATAATACATGTGACACTACATGGCGCTGTTAGAGGCGCTATACACTGACCTGCCTGTAATAATACATGTGACACTACATGGCGCTGTTAGAGGCGCTATATACTGACCTGCCTGTAATAATACATGTGACGCTACATGACGCTGTTAGAGGCGCTATATACTGACCTGCCTGTAATAATACATGTGACGCTACATGACGCTGTTAGAGGCGCTATACACTGACCTGCCTGTAATAATACATGTGACGCTACATGACGCTGTTAGAGGCGCTATATACTGACCTGCCTGTAATAATACATGTGACGCTACATGACGCTGTTAGAGGCGCTATACACTGACCTGCCTGTAATAATACATGTGACGCTACATGGCGCTGTTAGAGGTGCTATACACTGACCTGCCTGTAATAATACATGTGACGCTACATGGCGCTGTTAGAGGCGCTATACACTGACCTGCCTGTAATAATACATGTGACGCTACATGGCGCTGTTAGAGGCGCTATACACTGACCTGCCTGTAATAATACATGTGACGCTACATGGCGCTGTTAGAGGAGCTATACACTGACCTGCCTGAAATAATACATGTGACACTACATGGCGCTGTTAGAGGCGCTATACACTGACCTGCCTGTAATAATACATGTGACGCTACATGGCGCTATACACTGACCTGCCTGTAATAATACATGTGACGCTACATGGCGCTGTTAGAGGAGCTCACCAGATTCGCTTTCATAAATGTGGTTTTGCGTACAGCGCCCGGCGTTCACCAAACGCTGCCTGCCGCAACAAGGCGCTACCTGCCACTATCCCTTGATGAATAAACCCCTAAGTTTCTTCTTAAACTGTACTTTACAACCACAGGAAGCGTTATGCGGTGATTGGTGGAGCTAAATTGCTTTGACGATCCCGGTCACAGCAACGAAGGAAATTCTAGAATAAACCAAGAAGAAAAGTATTTCCGGGATTCGCCAACATTAAATTCCTCTTCTTCCGATGGTGAAGCTGGTTGCCCGTCTCAGCCAAAACCCTCCATAATGATGATGTAACTGAAATGATAGTGACCTGAAAAGACCCGCCCATACCTCCCAAGTGTCCCTGATTTGGAGGGACTGTCCCTCTTTTGAGTCCATGTCCCTCGTTGTTCTCATTTGTCCCTCTTTGAGGTGTAACATTCAGATCTGCTGCAATAAATGATTCATTTGCCTATTTAAGGTGTTTCTATTGTTAGTAACAGAAAGAACCGGCACTCCAATTGAAAGTAATAAGGCAAAATTGTATTAAGGCAGTGGTGCACAATACCAAAAAACATGGCAGCGATTATAAAGTCCAATAGGTATTCCGTGATAGTTCCAACGTTTCGGGGGTATAGTGTCCCCCTTCTTTAGGGAGGACTACCAAAATGGAAGCGGCGCCACTGCGGACCTGGCACCCACCTTTATTGTACATGTACTCAACCCTGTCAGCTTGCAGGCCAGCCTATAATAAGCTGACAGGGTTGAGTGCTGTGGCTCCTTTAAGACTTGTGTGTACTAATTGCCCTGCTAACGTGCACCTCCCAGGTTAGTTATAAAATGGTCTGAGCGGCTGCCACCCCTCCTTTGTTTCTTTTTATTGTACATGTAAGCGTGCACCTGCCATTTGGAACTTTCATATTGTGTTTCTATTGTTGTAACTTTTACACCCTATCTCCTATCCATCCTTCAATGAGGGGGGCGTGGCTTTATCCATTCCGCAATGAGGGTGCGTGACTACATCCATCCCTCAGTGAGGGGGCGTGGCCTAAATGAACAAATGTCCTTCTTTCCCAACCCGAATAGTTGGAAGGTATTCGCGCACCAATTAAGCAGCACCCACACAAACCATGAACAGTTCCAGGCTGCAGCCAGGAGGCAAATGTAAGACACTGACCCATGTGATGCAGCCAGTGGCATGCTTAAAGTGGACCAAAACCATTCCTCCTAAGTGTCCCTGATTTGGAGAGACTGTCCCTCTTTGGAGTCAATGTCCCCCTGTCCCTGGTTGTTCTCATTTGTCCCCCTTTGAGGTGTAACATGCAGATCTGCAGCAATAAATGATTCATTTACCTATTTAAAGTGTTTCTATTGTTTTAACTGTTACATCCTATCTCCTATCCATCCCTCAATGAGGGGGCGTGTCTTCTCCTATTCATCCCTCAATGAGGGGGTGTGGCTTCTTCTATTCATCTCTCAATGAGGGGGTGTGCCTTCTCCTATCCATCCCTCAATGAGGGGGTGTGTCTTCTCCTATTCATCTCTCAATGAGGGTGTGTGCCTTCTCCTATTCATCTCTCAATGAGGGGGTGTGGCTTCTATTCATCTCTCAATGAGGGGGTGTGCCTTCTCCTATTCATCTCTCAATGAGGGGGTGTGGCTTCTATTCATCTCTCAATGAGGGGGTGTGCCTTCTCCTATTCATCTCTCAATGGGGGGGTGTGGCTTCTCCTATTCATCTCTCAATGAGGGGGTGTGCCTTCTCCTATTCATCTCTCAATGAGGGGGTGTGTCTTCTCCTATTCATCTCTCAATGAGGGGGTGTGGCTTCTCCTATTCATCTCTCAATGAGGGGGTGTGTCTTCTCCTATTCATCTCTCAATGAGGGTGTGTGTCTTCTCCTATTCATCTCTCAATGAGGGGGTGTGGCTTCTCCTATTCATCTCTCAATGAGGGGTGTGGCTTCTCCTATTCATCTCTCAATGAGGGGGTGTGTCTTCTCCTATTCATCTCTCAATGGGGGGGTGTGGCTTCTCCTATTCATCTCTCAATGAGGGGGTGTGCCTTCTCCTATCCATCTCTCAATGAGGGGGTGTGTCTTCTCCTATTCATCTCTCAATGAGGGGGTGTGCCTTCTCCTATTCATCTCTCAATGAGGGGGTGTGGCTTCTCCTATCCATCTCTCAATGAGGGGGTGTGGCTTCTCCTATCCATCTCTCAATGAGGGGGTGTGCCTTCTCCTATCCATCTCTCAATGAGGGGGTGTGGCTTCTATTCATCTCTCAATGAGGGGGTGTGTCTTCTCCTATTCATCTCTCAATGGGGTGTGTGGCTTCTCCTATTCATCTCTCAATGAGGGGTGTGGCTTCTCCTATTCATCTCTCAATGAGGGGGTGTGTCTTCTCCTATTCATCTCTCAATGGGGGGGTGTGGCTTCTCCTATTCATCTCTCAATGAGGGGGTGTGCCTTCTCCTATCCATCTCTCAATGAGGGGGTGTGTCTTCTCCTATTCATCTCTCAATGAGGGGGTGTGCCTTCTCCTATTCATCTCTCAATGAGGGGGTGTGGCTTCTCCTATCCATCTCTCAATGAGGGGGTGTGGCTTCTCCTATCCATCTCTCAATGAGGGGGTGTGCCTTCTCCTATCCATCTCTCAATGAGGGGGTGTGGCTTCTATTCATCTCTCAATGAGGGGGTGTGTCTTCTCCTATTCATCTCTCAATGGGGTGTGTGGCTTCTCCTATTCATCTCTCAATGAGGGGGTGTGCCTTCTCCTATCCATCTCTCAATGAGGGGGTGTGGCTTCTATTCATCTCTCAATGAGGGGGTGTGCCTTCTCCTATTCATCTCTCAATGAGGGGGTGTGGCTTCTCCTATTCATCTCTCAATGAGGGGGTGTGGCTTCTCCTATTCACCTCTCAATGAGGGGGTGTGGCTTCTCCTATTCATCTCTCAATGAGGGGGTGTGACCTAATTTACCAAATGTCCCTTCTTCCCACCCTGAAAAGTTGGTAGGTATGCAAAACTACAAAAGGTTTAGACCAAGGTATAATGGACCATCACCTTGGTCTAGGGATATCTATCGGGGCTCAACCTTGACTACCTCGCCTAAATCACAACATGAATTTAGTTAAAAAATAGATCAATTTATTAAAGACCCGTTAAAAATCATGATATACATAGGTTGTGTACATATTCATACAAAAAGCCCCAACTGGGGGAAAATGTTAACTCCATTGTATTCAGAATAACTTGGCAGATGTTACAATAAAATTGGGTGATGTCCCGCAGAACAGACTAGTTTCGCTTGTTACTACGCTTCCTCAGTGTCTGCTGGAACTCCAAAAATTGTCTGGATATAAAACGCAGTTGCTTCTCATTTGTAGCAATAGTGATCATCAGGTCCTGTCTATTGGGAGTATTGAATGCGCTGAATGTAAATATAGGCATTTACTAACACGTGGGTCACACGGCACATGCGCGGAGAGCTCAGCCATTCAGCACCACTGTCAGAAAGTCTTGGCTCCTTCCAATCAGAAAGGCCTGGCGTGGGTGCGCGGTTTAGCTAGGGGAATGCTGGGGATGTGGCCATGGCACAGGCTCAAGGAAGAAGTGAGTGGATCAGGTGATGCAGGGGGGTTTCACACAGCCATGTCCCACATGGGGTGCCCTATAAAGAGGTAGACCATCACCCCCAGAGTCTTAGATTTTGCAGAGGGGAGGGGGCACTCCCTCTTTAAATTGGACCAAAGCTAATAAGCCTTTGGCCCAATTTAAAGGGATTGTCCAGGCAACAACCAAAAAATCTATACTTACCTATTGTCCCCCGCAGCTCACCACCATATTGTCCTGCACAGTCTTCAACCTTTGCAGCCTCCAAGACTGGCCAGGGCCAGGCACGCCCCCTCCAATACAATGAATGAAGCAGCCGTGCAGAGGGGTGGGATTGATGGAGGCCGACAACCCATGGACACTAATTTTTGACATTGTTTCAATGGGGAGGAAAAGATTTGTGCGAGTAAAGATAATCACACTCAAATATACGTAATAAAATATATTGAATTATAAAATAAAGATAAAAATATAATAAATATATATTATATAATATATAAATATTAAAGCGTCATTTTCAGATATAGATATATAATAAATAATTATTATTATTGATAGAATAATTAATAACAACAATGCCCCAAATAATAATTAATAATAATAATGAGGATAAAATGATAATAAAATAATAATAATACTAATAATAGATATATAATAATAAATAAATAATAATAATAGATATATAATAATAAATAATTATTATTGTTATTATTATTATTATTAAAATAATTAATAACAATAATGCCCCAAATAATAATAATAAATAATAATGAGGATAAAATAATAATAGAATAATAATAATAATAAATGTGTAAATTATTTTCTTTATTCCATTCGCCTTTTCTGACTACAATAAACAGCTGGGTGTCGCAATGTCAATACCGACCTTGACATCACGCTGACCTCCCACTGCGGGGTCGCGCTTTGCGCTCTGCTGAGGGATGGGATATTTGCCGCGCGTCCTTCTCACCCACTTTCACTATCTGGCGATTCTCCTCTTCTCAGGAGTGGACCTGACAACCCGGAGAGGAGACAATCCCGTCACTCAAGAGGAAAGAGACCTAAGAAGTGGCGACACTTCAGCGCATTGCACTTCAACAAATACTCAGTAAGCAGAGGTGCTGCGTGGGATTTGGCCAATAGGAGGGCAGGAGCTCTATCCACTAAGGTCTCTTTAGAAAAATTAGAAGAAAATAACATTAACAGTTACTATTAGCGGCTATCAGTAAAAAAAACAAAAAATAAAATAAATACCTTCCACCTATAAAATAATAATAACCAATAACTTCCCCTACCCCAACACATTTGGTTGAACTTGATGGACATATGTGTTATTTCAACCGTATTAACTATGTAACTATGTATAATTAGGATTAGTCTGCTGCGAGTAAAAAATATCTCCAGTGAGTTAGTGAAGGTCTCCTATGAGTTTTAAAAGGTCCCTTATAAGTTAGGAAGAGTCTCTTAAAGCGGACCTTCACCCTGAATTAGAGTCTTATATGTTTCCCACACCCTGTACATACAGATTGTCCATATTAAAAATCATCCTACCTGCATCTACTGCATGTTATGAGCCTTTAAACATCCAAGATGGCGGCTTATGGAAGCCGCCATCTTATCAGGCAGCCTGCAAACAGGAAGTGCCTCTTGACTGTGCTGCTCTGCATTCTGGGACTGCTGACCTTTACCTGACCCCAGCTCTGATCTGTCTGAGCAAAGCACAGCTATAACCCTCCCCCCTGTACCTTATCCCACTCTCCTCTCCTCAGTAAGTGTGATGCTTCTGAGTCAAGATGGCGGCGCCCGTATACTAAATTCCTGAACAGAGTTGCAGCCCAGTGGGGGAAAGAATAATAAGTTAGTGACTAAAAACGTAAAATATATTTATTTTAGATGCTGGGGAATCGTTTTTTAAGAGTTTGGGCTTTTCATTAAATCACGCTGAAGGTCCGGTTTAAGAGTTAGGAAGAACATTTCTGTGCAGGAAAAGCTTCACATAGAGACTTGATGGCAGGAAATATGGGAAAAGCCGGGAGTCAGCTGAGTGTTAATGGTCGGCAAACATGCGGCTTGTGGCTCGATCTCTCGGCGCGCTGGAGGGCGGGAGAGCAAACAACGGCTTGCACAAATGTTTGTGCACCGCGCGCCAGGGATTATTGGCAGGAGGCCGCTCGCTCCAATCCTAGGGGAGGATCAATCACTGCCACACTGGAAAATAAAGCCACCTTCATTCTGCAACAATGCAGAGGAGAGCTCCCCCTACTCACCTATCCTAGGTGCTGCTGCTGCCATGCTGCGCCCCCTCCCCCTGTCTGAGCACAATATGGGGAATGAGGGGCATCCGGTATGCCAGCACCACCAGTAGAGAAAGAGTTTCCCTCTCTTTTCTTTCTGTCGTTCTTTCTCTCTCTTTTTTTCACTCTGTCCTGCTCCTTTTTTTGTTTCTCTCTCTTTCTGTCCCACTCTTTCTTTCTCTCTTTCCTTCACTCCATTTTTTCCTTTTCTTTCTCTCTCTCTCTCTTTTCTCTCTCTTTCTTTCTCTCTATTTCTCTCTCTCCTGTTCCAGTTTCTCTCTCTCTGTCTTGCCCTTTCTTCTCTCTTTCTTTCCTTCGCTCCATTTCTCTTTTTTATTTTCCTTCTTTCTCTCTCTCTTTTCTCTCTCTTTCTTTCTCTCTATTTCTCTCTCTCCTGTTCCAGTTTCTCTCTCTCTGTCTCGCCCTTTCTTCTTCTCTCTTTCTTTCCTTCGCTCCATTTCTCTCTTTTATTTTCCTTCTTTCTCTCTCTCTCTCTTTCTTTCTCCATTTCTTGATTTCTCTCTCTCCTGTGCTTTTTTCTTTCTCTCTCTCTTTTTCTTTCCCTGCATTTCTATTTTTTCACTATTTTTCTTGCCCTATTTAACTCTAAATTTCTCCCTTGCTTTCACATTCACATTCTCCAAATTCCAAGTGTACCTATTGTTGTAACTGTGACAATGTATCTTCTATCTATCCCTCAATGAGGGGGCGTGGCTTCATCCATCCCTAAATGGGGTGTGTTGCTTAAACCATGCCTCAATGACGGGGACGTAGCTTTATTTACATATTGTCCCTCTTTGAGGTGTAACATTCAGATCTGCAGCAATAAATGATTCATTTGTCTATTCAAAGTGTTTCTATTGTTGTAACTGTTACAATGTATCTCCTTTCCATCCCTCAATGTGGAGGCGTGGCTTCATCCATTCCCCAATGAGGGGGCGTGGCTTCATCCATTCCCCAATGAGGGGGCGTGGCTTCATCCATGCCTCAATGAGGGGACGTGGCTTCATTTAACAATTGTCCCTCTTTCCCATCCTGAAAAGTTAGAAGGTAGGGGTTAGGGGTCAGGTCCCCAAAAACAAACTTTTATCCAAAGTTTGGCCACAATTGCCGAACCCGAACCTTGGGAGGGGTTTACCCAACACTAACCATGAACCATGCATGCCCCTCCCCTCCAGTGATGCACATAGTGACATATAGGGGGGCAAGGAAGGGTTAAATCTTCTGGATTTGGCCAGAAGAATGTCACTACTGCCACCTAGTGGTGTGTTATGTTATTGTATTGTTTTTATTATTATTATTGGTTATTGGGATGTGATGCATCACAAATTAAAAATCAGAATAGGTCCCATGTTATTGTTGGTGACACATTTTCTAGCTTTACAGCTTTACGCATTGGGGGAAGAAAAAAAATCACACTTGTTTCTATCCATCCAGCTAGCATGGGGGGCTCCCTCTCCAGGGCCACCAGCCTCTGGCCATGACTTTCCCTCCTTTCACTCTTTTCCACATTCCCCTTTTTTTTTCTCTCCTTACTTTTGTCTCTGTTTCACATTTCCTCCTGCTTTTCTACCTTGTTCTTCCTTTTTTTCTCTCTGTTACACATAGCCTCCATCTTTGTCTCCTTTCCATATTCCCTCCCTCTTCTTTCCCAAATTTAGCCAGCCAATCAGTGCAGCAGCAGCTTCACTATTAACCAGATCAAGCGTCACAGCGCCACCTTGTGCTCATATGACACATATATATATAAAATGTAGCAGAACTGATTGCTTAAATCATAGCGCCATCTAGTGTCCATATGCTGCCTCTATACTTGTACTATCACCATTACCACTGTTATCATTAAAGTGGACCAAAACCCAGGATTTTGACTATTCTGGGTTTTGGTCTACTTCCATGGGGCATCAGAATCAAGGATGCCCCGCTATGTGAAACCCCCCAGATCAACTCACTTTAACAACATTTTAAACGTCTGTGGATACTGTTATGAGATGTTTTATTGGATTGGCACAAGAACTGGCTTATAACCACATCAGGTGAGCCGACACCTTCTTATTATAATATAAAAGGAGAGAGTAGGAGAGATTAGAATGCGAAAAAGGAGGAAAGATAGATGAATCCAGGGGCGACTGGCAATTGAGAGACACAGGACAATGACCAGTTGGGCTGCTGTCCAATCCCTAACCCTTAGTCTCCTTCACTGTACCCAGCCCCAATGTACCCAGAAGCCAAGAAACCCCAGTCCCCTGTACCCATCCCCACTGTACCCACAAGCCAAGAAACCCCAGTCCCCTGTACCCATCCCCACTGTACCCACAAGCCAAGAAACCCCAGTCCCCTGTACCCATCCCCACTGTACCCACAAGCCAAGGAACCCCAGTCCCCTGTACCCATCCCCACTGTACCCACAAGCCAAGGAACCCCAGTCCCCTGTACCCATCCCCACTGTACCCACAAGCCAAGGAACCCCAGCCCCCTGTACCCATCCCCACTGTACCCACAAGCCAAGGAACCCCAGCCCCCTGTACCCAGCCCCAATGTACCCACAAGCCAAGGAACCCCAGCCCCCTGTACCCAGCCCCAATGTACCCACAAGCTAAGGAACCCCAGCCCCCTGTACCCATCCCCACTGTACCCACAAGCCAAGGAACCCCAGTCCCCTGTACCCATCCCCACTGTACCCACAAGCCAAGGAACCCCAGTCCCCTACCCATCCCCACTGTACCCACAAGCCAAGGAACCCCAGCCCCCTGTAGCCAGCCCCAATGTACCCACAAGCCAAGGAACCCCAGTCCCCTGTACCCATCCCCACTGTACCCACAAGCCAAGGAACCCCAGCCCCCTGTAGCCAGCCCCAATGTACCCACAAGCTAAGGAACCCCAGCCCCCTGTACCCAGCCCCAATGTACCCACAAGCCAAGGAACCCCAGCCCCAATGTACCCACAAGCCAAGGAACCCCAGCCCCCTGTAGCCAGCCCCAATGTACCCACAAGCCAAGGAACCCCAGTCCCCTGTACCCATCCCCACTGTACCCACAAGCCAAGGAACCCCAGCCCCCTGTAGCCAGCCCCAATGTACCCACAAGCTAAGGAACCCCAGCCCCCTGTACCCAGCCCCAATGTACCCACAAGCCAAGGAACCCCAGCCCCAATGTACCCACAAGCCAAGGAACCCCAGCCCCCTGTACCCAGGCCCAATGTACCCACAAGCCAAGGAACCCCAGCCCCCAATGCTATAGCCCCTGTATAATGGTTGGGGGGCTCAGCAGGGATGTTGTGGGACAGCCATGAGCTGGTAAAATCCAGGGCTGTTTTTTGGCCCCAGTCCGCGTGTAAACGAATGGAAGAAGGATGAGAGAGAGATGGGGGAGGTGAAAATAAGTAAGGGGCAGAGGCAGGAGTGGACAGGCCATAGAGCATACCAGGACAATGCCCCATAGGCCGCCACATCTCCTGCACAGGCCGGGTGAACAGGAGCCACAGCGGGCCACCCAGAGCCTCCGGTGGCCCGTGGCGGCTCCCACTCACATGGCCGGTGAGTTCAGAGCCGGCATTAAATTAAGAGGGCAGTTGGCCATTGCAGGTGAGGTGGCAGCCTCCCTATGATGTCCAGACGGCGCACAGCATCAGCATGAGAGACCAGGCCCTGCCAGAACTCTGTTGCTGCTGCTGTGTTGCCGCCCGGACAATATAGGCTGCTGCACAGAGCATCAGATGCCAACGGGCAGCCCCAGCTCAAGTTGGTGGTACCAGCCAGGGCCGGCGTCAGCACCCGGCAAGGTGGGACAGCTGCCAGGGGCCCCCACTTTCTCCTTTGGGATGTGCAACGGTGCTTGACCGTCTGCGGACTGGGAAGGCAACGCCACAGCTGTTGCCCACATCTCCTCAAATGTCGGGGTTCCACACAACGGGGCGTCTCGATTTAGATTCCAGGGGAGGAAGTGCTGGCTTTGGCCCTGCTTTAGGGTTGCCCACTCCAGCTGATTTCCTATCCCTGGAGCATCCCAATCTGTGATACCCTATTGTGTGACACCCCCTGGGATCACTGGCATACCCACTATGCAAGCAATTCCACCCCTGAGTTTTGGTCCGCTTTACAGGGGCATCTCAATTTGGGATTCCCCTGTGTGTGAGAGAACCCCCCTGGTTTGGCCGTTAACTCAAACTAGCGATCCCACAGTGCATTCACCAGTTCCAGGAAAGTAATGAACAAAAAGGGGGTCACACACAGGGGCATCCAAAATCAGGAGGATCTAGATTCGTTTAGACTCCGAGGTCAGGTTTAAAGGGGTTTGCTGCGCTTCAAAGTAGACCAAAACTAGAGTTTGGGTCCAAATAGCATCATCCTTAAGGGGCATCCAGATTTGGGACATGATGTGACGCGACTCTTCACCACAAAGGGGCCCAACTGAGACCATGCCGCCCAAGGGCTCACATAAACCTGGAGCCGGCCCTGGTACCAGCAACCTATCCGCTTCTGCCACTCAGCCTGTGATGGGTGGGGTTCTGCACGTTGCCTGTTATGGGGGACGGACACAGTGCAAAAGGGCCGGTGTGACCAGAAAAGTCCTGGGCCGTTTTTTAACCCCAGTCCACCCCTGGAATATAGAGGAGAACAGGAAGAGGATCATCTGGTGCTCTAGTAGGACAGTCCAACATTCATCTCCCTTAACTGACCCCTTTCCTTTACCTGACCCCACTAACATTCTAGTGCTGCCCTGATCATTTCCCAACTAGACTACTTCAACCCCGCCTCCTGTCATCTCCTAGCCCCGCCCCTTCCTCACACCACTAACATTCTAGTGCTGCCCTGATCATTTGCCGACTAGCCTACTGAAACTTAGCCTCCTGTCATCTTCTGGCTCCGCCCCTTCCTCACATCTGACACCACTAACATTCTAGCCCTGATCATCTCCTGCCTAGACTACTGCAACCCCGCCTCCTGTCATCTCCTGGCTCCGCCCCTTCCTCACACCACTAACATTCTAGTGCTACCCTGATCATTTCCCAACTAGACTACTTCAACCCAGCCTCCTGTCATCTCCTAGCCCCGCCCCTTCCTCACACCTGACACCTCTAACATTCTAGTGCTGCCCTGATCATTTGCCGACTAGCCTACTGAAACTTAGCCTCATGTCATCTCCTGGCTCCGCCCCTTCCTCACATCTGACACCACTAACATTCTAGCCCTGATCATCTCCTGCCTAGACTACTGCAACCCCGCCTCCTGTCATCTCCTGGCTCCGCCCCTTCCTCACACCACTAACATTCTAATGCTGCCATGATCATTTCCCAACTAGACTACTGCAACCCAGCCTTATGTCATCTCTTGGCTCCACCCCTTCCTCACACCTGACACCACTAACATTCTAGTGCTGCCCTGATCATTTCCCAACTAGACTACTTAAACCCAGCCTCCTGTCATCTCCTAGCCCCGCCCCTTCCTCACACCTGACACCACTAACATTCTAGTGCTGCCCTGATCATTTGCCGACTAGCCTACTGAAACTTAGCCTCCTGTCATCTCCTGGCTCCGCCCCTTCCTCACACCACTAACATTCTAGTGCTACCCTGATCATTTCCCAACTAGACTACTTCAACCCCGCCTCCTGTCATCTCCTAGCCCCGCCCCTTCCTCACACCTGACACCACTAACATTCTAGTGCTGCCCTGATCATTTGCCGACTAGCCTACTGAAACTTAGCCTCATGTCATCTCCTGGCTCCGCCCCTTCCTCACATCTGACACCACTAACATTCTAGCCCTGATCATCTCCTGCCTAGACTACTGCAACCCCGCCTCCTGTCATCTCCTGGCTCCGCCCCTTCCTCACACCACTAACATTCTAATGCTGCCATGATCATTTCCCAACTAGACTACTGCAACCCAGCCTTATGTCATCTCTTGGCTCCACCCCTTCCTCACACCTGACACCACTAACATTCTAGTGCTGCCCTGAGCATCTCCCGACTAGACTACTGCAACCCCGCCTCCTGCCATCTGGTTCCGCCCCATCCTCACACCACTAACATTCTAATGCTGCCATGATCATTTCCCAACTTGACTACTGCAACCCAGCCTCCTGTCATCTCCTGGCCCCGCCCCTTCCTCACAATACTAACATTCTAGTGCTGCCCTGATCATCTCCTGACTAGACTACTGCAACTCAGCCTCCTGTCATCTCCTGGCTCCGCCCCTTCCTCACAATACTAACATTCTAGTGCTGCCCTGATCATCTCCTGACTAGACTACTGCAACTCAGCCTCCTGTCATCTCCTGGCTCCGCCCCTTCCTCACAATACTAACATTCTAGTGCTGCCCTGATCATCTCCTGACTAGACTACTGCAACCCAGCCTCCTGTCATGGCCTAGCCCCTCCCCTTCCTCACACCTGACACCACTAACATTCTAGTCCTGCCCTGATCATCTCCTGAGGAGACTACTGCAACTCAGCCTCCTGTCCTCTCCTGGCTCCGCCCCTTCATCACACCTGACACCACTAACAATCTAGTCCCGATCATCTCCCAACTAGACTACTGCAACCCAGCCTCCTGTCATCTAGTCCCGCCCCTTCCTCACACCACTAACATTCTCCTCCTGCCCTGATCATCTCCAGAATAGACTACTGCAAACCAGCCTCCTGTCATCTCCTGGCTCCACCCCTTCCTCACACTACTTACGATCTAGTGCTGCCCTGATCATCTCCCGACCAAACTACTGCAACTCAGCCTCCTGTCATCACCTAGCCCCTCCCCTTCATCGCACCTGATACCACTAACATTCAGTCTGGCGAAGTTATGGAGGAGAAACGAGCTCTGGTCAGGGACTGAACTGCCGTCTGGAGCATCTTTGATCCGAACATAACGTACGATATTCGCCTTATGAACAGGGAAGGTGCGAATCGATGATCATGCTTCCCGAGGCTGATAGACTGCGCCACGGCGGCCGCAGAAGAGGTCCAGAAGCAGTGAGTATCTGGGTGCCTGGTTTCTTGCTTTAACCGTGGAATTGTGCAGTCTGGGTCGCGCTGCTCCACTGCTATATAGTACAGCAGAACTACAGTCATTTTTGAGCATAGTTCTGCTTTTAAGGGTGCAAGAAAAAAAAAAAAAAGATGGCTGTTAACGTGGACCAAAACCCACGGAGATCAGCCTAAGAATCTATAAGATTCCCAGGGCCAATTGAATCCCTCGCATTCCAATTTTGGATGCCCTGGTTGTGTGAAACCCCCCAGGTCGCCCATAAACTCACCTTTTCCGGTCCAACAGCGCATTCGCGAGCCACATCCCTTTAGCAAGGCTCATTCCTGCGGCAGTCATTTGTGTGGGTAGCGGGGGATGCGGCCGCCCGTGCGCTCGGATCCACTCATGTTAGACTAGCTCCTGGATGCAGGGTCTCAAACGGATCTGAGCGTGCTGATTGGACGAGCGGCCAGGCATGCGCCATAGAACCGGGAAGATCAGAGTTTGTTCGGCCGATCTGGGGGGTTTCACACAGCGGGACACCCCAGGTGCAAGAACCACAACCCAGCAGAGTCAAAATCCTGGGTTTTGGTCCACTTTAAGACAGTCAGGAAGGTGGGAGAGGAGGAACGAGGTAGATCTGAGTGTCATCTGCAGAATTCTCTCTTACAAGAGTCCCTTTGGTAATCACTTTCAAGACCGAGGAAGTGGGATTTTTGCCCAGGGAACGCGTGGCTTTGGATGTTGGCAGGTGGTGGGGAGACCCTATTGGTTTGACATTTGGATATTATGGATATTGATTTTATTTGCATTCATCAGTTGGCATGCTAATTCATATAGTGATTTGATTGGATGATAGAGCTTTGATACGGCTGTTTCTGAGGGACAGCCTTTGTGCTGTTGTGGTTTCTGATTTTGAGACCGGTTATATGAGAGCTGGTTTATATTATTGGCACTATTGCACTTTAAATAGATATCCATCATATTATTCCTGCACATTTTTGCACTCTATCTTGCACCTTGCACTTTTTGCACTAATAGTTATTAAATGTATTTAGTATATGGATTTCATGCTGTATTATGATTATGAGGCGGCATCAATTTCCTCCCCACCGCTTACACATCCTGTATGTTTTTATCTCCTGTGTGGTATTGTCTTATGGTTTTTAATATGTCCATTGTATAGGTTGTGTTTGTAAACATTTAATAAAGTTTGATATTAATTTTTGATTCTGAGTTGGAGCGCCTCCCCTGTTGTGTTTTTGAGGTATCTATTGGTAATCACGGCCCATCGCTCGGGATGATCGCCACAGAGACCTCACACAAAGACAAGACCACACAGCTTTATAATTGCACAATGTCATTTATTTCATCAATACAATCGTTGTACCAAATAAATTAAAACTACATAGAAAAATAACCAGCAACCCATAAAGATACATGAAGGAACCCTCACTGGGCTGTACACCAAGACGAAGGATACGGGAAATAGCGCGTACCGAGAAAGCTCAGAGAACGAGAGTAATCACATGTGAAATAAATATGGCCGACAACCCAGTGGACAGAATAGGTAAGTGTACGGATCACGCTGAAATGTAAATGTATGGACCAAACAAGTCCTCGCAGACATCGGGTAAAGTGACAATGTTCCTACACATTCATGTTCGGTCCCATATCGGCTACTTCTACGGGGGAGGATTGGTCTCCCAATTGTGGCTCATGACGTGGGAAGATCCCCATCAATGTTGGGGGGTTTGGGTCATTCTTCATGTAGACTGATGATGCACCTTAAAGCTGAGCAGCAGTACACAAACAGAGCTTCAGTAGGAGAATGTGTAGCATTATGGGGGTCACCTGCCCCTTAAGAGAATCATCCATAGAAAAGAAAGAAGCATTGCTGTGTCAGTGAAACCCAAGGTTTTTCTTGGTACCAATGGTGGTATCTGCAGGGGCATTGCAATGGGGTAACCAGCAACATTTACAAAAAGGGTAACACCACCATTATGCTAATAACTTTAATCTAAAAAGTCTTTCTGGAGTCAGACACAGTGTTAAACAGGGAAGGTGCAAAATGATGGGCCTTTCGCTATTTTCGCTTACCCTGGTTGTTGGTGCTCTTTTCCCAGACCCCTAATTCATCAGATCACCAGGGACATGTGATACATAATGAAGAAGGACCCAGCGTCGCAAGATTTTAAAGTGGAACAAAAACCTCTACGGGGCCCTTCATCCGCCCGAGTACCTTGTCCAATGCTGTCGGCTCGGTTTAAAAAAAAAAAGCCACGCCCTCTGGCACTTTTGGGGTCACTGTTTGGCTGATCTCAAGAGAGCTTTCTTGCTGAGCACTCGCACTACCATCCCCAGCCAAGCCGGCAAAATGGTGGGCCCACTGCTAGTGTGCTAAATATGTGATAGGAATATTGGGGAGAGGTCTGCTGCCTTCTGCTATAGCCGCCATGGCTATATCACTGTATGGGGGCAGTGACATCACTGGGCAGGACACAACCACAATATGTATCTTCCATAGGAATATAGGACGCATTTCGGCATAATTTCTAAGGCATCACTGATCTCCTAGTTTGTTCTCTGTCTGTATTTACATGTAAAATGACGACATTGACAGTTCCCTCATTGGTGTTCTATAGCACTGTTTCTCATCCTGCCGTACACGTACCCCATGGGGTACTCGGCATTGTTCCGGGGCAAATCCTCAGGGGGTGTCAGACTGGTCTGGTGTATTATTACAGCGGACCAACAGCCAAAAATGACATAAACTGGATCAACACAACAAACAGTCCTCCTATGTATCCCTCCCCGGGGCAATTTAGATTGCTGCACATAAAAAATAATTTGCCTTTTTTTAACGCCGACTGGGATAAATTTTAAAAACAATATGGCCGCTCATGGGCTTGCAGGCCTCCTGCAAACAGGATGTTGTGCTAGGCTTCCTGTTACTGTGCATTTCAGTTATGTCAGTTGGGAGAAGAAGCTCCAAAATGGCAGCTAACTTTCTTTTCCAACTGTGTCAGGCTGTTGGTCCGGTTTAAATCCCTCGCTTGAAAAGTGTCACAAGGTCTCTGGTATACTTTTTTGGTACTATTTATAAATAATCACCCCCTTTGGGGTACTTGTTTGGAACTTAGGGGGTACTTAGTGTAAAAAGGTTGAGAACTACTGAACTGCATGGTTAATAATAGTCTCTCATAGTCTCTGTATAATTCAGGAGGCATATACACGGTGGGGGGCATGGCTTCATCCATCCCTCAATGAGGGGGTGAGACTTGCAGATCACATGCAGATCTGCTGCAATAACTGATTAATTTGCCTATTCAAAGTGTTTCTATTGTTATAACTGTTACATTCTATCTCCTATCCATCCCTCAATGAGAGGGTGTGGCTTCATTTACATATACTGAGGTGTAACATGCAGATCTGCAGCAATAATTGATTAATTTGCCTATTCTAAGTGTCTCAATTGTTGTAACACCCTATTCCCCATCCATCCCTCAATGAGGGTGTATGGCTTCATCCATCCCTCAATGAGGGGGTGTGGCTTAACCCATTCCTTGAGAAGGAGGTGGCTTCATTTACATATTGTGCCTCTGAGGTGTAACATGCAGATCTGCAGCAATAAATTATTCATTTGCCTATTAATAATACAATTCTGTGAGTACTCACCTGTAGAATTGGTATTATAAGTATACAGCACGTCCTGTTCCAGAATATTCCTTACACATGGGTAATACATCCACAAGATGGCGCTGGACTGCAGAAAAAGACTTGTGGCCACTCCCGGCCCCTTAAATAGCCAGGAACCTCCCACTAATTCCCAGTGTAGACAAGCAGTTATACAAGAAGCTGGGAGAATCAATAAACATAAACTGACAATCACCATACAAAGGTAACCAAGAATAATGATAACAAGGGCGGGATGGAACAGGACGCGCTGTATACTTATACCAATTCTACAGGTGAGTAATCACAGAATTGTATTATTCCAAGTATACAGTACGTCCTGTTCCAGAATATTCCTTACACATGGGACATCCAATAGCAGTGTCTGTAAGGTAGGGTGGGATCCCCAAAGAGCAACGGCGAGCAGTTCAAGCCATTGCCGCCTGTAGAATCTTGCGACCCTAACATCAACTTTGTAAAACTTGGAAAAAGTATGAACAGAAGACCAAGTAGCGGCCTTGCAAACTTGTTCAACAGAAGCCTGGTGCTGAAAAGCCCAAGAGGCACCAATAGCACGAGTGGAATGAGCAGTAAGGCGGAAGGGGGCCTCCTTCCCCTTAGCAGGATAGTACCCAATAATCTTCGTACCACAGCCTGACGGATCCACTTACTGATAGTGGACTTAGCCGGAGGCAGACCCTTCCTAGGTCCAGAAGGGAGAACGAAAAGAGCATCAGTCAGTAGCTACCAAAAAGAACTTCAAGGTCCTGACACCATCCAAAGAGAGTTACTAGGATTAGGACACAGAGAAGGCAAAACAATGTCTTGATTGAGATGAAAAGCAGACACAACCTTAGGCAACAAATCTGTCTTGAACCGAAACACCCCCTTGTCCTGGTGTCTCTCAAAGTAAGGAGGTTTAATGGAAAGCGCCGCCAACTCAGAAACATGCCTAACAGAAGTGATAGCCACCAAAAAGGCTACCTTAAGAGTCAAAATAGGCAAGGCAGCCTCACGAATTGGCTCAAAATGAGAACCCTGCATGGCAGATAAAACCAAATTTAAATCCCAGACTGGTAACAAAGGCTTAGGTGGGCGCACGTGATTAACCCCATGGAAAAAAGTCTTAACCAAACTGGGGTTGGCAAAAGACCTTTGGAAGAAAATAGCCAAGGCTGAAAGATGGCCCTTGAGGGTACTAAGTTGAAGGCCCAAATCCAAACCATGCTGCAAGAATTCCAGAATCCTGGGAATAGAAAACACCCTACAGGGAAAAGACTCACATCAGGCAATGTAAGCATGCCAGACCCTGTAATAGATAAAGGACGAGGACTTCTTCCTAGCCCTAATCATGGTATCAACAACAGAGGCCGGCAACCCCTTTTCCATCAAGATGCCAAGCCGTCAAAGCCAGCGTTTGTAAATTGGAATGGCGTAGCTGCCCCTGAGTGAGCAGATCCGGGTCCTTGGGCAGGACGTACTGATCTACTTCCAACTGCACGATGTCTGTGAACCACACCCTTCTTGGCCAACAGGGGGCCACTAGGATGGCTGGCACCCCCTCCTGGGCTATCTTGCGCAGCACCCTGCCCAGCAGAGGAAACGGAGGGAACACACAGAGGAGCTGAAAGCTCTTCTAAGACAATGATAGTGCATTCATGGCCAAGCCAGAGGATCCTGGGACAGAGAGACAAAGACTGGAAGCTTGTGATTGTGACGGGACACAAACAGATCCACATCCGGCTGACCCCAGCGGTGACACAGAGAGCGAAACACGCTGCTGCTGAGGGACCATTCTCCCAGACGAGAAGTCCCCCTGCTCAGGGAGTCCGCCTCCAGATTTTCCACCCCCGGGATGTTCACTGCCGAGATGCAGGGAACATTCTCCTCCGCCCAGGACAGAATCAGAGACACTTCCTTGAGGGCCCTCTTGCTCCGGGTCCCTCCCTGATGATTGATGTAGGCAACCGCCGTCTGGTTGTCCGACCCCGAAGGTGTGGGGTCAATTGTGTGAGAACCAACCTCACCTCCCTCAGTTCCAGAATGTTGATAGGGGCATGGGCCTCCTGAGGGCCCCACTGACCCTGGAATTTCAAGGACTTCCAGAAGCCCTCCCAACCTGTCAGACTGGCATCTGACGTGACAGTCTCCCAGCAAGGTGACAGAAAGGTCCTGCCCCCCAAGAGATTTCTTGAGTCCAGCCACCACAAGAGGGACCGCCTGGGTCAGGGGGGACAGAACAAACTCCTGATCCAGGGACACAGGGTCCCGATCCCATACCGACAGTAGGTGAAGTTGAAGAGGTCTCGTGAAACTGAGCATAGGGAACCGCTTCGAAACTGGACACCTTCAGGCCCACCAGCTGCATCCCCTGCCGAATGGAGGGATGCGGACAAGACAGTAGTAATTGGGCCTGAGCTTGAAGATTCTCCACCTTCTGCTGAGGGAGAAACACCTTGACCTGAGATGTATCCGGAATAGACTTGGGATGGTTGATCACCCAGCCGAATGACTCTAGTGTGGTCACCACCAACTGGGTATCCAGCTCGCCTGATGGAAGGACTGGGACGAGATCAAAATGCGAATGCGAATGCCCTGAGCTCTCAGCAGAGCCATCACGCCCGCCAGCACCTTGGTGAATACCCTGGGAGCCGAGGTGATACCGAAAGGCAGTGCCACAAATTGATAATGCTGATCTCCCAGAGCAAACCTGAGGAATTGCTGATGACCTGGAAAGATTGGTACATGAAGGTAAGCGTCCTTGATGTCTACGGAGGTCATGAAGTCGCCTGGGCGCAGTGAATTGACTGCTGAGCGCAGCGTCTCCATGCGAAAATGCTTGAATGTGACAAACTTGTTGAGACACTTTAAATAGAAGATGGGCCTGAGGGACCCATCCTTTTTGGGGACCGTGAAGAGATTGGAATAGAAGCCTCTGCCCCTTTCCCTGAAAGGTACAGGGCAGATGACCCCCAACTCCAGAAGGTTTTGGACCGCAAGGCGCAGGCCCTGAGCCATCCGGGATCTGAGGAATCTTGGGGGCGGCCAGGCTGCAAACTCTATCTTGTAACCGGAGGAAACCACCTCCTGGATCCATCTGTCTGCTACACGTCGCCTCCAGACGTGAGCAAAGAGCTGAAGCCGTCCCCCCACCCGGATGGGTGAGGGCGCCTCCTGAGGGGGCTTAGGGGAGGATTTGGGCTCGGGACCCCAGGAGAGGCCGGGGCGGCTGCGTCCTCTGCCCCTGCCCCAATAATCTCCACGTGCTCCAGCAAAGGAAGCTCCTCGACCAGCCCTGGAAGCGCGGAAGGTGGGGAGAGAGGCACCAGTCCCCTGAAAGGGCCGAGACGGCCTCCTATGTTGAGGTAACCTACCACCCCTGGCAAACAAGTCCAAGCGTTCACCAAAGAGGCGCAGCCCCTTAAAGGGAAAACCAGTGAGAGCCTTCTTAGCAGCGTTATCAGCTACCCACTGACGCAGCCAGACAGAGCAACGTATAGCCACCAACAGAGCAGAAATCCTCCCACACATTCTAATGGCATCATCCATAGCAGATAGAACATATGTAACAAATTCATAGCAAAGTAGGAGAGATCTATACTCCTCTCCTCAAGCAATATCAGAGGCCCCTTCTAAGAGACTCTGTAGAGGCACAAACCGGACGCAGCGCGGTCCCCACATAGGCAAAGGCATGACAAGCCAGCTGGTCCATGCACCGGTCCTCACCATCCCGCAGGGTAGTAGTGTCAGGAGAATGCATGACAGATGTATTTAACAACCCCAGAACGGGCGAGTCCACCTCGGGAGGACACAACCAACGCTTAATCACATCAGCAGGAAAGGGATACCTCTTGTCCCAACTCTTGGGCACCCCAGGTAGCTTGCTAGGCCGTTCCCATTCTTTGAGCACCAGATTATTAAAGTGAGTTTGCTCTGGGAACTTCAAGCATGGCTTCACTGTATGAAAAAGCTCACCCTGCTGCGGAGCTACTGCAGGAGGGGAAATACAAAGCACTTAAAAAATGTGAGACAGGAGGGGAAATACAAAGCACTTAAAAAATGTGAGACAACAACCTATCAGTGTCATCTGAGGACCATTGGTCTTCTCCAAAAGGAGACCCGGTATCACCATACACCCTAGGTTGTTCCTCAGATGATTCTGAATCAGAGAATAGTTCCCCCTCCTCAAGGGGACCATAACCCGAGATGTCAAAAAATTCCTCCGCCTCAACAGGGAAGAGGGAAACAGCAGGGCATAGATGCCGCTTCTTGGCAGAAGCCTTACGCGGGCCCGACCCAGCAATATGCTTTTCAATGCTGGCCACCCGTGCAGCCAAATCTGATTGAGACTCACCGCTAGTATGCCCCTCGCTGGGGGGTCAAATGCAAGCGTGGGGAGTAGGTGAAGCCAGAGGGGGCGTCGCACCAGGGCCCGTAGCAGGCGACCCAGACTGCAGTGCAAGTACCTGCTGGGCGCAGGTTACACATACCCTGACATCTTCACTTATAGGGGAAAACCCACACGCAACACACAGCCGAGCTTGTCCCGAAGGAACCCCAAGCACATTACCCCCAGAAGCCTCTATATGGTGATTTTTACAAAAAGTATGCACAATAGTCAGAACAGGGACACAGCTACCCTATTTGGGATGCCCCTCGAAACCCACTAGGGGAAGTGGGGGATTGGCAATAGGCAGGGCCGAGAGAACCACAGTCAAGGGACCCACCTGCAAGACACAATAATGTATACCATAAGCATCCTTAGCCATACAATAATAAACCAAAGATAAAAAAAACCCGTAAGGGACTCACGGACCAAGCCGGCAAGCGCACAGATAAGCCGATCACCAACCGCGTCGCAGCACCGCAATGGAAGTGCCCCAAAATGGCGCCGACTGCAGTATCTAGAGGGGCGGGCCGCGGGCGCATGACTCGGAACGCATCAAACCGCGGTACCCCCCCCCCCCCGAAGAGCGCGAAAACAAGATCACGTGGCGCGCCGGCGCCATGACAGTTAAACAAAAAAACACAGTAAAAGCGCCAACCACCGCGGAGCGCCGTACAGCGGCCTCCACACACACCAAACACGAAGTGACAAAAAACACAGTAGTAAAAACACAAAAGTGTACTCCCTGGGCATCCCCTGCCGATCATGCGGAATGCAATGAGGGGTCCTGCACAACCGAGTGAAAAGGAGGGAGGGGGGGAAGGAGGGATAAATATCCCGAGATAAAGGGCTGGGGGCATCCAAATGAGGCTCACCATAAAAAGCCTGTCGCCGGCTACCCTTTGGTACGGGTCTTGCAGCCCGGAGCAACGTTCCTTCAGCACCTGACCCTAGTGCTGTCCTACCTTCACCCGAACCGTCAGCCGTGGCTGGGAGGCAATGGGTCCAGAACGGGTGGAAATAAGCCTGCAGGGCCCTAGGCAAAGCCCACTCCCTGCGCAGGAGAGAGCCATCTTCATCTGCGCAGTCCAGACTGCAGAAAGACTCTGGGAATTAGTGGGAGGTTCCTGGCTATTTAAGGGGCCGGGAGTGGCCACAAGTCTTTTTCTGCAGTCCAGCGCCATCTTGTGGATGCATTACCCATGTGTAAGGAATATTCTGGAACAGGACGTGCTGTATACTTGGAATAGTGTTTCTATTGTAACTGTTACAACGCATCTCCTATCCATGCCTCAATGAGGGGGCGTGGCTTCATCCATCCCTCGATGATGGGACGTCGCTTCACCCATCCCTTGATGATGGGGTGTGGCTTCATTTACATAATGTCCCTCTTTGAGGTGTAACATGCAGATCTGCAATAAATGATTCATTTGCCTATTCAAAGTGTTTCTATTGTAACTGTTACAATGTATCTCCTATCCATTCCTCAACGAGGGAGCGTGGCTTCACCCATCCCTCAATGAGGGGGCATGGCTTCACCCATCCCTCAACGAGGGGGCGTGGCTTCATTTAACAATCATCCCTCTTTCCCACCCCGGAAAAGTTGGAAGGAATGCTTTAAGGTGCAATATTTGGCTGAGCCAAGCCTCAGGTTTCTGCTATCTGCCCTTTGGATTTGGCGGGGAAGTTAATTGGAGGTGCGCGGTGCTTCCTTTGGCAAATCAAGATAAAAATGTAAAAATATAGCCCAAAAACAGAAATCTGTGCAAGAATGGAAGTAAACCGATACAACCGCTATCTATCTCTGCTGAAGGGGGAGCGCCGTGGGTCTGGTTGTTTCTGGGAGGGCACAAACCAGATCCCTGGAGGAAGGCCCCGCTTTAGGTCGTCCATAGACAGAAAGTTTTGATCACCATTGACTTCTATTGAGAGGAGTTAGGAGTCACTCGTCCAATCCGCTCGCTCGGATCCGCTGACGTCACGTCATCTAAGACGAGCTGACAGCAGCATCCCCTGCAGCCCTCTAACAGGGAGCATGCCGCGTTGCCCATTCACAAATATCTGGTACGGGCACGCGCCCTGCTAGAGGATTAGCAGGGATTTGGCGCGGCTCACACATGCGCCGTTGGACCGGGAAAGAAGGCAAGTGTATGGGGCCACCTGGGGGGGGTTTCAAACAGCGGGCATCTCGATTTTCGATACCCCGGGGGGAGGGAATCGATCTATAAGATTCTCGGGCCGATTGCCATGGGTTTTGGCCACTTTAAAGGGGACCCCAAACCCAGCTCAAGCATCTAAAAGAGCAGTGGGAAGCTGGGGGTCCGTCACCAGCAAATGGAGTTTACAAGGTGATCCTGGGGATCCCCAAATTGGGTTGTCCCAGGGATAAAGAATGAGCTAGGCCTGGAGACATTTAGGGTTCAGAACAGGCCATTGTTACTCTTTGACGGGCATGAATATTCACAGCGGTGAGTTGCGACTGGATGATTTGCCGTAGGATTTAGCAAATCAGAGGTTCCACACACACGGGCATCCCAAATTAGGGATGCTCCTGTAAAGCGGACCAAAACTGAACAAAACAAAATAAAATGTAAAAAAAAAGTCTACCCAATAATACTGAGGTGGAAAATGAAATATTACAATTAGGATTAATTATATAGTTCTAGCCACCTATATGCCATCTCTCACATTCTCAGTGTGTGGAGGGGTTTTCACCCCTCCCTCCTCATATGACTATCGCTAAAGAATGTTATGTCCGCTTAATGAGATAATACCAGATGTTTCTCATGTCTGAACTATACCTTACATATATGTGTATCTGTATATGTTTAAAATGTCCAGTCGAAGTCTGACGTGTCCAGGCATCCAATCAGGATGGTCATTTAAGCTCCTTTGTCTGAACTGTATTTAAACAAGCAAAAAGAGCCAGCAATTTGGGTATTGGCAATCGAAATAAGCACGCCCCCAGCCGAATAAACATTGCATTTCTTGAAGACTTATGTTTGAGTTTTTTCCCCATCAATACAAATGAATCCATGATTCTGTGTAGTGTATAAATAGTCAAGCAGAGCCTTTCCTTCACAAAAAATGTTAAGGGGGCGCAGCATCTCCATTCTATTTAAAGTGGCACAAAATCCTTGGCGGCTGGCCCTGGAGTCGAAAAGCCCCCCAGGGCCAGCGGCTGGCCTTCTCCTGGGATGTCCCATTTTGTGAAGCCCCCCTAAGTCACCGCACCTTTGCGCAGACTCCCACAGCGATGTTAACATAGGCACCCGCATCCCTGGGCCATTCAGGTTGGGGACAGGAGCGCTCCCGCTCACTATTGCTGAGCATACAGCGATGTTTGGAGGTGGAGGCATCATGTCACCCCTCTATGGTAGGTCGGCCCGGATGTCACCCCCCCCCACCCCCCGCAGGGTCAGGATATGGTTTAGAAGCAAAGCAGAGTTTACACACAGCTGACATAACGACTTTACTTACGTACGATGATGATGAAATAATTGTGGCTTTCTCTAGAAGAGTTAGTGTTGTAACGGACGCGGTCAAGCAGCGAGTACAGAGGAGGCGGGGGCACGCCGAGCGCGTCCCGAGGATGTACAACATGTTAACAGACGAATTTTACACGTAACTAGTGACAAAGGTTAAGCCACAATGAATAGGTTGAGAATGTTTTTCATTTGCATATTGTAGATTTGGGCACTCCCCCACGGCATACTGGTTTCAGGCCTGCCCGGTCCTATCTGCTCAGTGTGACTCTTCAGTAGTTTTTTTTTTTATTTACTTAGTATAACCTGGGCACTCCCCTACGGCATACTGGTAACAGGCCTGTCCGGTCCCTTCTGCTCAGTGTGACTCTTCTGAAGTTTTTTAAAGCACTAGTCTACCAAGGGCTCTCCCTCACGGCATACTGGTGTCAGGCCTGTCCGATCCTGTCTGGTTAGAGTGACTCTTCTGGATTTTTGGACACTAATGCATCCTGGGAACTCCCCCACGGCATACTGGTGTCAGGCCAGTCCAGTCCTATCTGCTCAGTGTGACTCTTCTGGAGTATTTCAATGCACTAGTGTACCCTGGGCACTCCCCCACAGCATACTGGTGTCAGGCCTGTCCAGTCCTGTCTGTTCAGTGTTTTCTGGAGTTTTTTTGGACAGTAGTCTACTCTGGGCACTCCTCCGCGGCATACTGTTGTCAGGCCTGTCCAGGCCTATCTGTTCAGTGTGACTCTTCTGGAGTTTTTTTGGACAGTAGTCTACTCTGGGCACTCCCCCCACGGCATACTGTTGTCAGGCCTGCCCGGTCCTGTTTGTTCAGGGTGACTTTTCTGGAGTTTTTTTGAACAGTAGCTTACTCTGGGCACTCCCCCATGGCATACTGGTGTCAGGTCTGTCTGGTCCAATATGCTCAGTGTGACTCTTCTGGAGTTTTTCAATACACTAGTGTAACCTGGCCACTCCCCCACGACATACTGTTGTCAGGCCTACCCGGTCCTGTCTAATTAGGGTGACTCTTCTGGAGTTTTTGTGGACACTAATGTAACCTGGGCACTCCCCCACTGCTTACTGGTGTCAGGCCTGCCCGGTCCCATCTGCTCAGTGCGACTCTCCTGGAGTTTTTGGGACGCTAGTCTACCCTGGGCACTCCCCTATGGCATACTGGCATCAGGCCTGTCTGGTCCTATCTTCTGGGGGTTTTCTGTGCCCCATTGTAACACTACAGCACTGCCGCCAATTCCATTTTGCATCGTTGGAGATGAAGAATGGGACTAAACTAGAAGTGGGTCTCCTATAGCCAAAGGTAATTTGAGCAGATAATAGGGGTGCAGAGTTTGGTGGGCCTCCATAAAGTACAAAGGTCCTGGAAAAAAGATTACCAAGGGTGCAGATGATTGATACTAGGGAAGCAGACTAGTGTACCCCTATACTGTACTTGAGTCTAACTGAGCAGATACTAGGGGTGGAAGAAACCATTTTTAAATCCTGGGAGTGGTGGGCTCCTACAATGCAGCAGAGCCTTGCTCAGTACTCGGGGTGCAGAGAGTGATGGGCTACCATGTTGCACTAGGGTCTAGGTGAGCAGATAGGTGCTGGGCTACCATGTTGCACTAGGGTCATGGTGAACAGATAATACGGCTACAGAGAGTGGTGGGCTACCATGCTGCACTAAGGTCTTGGTAAGCAGATAATATGGGTGCAGAGAGCGGTGGGCTACCATGCTGCACTAGGGTCATGGTGAACAGATAATATGGGTGCAGAGGGTGGTGGGCTACCATGCTGCACTAGGATCTTAGTGAGCAGATAATATGGGTGCAGAGGGTGGTGGGCTACCATGCTGCACTAGGATCTTAGTGAGCAGATAATATGGGTGCAGAGGGTGGTGGGCTACCATGCTGCACTAGGGTCTTAGTGAGCAGATAATATGGGTGCAGAGGGTGGTGGGCTACCATGCTGCACTAGGATCTTAGTGAGCAGATAATATGGGTGCAGAGGGTGGTGGGCTACCATGCTGCACTAGGGTCATGGTGAACAGATAATATGGGTGCAGAGGGTGGTGGGCTACCATGCTGCACTAGGATCTTAGTGAGCAGATAATATGGGTGCAGAGGGTGGTGGGCTACCATGCTGCACTAGGGTCTTAGTGAGCAGATAATATGGGTGCAGAGGGTGGTGGGTTACCAAGCTGCACTAGGATCTTAGTGAGCAGATAATATGGGTGCAGAGGGTGGTGGGCTACCAAGCTGCACTAGGATCTTAGTGAGCAGATAATATGGGTGCAGAGAGTGGTGGGCTACCATGCTGCACTAGGGTCTTAGTGAGCAGATAATATGGGTGCAGAGGGTGGTGGGCTACCATGCTGCACTAGGATCTTAGTGAGCAGATAATATGGGTGCAGAGGGTGGTGGGCTACCATGCTGCACTAGGATCTTAGTGAGCAGATAATATGGGTGCAGAGAGTGGTGGGCTACCATGCTGCACTAGGGTCTTAGTGAGCAGATAATATGGGTGCAGAGGGTGGTGGGCTACCATGCTGCACTAGGGTCTTAGTGAGCAGATAATATGGGTGCAGAGGGTGGTGGGCTACCAAGCTGCACTAGGGTCTTTGTGAGCAGATATAATGGGTGCAGACAGTGGTGGGCTACCATGCTGCACTAGGGTCTGGGTGAGTAGAAAATATGGGTGCAGAGAGTGGTGGGCTACCAAGCTGCACTAGGGGCTAGGTGAGTGCAGAAAGGGTTGGTCCCCCATAGTGCACTAGGGTTTTGGGGAGCAGGGCACTGAGGTCCTGCTGAGCAGATAGGACCCCACACACAGGCACCGCCTCCTACTAACCTAAAGTCAGTTTATTAAAGGGTACCTGACCACGAGCAGGAGGGCATAAAGCTTTGACACGTGTTACACGCATGATACAGACAGGAAGGAGCGCGAGGGGAGTCGCGTGTACTAATTGTGCAGAGAAGAGCAAAGGGCACTTCATAGAGCAAGGCGTTGCGCACATCTTACGAAACGTGGCACCAGTGTTTAGAAATGAAAGGACAAACGTTGAAGGAGTGAAATGTTGGAGGAGCAAAAGGGACCGCGGCAGCAAGCATCTCCCATGCCTAGGCCCGTGCCTAGGGGAGAGCGGGAGGTCACGATTCTGCTTCTGCTCCTATGGGGTTACCAGTATACCCAACGGCTTCTGTCATGATTCCCACTCCTTTCCCTGCAGGGGGCGCTAACAACCCCCCGCCAGGGTCTCACCAGGAAGCGGGCGCCTGAGTCAATCACGATGAAAGAGTCATTAGAACGGCCCTGGAAAATTAAAAAAGGATAAAAGGGCCTCACTCCCTGTCATTGGTCAGCAGAAAGCCCAGGATAAAGGTGCTCCCCCGCTGGCGTTCGCTCGCCGTCTGTTTCCCCAGCAGGTTAGGTGGAGGCCGCAGCAGGAGGCTTGTGAACACAGTAGCTGAAAAGCAAAGAGAAAGCATTTTAATAGTAGGAAATTAAAGCGGACCAAAACCCTGGGACACGACAACTGTCCAAACCCCCTCCTGGAGCATACATCAATGGCGTGTCTGCAGAGATATCCTCATTATTATAACGATAGGGCACAGAAACCGCAGCGGGTGTGGAGGAAATAGAGACTACGGCGGGGGCGGGAATTAACATTACAAATCTGCCCTTCGTAATGTCATTTTGTGGCACCCATCGCGGATTTGTTATAAGGAGATGATTAAAGTGGACCAAAACCCAGCTCGATCGGCCCAGGATCGAGGGTTTTGGTCCACTTTAATTATATCCTAATAACAAATCATAGATTCTCTCCTCCTGGGGCATCCAAAATCAGGATGACCCGCTGTGTGAAGCTCCCCAGGTCGCCGTGTTAACTTACCTTGCTTCCCGATCCAAAGGCGCATGCGTGGGCCGCATCCGTTTAGCAAGGCTCATTCCCGCACCAGCCATTTGTGAATGTCCGACGCGGGCACGCTCCGGCGTTAGAGGGAAGCAGGGGAGCCGCCAGTGCGCTCGGAGCCGCTGGCCTTAGACGCCGTCTTAGATGGCGTGACGTCAGCGGCTCCAAGCGTGCTGATTGGAGTGGATGCGCATGCGCCGTAGGACTGGGAAGAGGTGAGGTTCTTCTGGCGATCGGGGGGGGGGGGGTTCACAGAGAGGTGTACCCTGGGGGAAAAGGACCAAAACCCAAGAGACAAAATCCTGGGTTTTGCTCCACTACCCCCGGGCACCCGATCGGGGAAGCCCCGCTGTGTGAAACCCCCCAGATCGCCCGATTTAACTGACCTCACCCCGCTCCTACGAAGCATGCGTGGCCGCTCATCCAATCAGCGCGCTCGGAGCCGCTGAGGACGTCTTATCTCATCGGCTCCGAGGCACGCTGGCGGCCGCATCTCATGCTTCCCTCTAACAGGGAGCGTGCCAGTCACAAATGGCCGGCGCATACCCTGCTAGAGAGAAGAGCGAGATGCGGTCCGCGCATGCTGCACCAGGATTCAGGAAAGGTGTGCGGGGCGTCCTGGGGAGGTTTCACACAGTGGGGCATCCCGATTTTGGATGCCCCGCGGGGAGGGATTCGATCGACCCGGATTCCCATGCCAATTCGGTTGGGTGTTGGTCCACTTTAAGAGATCCCTGCAGACACACCAATAAGCTCTGCTGAAATATGCATCTGGGTGGGGTTGAGGGTTTGGACACGGTGTGCACCAGGATTTTGGTCTTGTTTTAGCTGACCCGGAGAACAGAACACTGGCTGGCTGATTTCCACTCCCTGGGGCATCCCAAATAAAATATGTGAAATTTCCAGGTTCATCTGATATATATTCAGCAATCTCACAGAGCACGTGCGGGTCACAGCAGCATCTCCAACATCCCTCTGGCTGATGTGCGCTCCTATGCCAGGCCTATAAGAATAGCTGGACGCAGGTGCTAATCAGCAGGGGAGGAGTGGCTGAAGGGATGCGGGCCCCACACTCCATATGCATGCCATAGGCAAGCTGACAAATATTGTCAGTGAGGAAAACATTAAGGTTTTTTCAAGGGGTTTAATAGTCAGGATGTCCCAGGGACAGGGCCCAAAACCCGGGCCACGCTACACCACTAAATCACCGGAAGGTAGTAAAAAAACATCCCCTTTAAGAAAACTAATGTATTTTTAGAGTGAAAGGAAGACGACCAGCTGCAAACATCGGTGGTGCCCGGCATCACTTGCATCATGTGACTGTGTGCGGCCAAGCACAGTCATTCAGATGCAGCGGGCGTAGCCGCGCACAGCCGGGAGAGGGTGCGAGTGATGTAGCCGCCGCCGGCTGTGCATGTGCTGTGGGCTCGGTAGAAAGGCAAGAAATGCAGGCAAACTGGGTGGGAGGATTCACAAAGCAGGGCATCCCAGTTCAGGATACCCCGGAGGGAATCAGCTGGCCCTGGAGTCGAGGACTGTTTTGGTCCACTTTAAATGCTACCGTTTCCCGTTAAAAATGGTGACTCCCCATTAACCCATCTGACGGTATAACTAGGATGTATAAAATCGGTCTATAAAGTTAGAAACCCACCTAATAAACTAAAAAAAAAAAACTTTAAAAAATGAAGCATGAAAAAGAGGGAAGAGCGGCAGCAGCCTCAGGTCCCGCGTGCAATATACTCACCTATGAGGCTGGCGCTCAGATTGTTATCACTGGAGAACGTCAGCAGCTCACGAAGAAATGACATTAAATAGTTAAACACGTTCCTGTGACATCGAGGAAGCTGGGAAATGACCTGGAGGCAGAGAAAATACCATTTTGTGAATACTCACCTTGTAAAATGGGTATTATAAGTATGTCTCACACCCTGCTTCGGAAGTAGTCATTACACTTGGGTTATGTCCAGTAGAGGGCGAACTTCTGCAGAGATGACTAGAAAAAAAGAAGCTCCTCCCGGCCCATAAATACCCGGGACCTCCCAAGCACCTCCCAGTATAAGAAAGCAGTAAAGGGACCAGGAAGAGCAACTAAAAAATTTTACAAGAAACACAGTAACACCAAAAGGATCCAAGATAAAATCAGGGCGGGGCGAAGCAGGGTGTGAGACATACTTATAATACCCATTTTACAAGGTGAGTATTCACAAAATGGTATTATTCTAAGTATGTCTCACACCCTGCTTCGGAAGTAGTCATTACACTTGGGACATCCAATAGCAGTGTCCAAAAAGGGTGGGGATCCCAATAGGCAAAAATGCACAAATGAAAACCCCTGCCGCTTGTAGAACTTTGCGGCCAAAAAAGGCATCCGCTAAGGCCCGCACATCAATCCTACAAAAACTTGTAAAAAGGTATGAACAGAAGGCCAAGTAGCAGCCGCACAAATTATTCCACTAAAATGAAAAGGGGAACCCTCCCCTTGGCAATATAGGCCCAACAAGGACGAGACATATATATTAAAAAAGGCAACTATGACGGCGCCAAACCCGTCAGGGGCCAGAGGGCACCCCAAACAAGGCTTCCTTCCTACAGAAAAACGAAGTAGCCAAGAAATAAAACGTCAGCAGGGCCCTCTCCTTGTCAAAGCTAGACAAAGGGAAGAGGAACCACATCCTTAAAAACATGGAAACACAGCGAACAGAAGCAATAGCCACCCAAAGGCAAGCTGTTGTGTAAGCATAGAAAATGCAGAACCCAAACAGACGCAAGGCTTTTTCCGAGGACAAAATGCCCTAGAAGAAGACCACCAGGACAGAGGCCTGCCCCAGCAAAGCACTTAAGCTGGAGCCCCAGACCGTACCGATGAAAGACCAAAACCTAGTGAACCAAAAAACACCTTGCAAGGCAAGGCCCTAGCCTCACACCCATCAATATAGGACCACCAAGTCCTGTAGACGAAGTTAAAGGAAGACCACTTCCCAGCCCAAACAAGGGTCCGAAGCACAACATCAGACAAACTTCCTCTACGAAGATGGAGGAGGTTGCAGCAGCCACGCCGCCAAAGCCAGCGTTTGCAAACTGCAGAATGAACCAAACCTAGCTTGGCCACCCTGGAGCCACCAGCATTGCTGACGCACCCTCAGGAGCCAGCTAGCGCACCACCTTGCCCACCACGGCGAAGGAAGGAAAACAGGTACAGGAACCCCAGACCCCTCCAGGCAAAAGACGTGGCGACCACTGCCGGAGGCCGAGGAACCTAAGACCAAAAACCAAATGTTGGGAGCTAGTGATTGCAACGTGAGGCAAGGAGAACCACCTCCGGAATCCCCCACTTGCAACAGAAGGACCGTAATACCTTGCGGTAGAAAGAAAAACTCAGTGTTATCCACTCCCAGAATGAATGCCGCTGAGATGCATGGAACAGCTCTCCGCCCATGCAAGAACAGCGAAACGTCCCTGAGGGCACTCTAGCTGCGAGTCCCTCCTTGGTGATCGACGTAAGCGACCGCAGTTCAATCGTCCAACTGAACCTGAACCGGCAAAACCTGTAAATGATGCATCCAGCATGACAGAATAAAACAAATAGCTCTGAACTCCAAAAACAGAGATGGGAGCGGGAGCCTCCTGAAGACTCCCCAGCCCCTGGAACCGAAAGTCCGTCCAGAAAAACTCCCCAGCCCAACAGTCTGGCATTCGTGGTAACCGTCACCCAACCAGGGCCAAAAAGGATCTGCCCCTCATCAGACCGCTAAGCTCCAGCCACCACTGAAGGAATGCCGGACCTTGGGAAACAGCAGAAAGGACCGAGCCAAGCACCAGGAACAGCCGTCCCAAGTCCGCAATAGACGGAGTTAGAGCGACCTCATGAAGACCAGAACAAAGGGGACTGCCTAGAAGGAAAACCACCATCAATCCCACCAGTTTCAACCCTAGCCAGAAAGAGAGGCGAGGATTGTCCAGGAGAACAAATATCAGGTCCTGAACCCTCTGCACCTTAGGGTGAGGAAGGAACACTCTGGCCTGACCAATTCATGCCAGAGAACATGGGGTGAGTGATCACCCAACCAAAACGTTCCAGCGGCGTCACCACCCTGAAGTCCATCTCCACCCGGCATAGAAAAGATGCTGTAATGAGAAGGTCATCCAGATACGGCACAATGTAAACGCCTCGGGCTCCGAGAAGGGCAATTATGCCCGCCAGCCCCTTGGGGAACACCCTTGGCACCGAAGACAACCAGAAAGGGAGGACCACAACTGAAAATGTCGATCTTCCACCCCAAAACCGAGAAATCTCAGGCAAGCGGGGTAGGATGGCACAAAAAGGTAAACAACCGCGATGTCTATAAATGTCAGAAATGCCCCTGATGAAGGGAATAGATGACTGAACGCAGAGACTCCCTGTGGAACTTCTGGGATCTGATGAACCTGCAGAAAGGCCTCAAAAACCCCAATGGTTCTGATAGATCCATCCCGTTAAGGGACCACAAGGGTTGGAACAATAGCCCCGGCCCCTGCACAGCCCAGGGGTCCGAAGAAACCCGAAAACAGAGGAATCACCACTGAAGATAGAGAAGACAGCACCTCTGCAGGCTCTGGCACCGTGAAAGGAAGAATAGAGGAGCCTGCCCCACGAAAGGAGCAACGTCGCTTCTAGTGTGGTAGAATCCTACCTCCTTATGCCACTGACTCCAATATGACCTCAAAAATCTGCATACCCCGAAGGGTAGCCAATATTAGCCGCCACCGGCGCAACCAGACAGAGCGTCGTATAACCACAAGCAAAGCTGAGGTTCCGCCATACAGACATATAGTGTCATCCAGGCAGACAAGACCATGGTCAGAAACGTTACACACCGCAGAAACGCTGCCAAACCAGCACTGGCCGGGTCCCGCTGGGACCCCTCAACAGGCCCCAAACCACAGACCTGATAACCACAACCATGAGTACAAAAAAACAAACAGGCGGCAAGGTAAAACCCATGCCGGCAAGGGCATGTCAAGCCATCTGATCAAAACAACGGTCCTCACGATCCTTAATCGTGGAGGCGTCTAGAGAGTGCACCACAGAGGCGCTGGACAATCCCAGTACCGGTCGCATCGACCTCGGGAGGAGATGACCAGCGCATCACCGCGTCCACCGGACAAGGATACCTCCTATCCCGTTCCTGAAGAAAACCGGGATTAGAAAAGAAACTGAGTCGGGCACTCCTTACGAGGCACAGAGGTCTCAAGCAAAAAATATATATATATATTTTTTTTTTTTTTTAAACTGCGGAGGGGACTCCGCCAATTGAGGAATAGCAGACACCTCAAAGAAATGGCCCAGGAACTTGGGGGTAACAACAGCATCCCCAAGCCCCTGCCCGGCATCAGCATCCCAAACTGCTGATCCTCAGAGCCATCAGATTCCGCAAACAGGTCCTTCCGCAAGCGGAAAATAAACAGACCATTAAAGAGAATCATAAACATCAAGAAACGGCACTGCCATTGACAGATGTCTTCTCTTAGCCGAGGCCACCCTGGCCACAGAGCTAGAAAACAATTTTCCGGAGTTGCATCCAGCACAAACATCAGATTGCGACTCCCCACTAGTGACCATGTCACCTGGGGTACAGATAATTTAAGGTGGAGTAGGCGATGAGGCCGGCGGCACTGACCCAGACGTCTGGGCCCCCGACTGCCGCGTTATGGCCTGCTGAACACATAGTATGCCCCAGCACAGTATCCCCAACAGGGGATACCCCCAACCCACACACTGCCGGGACTGCCCCGAAGGAGCCAGAGCCCGGATCCAGGGGAGCCTCCAAACTGTGATACGTATGGTAGTCGCACTAACCCGCAGGAATTATGCTAGAAGCAACCCGGGATGCCCCTCAGGTCCATCAGAGGGAGGATTTGCAACCCAAGGGGCCCCAGGACACAATGACTAGGGGGGCCGATTTGTAGCCGGAGCCTTCCGGGCCGCAAGGCTAGCAATCAATATCACAATGTTGCTCGTCTAGCGCAAACATAAATTGCGACTCTTACACTAGTGTCAGTGTCACTATGGGTCATATCCAGGTGCGGGGGTGTGGGGAACAAGACCAGCAGAGCTGATCCAGCCGCACAGGCCCAGATTACCGCGCAAGCACACACTGCGCACTTGGTACACAACTCTGCACATTATTACCCACAAGGGATGCCCCACATACCACACACAGCCAAGCTTGCCCGGAGGTGACCCCGAGCACAGCATCCTGGGAAGCCTCCATAAGGTGATTTTGGTAGTCGCAATGACCAATGGGAATTACGCTGTTGAGCTACCCGGGATGCCCCTTAAATGTCCGTTAGTGGGAGGATTTAATATAGGATAATACATGTTGATGGCAATATACCCCCTTAGTTTTGAAGGATAGGGCCACAGGACCGGGGGAAAACTAAATTAGGACGTCCCCCGGAAGACATAATAGGGTAACCATAAGCAATCACCCGCATACCGGACCACACCAAACATATACATATATATACACTACATCCATATAAAGATGCAACCCCCAAGGTCCACAGTAGATGCCCAAGATGATCAATACTTGAAGAGCGTCATTTACATGAAAAACAATAAAAATATACATATCTGTAGAAAAAAACAGTCCTCAGCCCACACGGGGGGGGGGGGGCACTCACCGACTGCACGTGAACCAAGATGGCGCCTAGAGGTGGAAGAGAGAGCAAAGGGGGCGGGCCGCCTGTGTAGCGCGCCAAACGCTAGGTCGCGCCCCCTCCCAACACGGGACCACAAACAGCCGGACGTCGACCGAGACATCACCGGCCCTCCGCCGGAGACCGGAGCTAGAGGGAGCGAAGGGGCGGGCCGCCAGGGTAGCGCGCCGAGCGCTAGGCCACGCCCCCTCCCAACACAAGGATCACAAACCGCCGAGCTCCCCAGCCAACGCGGGAGCCGACCGAAGCATCACCGGTCCTCCGCCGTGACCGGAGCTAGAGGGAGCGAAGGAGGCGGGCCGCCTGGATAGTGCGCCGAGCGCTAGGCCACGCCCCCTCCCCAAGCAGGGAATCACAACCCAGCCGAGCTCCCCGCCAATGCGGCCCGCCGCCGCCATGGAAGAAGCGCGCGCGGGCTGAGGAACTCAGCGTGTGGAAAAGAAAGAAGCGCTGGCCATCGCCAGTAGTAACAACACACTACACACAAACCGTAAAACAGCACACATACACAATTAAAAATATATACATATACAGGCCACCCCAGCTAATCGGGAATAGGGAAGCAGGGAGGAATAAGCCCATGGTTACATGTGCTTGCCAAGTAAAGAGGGCTAGTAACGGACGGGGCATCCCATGTCAGGATCACCAACCTGAAGCCGCCTACCCTCTAGTATAGGGTCTCACGGTGGAGCATTAGCTCCTAAGCACCTAGGGTGCCATCTACCCTCGCCCGGACCAGCAGCCTAGGCAGGGAGGCAGGGTAATACAAAACAGAGATCCGGGTGGTAATAGAGAAAATAAAGGGCCGGGAGTCATCCCGGCTACCTGAAATCCCCCTGTGCAAGGAGGAGACATCATCTTCTGACTTGCTCGCCGTCTGCAGAGACTTATCTGGGAGGTGCTTGGGAGGTCCCGGGTATTTATGGGCCGGGAGGAGCTTCTTTTTTTCTAGTCATCTCTGCAGAAGTTCGCCCTCTACTGGACATAACCCAAGTGTAATGACTACTTCCGAAGCAGGGTGTGAGACATACTTAGAATACAAACTGTGATATCGCCCAGAGAGCGCACAGCAAGGGGGGGCACGTCAAGAGAGCACGGCGAGGGGGAAGGAGGGCGAGCACGGCGAAGGGGGAAGGAGGGCGAGCACGGCGAGGGGGCACAGGGACGGGGCCAAGGGAGGGCACAGGGACGGGGCACAGGGAGGGGGCCAAGGGAGGGCACAGGGAGGGAGTGAGAGAGCGTGCGGCGAGGGGCGAGAGAGGCGAGGGGGGCCAAGGGAGGGCGAGGGGGGCCAAGGGAGGGCGAGGGGCGCCAAGGCAAGGGAGGGCGCGGCGAGGGGGGCCAAGGGAGGGCGAGGGGCGCCAAGGCAAGGGAGGGCGCGGCGAGGGGGGCCAAGGCGAGGGGGGCCAAGGCAAGGGAGGGCAAGGCAAGGGAGGGCAAGGCAAGGGAGGGCAAGGCGAGGGAGGGCACGGCGAGGGAGGGCACGGCGAGGGAGGGCACGGCGAGGGAGGGCACGGCGAGGGAGGGCACGGCGAGGGGGCCAAGGGAGGGCACGGCAAGGGAGGGCACGGCGAGGGGGGCCAAGGGAGGGCACGGCGAGGGGGGGCCAAGGGAGGGCGCGGGGGGCCAAGGGAGGGCGAGGGGGGCCAAGGCAAGGGAGGGCGCGACGAGGGGGGCCAAGGCAAGGGAGGGCGCGGCGAGGGGGGCCAAGGCAAGGGAGGGCGCGGCGAGGGAGGGCACGGCGAGGGAGGGCACGGCGAGGGGGCCAAGGGAGGGCACGGCAAGGGAGGGCACAGCAAGGGGGGCCAAGGGAGGGCACAGCAAGGGGGGCCAAGGGAGGGCACAGCAAGGGGGGCCAAGGGAGGGCACGGCAAGGGGGGCCAAGGGAGGGCACGGCGAGGGGGGCCAAGGGAGAGCACGGCGAGGGGGGCCAAGGGAGAGCACGGCGAGGGGGGCCAAGGGAGAGCACGGCGAGGGGGGCCAAGGGAGAGCACGGCGAGGGGGGCCAAGGGAGAGCACGGCGAGGGGGGCCAAGGGAGAGCACGGCGAGGGGGGCCAAGGGAGAGCACGGCGAGGGGGGCCAAGGGGGAGCACGGCGAGGGGGGCCAAGGGGGAGCACGGCGAGGGGGGCCAAGGGGGAGCACGGCGAGGGGGGCCAAGGGAGGGCACGGCGAGGGGGGCCAAGGGAGGGCACGGCGAGGGGGGCCAAGGGAGGGCACGGCGAGGGGGGCCAAGGGAGGGCACGGCGAGGGGGGCCAAAGGAGGGCACGGCGAGGGGGGCCAGGCGAGGGGGGCCAAAGGAGGGCACGGCGAGGGGAAGCAGCAGAGGAAAGCGTGAGAGCTGAGAGGTGGTAAAGAAGCAGACGCGGGGCAGCCGGCTGTAAGCTCGCGGGCGCGCTCCTTGCTGGCACTCACCTGGCGGCAGAGGCGAGTGTCGTGCGAGCAATCTATACAGCGCTGGTAGAGCTCATAACAGATGACCGGCTCAGGTAACGCCTCCAGGAATATGAGCAGAGCTTCCGCCACAGAGTGGTTGCTTCCCGCTGGAGGCGCGCGCTCAGGAAACACAACACCAGGCAGCAGACGGGACACAAGGCATACGGGGCACTTACACTGCCTGTTGAATAGCGGATGCCCGGTCACCTGGAATGCCGGACAGGGACGGCCAGTGGGGCATCTCATATCTTTTTCTGACAGCTGGGTCAATTTAAAGGGGACCAGAAGTCATTTTGTCTTTAGGTTTGATTTTAACCCCTTATGTTTTGCTCAATTAGTATTTTTCCAAGTGTTATGTTACAGGAAAGTGGTGGCAACAACCTGACCACATTACTTAGGGAGAAATCACAGCCGCTTTCCTAATTCCTTTCCTTCCAATGTGTTTCACCTTTTTTCAGGCTTCATCAGGGAAGGTAAAAAGATTTCAGATTATAGTCTCTCTACCTTCGGAAAGAGTTGGTTGAAATTCTAACAGCGACTCCAACGCCCTTTGGGGAATTGCCACTGTGAATACCGATTCCTTCAACCCCGCTTTATCCAGTCCTCCATTTACCATCCCTGAGAAAGCCGGAAATGGGTGAAATACGTCGGAAGGAAAGAAAGTAGAAAGGCACAGTTTCTTTAAAGTGGAACAAAACCCAGATGGCCGGCCATGAAATCTATAAGATTCCAGGGCGGTCGATTCCCTCCCCCCGGGGCATCCAAAATCGGGATGCCCCGCAGTGTGAAATCCCCCAGGTCACCCCATTCACTTACCTTGCTTCCAAATCCAACGGTGCATGCATAGGCCGCATCCCCGCTATCCCTCTAGCAGGGAACATGCCCGCACCAGCCATTTGTGAATGCCCAGCGCCGGCAAGCTCTGTTAGAGGGAAGCGGGGGATGCGGCTGCCAGTGCGCTCTGAGCCACTGGCCTTAGATTGCGTGACGTCAGCTCGCCGATTGGACGAGCGGCCGCACATGCTCTGTAGGACTGGGAAGAGGTGAGTTTATTCACACGATCTGGGGGGTTTCACACAGTGGGGAATGGACCAAAACCTGGGATAGTCAAAATCCTGGGTTTTGGTCCAATTTAAAGTGGAACAAAACCCTATAAGATTGCAGGGCAGGCTACTGGGCCTCCCAAACCTGTCGTGTATATGTAATTAAGCAAATGGCTCAGATCGATTATAGTAGTGAGCAGCAGTGGATGCATACCCCCACGCTCCCACCCCAGCCATTCACATAGGCTGTGGCGGCCATGCCTGCTTTCACTCTCTATTGAAACCTATCAGAGCCATTTACCGAATGACATAGCCACTGCAAATGGCTCTGATTGGCTGATAGCCCACGCATGGACAGCATGCGCCATTGTACAGCGGAAAGGTGATCCGAAAGTGGGTGATCTGGGGGGTTTCACACATGGAGACATCCTACATCGGGATGCCCCCAGGGCAGGGAACAATCACCAGGATAGTCCCAATCCTGGGGATTGGTCCATTTTAACGGATTCCTAGAGAGACAAAATTGGGCACAACGTTCTGTATGACGGGGGATGGGAAACAGCTGAACACATTGCAGCCAAGCCCATCCTCTACTGCAGATGGCCTGGCTGCCACACGTGTGTGCAGCCGTTTCCTGTCCCCCATGGAGCTCTGATGGTGGATAACCAGCAGTAAAGGATACGGATGGTATCGGGAATGCTGGTGTCCAGGCAGTCGATTATTTGCTGCAGCTCCTCTTGTCTTCCTGGAGTTTGGAAGAGATCTTCCTGCAAAAGGACAAAGAAGAAAGGATTTTAGTGCCCTCACTGTAAAATCTCTCTCTTTCTATTCATTCAGGTACAACGACTGATAGGAGACACAATGCTTCTGTTGCTTTAAACATTTTCCTTTTATTTCATTGCCAACACATGGCAATGGCGTCCGAGTTATTCTCGAATTAAAGTGGACCAAAACTTAGAATTTTGACTATCCAGGGTTTCGGCCCTTGCCCCCGGGGCACCCTGATCGGGGGGTGCCCTGCTGTGTGAAACCGCCCAGGTGACCCGATCCCACCCTTCCCCAATCCTACAGCGCATGGGCAGCCCTCTCGTCCAGTCAGCGTGCTCGGATCTGCTTGAGCCCCAAAAATTAAATTAAAATGAAAAATAATGGAAAAAAAAATGGAACAAAAATAAATTAAAACAAAATATGAAGGAAAATAAACGAAAATAAAAATCTTCGCAGCGCGATCTACATTGTTGCTGGACCCCGTTGGTGTCAATATTGGGAACCAGAGCACAGAGGCCACGGCTGTATCCCTGGTATCCCAATATAAAAAAGCTTATATAAAAGTACAAAGAAAATTAAGAAAAAAACTAAAAAACAAGTAAAAATAAATGAAAAAACTAAAATAAAACCCTTCACAGCGTGAGCTGCATCGTGTTTTATCGCCTCGTTGCTGACACTCCCTAAAGATAGGGAGAAATAAGATCATTCTGTAGAATTGATGTCGGCCTGAGGAAGTGATCCCGTAGTGATCACGCAACGCGTCGCGCTTCTGTTCGTTAGGATCCCCAGAGGATGACTCCAAGCACCCGGTGATGTACTTTACTAAGTCTTAGTTCTCGCCAGCACACCTTTTGTTTACACTGGCACAGTACAGCATAGCGTAGCCTTGCTGACTGGGCCACTGCACCACTTAAAGAGCACTTGACACATTACCTTAGCTTGATATTATGGATTGACACTTTAGTAATAATTTTTGCGCAGACTTTAGCCATACATTTTGCACGTATATCTTAATTAGTGTATTCCCCAGCACTGTTTTTGCACACATCTATTATATATAAATTTTCATACATATATTATTTATTATTTTTTAAGCCAAATACTGTTTGTACTATATTAATCTAATCCATGCTGTGTGAGAAATATATTTTGCTTATTCATTTTTATTAGAGAGTGTATTATTATATCCCGGGGGATCTGATGTTTTTAAATGGTTTTTAACTTATAGTGTGATTAGAACTACTCTTTGTAAAATTACCCATATCACAAATAAAGGGTTATTTTTAATAAGCAAAATAAAAGACTCCTCTCTCGGCTATTTTCTTCTCTCTCTATATATATATATATATATATATACACACAGAGAGAGAGAGAAAAAAAAAATAGCCGAGAGAGGAGTCTTTTATTTTGCTCCAGCCTTTTGTCTCCAACAAGAGATATAGGGTGGCTGGTTCTGCTGCTTTTCAATTAAACTGGATTAGGAGGAAATCAGCCGATTGTATATATATATATATTTTTTTTTTTATGCCGATTACACTATTTACATATTAACATCTCCACCAAGACTAGGCATCCAAGGAATGGATATAGAAACCTAGCAGACAGGGAGGGAGGATCTGCTGTTCTGAAGTAATAATGAAAGAGCAAATTAATACTACAGGTGAGTACTCACAGAATTATCTTTTCTCTTTCATTTTACTTCAGGCCATCAGAGTAATTCAGTCCCGATTGGGACCTCCAAAAGCAGTACCCTTACTTCAGGGTGGGATCCTCGAAAACCTTATTCCTTTCTCTCAGGAATAAGACCTTACAAGACATTTAATTTACTACAGTCTGCAAGACTTTTCTACCAAAAGCTTGTTCTACTGAAGCTTGATGCTGAAAAGCCCAAGATGCTCCAATAGTTCGATAGTATATAGGCCGGGAGGTGGAGCCACGCCTTTGTTCCTGCAGTCCACGCCCTTCAGCCGAGATGTTAACTCAATCGTTACTGAATTACTGATGTCCTGAAGTAAAATGAAAGAGAAAAAGGACCAGTCAGAGGGTCTGGTTCATGAAGGGCGAGAGGCCCTGTGACTTACCTGGTGGCGGGCGTTCTTATATAAATGGTCGACCAGCAGCCAGATCTCTTTTGGGATGGTGAGGGGTTTGTCGGTCGCCCCGTCCACGTCCTCCGGCAGCATCTGCATGACGGCCTTCTCCTGGGAAGAGAGAAACGTTTCGGAAACTTAGAGAACGGCTGAGGGACCGGACAACTTATCTGTGGGGGGATGTGGTCACATGACTACTTCAATGCTGGGCAAGGTCTTATTTCCCCCATAGAGGGAGGAGACTCCATTAATATTTCCCAATCAGAGGTCCTCCATAACTTTTGCTGCTCTCCTTTACGTGCAGGTCGGACACAAAAGAAAGCTGTGCACATCAGTCTGGTGACACCCCACTGACCTACAGCAGGTCATGTGACCAACGAGCACATGTTTCAGGAGTAGGGAATTCTCTATAAAGGATTTTTTTTTAAATCTATAGTTGGGCTTTAAAGTGGATGTAAACCCTCGGCTCTGTATCAGGGAGAGCCACGGTTCCACATGAACACTAAGCTAAGCCCTGCATTAAAGTGGCACAAGACCCATTTTGGCCACCCCCAAGTATAAAAAAAAAGAAAGAATAAAAAATAAATAAATAAATAAAAAAAGGTTTTCCACTGCGGATTTCAAAGTATGGGAAGCGCTTCCACCCCTGGCCTATGGGTGCGGGAGCGTGTCAGCGCTACATGGAAGCCAGGGATGCACATGCCGGCAAAGAGCACCGCGAAAGCCGATGGTAAACTCACCTTTACCTACAACCCCGGGTGTTTCACACAGCAGGGTATCCCAAATTTTTGTATTTTTACCCTGAATTTTTTTTAAAGCAGACCCACATCCATTTCCTAATGGGTGTGGGTCCTCATTGTGACAGTCTCCGGATGGGGGCATCCAGATTGCTGCAGCCCCCTCACGCATCGGCCTACGCAACCCCCAGAAATCCTTACCTTCATCTGGGCTCCGCAATTGGCCGCCGTCGGTCATGTGGTTCGAGGTCGCCTTCTCTTTCCCGTGCCATGTGACCGCCGGCGGCCAATCGCGGGGCTGCATCTCGGCTGAGGATCGAGATGAACGCAAAGATTTCTGGTGGATGCAGGGATCTATAGTCACAATGTGGAGCCACACCCATTATGTAGAAAATGGGTGTGGGTCTGCTTTAAGGCCCCAGTGAAAGTGGTTGTGGCTTTTGAGTCGCATTAAAGAGGAATACCACCCGGGTATTGTTTCTATCAGGCGGGCATCATGATTTGGGATGTCCCATTGTGGGTGCCGCTAAAACTCACCTTCCTGCTATTCCTACGCCGCAGGCGAGGCCGGAACAGAGCGGCCCACTCGGCCAATGAGCACGCTCAGTTTTGTTCGTCTCCCTTCGGTTGGGGGTAGCTGGGCGGAGCCTAGTGCACCGCCAGCCGCATCCTCGCTCGCTCAAAAAAGCCTGGTGCGGGTACGCGCACAGCTAGGGGTGAGCGGGGATGCGGCTGGTGGCTCTGAGACACCGTGAGGGCTCCAAGAGCAAGTAAGTGGAACACGCAATCTGGGGGCCTAATCACAAATGCCTGGTGCGGGCACGCGCCCTGCTAAAGGGATAGCGGGGATGTGGGGCAGGGAATGAAGGTGAGTTTTTGGGCGACCTGGGGTGTTATGTCTGAGACTCCAGGGTGGGTTTTGCTCCACTTGAAAGCAATACTCACCTCTTACCCCCCCAACCCTGACCCTTGGGTGGTCTTTTTTTTTTTCAACTGTATTAACTATGTAACTTTCTATCGGATTTTTCCTGTCCCGCATCGCACACACCCCTCTAACATATAAGAGGGGCGTGCCCTTAATTCAGGGCTCATAAGCCTCTGCAGTGAGTGGGCTCCATTCCTAGCAGAAATGGACCCCTATGTGGTGCAGTCGAAGTTAGTTCCTAGTCCCCCATACCATAAATCTCTGCTAGGAAAAGGTGAGTATCTCTCTAACGTAGGGCTCACTGATGGTGTGAGGGGGAGGTGAGGTTAATTTCCAGTCCCCCATCGGATGGAGCTCTGCTAGGAAAAGGTGAGTAGTGTAGGTCGGTATTACTGTAGGTCTGCTTTAAGCAAGTGGTGTGACCAAACTGGTAATCAATGTGTCTGTGAGTGTGTGTAGGTATATATGTAACTATTTTTTTTTCACCTTTCACCCCCCCCCCCCCCCCCCAGTGTGGAAACCAAATAAACAACAGATCACAAGTCCCAAAGTGTCCCCCCTCTCTGTGGAATCCCAGGAGAGATGCAAACTTTCAACTCCAAGATGGACAATCCCAGATGTACCAATCAGACAGTGGGTGACACCAACTAACCCCTGGTTAGAGGGAATAAGGTGAGCTTCAGAATGGGGACACAGGACTCTAATTTTACCATCAAGAGGGACACACACTGCCTTTAACAGCAGAAAGCACGTGGGGATTGAGAGACAATTTATTTGATTGAAGAGAAGGCAGCCCAGACAGACTTAAGTATATTTTTCACATTTTTTATTTGTAATTGCTATTTATCTTATTTACCGTGTTTTATAGTTAATTCTGTTTTTTTATCACCTGTTTCTTGTTGTTTTTGTGGTTTTAGGTTTGTTTTAAATAAATTCTAAAAAAATAAAGCAGAGGGTCACTGATGCTCTGAATTAAGGATCTAAAAAGCTCACGCTATTTCTGAAGAGCCTGGCTACATTACTTCCCTAGGACCCTCGATCGCCCCCTGCCTGGACCCTGGTTGTGGGTCGATCTATCCATTCGATCTGATTGTGTTGTGTGTGGCTTATATAGAGGTGAACACTGTTTGTGTTCTGGTGGCAGCGGTTTATAGCCACACGTGTTGCCAGTTGAACAATTGCGGTGACGATTGGCCGGTTTGACCGGACGAACGATCAAGAGGTCTGATCAACCCGTGCAATCGTCACAAGTGGGGGTCAGTTTTTACTAACAGGGGACCTCAGTCAATGCAGTTCTGTAAAGCAGACAGCGCAAAGAACATTGACCCCGCCCCCAACTGGGGTAAAGGGGGAGGAATTACACACCATCACCAACACCACTGGTTTGTGAAAACTGGGGTACATAGGGGATCGGGAAGTCTTACATTCACCATGGGGTAAGTGGACCAATCACTCGCCGTGGCCGGACCTGGAGAGTTTAAATGACTCTAGGGCGGGCTGACTAGGTGCGGATTCATTCTTACCTAAACCTGAGCTGCAGCCCAATGCATTCCTAAACCTGGGCTTTATATGGATTCATCCTTAACTAAACCTGAGCTGTAGCCCAATGCATTCCTAAACCTGGGCTTTAGCTGGATTCATCCTTACCTAAACCTGAGCTGCAGCCCAATGCATTCCTAAACCTGGGCTTTATATGGATTCATCCTTAACCAAACCTGAGCTGCAGCCCAATGCATTCCTAAACCTGGGCTTTATATGGATTCATCCTTAACCAAACCTGAGCTGCAGCCCAATGCATTCCTAAACCTGGGCTTTAGCTGGATTCATCCTTACCTAAACATGAGCTGCAACCCAATGCATTCCTAAACCTGGGCTTTAGCTGGATTCTTCCTTACCTAAACATGAGCTGCAACCCAATGCATTACTCAACCTGGGCTTTAGATGGATTCATCCTTACCTAAACCTAAGTTGCAGCCCAATGCATTCCTAAATCTAAGCTTTAGTCGGATTCATCCTCACCTAAACCTGAACTGCAGCCCAATGCATTCCTCAACCTGGGCTTTAGCTGGATTCATCCTCAACTAAACCTGAGCTGCAACCCAATGCATTCCTAAACCTGGGCTTTAGCCCGATTCATCCTCACCTAAACCTGAGCTGCAGCCCAATGCATTCCTCAACCTGGGCTTTAGCTGGATTCATCCTCAACTAAACCTGAGCTGCAACCCAATGCATTCCTAAACCTGGGCTTTAGCCGGATTCATCCTCACCTAAACCTGAGCTGCAACCCAATGCATTCCTAAACCTTCATCCTTAGGTTAGGTGGGAAGACGTTATGGCAACAGTGCTAAGCCCTCCAGTTTTTACAAACGAGAAGAGGGAAATCACAGGGACACAAAAGGAGGGACAAGAACAGGGACTCCAGAGTTACCTTCTCCGAGAAAGCGTCTTCTCCCTGTATGGGGGACAGGAAACCCGAGAGAGAGAAGAGAGAGAAGTGACATCACACACAATCAGGTTAGTGAGAGAGACACACGCACACACACATGCTGGAAGTCACTCAGAGCTTTCTCATTAACCCCTTTAGGACCGGAGAGACTCCCGTGCCTGGTCACTGAAGTTCCACTATAAGGAGGGCCAAAACCCAGAATTTTGACTATCCTGGGTTCTGGTCCTTGCCCCCGGGGCACCCTGATGCAGGATGCCCTACTGCGTGAAACCCCACTGGTAGCCCACTTCAACTGACATTACCACCAGTCCTATGGCGCATGCGTGGCCTCTGGTCCAACCAGTGCACTTGACTGCGCTGCCGTGAACTCGTCTAAGCTCCATTAAGGACCCAGTTCCAGCCGAGCACACCAGTGGCCGCATCCCTGCGTCGGGCATTCACAAATGCCTGGTGCGCGCCGTAGATTGGGGGAGAAGGTGAGTTTCCCAGGCGACCTGGGGGGGTTCACACAGCGGGGCATCCCAAATCTAGATGCCCCAGAGGGAGGGAATCAAGCCGTTGGGTCTGGGTTTTGGTCCACTTTAAAGCAGACCAAAGCCAGGGATTTTGGCCATGACAGGATTTGGCCCTTTTATGTGGAACATCCCGATTTTGGTATTCCCCTCTGTGTAAAACCCGCCCGCACCTTCCCTGTTAGAACTTCCATCTAACAGGGAGTGCGCCCGCGCCAGCCATTCACAAATAACTTGCGCGGGCACACGCCCTGCTACAGGGAGAGCGGGAAACGAGGTAAGTGAATGGGGTGACCTGGGGAGTTTCCCACAGCGGGGCATCCCGATTTTGGATGCCCTGGGTGGGGAAATTGATCGGCCCGGGAATCTTATAGATTCCTGGGCCGATCGAGCTGGGTTTTGGTCCACTTTAAACCTGAGCTCAAAGTGGCATACCAAAGATGAACAGGGGGCGAGCAGCTGGCTACACCCTCTAGTGTCCACGTCAGCCACATTCAGAAATTCCAGGAATGGGTTTGGGACAAAGCCGCAGCCTGTGCATTGAGCTGGGCAATCCAGGGCGTTTCACACAGCAGGGCATCTCAAACGGGTACACCCCAAAAGAGGGGGACCACCAGCCTTAAGACTCTTAATATATAGACTCTTTAAACCGCAGCCAGATTCAACCCTACCTAAACTTGAAATGTAGCCTAAACAATGACTAAAACCCGGTTTGGGTGTTGTTCCTTCCATGGCGAGGCATCCCAATTTGGGATGCCCGGCGGTGTAACCCCCACTAATGGCCTGAACGGCGCTTTTTCGATTCTGACTTCCTCTAACATGCTGTTCAGTGTGGCAAAGTAAATCGGAATGGGGGTGAACTCCGCCGGCATCCCTGCCCCTAGCTGCGCACACCCCATGTCACACATTTGGGAAGGCCTGGTGCACCCACAGCTGCAGGTGTACCAGGGATGCGGACTGTTGAGTAGATCAGCAATCTGGGGGTTTTAACACCACCTTAAAGTGGACCAACACCCTTACGTTTTTTTTTTTTTTCCCTTCATTTAATATCCCATACCATTCCCCAGGACCCGTTATCCTTAATAATCCCAAAAAAAACTACCTTAGATGATCCTGCGCGGCGTCGCATTAATTTATATTTCGCACCGCCATCTTTGATTTACATCTAAGAGGAAGAGATCCTTTGACCTCTTCCGAGTCTAAACCTCGCGCATGCGCAGTAACGCCGCAGTAGGTAAAGTGAAGCGTCGCTCGCTCCCGGAGCAAGCGGCGCTTCACTTTACCTAGCGGCGCTACTGCGCATGCGCGTTTTTTTTTTTTTCTTGTCTCTGCGTGAGCGCGCTCTGCATAGCAGAGGAAAGACTGAAAGGCGGACGTGCACGCTCCCGAGAAGACGACTGCAAGACAGAGGCCACGCCCACCACGATGACATCACTCCTGAAGAAACAGAAACTGAATTCACGCGATGCCTGGAGACTGGTATGCACGTCTTAGCAGTGCAGATGCCAGTCAAAGGACACGTACAAGCGCTGGAGGGCGGGACTTCCGGCAAAGGTGAATCCAGAAAGCAGATGCTGCGAGGGACAGAGGGCTGCCTGGATCATCAAAACGTAAGTGTTTTTTTATGTTTGTTCGTTTAAAGCAATGTTATTTTTGTGGGTGTTGGTCCACTTTAACACCTTAAGAGGTAGAGGAACCCTCCCATGATTCTTATAGGCTCAAGGGGGGTGTTGCTCCTCTTTAAACCTGAGCTGCAGTTCAAATTATCCTCACCTAAACTTGAGCTATAGTCCAGTTCATCCTCACCTAAACCTGTACTGCAGCCCAATGCATTCCTCAATCTAAACTTTAGCCGGATTCATCCTCACCTAAACCTGTACTGCAGCCCTATGCATTCCTAAACCTGGGCTTTATGTGGATTCATCCTCGCCTAAACCTTAATTGCAGCCCAATGGATTCCTAAATCTGGGCTTTATGTGGATTCATCCTTACCTAAACCACATCTGCAGCCCAATGAATTTCTAAACCTGGGCTTTATGTGGATTCATCCTTACCTAAACCTGAACTGCCACCCAATGCATTCCTCAAGCTGGGAATTAGTCGGGTTCATCCTTCCCTAAACCTGAGCTACAGCCCAATGCATTCCTAAACCTGGGCTTTAGCTGGATTCATCAATACCTAAACCTGTAATGCAGCCCAATGCATTCCTAAATCTAGGCTTTAGCCGGCTTCATCCTGGCCTAAACCTGAACTGCAGCCCAATGCATACCTGGATCTGGGCTTTAGACTGATTCATCCTTACCTAGACCTGAATTGCAGCCCAATTTATCCTTATTAAAGAGCTGCGGCACCACGCAACCCAACTTTAACCAAAGCTGCAGCCAAATTCACCTGTACAGAAGCCGCTCCCATGGCTTAATAATTGTGTCCCGCAACCTACCAGATCGATGAGGTTGGTGACAGGGATCTCCCGGATGGGCCTCCTCATGCGGCACAGCGCTTCCAGGGAGGTGCCGAAGGCGCTGACCAGGTAGCTGCCGGTGATGGTCAGGAAGTAGTCCTTGCCCCGGTCCAGGTGAAGGACCAGGATGTCCTCTATGGTGTCCTGGCTGGTGTTCAGCAGCGTCACCGAGTCCTTGCTGACATAAACCTCCAGGCTGATCTCCACCGACTCATCTGCAATGATGGGAAAGATGGGAGCGCTTAGGAGAACGCTGGCAAAGTGCTTAGGAGAACGCTGGCAAAGCGCTTAGAACGCTGGCAAAGCGCTTCCGAGAATGCTGGCAAAGCGCTTCTGAGAACGCTGGGAAAGCGCTTAGGAGAACGCTGGGAAAGCGCTTAGGAGAACGCTGGCAAAGCGCTTAGGAGAACGCTGGCAAAGCGCTTCCGAGAACGCTGGCAAAGCGCTTAGGAGAACGCTGGCAAAACGCTTAGGAGAACGCTGGCAAAGCGCTTAGGAGAACGCTGGCAAAGCGCTTCCGAGAACGCTGGCAAAGCGCTTAGGAGAACGCTGGCAAAGCGCTTAGGAGAACGCTGGCAAAGCGCTTAGGAGAACGCTGGCAAAGCGCTTCTGAGAACGCTGGGAAAGAGCTCCTGAGAACGCTGGGAAAGAGCTTCCGAGAATGCTGGAAAAGAGCTTCCGAGAATGCTGGGAAAGAGCTTCAGAGAATGCTGGGAAAGAGCTTCAGAGAATGCTGGGAAAGAGCTTCCGAGAATGCTGGGAAAGAGCTTCAGAGAATGCTGGGAAAGAGCTTCCGAGAATGCTGGGAAAGAGTTTCCGAGAATGCTGGGAAAGAGCTTCAGAGAATGCTGGGAAAGAGCTTCAGAGAATGCTGGGAAAGAGCTTCAGAGAATGCTGGGAAAGAGCTTCAGAGAATGCTGGGAAAGAGCTTCCGAGAATGCTGGGAAAGAGCTTCAGAGAATGCTGGGAAAGAGCTTCCGAGAATGCTGGGAAAGAGCTTCAGAGAATGCTGGGAAAGAGCTTCAGAGAATGCTGGGAAAGAGCTTCAGAGAATGCTGGGAAAGAGCTTCCGAGAACGAGGGGAAAGGGCTTCAGAGAACGAAGGGGAAAGCGCTTCAGAGAATGCTGGAAAAGCACATCAAGCGAACGAGGGGAAATCGCTTCAAGCGAACGAGGGGAAAGCGCTTCAAGCGAACGAGGGGAAAGCGCTTCAAGCGAACGAGGGGAAAGCGCTTCAAGCGAACGAGGGGAAAGCGCTTCAAGCGAACGAGGGGAAAGCGCTTCAAGCGAACGAGGGGAAAGCGCTTCAAGCGAACGAGGGGAAAGCGCTTCAAGCGAACGAGGGGAAAGGGCTTCAGAGAACGAAGGGGAAAGCGCTTCAGAGAATGCTGGAAAAGCACATCAAGCGAACGAGGGGAAATCGCTTCAAGCGAACGAGGGGAAAGCGCTTCAAGCGAACGAGGGGAAAGCGCTTCAAGCGAACGAGGGGAAAGCGCTTCAAGCGAACGAGGGGAAAGCGCTTCAAGCGAACGAGGGGAAAGCGCTTCAAGCGAACGAGGGGAAAGCGCTTCAAGCGGACGAGGGGAAAGCGCTTCAAGCGGACGAGGGGAAAGCGCTTCAAGCGGACGAGGGGAAAGCGCTTCAAGCGGACGAGGGGAAAGCGCTTCAAGTGGCCGAGGGGAAAGCGCTTCAGGGGATGCTGGGAAAGCAGATTTACAGCCCCTTTAAGGTCCCAGTGAACCTGGACCCTCCATGGCACAGAGTTGTCAAGAGGGTTGGGGTCCACCTTTTATATATTACAGAGAGGAAAAGAGGTGGGGCTACTTACTGGGCTCCAAGTAGCCCTCGCAGGGCTCAGCCCGCAGCCAGGGTTTGCAGTACTGCTGGTCGTTCAGTTTGGGAATGAAGGAGAAGTGACAGGGGACCTGCCCGTCATTCTGGATGGAGAACTTCTCGATCTGCAGCTGCCGGAACCTCACCCGCTCAAACTTGAACTGCGAGACAAAAGAATAAAAAAAAACATATATATATATATATATATATATATATATATATATATATATATATATATACTGCAGTTTGTCAACAAAACTTTACATACAAAATGGAACAAAACCCTAAGCGGCCAGCCCTGGAATCTAACAGGTCCCAGAGCCGGCTGCTGGCCTTCCCCCTGCGGCATCCCGTTTTGGGAAGTCCCGCTCTGTGAAACCGCCCATAATAACTCACCTCTGCCAAGTCCAGCAGTGAATGCATGGACTCTTGTCCAATCATAGCAGTTTGCTGTGACGTTGGCTCTCATGGTTTTCAAAGCAGTCGCACTCGACGCATCTTCTGGCTGTGCACGCATTCTGATAGGCTGGGACAGGAGTGTGCACACTACTGGGGGTGCAGTAGTTTGCACCCCCCACTGAAGCACACCACAGCCATGTGCCAAATGATGTAGTCACGTCAAACGGCTCTGATTGGACAAGAGCCCACACATGTGCTGTTGGATCGGGAAGAGGTGATTTATTATGGGAGATCTCAGGGGTTCCCCCCCAGGGCACGCAACTAAACCCGGGATAGTCAAAATCCCAGGTTTGTTCCATTTTGAAATAGACCAATCACCAGGATTTTGACTATGCCAGTGATTGGTCCTCTTACCTGGGGAATCCCAATTTGGGATGCCCTGCTGTGTAAAATCCCCCAGATCACCCACTCAACTCACCTTTCCTTTGTTCCCACGACGCATGTGTGTAAAGCATAAAGCCTTTGTTCTGGACTGCGTGGTGGTATGGGGAACGAGGGCGGCCGCATCCACGGCTTCTCTACAGAGTGAGCACGCTCCCACATCGGGCCTATCAGAATGCCTCGCCGCTTTGCTTCAGGGATGTCGTGGCAGCGAAGGACCAGCAGAAAGGTAAGGGGTATGCAGGCCACTGCAGGGGGGCTCACACTCTGAATCGGGATACCCCAAGGGAATTTAGTCATCTGGCCGTGGAATTTTTATAGATTTCAGGGATGGAGAGGCCATTGATATAAAAAAAAGTTGGTACAAAACAAAGCTGTATACTCACCTTTTGTCTCCCCCACAGGTGATCACTCCTAGTTCGCCGTAGGGTTTCTTACCTGCCTCGCAGATCCTTGTCCATGGGCTGCTCGCATATGCGCCGTTGCGTTGGATCGGGGATATGAGTCTACTGAGGCACTTGGGGGCTTTTACACAGCGGGGCATCCTGAATCTGGATGTCCTGGAGGTAGGGAGTATGTCTGCCCTGGAGTCTCAGACTGCAGGGTTGGTTTTGGTCCACTTTATAGACTAACTATGGTCAGAAATGACCATAGTCCTTCTTAAATAGCCATCAGCAACGTTAAAAGAGCCTACAGCCCCCATAGCCAGCGTTGGAAAGGGTTCCATCACATTTAGTTACGCCACTGGTGGGCTACCCTAGTAACAGCACCCGGGGAGCAGTTGGGGAGGGTTAGGAGCGATATTCAAGAGCACTTCAGTCAAGTCCCGGTCAGGAACTGAACCCTCAGGCCCCTTTGATAACAAGATCAGCCCCTAACTGCCCCCGATAACCAATTAATCCTCGCATGAAAATTGGTCTAAATGTCCTTTAAAGCTGATAATAAATAGCACACTGGGTTTAGGTGCGTTTTAACAAAGAATCACACATTGAACTTACTTCTCTCCTGTCAAGGTTCACAGAGGGAAGGAAGTCGTTTTCCATTCTGTCCATCATTCGCACGATGTCTTCGAACGCTTTCCGGTATCGCCGCTCGTCCACCACTTTCACCTAGAGAGGAAGAGAAACACCAGGACTGCAGAAAATACCATTTTGTGAATACTCACCTGTAAAATGGGTATTATAAGTATGTCACACACCCCGCTTCAAGACATTCATTACATGCGGGTATACTGACCTGTAGATGGCGATCTTGCAGAGATGATATCAAAAAAAGGTAAGACCCTCCCGGCCCATAAATACCTGGGACCTCCCACTCATTCCCCAGTATAAAGATAGCAGTAAGATCAAGGGACCAGGAAAGCCAATTAAAACTAACAAAAGGTTCACCATATAAAGGATCCAGAATACAAAAGGGCAGGGTGAAGAGGGGTGTGTGACATACTTATAATACCCATTTTACCGGTGAGTATTCACAAAAGGGTATTATTCTAAATATGTCACACACCCCGCTTCAAGACATTCATTACATGTGGGACATCCAATAGCAGTGTCCATAAAGGGCGGGGATCCAAAAACAAGGCAACAAGGCACAAACTTAAACCACTGCAGCTTGCAGAACTTTGCGGCCAAAAACAGCATCCGCTGAGGCCCGAACATCAACCTTGTAAAACTTGGAAAAAGTGTGAAATGAAGACCAAGTAGCAGCCTTACAAACCTGCTCAACGGAAGCCTGGTGCTGGAAGGCCCAGGACGCCTCCTGAGGCCCCCACAGCCCCTGAAACTGAAGATCCTTCCAAAATCCCCCCCAACCTGACAGGCCGGCATCCGTGGTGACCGTCTCCCAACAAGGGGTCATGAAGGACCTGCCCCTTGTCAGATTGCTCGGTTTCAGCCACCACCGGAGGGAACGCCGCACCCGGAGGGACATCAGAAAGGGCTGATCCAATGACAGCGGGGACCCGTCCCAGGCCGCCAAGAGATGGAGCTGGAGCGTCCTTGTGTGAAACTGGGCAAAGGGAACCGCCTCGAACGATGCCACCATCAATCCCACCAGTAGCATCCCTAGCCGGATGGACGGGGCGGGGGATGGATAGGAGACGCTGAGCCAATTCCTGAATCAGAAGAACCTTGGCTCGGGGGAGAAACACCCTGGCCTGAGAGGTATCCAGAGACATTCCCAAGAACTCCACCACCCTGGAGGGAGTGAGGCAGGACTTGGGATAGTTGATCACCCAACCGAAACTCTCCAGAGTGGACACCACAATCCTGGTATCCAGCTGCGCCTGACTGAGGGAAGACGCCATGATGAGACGATCATCCAGATAGGGCACGATGCGGATACCCCTGGCTCTGAGGATGGCCATCACTCCTGCCAACACCTTGGTAAAAACCCTTGGAGCTGAGGTAAGGCCAAACGGAAGAGCCACAAACTGAAAATGCTGATTGTCCACGACAAACCTGAGGAATCTCTGGTGTGGTAGAAATATTGGAATATGCAGGTAAGCATCCTTGATGTCTATGGACGTCATGAAATCCCCCTGATGAAGTGAGTGGATGGCTGAGCGCAGAGTTTCCATACGGAACTTCCGGGGACGGACGAACCTGTTGAGCAACTTCAAATCCAGAACGGGACGAATGGAACCGTCCTACTTGGGCACCGTGAACAAATTGGAATAGAAGCCCAGGAAAAGGCCGAGCCCCTGCCAACTCTAGCCCCACGAAAGGACTGAGAGAAGGAAGCTGCCCCCCGAAAGGGGCGACGCTGCTTCTTACGCTGAGGTAACTTACCTCCCTTTGCCACCGAATCCAATTTTTCTCCAAAGAGCCGCAACCCCACAAAGGGAAGGGCCGTGAGCGACTTTTTGGACACAAAATCAGCCGCCCACTGGCGTAACCAAACCAACCGGCGGATAGCCACAAGCAGGGCCGCAGCTCTGCTACACATCACCAATGTGTCGTCCAGGGCGGACAGCACAAAGGACAAAAATAACTCACAGCACTTAAGGTCGGCAAACTCCTCACAAGCCCGGAAGAGGTCAACAATCCTCTAACAACCGACCTGGCAGCTACCAATACAAGCGCAGAAGCACAAACCGGCCGCAAGGCCGATCCAACACTGGCAAAACCATGACAAGCCATCTGGTCAATGCGTTTATCCTCACCATCCTTGAGAGTAGTGCACTCCGGAGAATGGAGGACTGAGGAGCTGGACAACCCCAAAACAGGAGCATCCACCTCGGGGGGAGACGACCAGTGCTTCACCGCGTCCATCGGAAAGGGATATTTCTTGTCCCAACCCGGTGGGACACCCGGAAGCCGAGTCGGCCTCTCCCATTCCTTGAGAATGATACCATCAAAATGCTTTAGATAAGGAAATTCCAAGCGCGGCTTAGTCACTTCAAAGAACTCCCCCTTCAGCGGAGGAGCCGCCTCAGGGGAGAAATAGCCAGGACCTCAAACATATGAGCCAGGACCCTAGCGGTATCCAAAGAATCCCCCTGGAGCTGCTCGGTATCACCGCGCACAAACTGCTGATCATCGGAGTCATCAGACTCCTCATACAACTCCCCTTCCTCACGCAGGGAACAATTAGACCAATCCAGGGAGTCAAAATCCTCCCTACCAAAGGCCTGCGCAGCCGTATACAAATGTTTTCTCTTTGCCGTGGCCTTTTTAGCAACGGCACTGGAAAACAATTTTTCAAGATTGGCCAATCTGGCACACACCTCAGATTGCGACTCCCCGCTAATGACCACATCACACGTACGTGTCAAGCGAGGGGGAGACGGAGAGGAAACTGGCGGAGCAGAACCGGACGCCTGAGATCCGGTCTGCCGTGTAATAGACCGCTGCGCACAGGGTACACATAGAAATACATCATCCCCCAAAAGGGATACCCCACACCCCAAACACAGCCTGGATTGCCCTGAAGGGGCACAAGCCCAGTATCCGGGGAAGCCTCCATATGGTGATTTTTAATATATATAAAAATATATGTGTACAATGCTCTTTTGGGAATTACGCAATAATGCAACCCGGGATGCCCCTTTAAGTCCCGAGTGGGAGGATTTGAAGCCAACTAAATTTTAACCAGGGACCCTGGACCGGGAGAACCCCCCTTTAATATGCTCAATGGTCCACCTGGAACACATAAAACAGAACACACTCTCAGAATGCTAGCAATGCATAAGGGGTTAAAAATAGATGCATCTGAAGGGCCACAGGCCACTCACCCGAACTTCACCCACGCACCGCACGCCAGGCAGGAGGGATGTGTAGGACTCGCAGCGTGCAGAAGGAGGAGGGAGGGCGGGCCGGCGCGGTTCGCGGATAGCGCCCGGCCAGAAGCCGGGACCTGAAAGCAGCGCACACAGCACAGGGGGCGGGCCGTAAAAGCACGCGCAAGCGCCCGGCCCCGCCCCCCCCCCCCCCATCCTGGGGAGAAAGAGCCCTCACGGGCAGAGACAGCCTCACACAGCTCCCCCGCCATTGCCGCACGCCGGAGGCAGCCCAAGCACGTAGAAACACACATACAGTAAAACACACACATACACAATAATGTGATTGAGTCAAGATGGCGGGTAAAGAATATGTATGAATCCATAAGGGACCCGCCCCCCCCCCCCCCCCGGGTATCCGGGAGAGGGGGAATCCATGCCAGGGTAGGGCCAAGGGACGGGGCATCCCAAACCGGGATCACCAACCCGGATAGCCGCCTACCCCTTGATATGGGGTCTCACGGCTCCTAAGCACCAAGGGTGCCAACTACCTTTGCCCGGACCAGCAGCCTAGGCTTCAAATAAGGGGATCCGGGCAGGAATAGAAAAATAAAAAAGGGGGCTGGGAGTTATCCCGGCTACCTGCAAGGAGGAGACATCATCTTCTGACTTGCTCGCCTCTGCAGAGATGAAAGACTGGGGAATGAGTGGGAGGTCCCAGGAATTTATGGGCCGGGAGGGCGTTACCTTTTTTTTAATATCATTTCTGCAAGATCGCCATCTACAGGTCAGTATACCCACATGTAATGAATGTCGTAAAGCGGGGTGTGTGACATACTTAGAATATATCGAACCCTTTAACTGCCGGCCTACCTAGGGATTCTGTCACCCTATGTTGCCCGATCATTTTTCAGCATTTTGCGCCATTTTTGCATGAGTTTCTGCGGTCTCTCTCAAAGCGGACCTTAAGCATCATTTAATGAAAAGCCCAAACCCTCATCTAAAATTAATATATTTAACGTTTTTAGGCACTACTTATTCTTTCCCCCACTGGCGCGCAACTCTGCTTCCCGATAAGGCTGATGGTCCTCTTTTATAGGACCCAAGCCATGTAGCCTCTGCCTCAGGTCAAGGCTTCCCCATAAAGGTATAAGATTCCCGGGCCGATCACCTCCCTCCCCGCGGGACATCCGAGATCGGGATGTCCCGCGGGGTGAGACCCCCCCAATCTCCTTACCTTATCTTCCCTCGTGCCCCTCTAGACGTGCGCGCGCCCACGCCGGCCGTCTGTGAATGCCCGGCGCGGGCACGCGCGCGTCAAGAGGGACGCGCGGGAGCCGCTTGTCCGCGGCTTGTCCGTCGGCGCTGGGAGCGGGGAGAGGTGAGTTTTTCGGGGGGTTCGGGGGGCAGCGGGGCACCCCGATCGGGGGTGCCCCACCGAAGTGGACCAAGACCCAGGATAGTCAAAATCCTGGGTGTTGGTCCACTTTAATAGGACCTCAGCCATGTAGCTTCTGCCTCAGGCCAAGGCTTTCCCATAAAGGTGGAGGTCCTCCTTAAAAGGACCTCAGCCATGTAGCTTCTGCCTCAGGCCAAGGCTCCCCATAAAGGTGGGGATCCCCCTTAATAGGACCTCAGTCATGTAGCTACTGACTCAGGCCAAGGTTTCCCCATAAAGGTGTAGGTCCTTCTTAATAGGACCTGAGCCATGTAGCTTCTGGCTCAGACCAAGGCTTCCCCATAAAGGTGGGGGGTCCTCCTTAATAGGACCTCAGCCATGTAGCCTCTGCCTCAGGCCAAAGCTTCCCCCATAAACTTGGGGGTCCATAATAAGACCTAAAGGCTCCAATAATTTAAAGCGACAATCCAGACCACGTGATTTATGGGAGCAGCCAAGATGGGATCACCTGCGGCTGCCGCCCCATTGTCTTGTATGAGACAAAGCACTGCTCCCTCCCTTTCTCCTCTCAATAGAAGCCAATGGGGTAGCAGCTGCAGATAATCCCATCATGGCTGCTCCTGTAAACCATAAGGGTTATTTAGCCTGGACTGTTCCTTTAAACCCACTACAAGTCCTCCCATCCTATACCGTCTTCCCTGCCAGCACACAGATGATAGAATGACGCCCCCTATGGAAAGCCAATAAAAGCCGGCGGTTACCCCGATGCTGAAGAGCGAGCTGACGGGCTTGTGGTCGCTTGTCTTGAGCTCCATGTGGCTGCGATACTCCAGCTGCTTAATATTCGTTCCCCTCCAGAGCACTCGGTCACACCAGGCGGGTACGCGGCACTTACCACTGCGGGGACAGAACACAGAGGGGCGTCATGGCTTTAAAGTGGACCTGTACTATATAGTGTAAAAAAATGTGGTGGTGATAAAAGGATAATGGGCTGCAACAACTCGATTCTGTGGGGGGCTATGGCGGTGGTTGGCAGCAAGAGGGCGGCATTACAAGATATGGCGGCATCGAGGGAGGTGGGGTGAGAACTGTGCTGCTGGTATTGTCAAAGATGGCCATCAGGCAGACCCCCTCCGTGCCCGTTTAACGGGGGTCCTGGGTTTCGTTTAGTCTTTCAAATCAGCCTAGGAGATAAGAAATACGCGAGACAGAAGGACACAGTCATTGGAATGCGTTCGACTATCTCACGGGGATGCATCTGATGCTCCGCCCTTTGACGATTTTATTTATAATGAAATAGAAAACTTACACACGTCATCTACAGGGGGCCTATCATCATATTAGATAAAATAGATAAAAAACTGAATATCTGGCTCAGTAATTGGTCTGTTCCACCTAATGAGCACATTGGAATGTTATCTACATTTAAAAAGGAGGCGACTCAAAAGGCGTTGTCCATCTTCTCGACGCCATCTTTATCACAGTAATGTGTAAATAGCAGCGTGGCATCATTAGCTTAATTGCACTAATTTCAGTACAAGCAAAAGAAAGAATCAGCACAGAGATAAGTGGCTTATTGAGGGTTTATTTCACCTTTATTAGCCACTAAAGCATAAAGTGCAAAGATAGGAACCTGAAATCAACTGGTGTGAATGGAGAGGGAATGTATATATTCATTTTATTGATTCTGACCTCCATCCATCACAGTATCAGAGCTGACAGCAATGGAACCGGGGGCACATGCCAGCAAGACTCGTGGGATCAAGTCTGCCGGTGGGCAGATAAGTGGAAAAATACCATTTTGTGAATACTCACCTGTAAAATGGGTATTATAAGTATGTCACACACCCCACTTCAATCATTAAATATTACACTTGGGATATACTCACTGGTGGCAGTGTTGCAGAGAATCTCCAAAAAAGCAACAGGCCCCTCCCGGTCTATACATACCTGGTACCTCCCAACAATTCCCCAGTATTTAAACAGCAGTAAGACAAGGTACCAGGAACAAACAAATGTAACCCTCAACGTAAAGAACTAAACTTCACCATATAAAGAGCCAGGATACCAAAAAGGGCGGGTGAAGTGGGGTGTGTGACATACTTATAATACCCATTTTACAGGTGAGTATTCACAAAATGGTATTATTCTAAGTATGTCACACACCCCACTTCAATCATTAAATATTACACTTGGGACATCCAACAGCAGTGTCCAGAAAAAAGGGCGGGTATCCAACCAGGCAATAACGCAGAAAAAACTTAAACCACTGCAGCCTGCAGAACCTTGCGGCCAAAAACAGCGTCCGCTGAGGCCCGCACATCAACCTTATAAAACTTAGAAAAAGTGTGAACCGAAGACCAGGTAGCGGCCTTACAAACTTGTTCAACAGAAGCCTGGTCCTGAAAAGCCCAGGACGCACCAACCGCACAAGTAGAATGAGCAGTAACGCGAAAAGGGGGATCCTTCCCCTTGGCAGAATAGGCTCCAACAATCGCCTGACGAATCCATTTGCTAATGGAAGACTTAGCCGGAGACAAGCCCTTCCTAGGCCCACAGGGCACCACGAAAAAGGCATCAGTCTTACGAAAGGAAGATGTAGCACGCAAATAGTACCTGACACAACGCACAACATCCAACCACTTTAGGGAGAAAATCTGACTTGAAACGAAAAACCACTTTGTCCTGATGCTTCTCAAAATAAGGAGCCTGAATCGACAAAGCTGCCAACTCTGAAACCCGCCGAACCGAAGTGATGGCCACCAGAAAAGCAACCTTCTGAGTCAGAGTGGACAGAGCAATATCCTGCAAAGGCTCAAAAGGAGGAGCCTGTAACGCAGAGAGCACCAAATTCAAATCCCAAACTGGGAGCAAAGGCTTCCTAGGAGGCCGCAGATGCGAAACCCCCTGGAAAAAAGTCTTGACCAAAGAATGGCTTGCAAAAGACCTCTGAAAAAAGATAGACAAGGCAGAAACCTGCCCCTTCAAGGTACTCCGCTGAAGACCAGAATCCAGGCCCGATTGAAGAAATTCCAAAATCCGAGAAATAGAAAAGACCCGGCAGGGCAAAGATCTAGCCTCACACCAATCAATATAAGATCTCCAGACCCTATAATAGATGGAAGAGGAAGACCTCTTCCTAGCACTAACAAGGGTCCGAATGACCGAATCCGAAAGACCCTCCTCCCTCAAGATGGAGGTTTCAGCAGCCAAGCCGTCAAAGCCAGCGTTGGTAAACTGGGGTAACACAGTTGACCCTGAGTGAGAAGATCTGGCCGAAGAGGCAGATCGAACTGATCCACTGCCAGACGAACGATGTCTGCGAACCACACCCGCCTCGGCCACCTTGGAGCCACGAGAATGGCGGGAACTCCTTCCTGAACCAGCTTTCGCAGCACCCTGCCTAGCATGGGAATCGGAGGAAACAGATAAAGAAACCCCAGGTCCCTCCAGCTCAGGGCCATGGCATCCGCCGCCAGAGCCAGAGGATCCCGAGACAGTGACACGAATGTCGGAAGCTTGTGATTGTGACGAGAGGCAAACAGATCCACCTCCGGCGTCCCCCACCGAAGACACATTGACCGAAACACCTGGGGATGGAGAGACCATTCCCCCCGGCGGGACGAACACCGGCTCAGAAAGTCCGCCTCTGTGTTCTCCACTCCTGGAATGTAAACTGCCGAGATGCAAGGGACATGAGTCTCTGCCCAAACTAGAATCAGAGACACCTCTCTGTGGGCACCCAGACTGCGAGTCCCTCCTTGGTGATTGATGTAAGCAACCGCCGTCTGATTGTCCGATCGAACCTGAACCGGCAGGCCCTGTAAATGATGCGTCAAGTGAGACAGAACCAACCTGATGGCTCGCAACTCCAGAACATTGATGGGCAAGTGGGCTTCCTGAGGGTCCCACTGCCCCTGAAACTGAAGATCCTTCCAGAAACCTCCCCATCCTGACAAACTGGCATCCGTGGTGACAGTTTCCCAAAGCGGGGTCAGAAACGACCTGCCCTTCAGAAGATTGTCCGAGACCAACCACCACAGAAGGGACTGCCGAACCCGAGGGGACATCCGGAAGGACCGATCCAATGACCGCGGTCGCCGGTCCCAAGACGCCAAAAGATGAAGCTGAAGCGTCCTCGTGTGAAACTGCGCGAAGGGAACTGCCTCGAACGAGGCCACCATAAACCCCACCAGTCTCATCCCTAGCCGAATGGACGGGCGAGGATTGGAAAGAAGAAGTTGAGCCAATTCCTGAATCAAAAGAACCTTGGCCTGAGGGAGAAACACTCTGTGCTGGCAAGAGTCCAACGACATCCCCAGAAAGGTCACCACCCTGGCCGGAACCAGAGAGGACTTGGGGTAATTGATCACCCAGCTGAACCTCTCCAGCATAGACACCACCATGCTGGTGTCCCCTTCCGCTTGACTGAAGGAAGGTGCCATGATGAGAAGATCGTCCAGGTAAGGCACAATGCGAATCCCCTGAACTCTGAGCAAGGCCATCACTCCCGCCAACACCTTGGTGAACACTCTCGGAGCCGAGGTGAGGCCAAATGGAAGAGCTACAAACTGGAAATGCCGATCCTCCACCACAAAGCGAAGAAACCTCTGATGAGCCGGAAAAATCGGAATGTGAAGGTAAGCATCCTTGATGTCTATGGACGTCATAAAGTCCCCCTGCCGAAGCGAACCGATCGCAGACCGCAGGGTTTCCATGCGGAACTTCCGGGGACGAATAAACCGGTTGAGAAACTTCTAATCCAGAATGGGACGGAACGACCCATCCTTTTTGGGTACAGTGAAGAGATTGGAATAATACCCGCTTCCCACCTCCGAATGAGGAACCGGGCAGATGACTACCAATTCCAGAAGATTCCTTACCGCCGCCAGGAGCCCCTGTGCGGCCAACGGATCTGAAGGTACCCGAGACCTGAAAAACCTTGAAGGAGGGCGGGACTCGAACTCCAGCTTGTAACCGGCCGACACCACCTCCCGGATCCACCTGTCCGAGACCTCCTGGTCCCAAACCCGGGAGAAGAGTCGCAACCGTCCCCCCACCCGTACGGGTGAGGGCGCCCCCTCATTGCTGAGCAGGCTTGGCAGCTGACTTGGACTTGGCGCCCCAGGCGTGAACGGGACGGCCACGGCCTCTACCCCTATTCCAACCTGCGCCCCTGGAGGCCGAGAAGCCCGCACCCCTGCCGGCTCTGGCTCCCCGAAAGGACGGATTGAAGGGGGCCGCCCCCCGAAAGGAACGGCGAAATTTCTTGCGCTGAGGTAACTTACCTCCCTTGGCAACAGAATCCAGCTTTTCACCGAAAAGCCTCAAACCCAAAAAGGGAAGAGCCGTGAGCGATCTTTTAGAATTAAAGTCAGCCGTCCACTGTCTCAACCACACAGAGCGGCGAATAGCCACCAACAGAGCAGAAGCCCTGCCACACATCAACATGGCATCATCCTGAGCGGTCAGAATAAACGACAAGAAGGAGTCACAACGCTTAAGCGCAAGAAACTCATCACCAGAGGGATCAAGATCCACACATAAATCCCTGACAATAGACCTAACCGCCAAAGTCAAAAGAGCCGAAGCACAAACCGGCCTCAAAACCGAACCCGCACAGACAAAACCATGGCGGGCCAGCTGATCAATCCGGCGATCCTCGCCGTCCTTGAGAGAAGTAGTGTCAGGAGAATGAACAACCGCCGTATTAGACAGTCCCAAAACCGGAGCATCCACCTCGGGAGGGACAGACCAACGCTTCATCAAGTCCGCCGGAAAAGGATATTTTTTATCCCAGCTAAGCGGTACCCCGACGAGCCGTGTAGGTTGCTCCCATTGCTTAAGGACAACGTCCTCGAAATGCTGTTGACTGGGAAACTCCAAGCACTGCTTGGATCCCCCAAAAAGCTGGCCCTTAGGCCGAGGAGCAGCCTCGGGAGGGTCCAAATCCAAAACCTCAAACATTTGGGGCAAAATGGAAGACGTATCAGGAGCGGGACCTTCAACCTGGTCCCCTTCAGCACCCAGCACCTGCTGGCCCTCTGAATCATCCAAATCCTCCACAAGCTCACCCTCTTCAAGGGGACGATCTGACCAATCCAGATCCTCAACAACCTCCTCGTCAGAGTCCGGCGGAGGCGGAGATAGGTGTTTACGCTTAGTCGGAGCCTTCTGAGCGGACATAGCGGAAAACATTTTCTCGAGGTTGGCCAAGCGGGCGCACACCTCAGATTGCGAATCCCCACCCATGACAACGTCACACAGGGTCCGGAACAGGCGAGGAGGAGAGGGAGATGGCGCGGCCGATGAAGTACCAGGCACCGGGGTGCCGGACTGGCGCTCAATGTTTCCGCTGCGCACATGGAATACATATAATGACATCATCCCCCGGGAGCGGAGCCCCACAACCCCCACACAGTCTGGATTGTCCCGAAGGACCGTTTCCGGTATCTTTGGCAGCCTCCATATGGTGAAATTTATGGTATTCGCAGAACCCAGAGATTTACGCAGTTAGCGACCCGGGATACCCCTTTAATTACCTATCTAGCTATAATTCTATACCACCCTGACCATGGGATTTAAACAGACAAATATCCCAAATTTCCCAAACTAGCCAGGTATATAAGACCGGGAGAGCCCTGTAAGATGGGGTCCCAGGATCTGAAAGACACAAAAACAGGGACAACAATCATTCCGGGCACAACAATACACATGTAAATACAATAATCATACAATTTATACCCACTGAAAACGTCTCCCCCCCCCCCTTTAACCACAAATCTAAGAAGATGGTTAATAGGTCCTACCATCACCTCCAAAAGGTGGGAGCGAGGGGGAGGGGGAAGGGGGATAATCAAGCGGGGGAGAAAGAGAAGCATATCTAACTAGACAATCTCCGTAGGCTACCCCCGTCCTGACAAGGGAAACAAACGAGCCTACCTGAAGGAGAGCACTGCCTCAGCGCGACCGACACACCGCAGCGAGATGGCGGCCAGAACACAGCGCCGCTCAGGAGAGGAAGGAGGAAGGCGTGCCCCTGGAAGCGCGGGAGCCGTATTAGCCCCGCCCCTCCCTAACGCGACCAACCACCGTGCGGACCGCGCACGACGCGGTCCCGCCCCTCTCCAGCATCGCCGAGCGTCTGGCCCTGCGAGAACAGTGCTCACATCCCAGCCTAACAGGACCGGCGTAGCTACTGGCCGGTCCCCAATAGTGTACACGCCATAAAACATACACAAACACCCGCTGACAATAACGCAGAGCAGCAAGCGCCGAACTCGGCGCTTCACAACTAGGCGGGCCCGCCCCTCGGCTCCTGAGAGGAATCCCGCGCAAAACGGCGCCATCATGCACCCAAGTACAAAAACACCCGCAGCGGGCCGGATCGCCTGACGAATCCTGACACACACACCAAACGCCCGCCGGAAAAACGCAATAAAACAAAAAATGCAGGAGCCCCACATAGACCATCCAGTTCAGCCGCAAACACACACAGTCACTCATGACACCCGGTGCAAGAGAGTAGACCACTGTCCCATGCCCAGATCACCTCATGTAAAAGGCTATCTGACTGCTAGGTAAATGGGGGCATCCCACGTCCGGATCACCACTCCGGGATACCGTTATGCCCCATAATATGAGGTCGGAGGAGCTAATCTCCTAGGCACCAAGGGTGCCGGCTACCCTCGTCCGGCCTACAGCCTAAGCTGGGAGGCTGCCAGTTATATGAGGGAAATGGAATAAACAGAGCCGGACAGAAATAGACCATTGGGGGGGGGGGGGTGAGACTTCTTTCTTCTGGCTTGTCGCCACCTTGCAGAGAATAACACTGGGGAATTGTTGGGAGGTACCAGGTATGTATAGACCGGGAGGGGCCTGTTGCTTTTTTGGAGATTCTCTGCAACACTGCCACCTAGCGGTGAGTATATCCCAAGTGTAATATTTAATGATTGAAGTGGGGTGTGTGACATACTTGTGTACTGTAACTGTTTTTTACCTGTCTGAACTGACCCTGTCTGGGATTCCCCTCAGGGCCCATATACTCACCTACTTCCAGGTTCCATCGGTGGATTCCCGAAAGCAATCCACTCTGCAGCAGCCTGGCCATTAAACTGGACCTTCACCAAGATTTAATGAAAAGCCCTTAGGAAACTATTCCCCAGCATCTAAAATTAATATATTTTAAGTTTTTAGTTACTTACTTATACTTTCGCCCACCGGGCTGCAACTCTGTTCAGGACTCTAGGGTATGGGTGCCGCCATCTTGCCTCAGAAACATCAAATACTGAGGAGAGAGGGATAAAGTGCAGGGGGCGGGGTTATAGCTGTGCTTTGCACAGACAGAGCAGAGCTGGGGTCAGGAAAAGGTCAGCAATCCCAGAGTGCAGAGCAGCACTTGCCTGATGCTCCATGAGCCGCCATCTTGGATGTTTAAAGGCTCATAACATGCATTAGATGCAGGTAGGATGATTTTTTTAGGCTCTTATTCAGGGCGAGGGTCCAGATTAATGTGGGCAATCTGTATGCACAGGGGTGAAGGTCCGGATTAATGTGGGCAAGCTGTATGTACAAGGCGGGGGAAACATATAAGATAGGCTCTTATTCAAGGTGAAGGTCCGGTTTAAATAGAAACTTCAGAGTTCCAGTACTTGGGGCATCCTGAATTGGGATTCCCTGCTGTGTGAAACCCCACGAACCCCCCCGAAACACTCACCCTCTCCCGGAGCCCTTGCCGCTTCCATGCGCTCCGGATGCATCCTCGCTCACCTCTAGCCGTGTCACGCCACGACTGCGAGGTCGTCAGGGGATGCGGCTGGCGACAGTGCTTGGCTGCTTAGCTGTCCAAGCGGCGCCAAGTGACAGTGAGCGCACCAATCAGCACACTCGATCTCTCCCAAGTATGCGCTGCCCCCCCACCTTGGGGGGCACAGAACAAAACCCAGGAAAGTAAAGTTCCTGGCTTTTGATCCGCTTTAGTTGATGGGGCAGACAGAGAGCTGGCATGTTCTGTTTGGCTAAGGATTAGCACGGCATGGGATTGCAGGTGCCAGTAAACGTGGGAGGTGCAGGGCATCCCGAAGCACTCACCGGGGGGGGGGGGGAGGGGGCATTACGATTGCCCCACCATCACTGTCTATATAAGCCTATGGGCCCCTTTCACAAAGGCAGATGCAATTGCCCTGTGATCAGTGGGACTCATTTGGTGGAGGTTTTGGATCGATTGAAAAGCCGCAGAGCATTGACAATAGCTTCAGATTTGACTCTGTGTCAAACAGGCCAAAAAATATAGCAGACGAGGTAATCGGAAAACCTGGATGACATCATAGCTGCAGAAAGTCACATGCCCGTGTTACCTGGAATCCCAGCGATCGGTCTTGGTGTCGTATTTGTAGGTGGGGATGAAATGGATGGGGCCTTCTGTGAAATCTGCAAAGACGTTCTTCAAATCCCTCTGCATGTTCAGCTGCAGGAAACAAAAATACAATTCTGTGAAACTCACCTGTAGAATTGTTTTTGGATACATCCAGTCCAGGTCGTCCCAAAATGATGACATTTGGGTGTTCGCCCCTAGGAGGCGCTCGACTGCAAGATCAAAGATTTAGTTCCTCCTGGCCCCCTATAAAGGTGTACCTCTATCATTCTCCAGTGGTTAAAAAGCAGTAGTCACAAAAAAGAGGACAGGCCGGGAGGCTTAAGAAACCATGTTACTTCACATAGCTTCAGCTTGTACTCTCTCTAAGCAAAAAAACTAGAAAACCAGTGTCCTATGAACAAAAATGGTTGATCACCATAACAGGCAAACAGGACATTATGAACACAAGGGCGGGGTGGGACGACCTGGACTGGATGTATCCAAAAACAATTCTACAGGTGAGTTTCACAGAATTGTATTTTTCCCTACATCCAGTCCAGGTCGTCCCAAAATGATGACTTGTGGGGCATCCAAAAGCAGTGTCCATTTGGGCGGGATCCCCAGTGTGGAACAGCATGTAGTTCATTTCACTACCGCCTGAAGCACCATTCGGCCAAAAACAGCGTCAGCTGAGGCCCTGACATCCACCTTGTAAAACTTTGTAAAAGTATGAACTGAAGACCATGTGGTGGCCTTACAAACTTGTTCAATCGATGCCTGGTGCTGAAAAGCCCAAGAGGCACCAATAGCTCTGGTAGAATGAGCTGTGATCTGAAAAGGGTGTTCCTTCCCCTTGGCAGAATATGCTTGCACCACCGCCTGTCTGATCCACTTACTGAGAGTGGACTTGGCTGGAGGCAAACCTTTCCTAGAACCTTCTGTTAGGACAAAGAGCAAATCCGATTTCCTGAAGGATTCAGCCGCAGCCAGCTAATACTTTATGGCCCTGATCACATCCAGGGCATGGAGGGTCCGTTCTTTGGAATTAGCTGGTGCTGGACAAAAGGAAGGTAAGACAACTTCCTCATTAAGGTGAAAGGGAGAAACAACCTTAGGCAAAAAAATCAGGTTTAAAGCGAAAAACCACCATATCCCTATACCGCTCAAAATAGGAAGGTTTCATACAAAGCGCGGCCAGCTCTGATACACGATGCACCGAGGTGATTGCTACCAAAAAGACCACTTTGAGAGTCAAGATAGACAATGCAGCATCGCACAATGGCTCGAAGGGAGGACCCTGAAAAGCAGAAAGTACTAAATTCAAGTCCCACACCAGTAATACGGACTTACACGATGGCCGGACATGGGTGACTCCCTGGAAAAAAGTCTTGATCAACCATGGTTGGCAATGGATTAAAGCCGAGACCTGATCCTTGAGGGTGCTCAGCTGGAGACCCAAGTCTAAGCCGTGTTGCAAAAATTCCAGAATCCTAGAAATAGAAAATGTGCGGCAAGGGAGACTCTTGGTCCCACACCAAGCAATATAAGCGTGCCAAACTCTGTAGTATATCATGGAAGAAGACTTCTTCCATGCCTGAATCATGGTATGCACAACTGTGGCCGACTGCCCCTTTTCCGTCAGGATTGAGGTTTCAATAGCCAGGCCGTCAAAACCAGCGTCCGTAAATTGGGGTGCAGCAGCCTGTGTGAGAAGCCCTGGGTCATCAGGCAAGATGTAGTGATCTACTGACATCTGAACTATGTCTGCAAACCAACTCCTTCTTGGCCAGCGAGGAGCCACCTGGATGGCTGGTACCCCTTCCTGGGCTATCTTGCGCAGCACTCTGCCCAGGAGTGGGAACAAAGGGAAGGCATAAAGAAACTTGAAATCCGTCCAAGGAATCGCCGGAGCGTCTGTGGCAACAGCCAGAGGATCTCTTGAGAGGGAAAAGAACCTTGGAAGCTTGTGATTGTGTCTGGACACAAACAGGTCCACGTCCGGCTGACCCCAGCGGAGACCCAGAGTGTCACGGACAGCGCTCAAGGGCGGTGAAGGAAGCCCGCAGGGTACAGGCACCCCTCAAGCAGGCAGCGGCGAGGGAGGAAAGTATGCTCGAGATCCAGGCCCCAGCGAGGATCCATGCAGTGAAGAAACACAGTTAAACACAGTGACAAACACCAATAAGGCTTGTGGGCAGGGAGGGCATATTACAGATAACCAGTGGTTCCCCCCCCCCCCCCCCCAGGCTCACCATAAGCCTGTGGCCGGCTACCCTTTAGTACAGGGTCTGCCGCCATTAGACCCCGGCGTTCACCCTACCGTCACGATCCCGTAGCAGCTAGCGGCTGGGAAGCAAAAGTGGGTCAAAAGGTATCAGTGGAAATAGGGCCAGCAGCGGCTGACGGGCTAGGGGGCCCCGCTCTGCTGCCGTGAGAGAGTATCCATACGATCTTCTGCAGCCAAGACTGCAAGATGTACACTGGAGAATGATAGAGGGACACTGGCCTTTATAGGGGGCCGGGAGGAGCTACAGCTTTAGATCTTGCAGTCGAGCGCACCCTAGGGGCGGAATACCCACATGTCATCACTGGGACGACATGGACTGGATATAGGGAAAAGCATGGCAAGGCAACTGATCCATGCGTTTGTCTGCAGGATCTCTTAAGGAAGCATTGTCAGGTGACGGCGTAATAGTGGTGTTGGACAGACCTGAAACCGGAGGGTCCACCTCGGGAGGATGTGACCACAACTTAATCAACTCGGCAGGGAAAGGATACCGTCTCTCCAGGCCCTTAGGAACCGACGGCAGCTTGTTGGGCCTTTCCCACTCCTTAAGTATCATATTGGAATAATGCGGCTGTTCGGGAAAAACCCGCCGCTGTCTTTTAGGCCGAAACAAATCACCCTTTTATCTCTTGGCCATCTTGTGAGGAACAATTTGTAAAGTGTCAAAAGCAGGCTTTCCGTATCATCCGGAAGGAAGGAATCCTCATCCGAGGAATAACCAGAGATGCTGTCTTCTCCACCGGAGAGCAAATCACCTTCCGAGAGTGGGTCCTCTGGCGACTGACCTTCCTCCGCGGAGTCAAAAGAAGCATACAAATCATCGTCTCAGTAAACAGCTTTTTACTCGAGGCCTTTTTAGGGGCTGTCAACGAGAGCTGTTTCTCAAGGCTAGCCAGCATCTGCGCCAAATCAGAGTGTGTCCCCTTGCTGGCTCCCCCTTTAATAGGGTCTAACTGCAGCAGCGGAGGATCCGGAGAGGCTGGAGATAACGCAGGACTAGGGGCGGGAGCGACCGCCCTCTCATGGTCCAAAACAATGCCTCTGGCGCAAGTGGAACAAATTGTGTTGAATCCGCCCAGGGGATTCCGTCTGCACAAGGGCCAGAGCCTGGCTCACTATCCCCTGATGCCTCCATTATAGTGATTTTGAATATGTAATATTCGTAAAAGGCTAAATAGACACTAATGTCCTAAGCCTATGGCCGATCCCCTACAACGGGGACAGAGAGAAACCACAATCCTCAACCATCATCCACAATCTAAAATCAAAAAGAGAGGAGACAATAATTACAATATGGCCCCACTGCCATATATAACATATAAAACATATATAGATAAATTCAGCTATATATACCTCTTTAAATAAGGCATTATAAAAAACATAAATCTATAACTATTCCCCCTCTCTTCCCTCGTGCACATGCACAACAACAAGCAGAAGGAACTAGAAACTCGCGAAACCGCGCTAAGGGACACGCATCAGCAGCCCAATTCAATGAGGGATTACTTTAGATGCGTTACGACAGCGCAGCAGCGGCGCGTGTCTTCTTGAAGTTTCTGGCCAGGGGAGCGTCCCTGGAGCGATGGCCAGCCTGTGTGCCGCACGCTTGTGACTCCGCCCCCCGGCCAGTCACCAAACTGCGGCCTAGAAGCGGCGCCGCTTGCCCCCGCCCTCCTCGACCCGCGAGGAGCCCGCATGCGGCCCTCGTCCCCTCCAGAGGCCTCCACAAGCGAGGGAACGAGAGAGATGAGTATGTGGGAGGAGCGGCAGCGGACCACTCCTCGCCGTCGCGTTGCTATGGCGACGGAGCTCTCCGCCGCTCACCCACCCATAGTAGCACCAAGCACACACAATAAAAATAAAAAAACATGTGGGAGAAGAGAGGGTAATATACAAAGTATATAGTGGTATCTCAGCAGGTTCACCTGCTTGTTCTAGGAAAGCCTGCGGCCCAGAGCCATATGCTCTGTAAAACGCCCCAGACCACGGCGTTTCACCCTACCGTCACGGATCCCAAACAGCCAAAGCTGGGAGGCATCAGATGGGTCAGAAGAAACCGCGGAAATAGGGTCCTGCAGCAAGCCGACAGGTTCGAAGGCCCCGCTCTGCTGCTAAAATCCTGAGAGAGTGTAAGCGATCTGTGCATCTCCACTGCAAGAAGAGAACTGGGCTTGGGTCGAGAGGCAGCTGCCCTTATAGGGGTCCGGGAGGAGCCACATCTTTGATTTTGCAGTCCACGCCCCCTTTGGGGCGGAGTTACCCAACCGTGAATATTACCTGGACGGCCTGGAATGGAAAAAAATTATGTATGGTAAGCATACTAAAAGAAGAGATTGTTTTTAGTACTGCAAAACGGTGTTATGCTATGTGCCTTTCTGATCTCTTTTATGCACGTGGATTCTAATGATTAATTTGGGAGTAAACAAGTGAGAAATAGTGAATTATAAAAAGTGATTGAAGTTCTAATGAGGAACTAAATTGATAAGTGAATGCAAAGAAAGAGTCTGGTCCGTGCAATCTTGTTTTTTGTTGATTAGTGCAGCACACCGCTGGCTGTCTGGCATCACACCACCATTTTTTCTTTAATGTTTGTATGTATACTTGTTTGTAAATATTTGACATAATTGTACATAATGCCTGTTATAGGGGGATTCTGCCACAAAGCTTGTTATAGGATATTGAGAGGATTCTGACACACTGCCTGTTATAGAGGAATTGGGGGGGTTCTGTTATAGGTAAATTGGGGGGGGATTTGGACATAATGCCTGTTATAGGGGGATTTTGCTACACTGCTTGTTACAGGACATAATGCCTGTTATAGGGGGAGTGGATGGGGTCTCCCACACTGCTTCTTATAGGGGGATTCTGCATACTGTCTGTTATAGAGGGCCGGAGCAATTGTGATCACAGCCTGTTATGAGGGGGGATTTTGGGGGTGGAATTCAGTCACACTGCCTGTTATAGGGGGACTGGTGGAATTCGGATTACACCGGTTGGCTCAGAAATTTTTATTTTTCCTATTTTCCTCCTCTAAACCCCAGTTGCGTCTTGAAATCTTAAATTTTAATAGGAATCTGTGCAGACGCCTCATTTCATCTAGTTTTGGGCATCTAGGAAACAATATTTTCTCCAGATATTCTGTTCTGTACCTGATCAAACTTGAGCAGGGTGTTGATGTCGTTCTTGGCGATCATGCTCTTCACTTCGGTGGCGTCGTATTTACACAATCTGTAGTTCAAGTCCCCCAACCAAATGACCACACTGCAAACAGAGCACACAGCACAGTCACTCTACAGCCACAGATACAAATATATTTTGGGGGACTACAAGGAATAACTTTAATATCCTAATTAGAAATATTGTAGAGTCTAGAACAGACCTGGGCATTGTATGGCCTGCGGCCCTTTGATTGCCTCTTACCGGCCCAGGCTGAGCTGGCTGGCGGAGTCCCTCCGCTCGTGCTGCCTACGTTTCGCAGCGGGTCGGTGCCTCCCGCACTGTACACAGACGACCACTTAAGTAAATAAGCAGCAGCCGATCGGCCGCTCTGCTCGTCGGGTCTGGAGGAGAGAACGTGCCAGACCCGACAAGCCGAGCGGCCGAACGGCTGCTGCTTAAAGCGGACCAACAGCTTGAAAATAGTTTCCTCCCTGAAGGGTCCCTGTGCTATCACCCCGCCTGATTTATGAAGATTTATGAAGATAGATGACTCGCTCTCAATGCGCAGGCGTGGGATTTTCACTCCAGCACCAGGGAGGACCATGGGATGTGTACACCTCAGGTCTGCACTTATATAGAAGAAGGTAAACTTATGCTATATTAAAGAGTGGTCTAAGTTAAACATTTTTTATTTTTTGTACTTTTTTTTTTTATTCACCTTACAGCGCTTGGTCCGGTTTAAGACAGTGATCTTCTGTGTACCCAGTCAAAATATGACTCATGTCCTCCTATTAGATTGTTGATAAAAACACAGATGAGAGCGCTCTGGTTTACTAATATGCAGAATTGAGTTCAACCTCCCAAATATTTTTAGTTTCTCAAGTGGCCCCATAGAAAAAAATACTCCACCCCTGGACCGCCGAGATGCAGGGAGCGTTCTCCTCCGCCCAAGACAAGATCAGGGACACTTCCTTGAGGGCTTGTTTGCTCCGAATCCCACCCTGATGATTGATGTAAGCAACAGCAGTCTGATTGTCCGAGCGGACCTGGACCGCCCGACCCCGTAGGTGGCGAGTCAACTGGAAGAGAACCAACCGGATCGCCCTCCGTTCCAGGAGACTGATAGGTGCATGGGCCTCCTGAGGGCACCATTGGCCCTGGAACTTCAGCGATTGCCAAAACCCTCCCCAACCGGTCAGACTGGCGTCCGTGGTGACAATCTCCCAGCACGGGGGCAGAAAGGACCTGCCCACCAGAAAATTCCAACCACCACGAGAGAGACTGCCTGGCCAGAGGGGACAGAGTGAATTCCTACTCCAGGGACTCCTGATTTCGATCTCAAATGGTCAGAAGATTCAATTGAAGAGGTCTCATGTGGAACTGGGCAAAGGGAACCACCTCGAAGCAAGACACCATGAGACCCACCAGCTGCATCCCCAGACGGATGGAGGGGTGGGGGCACAAGAGCAAGGCCCGCACCTGCGTCTGAAGACCCTCCACCTTCTGTTGAGGGAGGAACACCTTGACCTGAGAGGTATCCAGCTTCATGCCCAGGAAGGACCTGACCAATGACGGAGAGAGCAAAGACTTGGGATAATTGATCACCCAGCCAAAGGACTCGAGGGTGGACACCACCACCTGAGTATCCCTCTCGGCCTGAAGAAAAGATGGTGCAGCAATCAAAAGGTTGTCCAGATAAGGCAGAATGCAAATGCCCTGGCTCCTCAGAGCCATGACCCCCGCCAGCACCTTGGTGAACACCCGAGGAGCCGAGGTGATACCGAACGGCAGGGAAACAAACTGGTAGTGCTGATCCCCCAGAGCGAACCTCAGGAATCTCTGATGTCCCAGGAATATCGGTACGTGAAGATAGGCATCCTTGATGTCCACCGTGGTCATGAAGTCGCCTGGCTGAAGGGATCTCACCGCCGACCGCAGAGTCTCTATGCGAAAGTGTTTGAACCTGACAAATTTGTTGAGGTCCTTTAGATCCAGGATGGGCCTCAGGGAGCCGTCCTTCTTGGGCACCGTGAAGAGATTGAAGTAGTAACCCCGACCTTGTTCTTGGAGAGGCATCGGGCAAACCACTCCGGATGACAGAAGGCGTTGAACGGCCGACCGCAGACCCTGCGCTGTCACTGGATTTTGGGAGATCCAGGACTGGAGGAACCTTGGGGGCGGCCAAGCTGCAAACTATCTTGTAACCGGAGGAAACCACCTCCTGAATCCACCGGTCCCAGATGTGAAGCCTCCAGACAAAGAGCCGCAGCCTACCCCCACCCGGATGGGTGAGGGCGCCCCCTCATGCAGGAGGGGCCATGGTAGTGGACTTGGATCCCCAGGAGAGACTGGGACGGCCACGGGACCTACCTCGTCCAAGACTCTCTGCGGCTACCTGAGGAGAAGGATCCACGACCCCCGCGGGAAGGAAGAATTGAGGAGGATCCCCGAAAGGGCCGAGACTGCTTTCTACGCTGAGGAACCCAACCATCCTTGGCCAAAACATTAAGGCGTTCCCCAAAAAGACGGAGTCCTGTGAAAGGAAGCCCGGTGAGAGACTTCTTAGTGGCCACATCAGCCGCCCACTGACCCAGCCAGACAGACCGACACATGGCAAAGTCAGAGCAAAGCAAAAGGTCCTTGTAATCATCCGCATTCTTGCGAGATCTGGCAGCTTCAGCAAGACACCTAACCTTTTTCTTAATGGCAATGGCAACAATAGCCGCAGCACAGACCGGGCGCAAACCAGCCCCCACAAAGGTGAAGGCGTGACAAGCTACCTGATCCATACGCCGATCAGGACTATCACGCAAAGAAGTAGTGTCCGAAGAAGGCATAATAGAAGTATGGGACAACCCCAAGGGGGGCTTAGGGGGTTTGGACAATCGGCGAACCAAGTCAGCCGAGAAGGGGTACCTTCTATCCAGTCCCCTTGGCACCATGGGCAACCTGTTGGGCCGTTCCCACTCTTTAAGGACCAGTCTGGAAAAATGCCCCTGCTCCGGGAACTCCAAACGTTGCTTGTCAGGGCGGAAGAGCTCACCCTGCTTCTTCTTGGCCACCTGGGGGGGGCAGTGTGCAGAGTATCAAAAACTGCCGACAAGATCCCATCGGTATCGTCCGGGAGCCAAGAATCCTCATCAGAGGAAGACCATAGGTCTGTACCATACTCGCCCTGACGATCCCCAGAGGAATCAGACACACGAAACAACTCCCCCTCCTCCATGGAATCACGACCTCCATCGACATCATAAGCCTTGTCATCATAGGCCAAGAGGGACAAGTCCCTGATGCCTCTTTACTAGAGGCTTTGCCGGAGACCGGCCAGCCCAGTTGCCGCTCAATGCTGGCCACTTGCAGCACCAAGTCAGAATGGGATCCCCTGCTGGCTTCCCCCTTGCTGGGGGCTAAATGCAGGCGTGGGGGAGTAGGCGAAGCTGCAGGGAGAACAGGACTGGGTAAAGAGGCGGTCAGCCCAGTCTGTTCCGCAATGATGCTATGGGCGCACGGTACAGAAACCGCGCTGTGACCGCTCAAAGGGGATGTCCCGCACATGGAACACAGCCGAGCCTGCCCCGAAGGGCCCCCAAGCTCGCTATCCCCAGAAGCCTCCATATGGTGATTAATTGGAAGTGCGTCCAATATAACGGATGCTGGACCCCGGCCCGGGGATACCCCACAGCCTTGGGAGGGCGTGGGTGGGGGGGGGGGGGGTGTATGAGAACCGGGAGAAACCACAAGTACAATGTCCCCGCCTGAAAAACACAACATGAACAAGGATTGTTCCCACAAAGCATGCACCCATAAAATACATGAAAAAGGATCGGACGCATGGACCGTATAAGATCAGATCACGAGCAGGCACAGGCAGATGCACCGCAGAGGCAGCAGCGTGGACAGGATCCGAGGGAGCCCCGCAGAAGCGTCCCACCCAGTGTTCCGGATAGCCACCGGGGCCATCAGCAAGCGCCCCGAGGAGAAGAACCTACGGAGGCCTCGCAGCGAGGGCGCACCAGTCCGCACCACACCAGCGCGCACAGTAAAATGGCGCCGGTACAGCGGAACCTCGAGACCGTAACAATAAAGATGCACAGTGAACACAGCACACATACAAGAGACCTAGTGTAGTTTCTCCCTCCCCACCAGGCTCACCATAGCCCCGGCCGGCTACTCTTCACAGCTAGGGTCTGCGGCCCAGAGCAGAGCTATGCGAGCACCCGACCCCAGGTGCTCCCCTGACATCACCTGAACCTGCAGGCAGTGCTGGGAGGCAGAAGGGTCCAGAACAGGTGGAAATAGGCCCGCAGGGCCGACGGGCTCAGGGTGCCACGCTCGCCTGCGATCCAGATAGAACCATCTTTTGTCTGGAGTCTCTGGGTAATTCCTGCCCTTTTTATGGGCCGGAAGGAGCCACAAGTCTTTCTGCATCTGCGTCACCTTGTGGCGGATTACCCAACTGTAAGGATTGAAATGAAGCAAGCTGTGCTGTACACTGGAAAAATCCCGAATGGGAGTGCCACAAACTGGTAATGCTGGTCCTCCAGAGCAGGGGTCCCCAACCCTGTCCTCAAGGCCCACCAACAGGCCAGGTTTTGCAGATCTCCACAAAGATGCACAGGTGGAGTAATTAGTGCAGCTGCAGAGCAATAGAGCTGGCTATTTGGAGATCCAAAAAACATGACATGTTGGTGGGCCTTGAGGACAGGGTTGAGGACCACTGCTCCAGAGCAAACCTCAGGAACTTCTGATGCCCCTGGAAAATCGGGATGTGCAGATAAGCATCCCTGATGTCCACCGTGGTCATGAAGTAGCCGGGCCGAAGCGATCTGACCGCCGACCGTAAGGTTTCCATGCGGAAATGTCTGACTCTTACAAAACTGTTGAGACCCTTCAGGTCCAGGATTGGTCTTAAAGTGGACCAACACCCAGGATTTTGACTATCCTGGGTTTTGGTCCACTTCGGGGGGGGGGGGGTCACCCCGATTGTGAAACCCCCCAGAAAGCCCCAAAAACTCACCTCACCACGCTCCCACTTGACCGCGCCGTCCAATCCCCGCCGACGGACAAGCGGGTGACAGTGACGGCCATTCACAAACGGCCGTCTTTCTTGGGAACCGTGAACAGGTTGGAGTAAAAACCCCGACCCTGTTCCTGACGAGGTACAGGACAAAACACACCTAACAGCAGGAGGTGTTGCACGGCTTTTATCACACCCTGTGCCTTCAATGGGTTTTGGGATATCCGAGACCGGAGAAATTTTGTGGGCGGTCTGACTGCCAGCTTTATTTGGTAACCGGAGGACACTACCTCCTGAATCCACCGATCCGAGACGTGTCGTCTCCAGAACTGAGCAAACAGCAGAAGCCGCCCCCCCCACCCGAATGGGTAAGGGGACTTGGCTTTGGCTCACCAGGAGGGATTGGGTCGGCCGCGGGACCTACCTATACCCCAGGTATCTCTGCCACCTGAAAATGAAGAGCCTCTTCCTCGGCAACCCCTCAGGCAGGCAGCGACGAGGGAGGTGAGTATGCCTCATGCTCCAAAGGCCCAGCTGAGCCAGCGAGGACCCAACAGTGAAAACACCACAAGTAAAAAACAACACAATGCCAGACACCAATAAAGCTTGTGGGCAGGGAGGGTCATTACAAGACAGACTAGTGGTCCCCCCCCCCCCCCCCCAGGCTCACCACAAGCCTGTGGCCGGCTACCCTTTAGTACAGGGTCTGCGGCCCAGAGCCAAGCTCTGCCGAACACCAATTGACCCCGGCATTCACCCTACAGTCACGATCTCGTATCAGCCAGAGGCTGGGAGGCAAGGAGTGGGTCAGGAGGGATCCGTGGGAATAGGGTTCGCATCGGCCGACGGGGTAGGAGGCCCCACTCTGCTGCCATTATCTGAGAGAGAGTACCAACGATCTTCTGCAGCCAAGACTGCAAGATGAACAACTGGAGAATGATAGAGGGACACCTGCCTTTATAGGGGGCCGGGAGGAGCTGCAGCTTTTGATCTTGCAGTCGAGCGCCCCTTGGGGGCGGAATACCCACATATCATCACTGGGACGACCTGGACTAGATATGGGAAAATAATTGCCCACCCCCGATCTAGAATGAACATGTGACGTGATGACAATGACATTGGGCCCCAAGTCAATAGTGTGGCAGCCTAAAGGTTGCAGGTCAGGGTGGTCATAAGGGTCACCTGTTTGGTCATGAGGGTATTCACAGTTTAATGTCACCCTAAAATCTAGTTTGAACTCCTGCCACCCCCCCACTGTTAAAGCAATCCTATACTCATAAGTTAAATACTTCCTGCTTCACGAGTGGTTGGTAATCACCTGACTGACGGTGACCAATCTGGTCAGGTCATGGTCAGGAGCTGGGAGGAGGATATCGCTGAACTAAAGAAACCTTCAGCCAATGATTGATTATAAACACAGCCCCTGACACAAACACGTTAGCACGCTCGGCTAACCCTTTCCCCGGAGAGTCCCCCGTGTGAAGACTTACTCGTGCTTCATAATGTTGAGGCTGGGCACGTTCTGCTCCGGGAGGGAGAAGTTTAAGCGGGCGCAGATATCCTTATAGTCCTGATTGCGCCTCTCGAAATCCTCCACGTGGGCAGCCAAGTGAGAGTTCACGAAACAGAAAGACGTGTTGTGGAAAACAAATCTAACCGCCACGCCCCCCTTGTTACCCTGCATAGGGAAGAAATGAAAAAAACGGGTTAAAGAGGACCAAAACCTAGTCTATGAGACTGCAAGGGCAGGCTTACTCAATCCCCCCGGGGGCCCCTCGAACAGGGATTCCCCTTTGTGTGACACCCCTCCCGGGGCACCTGATAATCTTCCCTTTCCTATAAGCCCAAAGAGAGAAAAAGAAGAAGGTGGAATTCATAAAATTGGGCACACCAGCAAATATATAAGAATAAATGGTATAATTTATTAATGGCATATAAAATTAAAACATACAAAAGACAAGACAAAATTAAAACACATGGTCTCCTGATTTATCCTATTTTTTCATCTTACATTGTATCATTGATTATATTGTATTGTATTGTGCTTGCAACATCTGAGCCTTTCATTATCATGGGCAGCTCCTAGTCCCTGGTTGTTTCAATTTATAGCACTGTTGATGGATATTTTGTATACACATAGGGTTAGACATCTTTTTAGTGATGGCATAATAGGGCAGAGTCATTGCATGTTTGGCTCACATATTTTATGTGAATATTTAGGGTCACATTAGGTATTATTACCGCTGTCTGTGAGTAATAATTGTTAGGTTCATTACTTTTTAGCACGGGTCTTTTTCACTTTGTATATACAATTTTGGTTTATTTCACTGCATATTTTGGTATTAGATTGCACATAGATTTATAGTATTTAGTATATAGTATAGTATATAGATTTTTTCTAGTATATTCTTTGTATTAGTGCAGATGATCCTGACCTTGACCATTTTAGGTTCATAGATTCATTATATAAAATTACATTTTACCGCCCTCACCTGGTATCATGAATTTTGCATGTATAAATTGTAACTATTAATCATAAATTAGTGTTATATATATGGACACAGTCTAGTGCTAAAAACTTTTCCACAGTAGTGTGGGTGGTTATAACCACATCAAATAGGATCAGGAGACCATTGGGTCGATTCAAAGAAACATGTAACAGCTTGGATTTTGGTGCCGATCATCCTATTTTTCCCGTACGCTCGTGCGTTCGTATGAACTTGCGAGTGATTCTATAAGCAAATACGTTTCTATCCTAAAATGTCCGTCCGTTCGTATGGCAGTTCGGGAATCAGACCTATGTCAGTTTCCATCCTGAATTTTCCGTTTCATTTCTCAGGTTGCAACATTGGTTTTGCCCTTTTTCCTTTTTTGTCTGGACGTAAATCCTTCTGATCTTGCGTCTGCGCACTACAAACTTACCTCATTAAAGTGCATTCTAAATATTTGGTCTTATTTTTCTTTATTTCATTCATTTTGTAGTAACCAACCATTAATGAATGCATTTGCATAAGTAAATCTTACTTTGTTTAATTTTTAGTTAACTTGCATTTTTTACTTGTGGATTTAATTTTAATATTTAGGCTTCAAATGGTACAACTTAAAATGTATTGTGTGGTTACCCACACCCTCTACATACAGATTGCTCTCAAATATAAAAAAACACCCAGCAACTTCTGCATGTTATGAGTCTAGAAACAGCCAAGATGGCGGCTCAGGTATTATCGGGCAGCCTGCAAACAGAAAGGGCCTTGTGACTGTGTTGCTCTGCATTCTTTGATTTCTGACCTTTCCGTGCCCCCAGCTCTGCTGTGTCTGTGCAAAATACAGCAGTAACCCACATCCTGCACTTTATCCCGCTCTCCTCTCCTCAGTAAGTGTGATGCATCTGACCAAAGATGTGCTTAAATAATTAAACAAAGCAAAGGTAAACAACTACACCAATAAATGCAATCTAAAAATATTATTCTAGTACATCAATTTAAAAATAAATACCAAAGGACATAAATTTCTTTAATTAACGCAAATATATTGCAAAATAAAGGTTTACATGCAAAGGACTAATTAAGGTCCACATTAAAATGCTTTTATAAGGCATACATGAATCAGGTATGCATTGCCATACAATTTATGGCCTCGGCCATGCTGATACATGCAGTTCATTGGAGCTCAAGACGCACAGACTCCTCCACATAGCCAAAAAACCTGATCAAGAACAGCAATCCGACTGCTAAAAGGTGTCGCCAGTGGCTTTCTTTTAAAACGGATTTAGAGGTTTGAAAACTGTTCTCTGAATCACACCGAAACACATCCAATTATCCTAAGTTTTACGTTTTGATCCTAAGTTTTAGGATTTGATCCTAAGTTTTACGTTTTGATCCTAAAATTTAGGAACGAACTTGCGATGATCGTAAGAGCATATACGAATTCGAACGTAGGCTCGTGCGAGTCGTAAATGGCCAAAAAAACAGGAAAAAATGACTAACACCCACCCAAACTTATGATTCTCGATCCGAAATCAATTAACTTTTGCTCTTTGAATCGAGGGGCATGTGTTTTAATTTTGTCTTGTCTTTTGTATGTTTTAATTTTATATGCCATTAATAAATTATACCATTTATTCTTATATATTTGCTGGTGTGCCCAATTTTATGAATTCCACCTTCTTCTTTTTCTTTCTTTGGTCTAATAAACCTATGTTGTGGAATTCAGGGAGCACCCAAGCAAGACTTGATTAAAGTTTAATATTGTTGTAGTGCCCCTTACCAGTATCTTTGATCAGTTTCCTATAAGCCCATGAAGCATGCCCAGAAGGGAGCCGAGTGATGCTGCGTGCCGCCCGTAAATGCTGCTGCGATTAAGCTTTTCTAGCTGCTCATTAATATGCGCGGCAGGAGAAGCCGATTGGACAAGCAGCTGTGCCGCTCGTAAGCAAGGCTGGGTTTCCATTGAGCTTTTCTAGCCGCTCATTAATATGCGGGGCAGGAGAAGCCGATTGGACGAGCAGCTGTGCCGCTCGTAAGCAAGGCTGGGTCTCCATTGAGCTTTTCTAGCCGCTCAATATGCGCGGCAGGAGAAGCCGATTGGACGTGCAGCTGTGCCGCTCGTAAGTGCAACTGGGATTCCATTAAGCTTTTCTAGCCGCTCATTAATATGCGGGGCAGGAGAAGCTGATTGGACGAGCAGCTGTGCCGTTCATAAGTGCAGCTGGGTTTCCATTGAGCTTTTCTAGCCGCTCATTAATATGCGCGGCAGAAGCCAGTGGGACGAGCAGCTGTGTCGCTCGTAAGTGCAACTTGGATTCCACTGAACTTTTCTAGCCGCTCATTAATATGCGCGGCAGGAGAAGCTGATTGGACGAGCAGCTGTGTCATGGGCTTGAGGAGAGGCAAGTTGGCTTGGTGTTCTAGTGGGGTTTCCACACTGTGGGGCACCCCAAATTAGGATGCTCCAAGGGCGGGGGAGGGGTCGAGAAGGAACAAAACCCCGGATAGGAAAAATCCTGGATTTAGTTCCACTATAAGGACAACTTAGATTTTTCTGTTTTTAAAGGTCGTCTTTAAATTGGAGCAAAACTCAGGATTTTGACTATACCGGGTTTTGGTGCTTTCCCCTGGGGAACCCCGATTGGGGATACCCCACTGAGTGAAACCTTCCAGGTCACCCAATCTAACTTACCTTTTCCCGGTCCTACGGCTCATGCGTCCTCCCATCCAATCAGTGCGCTCGGATCTGCTCCCGCCCCTCTGTCTAAGGGACTAAGCAGACAAGAGCCTATCCCGGGCTGCATCCACCACTATCCTCTAACAGGGAGCGAGCCTGCGCCAACCATTCACAAATGCCTGTTGTGGGTGCGCACCCTGCTAAAGTAATAGCGTGAAGCGGCCGCTGCTTGTGCCGCTCCTTGTGCAAGGAGAGAAGGCGAGTATACTGGGTGACCTGGAGCAAAACCCAGAGGGGGAGACCATAGCCACAATTTAGATGGATATAAAAAGTTTGATTTTATATATTACCAGGGTAGTACAGTGCCTACCTCCCACGCGTTCCGTGACAGAAGCAACGTCACTTCATGTATTTGCACAGCATTTAATTGCACAAGTTTAATAGGTTTTTCGCACAGGCATATCGCACCTTTGTAGGTGGGATTAGGATTATGATTATTTGATTTTATAGGATTTTTATAGGATTATTAGTTTGATTTTATATATTAGCAGGGTAGTACAGTGCCTACCTCCCACGCGTTCCGTGACGACAGCAGCAACGTCACTTCATGTATTTGCACAGCATTTAATTGCACAAGTTTAATAGGTTTTTTGCACAGGCATATCGCACCTTTGTAGGTGGGATTAGGATTATGATTATTTGATTTTATAGGATTTTTATAGGATTATTAGTTTGATTTTATATATTAGCAGGGTAGTACAGTGCCTACCTCCCACGCGTTCCGTGACAGAAGCAACGTCACTTCATGTATTTGCACAGCATTTAATTGCACAAGTTTAATAGGTTTTTCGCACAGGCATATCGCACCTTTGTAGGTGGGATTAGGATTATGATTATTTGATTTTATAGGATTTTTATAGGATTATTAGTTTGATTTTATATATTAGCAGGGTAGTACAGTGCCTACCTCCCACGCGTTCCGTGACGACAGCAGCAACGTCACTTCATGTATTTGCACAGCATTTAATTGCACAAGTTTAATAGGTTTTTCGCACAGGCATATCGCACCTTTGTAGGTGGGATTAGGATTATGTATTTATTGTGTTGAGGGTAGACCATATTACTTGTGATTATTATCACAATCCAGGCATATTTTTAGTACAGCATTTTGGTGTCATGTGTGTACTTGATGTTTTTTAATGGTTTTTAGCTGTGTTTGTATTGCCCATTATGAACTTTAAATAAAGGATTTGTACAGCTAGATTAATAGGTGGGTGCGGTGGTCCTGTTTGCGTAGTTGTGGGGGGTTGGGGCTCTCCCCACGGGGGTTGTTCTCAAGATACTTTTGCTTCATGGGATCACCGCACACCGGGTTATTCATCACCTTTAATTTTAGTTGGTGACGTGGAATAAACGTGCTCCTTGTAGGACCGGGATGAGGCGAGTTTCATTTGGGGATCTGGGGGGTATCACACAGCGGGGCATCCCCGATTTGGGTTGCCCGGGGGAAAGGACCAAATCCCAGGATAGTCAAAATCCTGGGTTTTGGTCCACTTTAGGAGCAGGAAGGAAGTGAGAGGTACAGCAGTAGGACACACGCATTACCATTTTCCCCATGATCCCCGTCCCTACAGACTCCGCCGCCACCTCCTGGATGTGTTTGAAATGCTCCTTCTTGGCGAACAGGAGCATCATCATGCCCACCAGCCGGATCAGGCGGACCTAGAGAGACACAAAGGGTTAATGTTACTTAAAGCGGACCTTCACCATGAATAAGAGCCTATCTTATATGTTTCCCCCCCTCCCTGTACATACAGATTGACCTTCACCCTGAATAAAAGCCTATCTTATATCCCCCCCCCCTGTACATACAGATTGCCCACATGATTCCAGACCTTCACCCTGAATAAGAGCTTATCTTATATGTCCCCCCCCCCCCCCCCCGTACATACAGATTGGTCACACTAATCCGGACCTTCACCCTGAATAAAAGCCTATCTTGTATGTTTCCCCCACCTGTACATACAGATTGCCCACATTAATCCGGACCTTCACCCTGAATAAGAGCCTATCTTGTATGTTTCCTCCCACCCTGTACATACAGATTGCCCACATTAATCCGGACCTTCACCTTGAATAAGAGCCTAACTTGTATGTTTCCCCCACCTGTACATACAGATTGCCCACATTAAAAATCATCCTACCTGCACCTACTGCATGTTATGAGCCTTTAAACATCCAAGATGGTGGCACATGGAGCATCAGGCAGCCTGCAAACAGGAAGTGTCTTCTGACTATGCCGCTCTGCATTCTGGGATTGCTGTCCTTTCCCAGCTCTGCTCTGTCTGTGCAAAGCTATAACCCCGCCCCTTCACTTTATCCCCCTCTCCTCAGTATGTGATGCTTCTGAGGCAAGATGGAGGCGCTCATATCCTAGAGTCCTGAACAGAGTTGAAGCCCAGTGAGGGAAAGAATAAAAAGTGACTAAAAACTTAAAATATATTCATTTTAGATGCTGGGGAATCGTTTTTTAAGGGTTTAAGGTTTTTATTAAATCATGCTGAAGGTCCGGTTTAATGACTATCAGAGCAATTCTGTAGAACATGTAGATTGTTAGGCTGTCTGGTATGGAGAGGTGCACCCGCATTGCTATCGGGTTTGTGCAGTTCTTCTGTCAGAGGCGGGCGGCAGAGGCGTGCAACTGCGCTCGCTGGGTGCACCGACTGACTGAAGACAGTAAGGAAAAGCCTGCCGGCCATGTGAAGGATTGGTAGGCCCTGGAGTCTAAAAGACTGCAAGTACCCCTCTGTTGGGATGCCCCGCTGTGTAACCGCCCCCTGGCATAACACCTTTCTGCCGCTGCCATACCGCTGAGTGTACCCCCAGACTCCCTGCAGCCGAGGCCTGTTCTTGCGTCCTGGGAGCAGGAGCGTGCTGCAGACACTATGGAGTCCGGGGATACGGCTGCTTCCCATCCTAAACGCTGGCACTCTCTATATGGTGCCGACTGGATGAGAGGCTGTGCATGCGCCGTGAAAACCGGTGAAAGGATGATCCAGAAAAGGGGGGGGGGGGGGTTAAACAGCAGGGGCATCCCAAATTGGAATGCCCCAGGAACAAGGACCGAAAAACCCAGTGTGTGAAAATCACGAGTTTGGTCCACTTTAAAGTGTACCAAAACCTAGGATTTTGACTATCCTGGGTTTTGGTCCTTGCCCCACCATGTGAACCCCCCAGGTCGCCGAAACCAACTCCCCTCTTCCCAGTCCTACCACGCATGCACAGCCACTCGCGCTCCAAGCGCGCTGACACCAGCATTACCGCTATCCCTCTAGCAGGGAACGTGCTAGTGCCACCCATTCACAAATGCCTGGCGTGGGCACGCGTACTGCTAGAGGGATAGCGGGGATGCGGCCGCGGCTCGCGCATACGCCGTTGGACCAGGAAAGAAGGTAAGTGTATGGGGCGAACTGGGGGATTTCACACAGCTTGATTTTGGATGCCCCGGGGGGAGGGAATATATCGGCCTGGGAATCTTATAGATTCCCGGGCTCGCCGTGTGTTTTGGTCCACTTTAAAGAAGCATCAGCAAGGCAGCATGGCCCGGGACGCTCCGTCCTGCACCGGGCCGTTAAGACAAAGAGCTGTCCGCACAGAAACTTAGCTCTAGTATGGCTGCTCATCAACTTCCACAGCCCGAACTGGACATGGAATGGCTGAGCGTGGCCGCTCACAGCCGAAGGAAGCCGGGTGATGCCATGCACCCAGTGGGGCATCCTAAACAGGGGTACCCCAAGGGGAAGGGACCAAAAACAGGATAAAGAATGATAGTGAGTTTCGGTCCACTTTAGTTTAGTTCCTTTGGTCATTTGCTGCCCACATATAAAGCCTGCAAGTTTACCTTGATGTTTCCTAGACAGTACAATTTCAGCTTTGGCTCCTGATGGTTGTGGGTGGGGCGGGGGGGCAGCACCATTTCTAGCCCCTCCCACTCTGTGGTATGAACTCACTTTCTTATATTTGGCTTTGGGGTGCAGGTTCCTCTCCACGGCCTCCAGCCACTCCTGCTCCTTCCCGGAATCCATGTAGAAGAAAGCTTCCGTGCTGAGGTCCAGCTCCTGGAACCTGGAACAAACAGACGCCGAGGGATCAAGCCTGGGGGTGGTTAAGCAAGTGGGGTATTTTTTTCTATAAGATTCCTGGGCCGATCAATTCCCCCCCTGGGGCATTCGAAATCAGGATGCCCCGCTGTGCGAAACCCCCCAGGTCGCCCCATTCACTTACTTTGCTTCCCGGTCCAATGGCACATGTGCAAGCTGCAGCAGCATCCCCGCTATCCCTCTAGCAGGACGCGCACACGCCAGCCATTTGTGAATGGCCGGTGCTGGCACGCTCCCTGTTAGAGGGAAGCGGGGATGCGACCATCAGTGCGCTCAGAGACACTGGCCTTAGACAAAAGGCTTAGACCACGTGAAGTCAGTGGCTCCGAGCGCGCTTATTGGACGAGCAGCCGGACATGCACCGTAGGACCGGGAGGTGGTCAGTTAGAGGTGACCTGCGGGGTTTCACACAGCGGGGAATCACCAGGGGAAAAAAACAAAACCCAGGATAGTCAAAATCCTGTGTTTTGGTCCACCTTTAAAAACAGAAAAATCATGAGTTGTCCCCTTATAGTGGGCCAAAAATACAATTCTGTGATACTCACCTGTAGAATTGTTTTTGAATGTATCCAGCCCAGGTCTTCCCAGAAGTAATGACATATGGGTATTCCGCCCCCAGGGGGCGCTCGACTGCAAGATCAAAAGCTGTCACGCCTCCCGGACCCCTATAAAAGCAGGTGTCTCACTATGATTTCCCAGTGGTTAAACAGCAGTAAGAAAAAAAAGAGGCAGGCTGGGAGGCCAAGAAACCATGTTACTTCACATAGCTTCAGCATCTACTCTCTCCAACAAACACTTAAAGACAATGGTCCAATATAAAAATGGTAATCACCATAACAGGCAAACCAGAGATAATGAAAACAAGGGCGGGGTGGGATGACCTGGATTGGATATATTCAAAAACAATTCTACAGGTGAGTATCACAGAATTGTATTTTTCCCTATATCAAGTCCAGGTCGTCCCAGAAGTAATTACATATGGGACATCCAAAAGCAGTCTCCATTATGACGGGATCCCCAGTGCGGAACAGCATGTAGTTCATTTCACTACCCCCTGAAGCAGCTTTCGGACAAAAACAGCATCAGCTGAGGCTCGAACATCAACCTTGTAAAACTTGGTAAAGGTATGAACTGAAGACCAAGTGGCGGCCTTACAAACTTGTTCAACAGATGCCTGGTGTAGAAAAGCCCAATAGGCACCAATAGCTCTAGTAGAATGAGCTGTGATTCGAAAAGGGGGTTCCTTCCCTTTGGCAGAATATTCTTGCACCACCACCTGTCTGATCCAATTACTAAGAGTGGACTTGGCTGGAGGCCTTCCCTTCCTAGAACCTTTTGTTAGGACAAAGAGCAAATCCAATTTCCTGAAGGATTCAGTCGCAACCAGGTAATACTTAATGGCTCTGACCACATCCAAGGCATGGAGGGTCCTTTCCTTAGAATTAGTCGGTGCTGGACACAAGGAAGGCAAGACCACTTCCTCATTAAGATGAAAGGGCGAAACGACCTTAGGCAAAAAATCAGGTTTAAAGCGAAAGACCACCTTATCCTTATGCTGCTCAAAATAAGGAGGCTTCATACAAAGCGCCGCCAGTTCTGACACGCGACGCACAGAGGTGATCGCCACCAAAAAGACCACCTTGAGGGTCAAAATAGACAATGCAGCATCGCGCAACGGCTCAAAGGGAGGACCCTGGAGAGCAGAAAGTACCAAATTCAAGTCCCACACCGGTAATACAGGCTTACGTGGTGGACGTTGGTGACTCCCTGGAAAAAGGTCTTGATCAATCTATGATTAGCAAAGGATCTCTGGAAAAAAATAACCAAGGCCGAGACCTGGCTCTTGAGGGTGCTCAGCTGGAGACCCAAGTCTAAACCGTGTTGTAAAAACTCCAAGATCCTAGAGATAGAGAATGTGCGACAAGGGAGACTCTTGGATTCACACCAAACAATGTAGGCATGCCAGACATGGTAATATATCATGGAAGAATTCTTCTTCTGCACCTGAATCATAGTATGCATATGCACAACCGTGGCTGACAGCCCCTTTTCCATCAGGGTTGAGGTCTCAATAGCCAGGCCGTCAAAGCCAGCATCTGTAAATTGGGGTGCCGCAGCGACCCCTGCGTGAGGAGCCCTGGGTCGGCGGGCATGATGTAGCGGTCCACTGACATCTGAACTATGTCCGCAAATCAACTCCTTCTCGACGAGCGAGGAGCCACTAGGATGGTTGGAACCCCTTCCCGGGCTACTTTGCGCAGCACTCGGCCCAGGAGTGGAAACGGAGGGAATGCATAAAGGAGTCTGAACTCCCTCCAAGGAATTGCCAGAGTGTCTGTGGCGAAGGCCAGAGGATCTCTGGACAGGGAGACGAACCTTGGGACTTGTGATTGTGTCTGGACGCAAACAGGTCCACATCCGGTTGACCCCAGCGGAGACACAGAGTGAAAGATCTTGTAGCTGAGAAACCATTCCCCCAGACGAGAGCCCCCCCTGCTCAGGGAGTCTGCCTCCTGGTCCTCCACCCCTGGGATGTAAACCGCCTAGATGCAGGGAACATTCTTCTCTGTCCAAGTCAGAATCTGGGTCACCTCCTTGAGGGCTCGCTTGCTCCGAGTCCCGCCCTGGTGATTCATGTAGGCGACAGCAGTCTGATCGCACGACTGCTTAAATGGGGAGGCAAGTGTAGAAGCACCAACCGGATCGCACTCAGCTCCAGGAGGTTTATAGGCAAGTGGTCGCTCTCAGCTCCAGGAGATTTATGGGCAAGTGGTCTCTTGCAGACCCCACTGACCCTGAATCTTCTGCGTCTGCCAAATGCCTCCCCAGCCGGTCAGACTGGCATCCGTAGTAACTATCTCCCACCGGGGAGTCAGAAAGGATTGCCCACCAACAGGTTTCTGGGGTCCAGCCACCACAAGAGGGACTGTCTGGCCAGGGAAGAAAGAGAAAATTCCTGTTCCAGCGACTCCTGCATCCGGTCAACTGGTGCAATTGAAGAAGTCTCATGTGAAACTGGGGGAAGGGAACTGCCTTGAAGCATGACACCATCAGGCCCACCAGCTTCATCCCGGATGACGGATCGATGGTCGCTGACAGGACAGCAAGGCTTGCACCTGCGTCTGAAGATCCTCCACCTTCTGCTGTGGCCTTGACCTGAGAGGTGTCTAACGTCATGCCCAGGAAGGACCTCACCGTTGAGGGAGTGATTGAAGACTTGGGGTAATTGATTACCCATCCGAACTCCTCGAGAGTGGATAACACTGACCGGGTATCGCTCTTGGCCTGCTGAAGGGACTGAGCCGCAATCAGTAAATCGTCCAGATAAGGCAGCACACAAATGCCCTGGTTCCTCAGAATAGCCATGATGCCCGCCAGCACCTTGGTGAAAACCCAGGGGGCTGAGGATATCCCGAATGGCAGAGCCACAAACTGGTAGTGCTGATCCTCCAGAGCAAATCTCAGGAACCTCTGATGACCCCGGAACATGGGGATGTGCAAAAAGGCATCCCTGATGTCTACCGTGGTCATGAAGTCGCTGGCCCGAAGCGAGCTCGCCGCGGACCGTAAGGTTTACATGCGGAAATGTCTGACTCTTACAAACCTGTTGAGACCCTTCAGGTCCAGGATAGGCCTCAGCATTCCATCCTTCTTGGGAACCGTGAACAGATTGGAGTAGAAACCATGGCCCTGCTCCTGACGAGGTACAGGGCAAATCACCACTAGCCGCAGGAGGTGCGGCATGGCCATTCACAGGCCCTGTGCCTTCACTGGGTTCTGGGATATGCGAGACTGAAGAAATCTTGCGGGCAGCCTGACTGCCAGCTCTATTTTGTAACCTGAGGACACCTCCTGAATCCACTGATCCCGGCATGCGCTGTCTCCAGATATGAGCAAATAGCAGAAACCGTCCCCCAACCAGGATGGCTGAGGAGCCTTGGCAGGGGGCTTGGACCTGGATCCCCAGGGGGGATTGGGTCGGCCGCGGGACCTACCTTGTCCCCAGAAATCTCTGCGGCAACCTGAAAATGAAGGGCCTCTTCCTCCCCGTAAGGAGCGATAGGCAGAGGAACCCCGAAAGGGCCACGCAGGCGTCCGTCATTGAGGGAGTCTACCATCCTTAATCAGGAGGTCCAGACGCTCCCCGAACAACCTGTGCCCCACGAAGGGGATACTAGTGAGCGACCTCTTGGCCGCGGCATCAGCCGACCATTGCCGCAATCAGAGTGAGCGGCGAAGCGCAACAAGCAGGGCCGAAACCCTAGCACCGAGCCGGACACCATCGTCTATGGCAGAGACAACAAAGGCTATAAACTCCACACAAGCTTGGAGGTCTTTATACTCCTCCGCCCGCTTGCGAGACTTGGCAATATCCACAAGACGTCTCACCTTCTTTCTGAAGGAGACAATAGCCGCGGCACACACAGGGCGAAGCCAAGCACCAGCAAAGGTGAAGGCATGACAGACGAGCTGATCCATGCGCCTGTCAGCTGGATCACACAAGGAAGCGATATCGGGTGACTGCATAACCGTAGTGTTGGATAACCCCGACACAGGGGAATCCACCTCGGGGGGACGGGATCATAGGAGGACCAGCTTCTCCGGAAAGGGATACCGCCTGTCCAGGCCCTTTGCCACCGAAGGTAGCTTGTTAGGCCTTTCCCACTCCTTGAAAATCATGTTAGAAAAATGGGCCTGTTCAGGGAAGACACGCCTCTGTCTCTCAGGCCGCAACAAATCACCCTGCTTCCTCTTAGCCACTCTTGGAGGGACAATGTGCAACGTCTCAAAAACTGAAGCCAGCAACTTCTCCATATCATCAGGGAGCCAGGTATCCTCGCCCGAGAAAGAGCCAGGCCCACTGTCACAGCCGGCAGAATAATCCACTGTGGAAATGGAGTCATCATGCAACTCGCCTTCCTCCATGGAGCCCAGACCTCCAAAAACGTCATCATCCTTATCATTATCCGAGTAAACGGGCTCAATGTGCCGCTTCTTACTCGTGGCCTTCCTAGGAGCCGAGCGCAAGATCTGTCTCTCATGGCTGGCCACCCGGTATGCCAAATCAACCTGGGACCCCCTGCTGGTTTCCCCCTCGCTGGGGCTGAGTGCGATAACGGGGGTCCTGAAGGGGCCGCAGGCAATAAAGGGCTAAGGGCAGATACGCCCACCCGATCATGCTCCAAAAAGACACCCCTGGCGCAAGAGACACAAACAGTGCCGAGTCCGCCCAGAAGGCTGGCACTGCACATGGGGCAGAGCTTCACCCGCCCAGATGGGGCCCCTAGCTCACTATCCGCAGAAGCCTCCATTATGGTGATTAGAATAATTGGTATGCTGGTTACAAGGCACTGACGGCCAAAACCTGATAAGCCCTCTGAAATAGTCCCTCTTTTGAGATCCCTCTCAATAGGGAGAGAGTGCGGAGAGGGTGACACGAAAAGACTCATGGTGCGCCCACGCCTCCCCCGACAGCGCAAAAGGAGCGCCGGCCCCAAAATAGAGGACGAAGCCATAGCAGTAGCAAGACACAGGTCAGCCCACAGAGGGGTACCAGCCCGTACGTGGCTGCACCTCCGCCCAGAAGCCGCGACCTTGGCAAGAAAAAACCTCCGCCGAGTGGCGCCGCCCCCCCCTCACAGCGCAGCGCAGAAGCCAAGATGGAGGGGAGAGAGGAGCAGGACAACTCGAAGAAGCGAGGGAGGTAAATACAAAAAAAAAAAAAAACACAGTGCATAAGCCATTTCATCAAGGGAATACTTCAAGGAGCCACTACGATGAAAGTCCAAAAAAACACCACACAGTAATAAAGCTTGTGGGGCAGGGAGGGTATGAAAACCGTGGAAATAAGTGATCCCCCCCCCCCCCCATAGGCTCACCATCAGCCTATGGCCGGCTACCCATTAAACAGGGTCTGCGGCCCAGAGCCTAGCTCTGCCACCCACCGCCTGACCCCGGTGTTCTTCCTACCCTCTGCCACCCACCACCTGACCCCGGTGTTCTTCCTACCTTCACCGTCCCAATCAGCCATGGCTGGGAGGCAATAGTGGGTCCACGGGATCAGTGATAATAAGGTCACAACGGCCGACGGGCTAGGAGGTCCCGTTCAGCTGCAATATCCAGGAGAGAGTATCCAACGATCTTCAGCAGCCAGACTGCAAGATGAACACTGGGAAATCATAGAGAGACACCTGCTTTTATAGGGGGCCGGGAGGAGCGACAGCTTTTGACCTTGTAGTCGAGCGCCCCCTGGGGGCGGAATACCCATATATCATTACATCTGGGACGACCTGGACTGGATATAGGGAAAATCCAGGATTTCTACTATGGGGGTTTCACACAGCGGGGCATCCCCAATCGGGGTGACCCAGGGGAAAGGACCAAAACCTAAAATAGTCAAAATCATGGGTTTTGGCCCACTTTAACGTGGACCAAAATCCACTCTGAAGTCTATGAGACTGGGCCACTTTATCCCTCTGCGAGGAACATAGCGTGCGGACTCCACATTCCTATGTTTAGAGCGGCGCCGTAGCGTTTTATGAGCACATTTCACAATGCGAGCAAGAGAGCCGCGTGACCTCCTCATCTGAAACCATCCTGGGGGGGGGGGGGGGGCGATGAGAAAGAGAACGTGGAAAAGCCGCTTCTTGCCCACTATACTCCAAATTATTATGCGAATGATATTTACTCCGATTCTCCTGATTGGTGAATGTAATGTCACTCACGGACATCAGCGGATAGGTCACATTTTACGAAAAACAAACCTCCCCTAAAGAGGACAACATTTTGCTCACCAATTAAAACACCCACAATGCACTGCTCCCAATTATTATTTTTCGTGTCCATACATTCTATAGCTTAAAAAGGGACGAAGGTCATTGGCCGAGTCTGCAGCAGTAACGGGTCACATGACATCACAGGCGGTTTCCATTAAAAACATCCTAACCGCATAAGTTCCGACATTTCAGGGTAGGAAGGAGAATTTTTAAATAATTCCACACCCTCCCACCATACCCAGGCCCCACCCCCTCATCAATGCCACACCCCCTCGCCACATCCAGGCCATACCCCCATGACAAATTTCTACTGGCAATGGGATCAGCAGAGAGGGATGGATAGATGGGATGAGTTAGGGGAAGGGATGGATGACTAGAGCTACAAGGCGTAGCTGAGGGGAGAGAGCGGAATCAATAGAAGGGATGAGCTGGGAGGAAAGCGGGGAAGGATGGATGGCTAGAGGGATGAGCTGGAAGGAAAGCGGGGAAGGATGGATGGCTAGAGGGATGAGCTGGAAGGAAAGCGGGGAAGGATGGATGGCTAGAGGGATGAGCTGGGAGGAAAGCGGGGAAGGATGGATGACTAGAGGGATGAGCTGGGAGGAAAGCGGGGAAGGATGGATGGCTAGAGGGATGAGCTGGGAGGAAAGCGGGGAAGGATGGATGACTAGAGGGATGAGCTGGGAGGAAAGCGGGGAAGGATGGATGGCTAGAGGGATGAACTGGGAGGAAAGCGGGGAAGGATGGATGGCTAGAGGGATGAGCTGGAAGGAAAGCGGGGAAGGATGGATGGCTAGAGGGATGAGCTGGAAGGAAAGCGGGGAAGGATGGATGGCTAGAGGGATGAGCTGGGAGCAAAGCAGGGAAGGATGGATGGCTAGAGGGACGAGCTGGGAGGAAAGCGGGGAAGGATGGATGACTAGAGGGATGAGCTGGGAGGAAAGCGGGGAAGGATGGATGGCTAGAGGGATGAACTGGGAGGAAAGCGGGGAAGGATGGATGGCTAGAGGGATGAGCTGGAAGGAAAGCGGGGAAGGATGGATGGCTAGAGGGATGAGCTGGAAGGAAAGCGGGGAAGGATGGATGGCTAGAGGGATGAGCTGGGAGGAAAGCGGGGAAGGATGGATGACTAGAGGGATGAGCTGGGAGGAAAGCGGGGAAGGATGGATGGCTAGAGGGATGAGCTGGGAGGAATGCAGGGAAGGATGGATGGCTAGAGGGATGAGCTGGGAGGAAAGCGGGGAAGGATGGATGGCTAGAGGGACGAGCTGAGAGGAATGCAGGGAAGGATGGATGACTAGAGGGATGAACTGGGAGGAATGCAGGGAAGGATGGATGGCTAGAGGGATGAGCTGGGAGGAATGCAGGGAAGGATGGATGGCTATAGGGATGAGCTGGGAGGAAAGCAGGGAAGGATGGATGGCTAGAGGGATGAGCTGAGAGGAAAGCGGGGAAGGATGGATGGCTAGAGGGACGAGCTGAGAGGAATGCAGGGAAGGATGGATGACTAGAGGAATGAACTGGGAGGAATGCAGGGAAGGATGGATGGCTAGAGGGATGAACTGGGAGGAATGCAGGGAAGGATGGATGGCTAGAGGGATGAGCTGGGAGGAATGCAGGGAAGGATGGATGGCTAGAGGGATGAGCTGGGAGGAATGCAGGGAAGGATGGATGGCTAGAGGGATGAGCTGAGAGGAAAGCGGGGAAGGATGGATGGCTAGAGGGACGAGCTGAGAGGAATGCAGGGAAGGATGGATGACTAGAGGAATGAACTGGGAGGAATGCAGGGAAGGATGGATGGCTAGAGGGATGAACTGGGAGGAAAGTGGGGAAGGATGGATGGCTAGAGGGATTAGCTGGGAGGAAAGTGGGGAAGGATGGATGGCTAGAGGGATGAACTGGGAGGAAAGCAGGGAAGGATGGATGGCTAGAGGGATGAGCTGGGAGGAAAGTGGGGAAGGATGGATGGCTAGAGGGATTAGCTGGGAGGAAAGTGGAGGATGGATGGATGGCTAGAGGGATGAACTGGGAGGAAAGCGGAGAAGGATGGATGGCTAGAGGGATGAGCTGAGAGGAAAGCGGGGAAGGATGGATGGCTAGAGGGATGAGCTGGGAGGAAAGCGGAGAAGGATGGATGGCTAGAGGGATGAGCTGGGAGGAAAGCGGAGAAGGATGGATGGCTAGAGGGATGAGCTGAGAGGAAAGCGGGGAAGGATGGATGGCTAGAGGGATGAGCTGGGAGGAAAGCGGAGAAGGATGGATGGCTAGAGGGATGAACTGGGAGGAAAGCGGAGAAGGATGGATGGCTAGAGGGATGAGCTGGGAGGAAAGCGGAGAAGGATGGATGGCTAGAGGGATGAGCTGGGAGGAAAGTGGGGAAGGATGGATGGCTAGAGGGATGAGCTGGGAGGAAAGCGGGGAAGGATGGATGGCTAGAGCAATGAGGAGCAATGAGGAGCAGATAGATGGGCAGAAGTGTGGGGAGAGGGATGGATAGGAGGGATGGATAGGAGGGATGAGCTGGGGGGAAAGCGGGGAAGGATGGATGGCTAGAGGGATGAGGAGTCAATAGACGGGCAGAACTGAGGGGAGAGGGAAGGACGAATAGGAGGGATGAACTGGGATGAGAGGGGGGAGGGATGGATGGAGAGCAGATGAATGAGCATAGCTGAGGAAATAGAGATGGATGGGATAAGCTTAGAGAGGGAGAGAGGAGCTGGGAAGGAAGGGAAGGAAGGGTGGAGCTACGAGGCGTGAATGGATTAGCGGAGCTGAGGGGAGAGCGATAAATAGGAGGGATGAGCTGGGAGGAGGGGGGATGATTGAATGAGGCAGGAGACAGGGAAGGAAAGATGGATGGTCGAGCTATGAGTAGCGGATATGCAGGAAGAAGTAATGATAGAGGGATGGATGGGAAGAGCTGAAAAAAAGAGCGGAATGGATGGAGCTTGGAGGGAGGGATAAAAGGAGCTTGGAGGGAGGGATAAAAGGAGCTTGGAGGGATGGAGGGAGGGATAAAATGAGCTGGGAGGGATGGAGGGAGGGATAAAAGGAGCTGGGAGGGATGGAGGGAGGGATAAAAGGAGCTGGGAGGGATGGAGGGATAAAAGGAGCTGGGAGGGAGGGAGGGATAAAAGGAGCTAAGAGGGAGGGAGGGATAAAAGGAGCTAAGAGGGAGGGAGGGATAAAAGGAGCTAAGAGGGAGGGAGGGATAAAAGGAGCTGGGAGGGAGGGATAAAAGGAGCTGGGAGGGAGGGATAAAAGGAGCTGGGAGGGAGGGAGGGATAAAAGGAGCTGGGAGGGAGGGAGGGATAAAAGGAGCTGGGAGGGAGGGATAAAAGGAGCTGGGAGGGAGGGATAAAAGGAGCTGGGAGGGAGGGAGGGAGGGATAAAAGGAGCTGGGAGGGAGGGAGGGATAAAAGGAGCTGGGAGGGAGGGATAAAAGGAGCTGGGAGGGAGGGAGGGAGGGATAAAAGGAGCTGGGGGGAGGGATAAAAGGAGCTGGGGGGAGGGATAAAAGGAGCTGGGAGGGAGGGATAAAAGGAGCTGGGAGGGGAGGGATAAAAGGAGCTGGGAGGGAGGGATAAAAGGAGCTGGGAGGGAGGGATAAAAGGAGCTGGGAGGGAGGGAGGGATAAAAGGAGCTGGGAGGGAGGGATAGAAGGAGCTGAGAGGGAGGGATAGAAGGAGCTGGGAGGGAGGGATAGAAGGAGCTGAGAGGGAGGGATAGAAGGAGCTGGGAGGGAGGGATAGAAGGAGCTGGGAGGGAGGGATAGATGGATAGAGTGCCTAGAGCAAGCAGGAGCGGATGGATGGGCATAATAATTTGGAACACGGTGTAAACACAGTTAGTGAGGGATAAATAGGGAGGTCCTCCAGTGCTCACCCAATCACGTAGACGTCAGGGGGGGCGGAGTCAGCGTAGAGCCAGGGTTCGAGGCCGCCATCCGGAGACTGGCCATTCACATTCCAGGTGCCTATGAAGAACCTATCAGACAAGGCATCACTTTAGAGACCAAACAAACTGCGCTTCCTTAGAGGAAAACTATCAGGAAATTATATATATTGTAATAATAAAAAAATCCATATAAGAACGTTGGCTAATGAGAGGAGGGGTCAATTATACACCCCAACTGAACCATCCCCTGATGCCGGGTGTATAAGTGACCCCTCCTCCTCCCATTCCCTGATACCAGGTGTATAAGTGACCCCTCCTCCTCCCATCCCCTGATGCCGGGTGTATAAGTGACCCCTCCTCCTGCCATCCCCTGATGCCGGGTGTATAAGTGACCCCTCCTCCTGCCATCCACTGATGCCGGGTGTATAAGTGACTCCTCCTCCTGCCATCCCCTGATACCGGGTATATAAGTGACCCCTCCTCCTCCCATTCCCTGATACCAGGTGTATAAGTGACCCCTCCTCCTCCCATCCCCTGATGCCGGGTGTATAAGTGACCCCTCCTCCTGCCATCCCCTGATGCCGGGTGTATAAGTGACCCCTCCTCCTGCCATCCACTGATGCCGGGTGTATAAGTGACTCCTCCTCCTGCCATCCACTGATGCCGGGTGTATAAGTGACTCCTCCTCCTGCCATCCACTGATGCCGGGTGTATAAGTGACCCCTCCTCCTGCCATCCCCTGATGCCGGGTGTATAAGTGACCCCTCCTCCTGCCATCCCCTGATGCCGGGTGTATAAGTGACCCCTCCTCCTGCCATCCACTGATGCCGGGTGTATAAGTGACCCCTCCTCCTGCCATCCACTGATGCCGGGTGTATAAGTGACCCCTCCTCCTGCCATCCCCTGATGCCGGGTGTATAAGTGACCCCTCCTCCTGCCATCCCCTGATGCCGGGTGTATAAGTGACCCCTCCTCCTGCCATCCACTGATGCCGGGTGTATAAGTGACTCCTCCTCCTGCCATCCACTGATGCCGGGTGTATAAGTGACCCCTCCTCCTGCCATCCCCTGATGCCGGGTGTATAAGTGACCCCTCCTCCTCCCATCCCCTGATGCCGGGTGTATAAGTGACCCCTCCTCCTGCCATCCCCTGATGCCGGGTGTATAAGTGACCCCTCCTCCTGCCATCCAGTATATTTACATGGATTTTATAATTGGGCTTTTGAATCTAAAGAGATTCCCTTGGGGCATTCCAAATCCGGATGCCCCACTGTGTGACGACCCCCCCCCCCCCCCCCTCCATCCCTCTGGGGCGCAACACAACTAACCTGTTTCCTGGCTCCCTCTGCATTTTTGGGCAGTGAGCGCGCTTCCACCCCCGACCATTCAGATAGGCTGAGAGTGGGACGGGAGCGAGCCCGATGCTGGGGATACGGCAGTTTTAACCCCCAATTGGTGCAAAGAGCTGTTTGCCGAACATTACATATGCACGGAAAATGGCTCTGATTGGATGAGAGCCCACACATGCGTCGTAGGTTCAAGAAGAGGAAAGTTGTACTGAGTGATCTGAGGAGTTTTACACAGCGGGGCATCCCAAACCGGTGCAGGGAACAAAACCCGGGATGGTCAAAATCCTTTTTTGTTTCACTTTAAATAAAAGGGAAAGAAAGAAAAGAAAAAAAAAAGAAATCGTCCCTGGTATCTAAAATCCTTCAGGGCCGGCCGTTTCATTTCTCCGGAGCATCCTGATTCGGGATGCCTTGCTGTGTGAACCCCCACCGATCACCTAAAAAACCACTCACCTTTCTGGGGCTCACACATAGCTGCATCCCCAGCTGCCCTGTATCTGTGGCACACTCCCATGTCCATCAATTTCAATTGGCTATGAGCGGGAGTGTGTCTCAGTCCGGCTCCCTACGCTGGAGCTCTGATATAAATATGCACAGTAATGATTGAAGCAAACCCTACGCATGCACCGTGGAGTTTTAGGGTTATTAGGGTTGACCTAAGGTGGGGGGGTTGCTCACACAGCCGGGCATCGCACATAGGGATGACCCAGGGGAAAGAACCAAGGACTGGGATATGGGACAATCCCAGGTCCAGTAAATGCCGGGATTCTCTCTCTATCCAGGTTTTAGTCCAGTAAATGCCGGGATTCTCTCTATCCAGGTTTTTGGTCCAGTAAATGTCGGGATTCTCTCTATCCAGGTTTTTGGTCCAGTAAATGTCGGGATTCTCTCTATCCAGGTTTTTGGTCCAGTAAATGCCGGGATTCCCCTTATCCAGGTTTTTGGTCCAGTAAATGTCGGGATTCTCTCTCTATCCAGGTTTTGGTCCAGTAAATGCCGGGATTCTCTCTATCCAGGTTTTTGGTCCAGTAAATGCCGGGATTCTCTCTATCCAGGTTTTGGTCCAGTAAATGCCGGGATTCTCTCTCTATCCAGGTTTTGGTCCAGTAAATGCCGGGATTCTCTCTATCCAGGTTTTTGGTCCAGTAAATGCCGGGATTCTCTCTATCCAGGTTTTGGTCCAGTAAATGCCGGGATTCTCTCTATCCAGGTTTTGGTCCAGTAAATGCCGGGATTCCCCTTATCCAGGTTTTTGGTCCAGTAAATGTCGGGATTCTCTCTCTATCCAGGTTTTGGTCCAGTAAATGCCGGGATTCTCTCTATCCAGGTTTTTGGTCCAGTAAATGCCGGGATTCTCTCTCTATCCAGGTTTTGGTCCAGTAAATGCCGGGATTCTCTCTCTATCCAGGTTTTAGCCCAGTAAATGCCGGGATTCCCCTTATCCAGGTTTTTGGTCCAGTAAATGCCGGGATTCTCTCTATCCAGGTTTTTGGTCCAGTAAATGTCGGGATTCTCTCTATCCAGGTTTTTGGTCCAGTAAATGTCGGGATTCTCTCTATCCAGGTTTTTGGTCCAGTAAATGTCGGGATTCTCTCTCTATCCAGGTTTTGGTCCAGTAAATGCCGGGATTCTCTCTCTATCCAGGTTTTGGTCCAGTAAATGCCAGGATTCTCTCTCTATCCAGGTTTTGGTCCAGTAAATGCCGGGATTCTCTCTCTATCCAGGTTTTGGTCCAGTAAATGCCGGGATTCCCCTTATCCAGGTTTTGGTCCAGTAAATGCCGGGATTCTCTCTATCCAGGTTTTTGGTCCAGTAAATGCCGGGATTCTCTCTCTATCCAGGTTTTGGTCCAGTAAATGCTGGGATTCTCTCTATCCAGGTTTTTGCTCCAGTAAATGCCGGGATTCTCTCTATCCAGGTTTTGGTCCAGTAAATGCCGGGATTCTCTCTATCCATGTTTTTGCTCCAGTAAATGCCGGGATTCTCTCTATCCAGGTTTTGGTCCAGTAAATGCCGGGATTCTCTCTATCCAGGTTTTTGGTCCAGTAAATGCCGGGATTCTCTCTCTATCCAGGTTTTTGGTCCAGTAAATGCCGGGATTCTCTCTCTATCCAGGTTTTGGTCCAGTAAATGCCGGGATTCTCTCTATCCAGGTTTTTGGTCCAGTAAATGCCGGGATTCTCTCTATCCAGGTTTTTGGTCCAGTAAATGCCGGGATTCTCTCTCTATCCAGGTTTTGGTCCAGTAAATGCTGGGATTCTCTCTATCCAGGTTTTTGCTCCAGTAAATGCCGGGATTCTCTCTATCCAGGTTTTGGTCCAGTAAATGCCGGGATTCTCTCTATCCAGGTTTTGGTCCAGTAAATGCCGGGATTCTCTCTATCCAGGTTTTGGTCCAGTAAATGCCGGGATTCTCTCTTTCCAGGTTTTTGGTCCAGTAAATGCCGGGATTCTCTCTCTATCCAGGTTTTGGTCCAGTAAATGCCGGGATTCGTTCTATCCAGGTTTTTGGTCCAGTAAATGCCGGGATTCTCTCTATCCAGGTTTTGGTCCAGTAAATGCCGGGATTCTCTCTATCCAGGTTTTGGTCCAGTAAATGCCGGGATTCCCCTTATCCAGGTTTTTGGTCCAGTAAATGTCGGGATTCTCTCTCTATCCAGGTTTTGGTCCAGTAAATGCCGGGATTCTCTCTATCCAGGTTTTTGGTCCAGTAAATGCCGGGATTCTCTCTCTATCCAGGTTTTGGTCCAGTAAATGCCGGGATTCTCTCTCTATCCAGGTTTTAGCCCAGTAAATGCCGGGATTCCCCTTATCCAGGTTTTTGGTCCAGTAAATGCCGGGATTCTCTCTATCCAGGTTTTTGGTCCAGTAAATGTCGGGATTCTCTCTATCCAGGTTTTTGGTCCAGTAAATGTCGGGATTCTCTCTATCCAGGTTTTTGGTCCAGTAAATGTCGGGATTCTCTCTCTATCCAGGTTTTGGTCCAGTAAATGCCGGGATTCTCTCTCTATCCAGGTTTTGGTCCAGTAAATGCCAGGATTCTCTCTCTATCCAGGTTTTGGTCCAGTAAATGCCGGGATTCTCTCTCTATCCAGGTTTTGGTCCAGTAAATGCCGGGATTCCCCTTATCCAGGTTTTGGTCCAGTAAATGCCGGGATTCTCTCTATCCAGGTTTTTGGTCCAGTAAATGCCGGGATTCTCTCTCTATCCAGGTTTTGGTCCAGTAAATGCTGGGATTCTCTCTATCCAGGTTTTTGCTCCAGTAAATGCCGGGATTCTCTCTATCCAGGTTTTGGTCCAGTAAATGCCGGGATTCTCTCTATCCATGTTTTTGCTCCAGTAAATGCCGGGATTCTCTCTATCCAGGTTTTGGTCCAGTAAATGCCGGGATTCTCTCTATCCAGGTTTTTGGTCCAGTAAATGCCGGGATTCTCTCTCTATCCAGGTTTTTGGTCCAGTAAATGCCGGGATTCTCTCTCTATCCAGGTTTTGGTCCAGTAAATGCCGGGATTCTCTCTATCCAGGTTTTTGGTCCAGTAAATGCCGGGATTCTCTCTATCCAGGTTTTTGGTCCAGTAAATGCCGGGATTCTCTCTCTATCCAGGTTTTGGTCCAGTAAATGCTGGGATTCTCTCTATCCAGGTTTTTGCTCCAGTAAATGCCGGGATTCTCTCTATCCAGGTTTTGGTCCAGTAAATGCCGGGATTCTCTCTATCCAGGTTTTGGTCCAGTAAATGCCGGGATTCTCTCTATCCAGGTTTTGGTCCAGTAAATGCCGGGATTCTCTCTTTCCAGGTTTTTGGTCCAGTAAATGCCGGGATTCTCTCTCTATCCAGGTTTTGGTCCAGTAAATGCCGGGATTCGTTCTATCCAGGTTTTGGTCCAGTAAATACCGGGATTCTCTCTATCCAGGATTTGGTCCAGTAAATGCCGGGATTCTCTCTATCCAGGTTTTTGGTCCAGTAAATGCCGGGATTCTCTCTCTATCCAGGTTTTGGTCCAGTAAATGCCGGGATTCTCTCTCTATCCATGTTTTTGCTCCAGTAAATGCCGGGATTCTCTCTATCCAGGTTTTGGTCCAGTAAATGCCGGGATTCTCTCTATCCAGGTTTTGGTCCAGTAAATGCCGGGATTCGTTCTATCCAGGTTTTGGTCCAGTAAATACCGGGATTCTCTCTATCCAGGATTTGGTCCAGTAAATGCCGGGATTCTCTCTATCCAGGTTTTGGTCCAGTAAATGCCGGGATTCTCTCTATCCAGGTTTTGGTCCAGTAAATGCTGGGATTCTCTCTATCCATGTTTTTGCTCCAGTAAATGCCGGGATTCTCTCTATCCAGGTTTTGGTCCAGTAAATGCTGGGATTCGCTCTATCCAGGTTTTGGTCCAGTAAATGCTGGGATTCGCTCTATCCAGGTTTTGGTCCAGTAAATGCCGGGATTCTCTCTATCCAGGTTTTTGGTCGAGTAAATGCCGGGATTCTCTCTATCCAGGTTTTGGTCCAGTAAATGCCGGGATTCTCTCTATCCAGGTTTTGCTCCAGTAAATGCCGGGATTCTCTCTCTATCCAGGTTTTGGTCCAGTAAATGCCGGGATTCTCTCTATCCAGGTTTTTGGTCCAGTAAATGCCGGGATTCTCTCTATCCAGGTTTTGGTCCAGTAAATGCCGGGATTCTCTCTATCCAGGTTTTGGTCCAGTAAATGCCGGGATTCTCTCTATCCAGGTTTTGGTCCAGTAAATGCCGGGATTCTCTCTCTATCCAGATTTTAGTCCAGTAAATGCCGGGATTCTCTCTATCCAGGTTTTTGGTCCAGTAAATGCCGGGATTCTCTCTCTATCCAGGTTTTTGGTCCAGTAAATGCTGGGATTCTCTCTTTCCAGGTTTTGGTCCAGTAAATGCCGGATTCTCTCTATCCAGGTTTTGGTCCAGTAAATGCCGGGATTCTCTCTATCCAGGTTTTGGTCCAGTAAATGCCGGGATTCTCTCTATCCAGGTTTTGGTCCAGTAAATGCCGGGATTCTCTCTATCCAGGTTTTGGTCCAGTAAATGCCGGGATTCTCTCTCTATCCAGGTTTTGGTCCAGTAAATGCCGGGATTCTCTCTCTATCCAGGTTTTGGTCCAGTAAATGCCGGGATTCTCTCTCTATCCAGGTTTTGGTCCAGTAAATGCCGGGATTCTCTCTCTATCCAGGTTTGGTCCAGTAAATGCCGGGATTCTCTCTCTATCCAGGTTTTGGTCCAGTAAATGCCGGGATTCTCTCTCTATCCAGGTTTTGGTCCAGTAAATGCCGGGATTCTCTCTCTATCCAGGTTTTGGTCCAGTAAATGCCGGGATTCTCTCTCTATCCAGGTTTGGTCCAGTAAATGCCGGGATTCTCTCTATCCAGGTTTGGTCCAGTAAATGCCGGGATTCTCTCTCTATCCAGGTTTTGGTCCAGTAAATGCCGGGATTCTCTCTCTATCCAGGTTTGGTCCAGTAAATGCTGGGATTCTCTCTCTATCCAGGTTTTGGTCCAGTAAATGCCAGGATTCTCTCTATCCAGGTTTTTGGTCCAGTAAATGCCGGGATTCTCTCTCTATCCAGGTTTTGGTCCAGTAAATGCCGGGATTCTCTCTCTATCCAGGTTTTGGTCCAGTAAATGCCGGGATTCTCTCTCTATCCAGGTTTTGGTCCAGTAAATGCCGGGATTCTCTCTCTATCCAGGTTTGGTCCAGTAAATGCTGGGATTCTCTCTCTATCCAGGTTTTGGTCCAGTAAATGCCGGGATTATCTCTATCCAGGTTTTGGTCCAGTAAATGCCGGGATTCTCTCTATCCAGGTTTTTGGTTCAGTAAATGCCGGGATTCTCTCTATCCAGGTTTTGGTCCAGTAAATGCCGGGATTCTCTCTATCCAGGTATTTGGTCCAGTAAATCCTGGGATTCTCTCTCTATCCAGGTTTTGGTCCAGTAAATGCCGGGATTCTCTCTATCCAGGTTTTTGGTCCAGTAAATGCCGGGATTCTCTCTATCCAGGTTTTGGTCCAGTAAATGCTGGGATTCTCTCTCTATCCAGGTTTTGGTCCAGTAAATGCCGGGATTCTCTCTATCCAGGTTTTGGTCCAGTAAATGCCGGGATTCTCTCTCTATCCAGGTTTTGGTCCAGTAAATGCCGGGATTCTCTCTATCCAGGTTTTTGGTCCAGTAAATGCCGGGATTCTCTCTATCCAGGTTTTGGTCCAGTAAATGCCGGGATTCTCTCTATCCAGGTTTTGGTCCAGTAAATGCCGGGATTCTCTCTATCCAGGTTTTGGTCCAGTAAATGCCGGGATTCTCTCTATCCAGGTTTTGGTCCAGTAAATGCTGGGATTCTCTCTATCCAGGTTTTGGTCCAGTAAATGCCGGGATTCTCTCTCTATCCAGATTTTAGTCCAGTAAATGCCGGGATTCTCTCTCTATCCAGGTTTTTGGTCCAGTAAATGCCGGGATTCTCTCTTTCCAGGTTTTGGTCCAGTAAATGCCGGATTCTCTCTATCCAGGTTTTGGTCCAGTAAATGCCGGGATTCTCTCTATCCAGGTTTTGGTCCAGTAAATGCCGGGATTCTCTCTATCCAGGTTTTGGTCCAGCAAATGCCGGATTCTCTCTCTATCCAGGTTTTTGGTCCAGTAAATGCCGGGATTCTCTCTTTCCAGGTTTTGGTCCAGTAAATGCCGGATTCTCTCTATCCAGGTTTTGGTCCAGTAAATGCTGGGATTCTCTCTATCCAGGTTTTGGTCCAGTAAATGCCGGGATTCTCTCTCTATCCAGATTTTAGTCCAGTAAATGCCGGGATTCTCTCTCTATCCAGGTTTTTGGTCCAGTAAATGCCGGGATTCTCTCTATCCAGGTTTTGGTCCAGTAAATGCTGGGATTCTCTCTATCCAGGTTTTGGTCCAGTAAATGCCGGGATTCTCTCTATCCAGGTTTTGGTCCAGTAAATGCCGGGATTCTCTCTATCCAGGTTTTGGTCCAGCAAATGCCGGATTCTCTCTATCCAGGTTTTGGTCCAGTAAATGCCGGGATTCTCTCTCTATCCAGGTTTTGCTCCAGTAAATGCCGGGATTCTCTCTCTATCCAGGTTTTGGTCCAGTAAATGCCGGGATTCTCTCTCTATCCAGGTTTTGGTCCAGTAAATGCCGGGATTCTCTCTCTATCCAGGTTTTGGTCCAGTAAATGCCGGGATTGGCTCTATCCATGTTTTTGCTCCAGTAAATGCCGGGATTCGCTCTATCCAGGATTTGGTCCAGTAAATGCCGGGATTCTCTCTATCCAGGTTTTTGTTCCAGTAAATGCAGGGATTCTCTCTATCCAGGTTTTGATCCAGTAAATGCCGGGATTCTCTCTCTATCCAGGTTTTGGTCCAGTAAATGCCGGGATTCTCTCTCTATCCAGGTTTTGGTCCAGTAAATGCCGGGATTGGCTCTATCCATGTTTTTGCTCCAGTAAATGCCGGGATTCGCTCTATCCAGGATTTGGTCCAGTAAATGCCGGGATTCTCTCTATCCAGGTTTTTGTTCCAGTAAATGCAGGGATTCTCTCTATCCAGGTTTTGCTCCAGTAAATGCCGGGATTCTCTCTCTATCCAGGTTTTGGTCCAGTAACTGCCGGGATTTGCTCTATCCATGTTTTTGCTCCAGTAAATTCCGGGATTCTCTCTCTATCCAGGTTTTGGTCCAGTAAATGCCGGGATTGGCTCTATCCATGTTTTTGCTCCAGTAAATGCCGGGATTTGCTCTATCCAGGTTTTGGTCCATTAAATGCCAGGATTCTCTCTATCCAGGTTTTGGTCCAGTAAATGCCGGGATTCTCTCTCTATCCAGGTTTTTGTTCCAGTAAATGCCGGGATTCTCTCTATCCAGGTTTTTGTTCCAGTAAATGCCGGGATTCTCTCTATCCAGGTTTTTGTTCCAGTAAATGCCGGGATTCTCTCTATCCAGGTTTTTGTTCCAGTAAATGCCGGGATTCTCTCTATCCAGGTTTTGGTCCAGTAAATGCCGGGATTCTCTTTATCCAGGTTTTTGGTCCAGTAAATGCCGGGATTCTCTCTATCCAGGTTTTGGTCCAGTAAATGCCGGGATTCTCTCTCTATCAAGGGTTTTGGTCCAGTAAATGCCGGATTCTCTCTCTATCCAGGTTTTGGTCCAGTAAATGCTGGGATTCTCTCTATCCAGGTTTTTGGTCCAGTAAATGCTGGGATTCTCTCTATCCAGGTTTTTGGTCCAGTAAATGCTGGGATTCTCTCTATCAAGGTTTTTGGTCCAGTAAATGCTGGGATTCTCTCTATCCAGGTTTTTGTTCCAGTAAATGCCGGGATTCTCTCTATCCAGGTTTTTGTTCCAGTAAATGCCGGGATTCTCTCTCTATCCAGGTTTTGGTCCAGTAAATGCCGGGATTCTCTCTCTATCAAGGGTTTTGGTCCAGTAAATGCCGGATTCTCTCTCTATCCAGGTTTTGGTCCAGTAAATGCTGGGATTCTCTCTATCCAGGTTTTTGTTCCAGTAAATGCCGGGATTCTCTCTATCCAGGTTTTTGTTCCAGTAAATGCCGGGATTCTCTCTATCCAGGTTTTTGTTCCAGTAAATGCCGGGATTCTCTCTATCCAGGTTTTTGTTCCAGTAAATGCCGGGATTCTCTCTATCCAGGTTTTGGTCCAGTAAATGCCGGGATTCTCTCTATCCAGGTTTTTGGTCCAGTAAATGCCGGGATTCTCTCTATCCAGGTTTTGGTCCAGTAAATGCCGGGATTCTCTCTCTATCAAGGGTTTTGGTCCAGTAAATGCCGGATTCTCTCTCTATCCAGGTTTTGGTCCAGTAAATGCTGGGATTCTCTCTCTATCCAGGTTTTTGCTCCAGTAAATGCCGGGATTCTCTCTCTATCCAGGTTTTGGTCCAGTAAATGCCGGGATTCTCTCTCTATCCAGGTTTTTGCTCCAGTAAATGCCGGGATTCTCTCTCTATCCAGGTTTTGGTCCAGTAAATGCCGGGATTCTCTCTATCCAGGTTTTGGTCCAGTAAATGCCGGTATTCTCTCTATCCAGGTTTTTGTCCAGTAAATGCCGGGATTCTCTCTATCCAGGTTTTGGTCCAGTAAATGCCGGGATTCTCTCTATCCAGGTTTTGGTCCAGTAAATGCCGGGATTCTCTCTATCCAGGTTTTGGTCCAGTAAATGCCGGGATTCTCTCTATCCAGGTTTTGCTCCAGTAAATGCCGGGATTCTCTCTCTATCCAGGTTTTGGTCCAGTAAATGCCGGGATTCTCTCTATCCAGGTTTTGCTCCAGTAAATGCCGGGATTCTCTCTCTATCCAGGTTTTGGTCCAGTAAATGCCGGGATTCTCTCTCTATCCAGGTTTTGGTCCAGTAAATGCCGGGATTCTCTCTATCCAGGTTTTGGTCCAGTAAATGCCGGGATTCTCTCTATCCAGGTTTTGGTCCAGTAAATGCCGGGATTCTCTCTATCCAGGTTTTGGTCCAGTAAATGCCGGGATTCGCTCTATCCAGGTTTTGGTCCAGTAAATGCCGGGATTCTCTCTATCCAGGTTTTGGTCCAGTAACTGTCAGGATTCCCTCTATCCAGGTTTTGGTCCAGTAAATGCCGGGATTCTCTCTATCCAGGTTTTGCTCCAGTAAATGCCGGGATTCTCTCTCTATCCAGGTTTTGGTCCAGTAAATGCCGGGATTCTCTCTATCCAGGTTTTGGTCCAGTAAATGCCGGGATTCTCTCTCTATCCAGGTTTTGGACCAGTAAATGCCGGGATTCTCTCTATCCAGGTTTTGGTCCAGTAAATGCCGGGATTCTCTCTATCCAGGTTTTGGTCCAGTAAATGCCGGGATTCTCTCTATCCAGGTTTTGGTCCAGTAAATGCCGGGATTCGCTCTATCCAGGTTTTGGTCCAGTAACTGTCAGGATTCCCTCTATCCAGGTTTTGGTCCAGTAAATGCCGGGATTCTCTCTATCCAGGTTTTTGGTCTGTGCTCTTGGGGCATCCCGATTTGAGATGCCCCACTATGTGAAGCCATGCCAGTTACTCGATATACATGCCTCGCCGGCACCCCCTGCATGCCTCTGTGGCAGTGTGCAGCTACTCCAGCCATTCAGTTACGGTGAGTGGGGATGCGCATAGACCTAGAGAGATGCACATGAACCATGGGGCCTACAGATACTAGATCCAGTTTTGGTCCACTTTATGAATCCATATAGCCCCGATCCAGGTATCCTCTGCATCCTTTAAACCGGGCCAACAGCCTGGCACAGGTGGAAAAGCAAAGTAGTGGCCATTTTGGAGCTTCCTCTCCCAACTGACATAACTGACCATGCACAGTAACAGGAAGCCCAGCACGACTTCCTGTTTGCAGGTGGCCTGCAAGCCTTTGAGCGGCCATCTTGTTTTTAAAATTTATCCCAGCAGGTATTAGAAAAAGGTAAATGAGTTTTTATGTGCCGCAATCTAAATTGCCCAAGAGCGGGGGCATATTAGCACTGTTTGTTGTGTTGGCCTGGTTTAATTATTTTTTGACTGTTGGTCCGCTTCAACGCAGCCGGAGAGAAGCGGTCTGCGGCTAGCTATTAGTTTGGCTTTTTTAGCTGCATATTATTATGCACGGCTAAGAAAGCAGATAGAAGGAGGGCCGGTGCATGTGCCACGGGGGCGAGTATCATGGTGAGAATCCAGCGTAACACAAAGAGGCAACCCAAATCAGCAAATCAGCATGCCCTTGTAAAGCACACCAAAACCAACCATTTTCAATTTCCAGTGTTTTAGAGAGGAAAAAAACACCAGTCGCCGGCCTAGAATCTAAAAGATTCCAGGGCCGACTGCTAGTTTTCCCCAGGGGCAAACCGAATTGGGATGCCCCACTGTGTAAAACCCTCCAAGGGATCCTATACACACTCGCCTGTACCCGGTCCAACGGCGCGTGCACGGTCTCTTGTCCGATGAGAGACGCCTGCTAAACTACTGTAATTCAGCAGGTGGCTCTTATTGTAATGGGGAGACCCGTCCCTGGTGATGTGCGGGTACCAGCCATTGAGAGGCTGGGACGGGAGCTATTAGTTTGGCTTTTTTAGCTGCATATTATTATGCACGGCTAAGAAAGCAGATAGAAGGAGGGCCGGTGCATGTGCCATGGGGGCGAGTATCATGGTGAGAATCCAGCGTAACACAAAGAGGTAACCCAAATCAGCAAATCAGCATGCCCTTGTAAAGCACACCAAAACTAACCATTTTCAATATCCAGTGTTTTATAGAGGAAAAATCACCAGTCGCCGGCCTAGAATCTAAAAGATTGAGAGGCTGGGACGGGAGCACGCGCTGCCGCATTCCCTGTGTCCCTGGCCATGCGTGTGCTCCAGCCTGAAAGAGTGGGACGGGAGCGCACGCATGAAACCAGGGAAGGGGCTTCCCTCCCTATTATAGTCAATGAGAGCTTGTCAAAAGATGTAAACATAGCAAACGGCTCTCACTGGCTGAGCGCCTGTGTATGCACCGTTGGACCGAAGAGAGGCGAGTTTAATTATGCGAACTGGGAGGTTCACACAGCAGGGCATCCCAAATCAGGAACAAAACCGAGAAAGTCAAAATCCCGGGTTATGTTCCACTTTAACTTTATGAGTTTTGGTCCACTTTAACTCCATGGGACCTGTAAAGAAACACGCACCATCAATATGTGGATAACGCGTTCTCCCAACAGGAGTATGGTGAGGAAATTTCTGTATAATTCGGGGTCAGCTGTCCTGTATAAAACGCAGTAAGTTTAAGTTGCTCTGACTTCTTGCTTACCGACCTCGACAAATAAGGGACAGCATCCCTGTCAACCTGGATCCCTGATCCGTTTGATTGCTGACTGGGCGGTAGCTATATTGGAACACGGACCTCTAAAACAATAGATCGGTTCTCTCCCTCCTAACTTGGTTCTTACTGCTCGCTCCTTTTGCTTGTTTAGGGCTGTGGCTAGCGCACCATTTATTTGCCCTTTCATTAGAGCATTTTATTTATTTATTTATTGCTGTGGTTTGCACATAAATTACTGCTTGGATTATTTACATTTAGCACTTTAATTATATAAATAGATCAATTGTGTGGCACTTTAGTAGTATAGATTTAACATTTTTATAAAGGTATTTTCGTGTAAAAATATAACTTTAAAGAAGCATGAAAAAAATGGCCCAATGATAAAAATCCATATAAATATGTTGGATGGCAGGAGGAGGGGTCACTTATACACCCGGCATCAGGGGATGGCAGGAGGAGGGGTCACTTATACACCCGGCATCAGGGGATGGCAGGAGGAGGGGTCACTTATACACCCGGCATCAGGGGATGGCAGGAGGAGGAGTCACTTATACACCCGGCATCAGGGGATGGCAGGAGGAGGGGTCACTTATACACCCGGCATCAGGGGATGGCAGGAGGAGGGGTCACTTATACACCCGGCATCAGGGGATGGCAGGAGGAGGGGTCACTTATACACCCGGCATCAGGGGATGGCAGGAGGAGGGGTCACTTATACACCCGGCATCAGGGGATGGCAGCAGGAGGGGTCACTTATACACCCGGCATTAGGGGATGGCAGGAGGAGGGGTCACTTATACACCCGGCATCAGGGGATGGCAGCAGGAGGGGTCACTTATACACCCGGCATCAGGGGATGGCAGGAGGAGGGGTCACTTATACACCCGGCATCAGGGGATGGCAGGAGGAGGGGTCACTTATACACCCGGCATCAGGGGATGGCAGGAGGAGGGGTCACTTATACACCCGGCATCAGGGGATGGCAGGAGGAGGGGTCACTTATACACCAGGCATCAGAGGATGGCAGGAGGAGGGGTCACTTATACACCAGGCATCAGAGGATGGCAGGAGGAGGGGTCACTTATACACCAGGCATCAGGGGATGGCAGGAGGAGGGGTCACTTATACACCCAGCATCAGGGGATGGCAGGAGGAGGGGTCACTTATACACCAGGCATCAGAGGATGGCAGGAGGAGGGGTCACTTATACACCAGGCATCAGAGGATGGCAGGAGGAGGGGTCACTTATACACCAGGCATCAGGGGATGGCAGGAGGAGGGGTCACTTATACACCCGGCATCAGGGGATGGCAGGAGGAGGGGTCACTTATACACCCGGCATCAGGGGATGGCAGCAGGAGGGGTCACTTATACACCCGGCATTAGGGGATGGCAGGAGGAGGGGTCACTTATACACCCGGCATCAGGGGATGGCAGCAGGAGGGGTCACTTATACACCCGGCATCAGGGGATGGCAGGAGGAGGGGTCACTTATACACCCGGCATCAGGGGATGGCAGGAGGAGGGGTCACTTATACACCCGGCATCAGGGGATGGCAGGAGGAGGGGTCACTTATACACCCGGCATCGAGAAATATCCAGCCAGGCTTGTTTTTTTATATTTTAATGGAAGGAGGACGACATCTCGGGGGACAGACTCTGTCACCCCTCATAGATTAAACCTGTAACCCCAGGATTTTATTCCTACCAGTGGAAGAAAACTACAGGCTTGGTGGGAGTTATATTCAGTTGGGGTGTATAAGTGAGCCCTCCCCTTATTAGTTTAATTGTTTACATAGATTTTTAATATTACACAATTTCGTGATAGTGCTCCTTTAACTGTCACTTTGCACTTTATATTGGCAATTTCCACATTTCTTTACACACTGTTATTGTATAATATTATATAATAATAATAATATACAATAATATTGTATAACATAAAATACAAAAAAAGTTTTTTTTTTTTTTTTTTTCCTGTGAGGGCAGATTGTATTACATCATTGTGAATACTAATATTCTTAGTATGTCACACACCCCGCTTCAAGAATCCATAACATGTGGGTAATATCGTCCTGAAGAGGGCGTTCCTGCAGAGATGATAGCAAAAGAAAGACCCTCCCTGATCCATAAATACCTGGGACCTCCCACTCACTACCCAGTTTTCCATCTCTGCAGACGGCGAGCAAGTCAGAAGATGATGGCTCCTCCTTGCACAGGGGGATTTCAGGTAGCCGGGGTAACTCCCGGCCTCTTATTTTGTCTATTTCCGCTCGGACCCCTGTTTGTCCCAAAATTTACCTCAGATTACATGCCTCCACAGTCTTGGCTGCTGGCCCGAGCGAGGGTACATTGGCACCTCTGGTGCTGAGGAGCAGAGCTCCACCGTGAGACCCTAAAAGAGAGGGTAGGCGGTCATACCGGGTAGGTGATCCCGGTTTGGGATGCCCAGTCCCTTGACTTTTCCCCTGGGGGGGGGCCCTTCCCTTTACCAACTATGGGGGCTGGGGGTTCCTCTCATAGGGGTTAGCTTTATTCTCTTTCTCTTTATTCACTGTTGTTACTATGTTGCAGCACCGCGGCTGTCATTGCAGCCGGGTGCCGGGGTTTTTCAGTCTGTGAGGTAAATTTTTTACCTCACACGCTTTGGGGGGGCGGGGCTGGCACTCGGCGCTCTGCCGCGGCCAGCCCCCGTTCTCTCATTCATTCCTCGCCGCAGCGAGCGGGGCGGGTGCTCCGCTTCTTCCCTCACGCTTCATTCACACTGGAAGGGGGGGCGGAGCCGGGCTTTCGGCGCGTCGCCGCGGCTCCGCCCTCCTCTGTACTGGCGCCGCTGCGGAGCTGAGCTCCCTGTTACTAGGCAGCTCCCTGTTACTAGGCAGCTTAAGGGGCACAGATCAGCTTTGCGCGGGCTGCGCAGACCACGCCCCTGACAAGGCAGTTCTTCTCTTCACTTCACCTCAGAAATCGCCATTGTTCTGAGGCGGATCGTTCCCCGCAGCGTTTGTGAGTGGCCTGTGGGCCTCATTTATTTCTTCTTTTCTTATCTGTTAAGTCTTATTGTAGGGACTTATGGGTCTCTCTCTGTCTTTTAGGTGAAGGTTATCCAGGAGGATCTTCTGTAGTATTGGAAGGTCTCTCCTGATCCTGGGTCCCTGGGTCAATTTTAGCATCACAAATCCTCCCACTCGGGACATTAAAGGGGCATCCCGGGTTGTCTAACTGGCGTAATTCCCTGGGTCATAGCGACCACTCAAAATTCACCTTATGGAGGCATCCCCGGATACTGGGACCCCTTCGGGGCATCCCAAAAAGTGTATGTTGTGTGGGATTTCCATTACTGGGGATGATGTGTTACTGTGTATACCATGTGCACAGCAAACTATTACGCGGCAGTCCGAGCCCCAAGCGGCGGGGTCAGCACAGCCGGCCACCTCAACTCCCCCTCCCGCCTTGACTCGTGCCCCGTGTGACGTGGTCATGGGCAGGGATCTGCAATCCGAGATGTGTGCCAGATTGGCTAGCCTTGAGAAAATGCTCTCTAGCTCGGTCGCCCGTAGGGCTCCGTCTAAGAGAAACCATTTGTCGCCGGCTCCGCCGGTGGATGATCTTGATGACAGAGACAATCTGGATTGGTCTGATTATCCTCAGCTAGAGGAGGGGGAAGTTGATGAGGGTTCAGAATTTTCGGATGATGAGCAGTCTGCTGGCGCTGATGCCGAGCTTTCTGATTTAGGGAGATCCTTGGACTCCCCTCACGCTCTGTCTCTCATGCTGGAAGTTCCGAATATTTCCCCTCCCGAGGAGGCGTCACAGCAGAAAGGTGAATTGTTTGAGGAATCCAGGCCGCGCCTGGAGTTTCCTACGCAACGCCATTTTGATAGAATCATTGACAAGGAATGGGATAGGCCGGCTCGGCTCCCTGGCATCCCTCAGGGGTGGGATAGGAAATATCCCTTTCCTTCTGAGGCGGTCAAGCGCTGGGCATCTCCCTCCGAGGTGGATGCACCGGTTTTGGGGTTGTCTAACTCCTCGGTTTTAAACAGACCTGATTGTTCCACTCTCAAAGATGGAGAGGATAAACGTATTGATCAGATGGCTTCTCATGGCTTTACTAGCATTGGGTCGGCCATCCGGCCTGTGTGTGCTTCGGAGCTAATGGTGTTGGCTACCAGGTCTGTGGTCAGGGACCTGTTGACTTCTTCCGGGCTTCGTCCTGGTAGTAACGAGTTCCTTAGCCTTAAACGGTGTGAGTTGTTTCTATCCTTTGTGTTGACCGCCTTGGATGACACTTTGATGATGTGTGGTAGGACGTCTGCTCTGCTTGTGGCTATTCGGCGGTCGGTGTGGCTGCGCCAGTGGGCGGCCGATTTTATGTCCAAAAAATCACTGACGGCTTTACCCTTTGTTGGTCTACGGCTCTTTGGAGAGACATTGGACTCTGTCACCAAGGGTGGTAGGTTACCTCAACGTAAGAAACAACGCCGCCCTTTTCGGGGGGCGCCTGCCTTTACCCCCTCCTTTCGGGGGGCCAGATCTGGTAGGGGTTCTGCATTTCCCTCTTCCAGAGGAGATTCCGGAAACAGGGGCAGAGGACGTGCCCGTTCTGGATACAGTTGGGGCTCTAAGCCCAAACCGGCTGCTAAGCCGGCTCAGCAATGAGGGGGCGCCCTCACCCATGCGGGTGGGGGGACGGCTGCAGCACTTCTCTCAGATCTGGGATCAAGAGGTCTCGGACAGATGGATCCGGGAAGTGGTGTCTTCCGGCTACAAGCTGGAGTTCGAGCTCCGCCCCCCTTCCAGATTTGTCAGGTCTCGGATGCCGTCGGAGCCTCTAGCGGCGCAGGGGCTCCTGGTGGCAGTGGAGAATCTTCTGGACATGGCTGTCATTTGCCCAGTGCCCCCTTCAGATCGGGGCAGGGGCTTTTATTCCAATCTGTTCACGGTACCCAAGAAGGACGGGTTGGTCCGACCCATCTTGGATCTGAAGTTTCTCAACAGGTTCATCCGGCCGAGGAAATTCCGCATGGAAACGCTGCGTTCGGCCATTCACTCTCTTCGTCAGGGAGACTTTCTGACGTCCATAGACATCAAGGATGCTTATCTACACGTTCCGGTTTTTCCAGCACACCAGAGGTTTCTCAGGTTCGTGGTGGAGGATCGGCACTTTCAGTTTGTGGCACTTCCTTTCGGTCTCACCTCAGCTCCTCGGGTGTTCACCAAGGTGCTAGCGGGGGTGATGGCTCTGCTCAGAGGCCAGGGTATCCGCATCGTGCCCTATTTGGACGATCTACTGATCATGGCCTCTTCCTTCAACCAAGCGGAGTTGGACACCAGAGCGGTGGTGTCCACTCTGGAAAGGTTCGGTTGGGTGATCAACCACCCCAAGTCTTCTCTTTCTCCGTCCAGAATTCTGACCTTTCTGGGAATGTCTCTGGACACTTCACAGGCCAGGGTGTTTCTACCCCAGGCCAAGATTCTTTTGATTCAGGAGTTAGTTCGGCTTCTCTTGTCTACCCCTCATCCGACCATCCGGTTAGGGATGAGGCTGGTGGGGTTAATGGTGGCCTCATTCGAGGCAGTTCCCTTTGCGCAGTTTCACACAAGGACGTTTCAGCTTCATCTGTTGAAGGTTTGGGACAAGTCTCCACTATCGTTGGATCAGTCCTTCCTGATGACTCCCCGAGTTCGTCGATCCCTGCAATGGTGGCTGGGGTCGGTCAATCTGTTGAAGGGCAGATCTTTTCTGGCTCCGTGTTGGGAAACAGTCACCACGGATGCCAGTCTGTCAGGTTGGGGGGGTGTTTGGAAGGATCTCCAGTTTCAGGGTTTGTGGGGCCCGCGGGAGGCTCACGAGCCCATCAATGTTCTGGAGTTGAGAGCCATCAGGTTGGTTCTGTTTCGCTTGACTCATCAGTTGAGAGGCCTGCCAGTTCAGGTCCGGTCGGACAACAGAACGGCGGTTGCTTACATCAATCACCAAGGAGGGACTCGCAGCAGGAGTGCCCTCAGGGAAGTGTCTTTGATTCTGGACTGGGCAGAGACCCACGTCCCGTGTATCTCAGCAGTCTACATTCCGGGAGTGGAGAACACGGAGGCGGACTTGCTGAGCAGGGCCTCCTCTCGTCAGGGGGAGTGGTCTCTCAGTCCCAAGGTGTTTCGTTCGATATGTCTCAGGTGGGGGGTCCCAGCGGTGGACCTCTTTGCTTCTCGTCACAATCACAAGCTCCCAGTCTTTGTGTCTCTCTCGCAGGATCCTCTGGCTCTGACAGTGGATGCCATGTCTCTAAACTGGAGGGATCTGGGGCTCCTTTACCTGTTTCCTCCGTTCCCAATGCTAGCCAGAGTGCTGCGCAAACTGGCCTTGGATGGTGCGTCGGCAATTCTGGTGGCCCCAAGGTGGCCAAGGCGAGTTTGGTTCGCAGATCTTGTAAGACTGGCAGAGGATCAGTTCGCCCTGCCTCTGCTGCCGGACCTGCTCACCCAGGGTCGGCTGCGCTATCCCAATTTACCATCGCTGGCTTTGACGGCATGGCTGCTGAAACCGCCATCTTGAAGGAGGAAGGTCTTTCTGACGCAGTGATTCAGACTCTTATCTGTGCCAGGAAGCGCTCTTCCTCTTCTATTTACTAAAGGACTTGGAGGGCCTATATTGATTGGTGTGAAAGTAGGTCTTTTTCTTGTCGAGAGTTCTCCATTCCTAGAATTTTAGAGTTTCTCCAACATGGTCTAGATCTGGGGCTCCAGCTTAGTACATTGAAAGGGCAGGTTTCTGCCCTGGCGGTGTTCTTCCAGAGGTCTTTTGCACTTCATCCCTTAGTCAAGACCTTTTTCCAAGGTGTTACACATGTTCGGCCTCCTAGGAAGCCTTTTGTTCCAGTTTGGGATTTGAACCTGGTTCTTTCTGCTCTCCAGGGCCCTCCGTTTGAGCCCTTGAATGAGATAGCTTTGTCTTCTCTTACCCAAAAGGTGGCCTTTTTGGTGGCTATCACTTCGGTTAGGCGTGTTTCTGAGTTGGCAGCTTTATCCATTACAGCTCCGTACTTCGAGAAACATCAGGACAAGGTTGTCTTTCGTTTCAAGCAGGATTTTCTTCCTAAAGTGGTCTCGGAGTTTCATCTGAATCAGGACATTGTTTTGCCCTCTCTATGCCCAAATCCCAGCGACGACAAGGAAAGGGCATTGCATTCCTTGGATGTAGTTCGTGTTGGGGAACATTATCTGGAGGTTACGTCTTCCTTTCGTAAGACTGATGCTTTCTTTGTGGTGCCCTGCGGGCCTAGGAAAGGTTTGGCTCCTGCCAAATCTTCCATTAGTAAATGGATTCGTCAGGCCATCATTGGGGCCTTTTCGTGTTTCTGCTCATTCTACTCGTGCAGTTGGTGCGTCCTGGGCCTTTCAGCACCAGGCTTCTGTTGAACAAGTTTGTAAGGCCGCTATCTGGTCTTCGGTTCACACCTTTTCCAAGTTTTACAAGGTTGATGTTAGGGCATCAGCGGATGCTGTTTTTGGCCGCAAAGTTTTGCAAGCTGTTGTGGTTTAAGGTTGTGCATTGTTGCCTAGTTTTGGATCCCCGCCCTTGTTATGGACACTGCTGTTGGATGTCCCACATGTTATGGATTCTTGAAGCGGGGTGTGTGACATACTAAGAATAATACCATTTTGTGAATACTCACCTTGTAAAATGGGTATTATGAGTATGTCACACACCCCGCTTCAACCCGCCCTTTTGTATTCAGGATCCTCTTTATTGCGAACTTTGCGTGGTTGTTGTTTATATTTGCCTCTTCCTGGTCCCTTACCTTACTGCTTTCTGTATACTGGGTAGTGAGTGGGAGGTCCCAGGTATTTATGGATCAGGGAGGGTCTTTCTTTTGCTATCATCTCTGCAGGAACGCCCTCTTCAGGACGATATTACCCACATGTTATGGATTCTTGAAGCGGGGTGTGTGACATACTCATAATACCCATTTTACAAGGTGAGTATTCACAAAATGGTATTTTTGCTTATATGATATATTGTGTGGGGAGAGTTTAGATGTCATAATAAGTCCGCCCAGGGTATTATATCCATTATTTACATAGATAATAATTAGGTTCCAGGGTAGACAGGTTTTTCATGTTGATTTTAAAGTGTTTGTTTTGTCAGAATGTTTTTTTTTATGTGTCTTGTGGCTTTAATAATTATTAAAACAATAAAATACATTTATTTCCAGGTTGTAGTGCCCTGTGTTTCAGTTCCAAATAATAATGACAAATAAGAACATTAAAGCAGACTTACAGCGGAAAAATACCATTTTGTGAATACTCACCTGTAAAATGGGTATTATAAGTATGTCACACACCCCACTTCATTTATTAAACATTACACTAGGGTTTATGCACCGCTAGGTGGCAGTGTTGCAGAGATCTCCAAAAAAGCAAGCAAGCCCCTCCCCGGTCTATACATACCTGGTACCTCCCAACAATTCCCCAGTGTTCAAACAGCAGTAAGACAAGGTACCAGGAACAAACAATTGTAACCCTCAACTGTAAATAACAAAACTTCACCATATAAAGAACCAGGATACCAAAAAGGGCGGGTGAAGTGGAGTGTGTGACATACTTATAATACCCATTTTACAGGTGAGTATTCACAAAATGGTATTATTCTAAGTATGTCACACACCCCACTTCATTTATTAAACATTACACTAGGGACATCCAACAGCAGTGTCCAAAAAGGGCGGGTATCCAACCAGGCAATAACGCAGATAAAACTCAAACCACTGCAGCCTGCAGAACCGTGCGGCCAACCTTATAGAACTTAGAAAAAACGTGAACAGAAGACCAGGCAGCAGCCTTACAAACTTGTTCAACAGAAGCCTGGTGCTGAAAAGCCCAGGACGCACCAACCGCATGAGTAGAATGCGCAGTAACACTTGGCAGAATAGGCTCCAACAATCGCCTGACGAATCCATTTGCTAAAGGAAGACTTAGCCGGAGCCAAGCCCTTCTTAGGCCCACAGGGCACCACGAAAAAGGCATCAGTCTTACGAAAGGAAGCCGTAGTACGCAAATAGTACCTGACACAACGTACAACATCCAAACAGTGCAACGCACTCTCCTTGTCATTCCTAGTCATAGGACACAAGGAAGGAAGAACAATGTCCTGGTTAAAATGAAAAGCAGAGACCACTGTAGGGAGAAAGTCCGGCTTAAAACGAAAAACCACTTTGTCCTGATGCTTCTCAAAATAAGGAACCTGAATCGACAAAGCTGCCAACTCTGAAACACGCCGAACCGAAGTGATGGCCACCAGAAAGGCAACCTTCTGAGTCAGAGTGGACAGAGCAATATCCTGCAGAGGCACAAAAGGAGGAGCCTGAAAAGCAGAGAGCACCAAATTCAAATCCCAAACTGGGAGCAAAGGCTTCCTAGGAGGCCGCAGATGCGAAACCCCCTGGAAAAAAAGGTCTTGACCAAAGAATGGCTTGCAAAAGACCTCTGAAAAAAGACAGACAAGGCAGAAACCTGCCCCTTCAAGGTACTCAGCTGAAGACTAGAGTCCAGCCCCGATTGAAGAAATTCCAAAATCCAAGAAATAGAAAAGACCCGGCAGGGCAAAGACCTAGCCTCACACCAATCAATATAAGACCTCCAGACCCTATAATAGATGGAAGAGGACGACCTCTTCCTAGCACTAACAAGAGTCCGAAAGACCGAAACCGAAAGACCCTCCTCCTTCAAGAAAGAGGTTTCAGCAGCCAAGCCGTCAAATCCAGCGTTGGTAAACTGGGGTAACACAGATGACCCGGAGTGAGAAGAACTGGCCAAAGAGGCAGATCGAACTGATCGACTGCCAGACGAACGATGTCTGCAAACCACACCCGCCTTGGCCACCTTGGGGCCACGAGAATGGCGGGAACTCCTTCCTGAACCAGCTTCCGCAGCACCCTGCCTAGCATGGGAATCGGAGGAAACAGATAAAGAAACCCCAGGTCCCTCCAGCTCAGGGCCATGGCATCCGCCGCCAGAGCCAGAGGATCCCGATACAGAGACACGAATGTCGGAAGCTTGTGATTGTGACGAGAGGCAAACAGATCCACCTCCGGCGTCCCCCACCGAAGACACATTGACCGAAACACCTGGGGATGGAGAGACCATTCCCCCCGGCGGGACGAACACCGGCTCAGAAAGTCCGCCTCTGTGTTCTCCACTCCTGGAATGTAAACTGCCGAGATGCAAGGGACATGAGTCTCCGCCCAAACTAGAATCAGAGACACCTCTATGTGGGCACCCAGACTGTGAGTCCCTCCTTGGTGATTGATGTAAGCAACCGCCGTCTGATTGTCCGATCCAACCTGAACCGGCAGGCCCTGTAAATGATGCGTCAAGTGAGACAGAACCAACCTGATGGCTCGCAACTCCAGAACATTGATGGGCAAGTGGGCTTCCTGAGGATCCCACTGCCCCTGAAACTGAAGATCCTTCCAGAAACCTCCCCATCCTGACAAACTGGCATCCGTGGTGACAGTCTCCCAAAGCGGGGTCAGAAACGACCTGCCCTTCAGAAGATTGTCCGAGACCAACCACCACAGACGGGACTGCCGAACCCGAGGGGACATCCGGAAGGACCGATCCAACGACCGCGGTCGCCGGTCCCAAGACGCCAGAAGATGAAGCTGAAGCGTCCGCGTGTGAAACTGCGCGAAGGGAACTGCCTCGAACGAGGCCACCATCAACCCCACCAGTCTCATCCCTAGCCGAATGGACGGGCGAGGATTGGAAAGAAGAAGCTGAGCCAATTCCTGAATCAAAAGAACCTTGGCCTGAGGGAGAAACACTCTGTGCTGGCAAGAGTCCAAGGACATCCCCAGAAAGGTCACCACCCTGGCCGGAACCAGAGAGGACTTGGGGTAATTGATCACCCAGCCGAACCTCTCCAGCATAGACACCACCATGCTGGTGTCCCCTTCCGCTTGACTGAAGGAAGGCGCCATGATGAGAAGATCATCCCGGTAAGGCACAATACAAATCCCCTGAGCTCTGAGCAGGGCCATCACTCCCGCCAACACCTTGGTGAACACTCTCGGAGCAGAGGTGAGGCCGAATGGAAGAGCTACAAACTGAAAATGCCGATCCTCCACCACAAAGCGAAGGAACCTCTGATGAGCTGGAAAGATTGGAATGTGAAGGTAAGCATCCTTGATGTCTATGGACGTCATAAAGTCCCCCTGCCGAAGCGAACCGATCACAGACCGCAGGGTTTCCATGCGGAACTTCCGGGGACGAATAAACCTGTTGAGAAACTTCAAATCCAGGATCGGACGGAAGGACCCGTCCTTTTTGGGTACAGTGAAGAGATTGGAATAATACCCACGACCCACCTCCAAAGGAGGGACCGGGCAGATGACTGCCAATTCCAGAAGATTCCTTACCGCCGCCAGGAGCCCCTGCGCGGCCAAAAGGATCCGATGGTACCCGAGACCTGAAAAACCTTGGAGGAGGACGGGAATCGAACTCCAGCTTGTAACCGGCCGACACCACCTCCCGGATCCACCTGTCCGAGACCTCCTGGTCCCATACCCGGGAGAAGAGTCGCAACCGTCCCCCCACCCGAACGGGTGAGGGCGCCCCCTCATTGCTGAGCGGGCTTGGCAGCTGGCTTGGGCTTGGCGCCCCAGACGTGAACGGGACGGCCACGGCCTCTACCCCTATTCCAACTGGCGCCCCTGGAGGCCGAGAAGCCCGCACCCCTGCCGGCTCTGGCTCCCCGAAAGGACGGATTGAAGGAGACCGCCCCCCGAAAGGAACGGCGAAATTTCTTGCGCTGAGGCAACTTGCCTCCCTTGGCAACAGAATCCAGCTTTTCACCGAAAAGCCTCAAACCCAGAAAGGGAAGAGCCGTGAGCGATCTTTTAGAATTAAAATCAGCCGTCCACTGTCTCAGCCACACTGAACGACGAATAGCCACCAACAGAGCCGTAGCCCTGCCACACATCAACATGGCATCCTCCTGAGCGGCCAGAATAAACGACAAAAAGGATTCACAACGCTTAAAGTGGACCAACACCCAGGGGTGATCGGCCCGGAAATTTATAAGATTCCCGGGCCGATCACCTCCCACCCCGCGGGACATCCGAGATCGGGATGTCCCGCGGGGTGAAACCCCCCAGAAACCCCAAAAACATCTTACCTGATCCGCCGCCGCCTCCCGCGCGCCCCTCCAGACGTGCGCGAGCCCGCGCCGGCCCGCGCCGGCGGGGGCGCGCGCGCGCCGAGAGTGACGCGCGGGAGGCGGCGGCGGCGGCGGAAGCGGCTTGGACGTTCCTGATCCCCGCCTGGACGTTGGCGGGGATTGGCTGCGGCGTTCACGTGGGAGCGTTGAGAGGTGAGTTTTTTGGGGTTTCTGGGGGGTTTCACACAGCGGGGCACCCCCGATCGGGGTGCCCCGCCGAAGTGGACCAAAACCCAGGATAGTCAAAATCCTGGGTGTTGGTCCACTTTAAGAACAAGAAACTCATCACAGGTAGGATCAAGATCCACACATAAGTCCCTGACCATAGACCTAACCGCCAATGACAAAAAAGCAGAAGCACAACAGGCCTCAAAACTGAACCCGCACAGACAAACCCATGACGGGCCAACTGATCAATCCGGCGATCCTCGCCGTCCTTGAGAGAATTAGTGTCAGGAAAATGAACAGCCGCCGTATTAGACAGCCCCAAAACAGGAGCATCCACCTCGGGAGAAACAGACCAACGCTTCAACTAATCCGCTGGAAAAGGATACTTCTTGTCCCAACTAGGCGGAACCCCGACAAGACGCGTAGGCTGCTCCCACTGCTTAAGGACAACGTCCTCGAAATGCTGCTGACTGGGAAACTCCAAGCGCTGCTTGGAACCTCCAAAAAGCTGACCCTTAGGCCGAGGAGTAACTTCCGGAGGATCCAAATCCAAAACCTCAAACATTTGGGCCAGAATAATGGGCGTATCAAGGGGAGGCCCCTCATCCAGGTCCCCCTCAGCGCCCGGCAACTGCTGAACCTCGGAATCCTCTACCTCCTCAACAAGCTTACCCTCTTCAAGGGGACGATCCGACCAAACCAGAACCTCAACTTCCTCATCTGAGTCCTGCGGAGGCGGAGACAGATGTTTCCGCTTGGCTGGAGCCTTCTGAGCGACCACTGCGGAAAACATTTTCTCGAGGCTGGCCAAACGGGCGCATACCTCAGATTGCGAATCACCCCCAACGGCTAAGGCACCCTGCCATCACCCCCACGGGAGGGGGGGGGGGAGGGAGGGGGAGGGAGGAGAAGGGTCATATGCCCTGTAAGCCATAAATGCCCCCTAAGATGAACGCTGTCCCTTTAACAGCACTGAAGCCGCACAAACACAGGCCCCGAATGTCAAAAAAACGCAGCCTACCTTAACAATGGCGCCCGCCGGCCAGAGGACGCGAGGGAGACGAGGGGCGGGCCGCCCGAAGCGCGGGCCTCTGTAGCCACGCCCCCCCAACAAGCCAGACAGCGCGGGCCGCGCCAGACGCGGCCCCGCCCCATAAAACCGTGCGAGCAGCGAGCGTCGCATATGGCGCCCGCAGAGGCCGTCAGGCGGACCGGCGGCCCTCATGCCGCCCGTCCCGCCCGCACAAACAACCGCCAGCGGGCTAACAGCCCACGCCACTCTCGCGCCATCCGGCCCCGCCCACCGAGGTACACACACACACACAGCCCAAAAGGAATAAGAATGACAGGCGCCTAACATGGCGCCCGCCAACACAGTCCTGAAAACGGGCGGCGGGCCGCGGAACCCCGCCGCCCGCCGGCCCCACAGTGTCATCCAGGTCCCCCTCAAAGGCACAGAGGCTAGCAGGCCCCAAGTCCCAGTCAAAAACACACATACACACACACACATACAGTTCAAGGAATGGGATAGAGACCAGGATGGGACAAACGGAAAGGGAAACTAAAGGGGGGAGGTAAGGGCTGGGGCATCCCACTTCCGGATCACCAAAAACCGGATCACCACTATGCCCCATAATATGGGGACGAGTGGAGGAGCTAATCTCCTAGGCACTCTGAGTGCCATCTACCCTTGCCCGACCTACAGCCTAAGCTGGGAGGCTACCATTAATCAGGGGATAAGAAATAAAAGAGCCGGGCAGAAATAGACCGTAGGGGGGGGGGGTGGGGTGATACCCCGGCTACCTGCAAGCAGGAGACTTCTTTCTTCTGTCTTGTCGCCACCTTGCAGAGAACAACACTGGGGAATTGTTGGGAGGTACCAGGTATGTATAGACTGGGGAGGGGCTTGCTTGCTTTTTTGGAGATCTCTGCAACACTGCCACCTAGCGGTGCATAAACCCTAGTGTAATGTTTAATAAATGAAGTGGGGTGTGTGACATACTTAGAATATGACCAAGGTCTGCCTTGACGCGCAAGCAGATATAACCCCGCCCCCTCCCCATGCCCACGTACTTGTAGTTCTCGATATTGACGTAGTCGCTCTCCTTCTTGGCCAGGATGTGCTTGATCAGGCCCTCGCGCTGCCCTGATTGGCTGGCCGGCACAAACAGCTTGCGCATGCTATTGGTCATCTTGGGTTTCTCCCATCCAGCCGGATCCTTTTCCCGGGAGATCCTGCGATGGGGGGGGGAAAGAGACTCGTGAGAAAGGTGTGCTGTAGCTTCTGGTCCCCAGTCACTAGGGCTATGTGTTAGGTGAGTATTCTTAACTTGGGGTGGCAACAGAATAGTGGGCAGAGTGTCCTTTGCTTTATGCCAGCTTCTACGGAAAGGGGACTTGAAGCCGCAGCTTCCACCTATTGGAACAGGAGCCATCAACATGCAGGAGCTTCCCGTCCATTCACACACAGACCTAGCTGTGGATTAGGTGAGTATTTCTAACACTAGGGCTGGGGTGCCAGTATAAGGTTTCAGTGGGACTGGAAGCCGCAGCTTCCCCCACCCGCCTCTTATTGGAGAAGGAGCTGCCTGCAAACAGAATGCAGCAGCTTCCCATCCTCAGTCACACAAAGACCTGGCTGTGGATTAGGTGAGTAGAGGTGGCCAGGAGAAAAGTGGACAGATCCTCCTGTAAGTTTAGGTATGCTTTATGCCTGCATACAATTTTTAAAAAGACAATTCTTTGAGTACTCACCTGTAGAATTGCTTTTACTATGCATGGCACGGCCTGCTTCATTAATTCCTTACTTCTGGGTAGTTCGCCACAAGGTGGTGCAGTGTACTGCAGAAGAGTTGTGGCTCCTCCCGGTACCATATAAAAACAGGATCACCAATAGACCAATCCAGCGTTGACAGCAGTTATTCAAGAAGCCGGGAGATAATAAAGGTAAAAAAGGTAACAAAAAACCCAACTAATCTTAGAACAATCACCATAAAGAGGCAACCAAGAATAACGATAACAAGGGTGGGGTGAAGCAGGCCGTGCCATGCATAGTAAAAGCAATTCTACAGGTGAGTACTCACAGAATTGTCTTTTTCCTATTGCATGGCATGGCCTGCTTCATTAATTCCTTACATCTGGGACATCCAAAAGCAGTGTCCGTAATGTAGGGCGGGATCCCCAAAAATTAACAACAGGCAGTTCAAACCACTACCGCCTGAAGTACCTTGCGGCCAAAAGCAGCATCAGCTGAGGCCTTAACATCAACATTGCAAAACTTGGAAAAAGTATGAACAGAAGACCAAGTTGCGGTCTTACAAACTTGTTCAACAGAAGCCTGGTGCTGAAAAACCCAAGACGCACCAATAGCACGAGTGGAATGAGCAGTAATCCTAAATGGAGGAACCTTCCCCTTAGCAGAGTAGGCCTGCTCCACTGCCTGACGGATCCACTTGTTGATAGTGGATTTAGCCGGAGGCAAACCCTTCCTAGGTCCAGCAGGAAGAACAAAAAGAGCATCAGACTTCCTGAAAGACTCAGTAACAACCAAATAAAACTTCAGAGCCCTGACAACATCCAAAGAGTGAAGGGTTCGTTCCTTGGAATTAGCAGGGTTAGGACACAAAGAAGGCAAAACAATGTCCTGATTGAGATGAAAAGCAGACACAACCTTAGGCAAAAAATCCGGCTTAAGCTGAAACACCACCTTATCCTGATGCCGCTCAAAATAAGGCGGTTTGATGGAGAGCGCCGCCAGCTCAGAAACTCGCCTGACCGAAGTAATGGACACCAAAAAGGCCACCTTAAGAGTCAGAATGGGCAAAGCAGCCCCACGGATAGGCTCAAATGGAGGACCCTGCAGAGCAGACAGCACCAGATTCAGATCCCAAACCGGTAGCATAGGCTTACCCGGCGGACGCACATGAGTAACTCCCTGGAAAAAAGTCTTAACCAAGCGGCGATTGGCAAAGGATCTTTGGAAAAAAATTGCCAGAGCTGACACCTGTCCCTTGAGGGTACTAAGTTGAAGGCCCGAATCCAAACCATGTTGCAAAAATTCCAGAATCCTGGGAATAGAAAACACCCGACAAGGAAGAGACTTGGACTCACACCAGGCAATGTAAGCATGCCAGACCCTGTAATAGGTAAAGGACGAGGACTTCTTCCTAGCCCTAATCATGGTATCAACAACAGAAGCCGGCAACCCCTTATCCGTCAAGATGGAGGTTTCAGCAGCCAAGCCGTTAAAGCCAGCGTATGTAAATTGGGATGGCACAGTTGTCCCTGAGTGAGCAGATCTGGATTCTTGGGCAAGACACTCATCCACTGCCAACTGCACAACGTCTGAGAACCATGTCCTCCTTGGGCAACAGGGGGCCACCAGAATGGCTGGTACCCCCCTCCTGGGCTATCTTGCGCAGCACCCTGCCCAGCAGAGGAAAGGGAGGGAACACATAGAGAAGCCGAAACTCCGTCCAAGGCATTGCTAGCGCATCCCTGGCGAAGGCCAGAGGGTCCTGTGACAGGGAGACAAACCTGGGAAGCTTGTGACTGTGGCGGGATGCAAACAGGTCCACATCCGGATGACCCCAGCGGTGACACAGGAAGGGAAATACCTTGTTGCTGAGGGACCATTCCCCCAGCTGAGACGTCCCCCTGCTCAGGGAGTCTGCCTCCTGGTTCTCCACCCCCAGAATGTAAACCGCCGAGATGCAAGGGACATTCTCTTCCGCCCAAGACACTTCCTTGAGGGCTCGCTTGCTCCGAGTCCCTCCCTGATGATTCATGTAGGCAACCACCGTCTGGTTGTCCGAGCGGATCTGAACAGCCCGACCCCGAAGGTGTGAGTTCAGCTGAGAAAGAACCAACCTGATCGCCCTCAGTTCCAGGACATTGATGGGAGCATGGGCCTCCTGGGGGCCCCACTGACCCTGGAAGTGCAGAGACTTCCAAAAGCCCCCCCCCCCAACCGGTCAGACTGGCATCTGTGGTGACAGTCTCCCAACACTGGGGCAGAAATGTCCTGCCCACTAGAAGGTTCCTGGACTCCAGCCACCAAGAGAGGGACTGTCTGGCCAGGGGGGACAGAACAAATTCCTCATCCAGGGACACAGGGACCCGATTCCAAACAGACATGAGGTGCAACTGAAGAGGCCTCATGTGAAACTGAGCAAAGGGGACCACCTCGAAGCAAGACACCATCAGGCCCACTAACTGCATCCCTTGATGGATGGAGGGATGGGGACATAAGAGCAGAGCCCGTGCCTGCTTCTGAAGGCCCTCCACCTTCTGCTGAGGCAGGAATACCTTGACCTGAGAGGTATCCAGAGTCATGCCCAGAAAGGACCTCACCAAAGACGGAGACAGTGAAGACTTGGGGTAATTGATCACCCAGCCGAAGGACTCGAGAGTGGAGGTCACCACCTGAGTATCCTTCTCGGCCTGATGAAGAGACTGTGCTGCAATCAGAATGTCGTCCAGGTAAGGGAGGATGCAAATGCCCTGATTCCGCAGCAGAGCCATCACGCCCGCCAGCACCTTGGTAAACAGAGGGTTTTGAGACATCCGGAATGTGATGAATCTTGGGGGCGGCCAGGCTGCAAGCTCTATCTTGTAACCGGAGGACACCACCTCCTGAATCCACCGGTCTGAGACGCGGAGCCTCCAGATGTGAGCAAAGAGCCGAAGCCGTCCCCCCACCCGGATGGGTGAGGGCGCCTCCTCATGCCTGAGGGGGCTTGGGAGGAGGTTTGGGCTTTGGACCCCATGAGAGACCGGGACGATCACGTGATCTGCCACGGCCCAAAGAATCTCTGTGGGTACCCGAGAAGAGGGAGCCTCGACCTCCTCTGGGAGCACGAAAGGTGGAGAGGGAAGCGGAGGGCCCCCGAAAGGACTGAGGCAGCCTACCATCCTTGGCTAGAACATCCAGACGCTCACCAAAGAGCCGCAGCCCCGCAAAGGGGAGCCCAGTGAGAGCCTTCTTAGCAGCAGCGTCAGCTGCCCACTGACACAACCAGACAGAGCGGCGCATAGCCACCAAAAGGCAACAAAATCAGAGCAAATCAAGAGGGCCCTATAATCCTCCCCCCTCCTACCAGCTGTAGTACCATCAAGGAGACGCTTGAGCTGTTTCTTAAGGGCAATAGCTGTTATGGCAGCGGCGCAGGCCGGACGCAGCCCAGCCCCCAGAAATGTAAAAGCATGGCAGGCCAGCTGATCCATACGCCAGTCTTCGCTGCCCTGCAGTGTAGTAGCATCAGGAGAAGGCATGACCGAGGTGTTGAACAGCCCTAGAACGGGAGCGTCCACCTCAGGGGGACCCGACCATCGCTTAACTAGGTCAGCAGGAAAGGGATACTTCTTATACAACCCTTTGGGCATCGCGGGCAACCTACTAGGACGTTCCCACTCCTTGAGCACCATATTAGTGAAATGGCCCTGCTCAGGGAACGCCAGACGCTCCTTAACAGGACGAAAGAGCTCACCCTGCTTCCTCTTAGCCACCTCAGGGGGGACAATATGCAAGATTTCAAAAATGTGAGACAACAGACTAGCAGTATCCTCAGGGAACCATGAATCCTCCCCAGACTCAGACCCAGGGTCACTGTCGCAGCCCACCTGCTGGTCCCCAGAGGAGTCAGAGCCCAGGAAAAGCCCCCCCCTCCTCTAGGGAGTAATGGTCACCAAAAACATAAATTTCTTCATACTCCTCAGTAAAGAGGGAGGACGTGGGAGCCAGGTGCCGCTTCTTGCCAGAGCCCTTACGTGGAACAGGCCTGGCAAGCTGCCTTTCAATGCTGGCCACACGAAGTGCCAGATCAGATTGTGACCCCCTACTAGTATCCCCCTTCACTGGGGGCTAAATACAGGCGCAGAGGGGTAGGCGATGCCGAAGGGGGCGCAGAACTGGGGAGAGAAAAAAACGCCTCACAGATATAGCGCCGCCCGCCGCGGAGCGTAGTACAAAGCGGCGACGGCGGCGAAAACAGCTTAAAACAGTCTAAAAATAGCTAAAAAACACTTGCCGCGAACGCCCGTCAGGGAGGGGAGGAAAGCGAGCAAGCAACGGCGAGAGCCCAGGCCAGGGATGGGGGGGGACCCCAAACACCAGAAAAAAAGGGAACATAGAACACTCACCCCCTCAGAACCTAGGACAGGAACTCCGCATCCCTCAGTAGGCTCACCATAAAGCCTATGGCCGGCTACCCTTTGTGGTACAGGGTCTGCGGCTTGGAGCAGCGCTCCTTGAGCACTTGACCCTAGTGCTCAACGGAGGTCGAGCTCGGGCACGCTCTCTGCAACGGAGGTCGAGCTCGGGCACGCTCTCTGCAACGGAGGTCGAGCTCGGGCACGCTCTCTGCAACGGAGGTCGAGCTCGGGCACGCTCTCTGCAACGGAGGTCGAGCTCGGGCACGCTCTCTGCAACGGAGGTCGAGCTCGGGCACGCTCTCTGCAACGGAGGTCGAGCTCGGGCACGCTCTCTGCAACGGAGGTCGAGCTCGGGCACGCTCTCTGCAACGGAGGTCGAGCTCGGGCACGCTCTCTGCAACGGAGGTCGAGCTCGGGCACGCTCTCTGCAACGGAGGTCGAGCTCGGGCACGCTCTCTGCAACGGAGGTCGAGCTCGGGCACGCTCTCTGCAACGGAGGTCGAGCTCGGGCACGCTCTCTGCAACGGAGGTCGAGCTCGGGCACGCTCTCTGCAACGGAGGTCGAGCTCGGGCACGCTCTCTGCAACGGAGGTCGAGCTCGGGCACGCTCTCTGCAACGGAGGTCGAGCTCGGGCACGCTCTCTGCAACGGAGGTCGAGCTCGGGCACGCTCTCTGCAACGGAGGTCGAGCTCGGGCACGCTCTCTGCAACGGAGGTCGAGCTCGGGCACGCTCTCTGCAACGGAGGTCGAGCTCGGGCACGCTCTCTGCAACGGAGGTCGAGCTCGGGCACGCTCTCTGCAACGGAGGTCGAGCTCGGGCACGCTCTCTGCAACGGAGGTCGAGCTCGGGCACGCTCTCTGCAACGGAGGTCGAGCTCGGGCACGCTCTCTGCAACGGAGGTCGAGCTCGGGCACGCTCTCTGCAACGGAGGTCGAGCTCGGGCACGCTCTCTGCAACGGAGGTCGAGCTCGGGCACGCTCTCTGCAACGGAGGTCGAGCTCGGGCACGCTCTCTGCAACGGAGGTCGAGCTCGGGCACGCTCTCTGCAACGGAGGTCGAGCTCGGGCACGCTCTCTGCAACGGAGGTCGAGCTCGGGCACGCTCTCTGCAACGGAGGTCGAGCTCGGGCACGCTCTCTGCAACGGAGGTCGAGCTCGGGCACGCTCTCTGCAACGGAGGTCGAGCTCGGGCACGCTCTCTGCAACGGAGGTCGAGCTCGGGCACGCTCTCTGCAACGGAGGTCGAGCTCGGGCACGCTCTCTGCAACGGAGGTCGAGCTCGGGCACGCTCTCTGCAACGGAGGTCGAGCTCGGGCACGCTCTCTGCAACGGAGGTCGAGCTCGGGCACGCTCTCTGCAACGGAGGTCGAGCTCGGGCACGCTCTCTGCAACGGAGGTCGAGCTCGGGCACGCTCTCTGCAACGGAGGTCGAGCTCGGGCACGCTCTCTGCAACGGAGGTCGAGCTCGGGCACGCTCTCTGCAACGGAGGTCGAGCTCGGGCACGCTCTCTGCAACGGAGGTCGAGCTCGGGCACGCTCTCTGCAACGGAGGTCGAGCTCGGGCACGCTCTCTGCAACGGAGGTCGAGCTCGGGCACGCTCTCTGCAACGGAGGTCGAGCTCGGGCACGCTCTCTGCAACGGAGGTCGAGCTCGGGCACGCTCTCTGCAACGGAGGTCGAGCTCGGGCACGCTCTCTGCAACGGAGGTCGAGCTCGGGCACGCTCTCTGCAACGGAGGTCGAGCTCGGGCACGCTCTCTGCAACGGAGGTCGAGCTCGGGCACGCTCTCTGCAACGGAGGTCGAGCTCGGGCACGCTCTCTGCAACGGAGGTCGAGCTCGGGCACGCTCTCTGCAACGGAGGTCGAGCTCGGGCACGCTCTCTGCAACGGAGGTCGAGCTCGGGCACGCTCTCTGCAACGGAGGTCGAGCTCGGGCACGCTCTCTGCAACGGAGGTCGAGCTCGGGCACGCTCTCTGCAACGGAGGTCGAGCTCGGGCACGCTCTCTGCAACGGAGGTCGAGCTCGGGCACGCTCTCTGCAACGGAGGTCGAGCTCGGGCACGCTCTCTGCAACGGAGGTCGAGCTCGGGCACGCTCTCTGCAACGGAGGTCGAGCTCGGGCACGCTCTCTGCAACGGAGGTCGAGCTCGGGCACGCTCTCTGCAACGGAGGTCGAGCTCGGGCACGCTCTCTGCAACGGAGGTCGAGCTCGGGCACGCTCTCTGCAACGGAGGCCGAGCTCGGGCACGCTCTCTGCAACGGAGGCCGAGCTCGGGCACGCTCTCTGCAACGGAGGCCGAGCTCGGGCACGCTCTCTGCAACGGAGGCCGAGCTCGGGCACGCTCTCTGCAACGGAGGCCGAGCTCGGGCACGCTCTCTGCAACGGAGGCCGAGCTCGGGCACGCTCTCTGCAACGGAGGCCGAGCTCGGGCACGCTCTCTGCAACGGAGGCCGAGCTCGGGCACGCTCTCTGCAACGGAGGCCGAGCTCGGGCACGCTCTCTGCAACGGAGGCCGAGCTCGGGCACGCTCTCTGCAACGGAGGCCGAGCTCGGGCACGCTCTCTGCAACGGAGGCCGAGCTCGGGCACGCTCTCTGCAACGGAGGCCGAGCTCGGGCACGCTCTCTGCAACGGAGGTCGAGCTCGGGCACGCTCTCTGCAACGGAGGTCGAGCTCGGGCACGCTCTCTGCAACGGAGGTCGAGCTCGGGCACGCTCTCTGCAACGGAGGTCGAGCTCGGGCACGCTCTCTGCAACGGAGGTCGAGCTCGGGCACGCTCTCTGCAACGGAGGTCGAGCTCGGGCACGCTCTCTGCAACGGAGGTCGAGCTCGGGCACGCTCTCTGCAACGGAGGTCGAGCTCGGGCACGCTCTCTGCAACGGAGGTCGAGCTCGGGCACGCTCTCTGCAACGGAGGTCGAGCTCGGGCACGCTCTCTGCAACGGAGGTCGAGCTCGGGCACGCTCTCTGCAACGGAGGTCGAGCTCGGGCACGCTCTCTGCAACGGAGGTCGAGCTCGGGCACGCTCTCTGCAACGGAGGTCGAGCTCGGGCACGCTCTCTGCAACGGAGGTCGAGCTCGGGCACGCTCTCTGCAACGGAGGTCGAGCTCGGGCACGCTCTCTGCAACGGAGGTCGAGCTCGGGCACGCTCTCTGCAACGGAGGTCGAGCTCGGGCACGCTCTCTGCAACGGAGGTCGAGCTCGGGCACGCTCTCTGCAACGGAGGTCGAGCTCGGGCACGCTCTCTGCAACGGAGGTCGAGCTCGGGCACGCTCTCTGCAACGGAGGTCGAGCTCGGGCACGCTCTCTGCAACGGAGGTCGAGCTCGGGCACGCTCTCTGCAACGGAGGTCGAGCTCGGGCACGCTCTCTGCAACGGAGGTCGAGCTCGGGCACGCTCTCTGCAACGGAGGTCGAGCTCGGGCACGCTCTCCGCAACGGAGGTCGAGCTCGGGCACGCTCTCCGCAACGGAGGTCGAGCTCGGGCACGCTCTCCGCAACGGAGGTCGAGCTCGGGCACGCTCTCCGCAACGGAGGTCGAGCTCGGGCACGCTCTCCGCAACGGAGGTCGAGCTCGGGCACGCTCTCCGCAACGGAGGGCGAGCTCGGGCACGCTCTCTGCAACGGAGGTCGAGCTCGGGCACGCTCTCCGCAACGGAGGTCGAGCTCGGGCACGCTCTCCGCAACGGAGGTCGAGCTCGGGCACGCTCTCCGCAACGGAGGTCGAGCTCGGGCACGCTCTCCGCAACGGAGGGCGAGCTCGGGCACGCTCTCCGCAACGGAGGGCGAGCTCGGGCACGCTCTCTGCAACGGAGGCCGAGCTCGGGCACGCTCTCTGCAACGGAGGCCGAGCTCGGGCACGCTCTCTGCAACGGAGGCCGAGCTCGGGCACGCTCTCTGCAACGGAGGCCGAGCTCGGGCACGCTCTCTGCAACGGAGGCCGAGCTCGGGCACGCTCTCTGCAACGGAGGCCGAGCTCGGGCACGCTCTCTGCAACGGAGGCCGAGCTCGGGCACGCTCTCTGCAACGGAGGCCGAGCTCGGGCACGCTCTCTGCAACGGAGGTGGAGCTTGGGCACTCTCTCTGCAACGGAGGTGGAGCTTGGGCACTCTCTCTGCAACGGAGGTGGAGCTTGGGCACGCTCTCTGCAACGGAGGTGGAGCTTGGGCACTCTCTCTGCAACGGGGGTGGAGCTTGGGCACTCTCTCTGCAACGGGGGTGGAGCTTGGGCACTCTCTCTGCAACGGAGGTGGAGCTTGGGCACTCTCTCTGCAACGGAGGTGGAGCTTGGGCACTCTCTCTACAATGGAGGTGGAGCTTGGGTTTAACTCAACAAAAAAAGCAGAGCTTGGGATTTCTCTCTGGTATAGAGGAAGCAGAGCATAAGCTCTGCACCTCTGTGTAGGGGGCGGGGTTTTCTTGCTGTATCTTTCCCAAGGGGGCGTGGCTTGAGTGCAGCATCTGTACTGAGGGAGTGGAGCTTGGGCTCTGCATTCTAACAGAAAGGGGCGGAGTTCAGTAAAAAAAAAAAAGCCAGTTATTTTGAGGAGGACACACAGATAGTGAAATCACAACAGCCCTCAGGGCATCAGATTTCTCCCCATCAATCAGGCAAGGAATCTTACCAGCGCCTAGATCCTGGGCACCATGTGACTGCTGGGGAGCCAATAGGGTTCAGCAGTATAAAAAACAATCAAGTTTCTCCTTTTATTTGAAAGAAGGCAATTTGACTTTTACAGGGGAGGACGGCTGAACTCTGCTGGTGACCTGAGCCGGCCCGTGCCTAGCTACATTGGAGCTGCAGCCGCACCACTTCCTCTAGTGACACCTCGGTGCCGTTTTGTACTTACTGCCTCTCCAGCGGGGGCGGGGGAGGGGGTGGGGGGCGAGCGATCTGCTGCTGATTCTGGAGGTTTCTCTTCTTTTCAAGGTTCATGGAGGTAAAGTTGTCATCAAATCCCAGATTCCCTAAAAGGTAAAAACAAGAAAGGCCGGATTTGAATGCACTCACTGTAAAATCCGTCTCTCGATGACCAATTCCAATAAATTGGGCTTTTTCTTCAAAGCAGAACAAAACCCGAGATTTTGACTAGTACGGGTTATGTTCCCTGCCTGGGGGATCCCAATCCGGGATGTCCGGCTATGTGCAACCACTGAGATCACCCAGTGGAACTCACCTTTTCCCAGTCCAACGGCGCATGAGCGGGCTCTTGTTGAATCAGAGCCGTCTGCCGTGACGGGCAGGCTGATTCATTCCTAACGCCAGGTAGCGACAGATGAGCGTCTGTAGAGCGGATTTCAGAGCAATCGCTAGTAGTCGCTGTGCTCGGCAGAGAGCGCCTCAGTCACTGGCCGGCATTGATGAATATGTTGTGTGAGTCACAGTACTACGCTGTATGGGAGCGAACGGTAGCGCCAGCTCAGTGCAACTGACTCACACCACATTCATCAAAAAAACAGCCTCAAACTGCGTCGGCACTCAAAATCATGTAGCTGTAGCCCATAGCGCCAGAGGAAAGTCTGTTTTTGAACATGTATCCACTAGTAAAGCGAAAACATATGGAATTACATTGTTATTAAATTGTAACATTAACACTTTTAATACCAGACCTGTAAGGACAATTCTGCATAAAAATATTATTAATCCAAAAAGTTTTCAAAAATGTCATTTTCTAGGCCAGGATACATGTCAGAACTTTTGAGATAAAAAAAAAAAAATAAAATAAAAAATGGGAACAGGAAAGGGATTTAAGGATCGTTCATAGAAATGTATGGGAGAGCGCCAGGTAGCGAGAGGTAAGACGCGGCGCCCTGCAAGGCTGAACGCCGGCGCTGTACGCTGAGCCTGGGATAATGATGAATTGTACGCTACACGGCGTTGTTCTAGTCGCTCACCAGATTCGGCTTCATAAATGTGGAATTGCTGCCATGTCCGGCGTTCACCTGCCGCTGTACAGGCACTACCAGGCGCTAGAGCTCCATGAATAAGGTCCTAAGTAATTCAGCAAACAGCTCTGATAGGTTGCAATGAGGAACGAGAACGGACACATCCCCAGCGGCGTGCACTAAGTGAATGGCTGGGGCGGGGGCGCATGCACAGCCAGAGGATGCAGAGGAGGCGGGCGCTCTCTCCCCTATTGTAAACAATCAGAGCCTATTGCTGTATAACATAGGCACAGCAAATGGTTCCAATTAGAGGAGAGCCCGCTAACGCACCATTGGACCAGGGAAAGGTACAAGAGCACAGGTGACCTGGAGGGTTTCACACAGCAGGGCATCTTATAGATCGCTGTGGGTTTTGGTCCACTTTAAGCATAGTGGCCGAGTTGTTATTAATCGCTGACCCCAATACTTAAAACCAGGTGATGTGTATCTGCCCCACGGGGTAACGCTGGCCCCTGCCAGGTATATGAGGGCGAGGCGAGGGCAGGCAGCTCATCCCTGGGGCACACGGATCATGTGACCTGTACCCTTTATATATGTTGGATGTATATACGTTGAAGTACCTGAGCTGGCGCTTTTGGTGGACGTCCCGGGCGCGCTCCCGGCTTTCTGGTACCAGTTGGAGGCCTCTCTCCTGTCGGGGCGAATGGGCTTCATCCGCCCCGCTCCTGAAACGGGGGAAAAAAAAACAAGCAGTCTTTAAATTGGAATGACACACACACAAACCAGCCCTGGAATGGGGATGCTGCGTTTTGTGAAACCCCGAGGTGCATGTAAACACTCACCTCTCCTCGGTCCAACAACACATATGTGGGGCTCTCGCCCAATGAAAGCAGTCTGCCGCGACTATGTCATTCGGCAAACTGCTCTCATTGTTGTCAATGGGGAATCGTGCGCTGCCGCATCCCCTGCGCCCACCGCGGCATGCAATCGCGCTCTCGCTGCCCCACTAGCCTCTATTTGTTGGCACGCCCCCTTTCAGCTAAAGGCCTGGTGCGGGTGTGCGTCTAGCGAGAGGCAACAAGGGATCAGTGAAGAGGGCAGCCAACCCAGACCGTGAAAATACAATTTTGTGAGTACTCACCTGTAGAATTGATTTTGGTGGTGTCCTGCTCGGGTCGCTCATTTCTTGACAATTGGGTTATCCGCCACAGGGTGGCGCAGTTGACTTGTGGCTCCTCCCAGCTCATATAAAGGCATCTGTTTCCCTAATAATCCCCAGTGGTTGAAAAGCCGGGAGGCCAGAGACCCAAAATGAAAACTCTCTCAAAAGTAATCACCATAACAGGCAAAAAGGGTATAACAGAACAAGGGTGGGATGGAGCGACCCGAGCAGGACACCACCAAAATCAATTCTACAGGCGAGTACTCACAGAATTGTATTTTTCCTGGTGTCCTGCTCGGGTCGTTCCATTCTTGACAATTGGGACATCCAGGGATCCCCAGTGAGCAACAGCACATAGTTCATGACACTACAGCCTGAAGCACCTTACGGCCAAAAACAGCATCAGCTGAGGCCCTAACATCAACCTTGACAAAATATGAACTGAAGACCAAGTAGCAGCTTTACAAACCTGTTCAACCGAAGGCCCTTAGCAGAGTAAGCCTGCTCCACCGCCTGTCTGATCCACCTGCTGCAAGTGGATTTGGCTGGAGGCAAGCCCTTCCTAGGCCCGCCAGGAAGGACAAAAAGAGAATCCGACTTCCTAAAGGATTCCGTAGCAACCAGGTAGTACCTAAGGGTTCGGACCACATCCAGGGAATGGAGGGTCCTCTCCTTAGAATTAGAAGGCGCAGGACACAAGGAAGGCAAGACAATGTCCTCATTGAGATGAAAGGCAGAAACAACCTTGGGTAAAAAGTCAGGCTTAAGACGAAAAACCACCTTATCCTGATGCCGCTCAAAGTAAGGAGGCTTCATACAAAGCGCCGCCAGCTCTGAGACGCGACGCACCGAAGTGATAGCTACCAAAAAGACCACCTTCAGAGTCAAAATGGATAAAGCAGCACTGCACAGGGGCTCAAACGGAGGACCCTGGAGAGCAGAAAGCACCAAATTCAAATCCCACACCGGTAGCATAGGCTTACGCGGTGGACGTGACTCCTTGGAAAAAGGTCTTGATAAGTTTATGATTGGCAAAGGATCTTTGGAGAAAATAGCCAAGGCCGAAACCTGCCCCTTGAGGGTACTCAGCTGGAGGCTCGAATCCAAACCATGTTGAAGGAACTCCAAAATCCTAGAAAAAGAAAAAGTGCGACAGGGGAAACCCCTAGACCCACACCAGGCAATGTAAGCGTGCCGGACCCTGTAATAAATCATGGAGGAGGATTTCTTCCAAGCCTGAATCATGGTACGCATGACCGGGGCAGACAGCCCTTTCTCCGTCAAGATGGAGGTTTCAGCAGCCAAGCCGTCAAAGCCAGTGTTTGTAAATTGGGGTAGCGTAACAGCCGCTGAGTGAGAAGCCCTGGATCGCCGGCCATGACGTATCGATCCACTGACATCTGGACTATGTCCGCGAAACCAACACCGCCTCGGCCAACGAGGGGCCACCAGGATGGTCGGTACTTCTTCCTGGGCTATCTTGCGCAGCACGCAACCCAGGAGAGGGAAAGGAGGAAAGGCATAGAGAAGTCGAAACTCCGTCCAACTAATTGCCAGCGCGTCCGTGGCAAAGGCCAGAGGATCTCTTGACAGAGAGACGAACTTTGGAAGCTTGTGATTGGGTCGGGACGCAAGAGGTCCAACGTCCGGCTGACCCCAGCGGCGACAGAGCTTGAAAGACCTTGTTGCTGAGAGACCATTCCCCCAGACGAGAAGTCCGCCTGCTCAGGGAGTCTGCCTCTTGGTTCTCCACCCCGGGGATGTAAACCGCCGAGATGCAGGGAACATTCTCCTCCACCCAAGATAGGATCTGGGTCACCTCCCTGTGGGCCCCCTTCACCCGAGTCCCTCCCTGATGATTGATGTAGGCGACAGCCGTCTGATTGTCTGAGCGCACGACCTGGACCGCACGACCCCGTAGATGGGGAGTCAAATGGAAAAGGACCAACCGGATCGCTCTCAGCTCCAGGAGATTGATAGGCATGTGAGCCTCCTGAGGGTCCCACTGGCCCTGGAACTTCAGTGATCACCAAAAACCTCCCCAACCGGTCAGACTGGCGTCCGTGGTGACAATCTCCCAACGCGGAGTCAGAAAGGACCTGCCCACTAGAAGATTTCTTGAGTCCAACCAACACGAGAGGGACTGCCTGGCCAGAGGGGACAGAGAGAACTCCTGCTCCAGGGACTCCTGTGTCCGATCCCAAACGGTCAAGAGATTCAACTGAAGAGGTCTCATGTGGAACTGGACGAAGGGTACAGCCTCGAAGCAAGACACCATGAGACCCACCAGCTTCATCCTCAGATAGATGGACGGGTGTGGACACGACAGCAAGACCCGCGCCTGAAGACCCTCCACCTTCTGCTGGGGGAGGAACGACTTGAGAGTCCAATGTCATGCCCAGGAAGGACCTCACCAATGACAGAGTGATCGAGGACTTGGGATAATTGATCACCCAGCCGAATTCCTCGAGAGTGGACAACACCGTCTGAGTGACGCTCTCGGCCTGCTGAAAAGATAGAGCAGCAATCAGCAAGTCGTCCAGATAAGGAAGAATAAGAATGCCCTGGCTCCTCAGCAGGGCCAAGACACTCGCCAGCAACTTGGTGAACATCCGGGGGGCTGAGGAAATTCCAAACGGCAGTGCCACAAATTGGTAATGTTGATCCTCCAGCAAACCTCAGAAACTTCTGATGTCCCTGGAAAATAGGGACGTGCAGGTAAGCATCCCTGATGTCCACCGTGGTCATGAAGTCGTCTGGCCGAAGTGAACTCACCGCTGACCATAAGGTCTCCATGCGGAAGTGCTTGAATCTTGACAAATCTGTTGAGACCCTTCAGGTCCAGAATAGGTCTTAGAGTACCGTCCTTCTTGGGCACTGTGAAAAGATTGGAATAGAACCCTCGACCCCATTCCTGGTGAGGAACAGGATAAATCCCTCCGGACAACAGAAGTCGTTGGACAGCCAATCATAGGCCCTGCGCAGTCAATGGGTTCTGGGAAATCCGCGACTGAAGAAATCTTGGGGGCTGCCAAGCTGTCAGCTCTATTTTGTACCCGGAGGACACCACCTCCTGAATCCACCGGTCCGAGACGTGCTGTCTCCAGACATGAGCAAATAGCAGAAGCCGTCCCCCCACCCGAATGGGTGAGGGCGCCTCCTCGTGCCTGAGGGGCCTTGGGGGTGGGCTTGGACTTGGACCCCCAGGAGGGACTGGGACGACCGCGGGTTCTAACTCGCCCCCAGAAGTCCCTGCGGCCACCTGAGAAGGAAGTACCTCGTCCCCCTCGAAAGGGACGAAAGGAAGAAGAGCCCCGAAAGGGCCGCACAGACTTCCGACGTTTCAGGGAGCCTCCCATCCTTCGCCAGGAGATCCAGACGCTCCCCGAACAACCGGAGTCCCAGAAAGGGAATACCAGTGAGAGCTTTCTTGGTGGCGGCGTCCGCTGCCCACTGTCGCGGCCAGATAGAACGACGAAGGGCGACCAGCAGGGCCGAAGCCCTGCCGCCAAACCGGACGGTATCATCCATGTTCGAAATCACAAAGAAGTCCGCAAAAGCTAAGAGATCCTTATACTCCTCCGCTCGCTTGTGGGCTCTGGCGATATCCACAAGGCATCTCACCTTCTTTTTGATGGCTATGGAGACAATGGCCGCGGCACAGGCAGGGCGAAGACCAGTGCCCACAAAAGTGAAAGCGTGACATGCCAGCTGATCCATGCACCTGTCAGCATGATCAAGCAAGGAAATCAGGGGACGGCAAAACCATGGTATTGGAGAGCCCCAAAACAGGAGCATCCACCTCAAGGGGACGGGACCAGAGACTGGTCTAAGGGATAATGTCTGTCCAGGCCCTTAGGCACCGACGGCAGTCTATTAGGCTTCTCCCATTCCTTAAAAATCATTTTAGAGAAGTGGCCCTGTTCAGGAAAGACAAGTCGATGTCTCTCGAGCCGAAACAGGCCCCCCTGCTTCTTTTTGGCCGCCTTTGGGGGTACAATGTGCAAGGCTTCAAAAACCGCAGGCAAAAGCTTCTCAGTGTCATGGGGAAGCCAACCGTCCTCATCTGAGGAAGACCCAGGGTCACTGTCAAAGCCCACCGGTCGGTCCCCAGGAGAGTCAGAATTATGAAATAACTCACCCTCCTCCATGGATCATCATCATCATCTGCAAAAAGTGAATAAACCGGCTCCAAATGCCGCTTCTTACGCGTGGGCCTTACCAGCGGTCGAACGCGACAACTGATCTATACTGGCCACTCTGAGTGCCAAGTCCGTTTGAGACCCCCTGCTGGCCTCCCCCTCACTGGGGGCTAAATGCAGACGTAGTAACGCGGTCGGTAAGATGGGACTGGGGCCGGCAACGCTCGCCCCATTCTGTTCCGAAATGACGCTTCGTGTGCAGGGTACACAAATAGCGCTGCGACCGCTCAGAGGACATGTACCACACAAGAGATGGAGCTTAACTAGTCCCGAGGGGGCCCCCAAGCTCACTATCACCAGAAGCCTCCATTATGGTGATTATAGCGGAAAAACCGGGTCACGAGGCACTAACGGCCCAGAACCGGACAATCTCCAATTTGGTCCCTCTGAACCCCTTAAACAACTGGGCAGGAAGGGGGGGGGAGACTGGGAGGAACCACTCTATGGATAAGCTGGGGCCCGTCTGGAAAACATAACAGAAGAAAAAAACTAAGCATCCCACAGCGCACGCACAAGGCAAAATAACAATCAAAAAACAACACAAAGAACAAAATGACTCACAAACTGCAACCGGGGAGCAGGGCCAGGAGCAGCACCGAAACCGGAGGAGGCCCGCAGCACAAGGATCCAGGGAGAGGAGGACGCAGCAGCCAGCAACCATGCGATCGACAAAATGGCATAGACGGCGAGCTCCTCGAGGGGCGGGCAGCGCGTTCCGCGTCATCACCGGCCCCGCCCCCCCACACACAGCAGGCAGGAGGTGAAGAGGAGCGAACTCCGGACGCCAACTCACAAAATGGCGCCCGGACCGCAAGAGGAAGCCAGCAGGGGAGGTAAGGCCCTTCCCTGCCACAGAAGGAAACGCACAGGCGTGCGCAATCGGTGCTCGGCCCCTCCCGCCCCCGGGTCGCCCGACAGGCGGCCCCGGCCGGGTCCGCGCCCCCCCCCCCCCTCGCAGGCCTGGACAGTTTCCCACACCCTGTACATACAGCTTGCCCACATTAATCCGGACCTTCACTCTGAATAAGAGCCTATCTTATATGTTTCCCACACCCTGTACATACAGATTGCTCACATTAAAAATCATCCTACGTGCATCTACTGCATGTTATAAGCCTTTAAACATCCAAGATGTCGGCTCATGGAGCATCAAGCAGCCTGCAAACAGGAAGTGACCTCTGACTGTGTCGCTCTGCATTCTGGGATTGTTGTCCTTTGCCTGACCCCAGCTCTGCACCGTCTGTGCAATGCACAGCTATAACCCCACCCCCTGCACTTTTTCCCGCTCTCCTTCCCTCGGTATGTGATGCTTCTGAGGCAAGATGACAGCGCCCGTATCCTAGCGTCCTGAACAGAGTTGCAGCCCACTGGGGAAAAGAATAAGTGACTAAAAACTTAATATATATTTATTTTAGATGCTGGGGAATAGTTTTTTTAAGGATTTTGGCTTTTCATTAAATGATGCTGAACTCTGTTCAGGACTCTAGGATACAGGCGCCGCCATCTTGCCTCAGAAGCATCACATACTGAGGAGAGGAGAGCGGGATAAAGTGCAGGGGGCAGGGTTATAGCTGTGCATTGCACAAACAGAGCAGAGCTGGAGTGGCAAAGTAAGAGGACACTCCCTGTTTGCAGGCTGCCTGAGACTCCACGGACAGCCATCTTGGATGTTGAAAGGCTCATAACATGCAGTAGATGCAGATAGGATGATTTTTAATGTGGGCAATATGTATGTACAGGGTGTGGGAAACATATAACATAGGCTCTTATTCAGGGTGAAGGTCCGGATTAATGTGAGCAATCTGTATGTACAGGGTGTGGGAAACATATAAGATAGACTCTTATTCAGGGTGAAGGTCCGGATTAATGTGAGCAATCTATATGTACAGGGTGTGGGAAACATACAAGATAGATTCTTATACAGGGTGAAGGTCCGGATTAATGTGAGCAATCTGAATGTACAGGGTGTGGGAAACATACAAGATAGATTCTTATACAGGGTGAAGGTCCGGATTAATGTGAGCAATCTGTATGTACAGGGTGTGGGAAACATATAAGATAGACTCTTATTCAGGGTGAAGGTCCGGATTAATGTGCGCAATCTATATGTACAGGGTGTGGGAAACATACAAGATAGATTCTTATACAGGGTGAAGGTCCGGATTAATGTGAGCAATCTGAATGTACAGGGTGTGGGAAACATACAAGATAGACTCTTATTCAGGGTGAAGGTCTGCTTTAAGCCGAAGTAGGTGACTGTCGTGGGGGTGGGGGGTGGTTACACGCAGCAGGGGTGGAACCCAAATCGGGATGCCCCAGGGTGGGTATTTAGCCGGACCTAGCGCCTGGTTTTGACCCACTCGTCATTTTGTAAAATCCCTGGAAACGACAGTTTTCTATTACCCGGCTTCCATGCTCCCGCAGCGCATGCACAGACTCTCGTCCAATTACAATGGATTGCGGTGCATATCAGGGCAGATTTGTCAGACTGGGAAGTTAGTGGGTTTTGGTCCGTTTCAATGTGGAACAAAACCTGACGCTAGGTCTGGCCGGATACCCGGATAATCGGCGAATCCGGGGGGGGGGGGGGGGCGAAAATCCTACGGCCATTTAAAGCGGAACAAAAACCAAGGAATTTGACTTTCCCAAGATTTGAATTGTGATGCCCCGCTGTGTGTATGATCCGGGGTCACACACCTTCCTGTCGCTCCCACGACGCAGACTCGGGCAATAACGAGGGCGCCGTTTGGCTGAGCGGCCTGTTCAACCAATCAGCGCGTTCGCTTTCACTCGAGCCAATCGGCGCTGAAGGGAGCCGAGTGCAGCGCCCGTCGGCATCCCCCGCTAACCTCCGAGCCGGCGTGCGCCAGTGGGACGCGGGTGCGCGCTAGAAGTGAGCATAGATGCAGCCGCGCAGCAGAGACCCGGCGAGGGCTCCGGGGACAAGGTGAGTGGAACGGGGCTTCTTGGGGGTTTTACACCGCAATACAGGATGCCCCAAGGAGTGGAACTCAGATGGCCCTGGACTCTTTTAAACTCCAGGGTCTCCGATGTTCCTCTTTAAAGTGGACCAAAACCCAACGCAGTCGTCCCAGGAATCTATAAGACACCCGGGTGGATTGATTCCCCTCCCCCAAAGTCGGGATGCCCCACTGTGTGAAACCACCCCAGGTCGCCCCATACAGTTGCCTTGCTCCACGGTCCGAGCCGCGGCCGCATCCCCGCTATCCCTCTAGCAAGGTGCGCGCCCGCACCAGGCATTTGGCAATAGCACGCTCCCTGTTAGAGGGTAGTGGGGGATGGAGTCGCTGGCCTTAGACGAAGGCTTAGAGTCTCAGAGCGAGCTGATTGGACGAGCAGCTGTGCAGGCGCCGTAGGACCGGGCAGAGGTGAGTTGGCATTGCCGATCTGGGGGGTTTCACACAGCGGGGCATCCCGGGAAAGGACCAAAACCCAGGATAGTCAAAATCCTTAGTTTTGGTCCACTTTAAAGTAGAAGTCTAAGCATTCTATAACACCTCACTCACCCCTCCCTCCCTCTGTGCTAAGCCTAATTTGGGCAATAACATTAAACCGGACCTTCACCATGATTTAATGAAAAGCCCAAACTCTTAAAAAACAATTCCTCAGCATCTAAAATTAATATATTTTACATGTTTAGTCACTAATTTATTATACTTTCCCCCACTGGGCTGCAACTCTGTTCGGGAATTTAGGATACGGGCGCCGCCATCTTGACTCAGAAGCATCACACTTACTGAGGAGAGGAGAGTGGGATAAGGTACAGGGGGGCGGGTTATAGCTGTGCTTTGCTCAGACAGAGCAGAGCTGGGGTCAGGGAAAGGTCAGCAGTCCCAGAATGCAGAGCAGCACAGTCACTTCCTGTTTGCAGGCACTTCCTGTTTGCAGGCTGCCTGCAAAAATGGCAGCTTCCATAAGCCGCCATCTTGGATGTTTAAAGGCTTATAAAATGCAGTAGATGCAGGTAGGATGATTTTTAATGTGGGCAATCTGTATGTACAGGGTGTGGGAAACATATAAGATAGACTCTTATTTAGAGTGAAGGTCCGCTTTAATAAACAACTCACTGATAGGTGGGCGGGCAATCCGCACAGAAGCTGGAGCTAAGACCTTGAGTGACAGGTCAGTCGGCCAATCCTGCGCAGCAGTGTGACAGCACCTGTCTGTCACTCAAATCTACAGCTACCATGCAGAGCCCCGCCCCCCACCGGCATCAGGAGAGATGGTGAATCCTAAACAGACGTAGAACCACATGCACCAGCACGCCCTGCAGTCTGTACAGTTATACCACCGGGCACAGGCTAGGGGCACTCTCTGGCACATGGGCCCCTATAGCCCCGCCCTCGGGTGACCTCACCTTCTTGGATGAGCCTCATCTCGGTGAGCAGCTCGATGCACTTCTCCTCGTCGTGGATCTCGAAGAGGCGCTCAGCCGACCACGGGTCCGCCTGGATCCGGACTTTACAGCTGCCTGGATACAGACACACAGAGGTGAAGGGGCCGCCGGCATCCCGCACTGCATGCACCCCAAAACCCAGGATAGTCAAAATCCTGGGTTTTGGTCCACTTTAAGTTCCATGCCAGCTGGGGGCACAGCAAGGAGCAGTACCGCGAAATTTGCATTAAAAAAGATAAATAATTAAATAGCCACACAATAGTTTATAACATGTGTATAAATAATCTGGCAATAGAAAAAGAAAAAAATATCTGTCTCTCTTATAAATTGTATAATGACAATGGCTCAGTCCATTTGCTGAATAGGGGGATCTGCTGGGTTGTTTTTAGTGAGCTGCTTCATTTAGCCCACTGGTCTCCTAGCAACACTTTACCTCAGAGGCTGACACTGTAATCAGTGGTAACGGCTGTGTGTGTGTGAGGTGCTGCTTTTGTTATAAGACCAGGTGACTCAAATGTGTAAAATCTATACAAAATAAACTAAACTGACTGAAAATGACTGAAATTCTTCTTTGAATAACTGTGCAGGAAAATCTAAAGGTATTAAAGTGGAACAAAACCCCATTCTAAATCGGGATGCCCACTGTGTGAAACGACACCTGGATAACCACAGATCCCCCCATTTTTCTGGCGCGCTCACGCAGATAGTCATTGAAGACAGGCCGGGCGGCCAGGAAGGTTACTGCTCAGGCTCCCCATCGGCGTGCAAACAGCGCTGATTGGATGAGAGCCCGCGCATGCGCTGTGGGACAGGGAAAGGTACGTTTTCACAGGCGAACTTGGGGATTTCACATATCAGGGCATCCCAAGTCGGGATGCCCCTAGGGGCACAAAACAAAACTCCAGATAGTGAAAATCCTGGGTTGGGCTTTGCTCAAAACACACAAAGCTGAAAGAAAGATCATCAAAATAAGAATACGAAAGAGAAAATGGTAAACTGAAAGATTCTGCAGCAGAGCCAACATGAAGGGAAAACTCAAAATCAGCTAAATGACTTCTAGAGCTTTTCTCTCTGTTTTAGATATGAGTTCTGGCCAGGCAATGTTGCAATGTTATCTGATGCTGGATGGCTGCCAGCACTGAACTGTTGAGACTTTGATACATTGTTCTCCCTCTCCTCAGTGTGGAACAGGCCAGAGTGTCGGCTCCCGACACTGACAAGACATAAACATGAGCTATTAGTCTCCAGCTGTTCAACACACACATCATTTTTTTCTACATTTGTAATTCTTACTCCAACACCTACCTACATTCAAAGTTCCATTTAAATATAAGTCACCAAGAAAAATTCGCGATACTGCTCCTTTAAGATCTCCATGATCAAAGACACAGAAAAGCCTTTAAAGTGGATCAAAACCCACCGTGATCGGCCCGGGAATCTCCAAGATTCCTAGGACGATCAACTCCCTCCCCTCAGGGCATCCAAAATCGGGATGCCCCGCTGTGTGAAAGCCCCCAGGCTGCCCTATACACTTACCTTGTTTCCCGGTCCATCGGAGCACGTGCGAGCCGCATCCCAGCTATCCCTCTAGCAGGGCACTTGCCAGCGGCAGGCATTTGTGAATGGCCGGCGTGTGCACGCTCCCTCTTAGAAGGTAGCGAGGGATGCCGTCGCCAGCGCACTCGGAGCAGCTGGCCTTAGACGACGTGACATCAGCGGTTCTGAGCGCGCTGATTGTGCCGTAGCATGCATGTGCCGTAGCACCGGGAAGAGTTGGCTTCGGCGACCTGGGGGGTTTCACACATCGGGGCCCCCCCGATCGGGGTGCCCCAGGGGTGAAATGACCAAAACCCTGGATATATTATTCCAAAAACACAGAGCAATCAATGATAAACAACACACTTTAGGTCAGCTTTAACTCTTAAAACATTATATAAAAAAGTCCAAGCTTCTGGGGTGGTTCCCCAATCTGAGAGTATCCTCTAAGGCCAAGGATTTTCATCCCTGTGATAGAAGGTCACTAAAATCCTTGGCCTTAGAGGATACTCTCAGATTGGGGAACCACCCCAGAAGCTTGGACTTTTTTATATAATGTTTTAAGAGTTAAAGCTGACCTAAAGTGTGTTTTATCATTGATTGCTCTGTGTTTTTGGAATAATATGTGCATTTAGGATCCATAGGGGTAAAGGATTAACACACGTTGAGCAATAATAATTCAATAATTTAATCATTTTAAAGTGGACCAACACCCAGGATTTTGACTATCCTGGGTTTTGGTCCACTTCGGTGGGGCACCCCGATACCAGCTCAGCTGGCTCTGAGCGCTGGAGGCCGCGTCTCGCGCTTCCCTCTAACAGGGAGCGCGCCTGCACCGGCCATTCACAAACGGCGGGTGCGCGCCCTGCTAGAGGGAAGCGCGAGACGCGGCTCGCGCATGCGCCGATGGAACGGGGCTGAGGTAAGGTTTGTGGGCCTCCCGATTTCGGATGCCCCGCGGGGAGGGATCTGATCGGTCCGGGAATCTTATAGATTTCCGGGCCGATCCCCCCTGGGTGTTGGTCCACTTTAAGAAATATCAGCGCGGTTATATTTCATCTTCAAAACCCTGGATAGTCACAATCCTGGGTTTTGGTCCACTTTAAAGAAATGTGGAAATGCTGACACACAAAAAGGAATGGTGCCCTGGATGCATCGGCGGGAGACTCTAGGGAGCGGGTGGGTTCCCCATTTTGGGATGCCCTCACTGGGAGGCTCACCTTTCTGGCGATCCCTCGGTGCATGCTCAGGCTGGGGCACCACCCCAACCTTGGGGGGGGAGGGGTTCACACAGCGGGGAATCCTGCTGGAGGGAATCGATCGGCCCCATAATCTTATAGATCGCCTTGGGTTTAGGTCCACTTTAAAAAGACAAATAGCCCTGTGCTCAGCAATAAGGCCAAATTGGGATGCCCCGCTGAGTAACACCTCCCCTCCCCAGGCTGGTGCAGAACTCACCTTTACCCTAGCCACATTCCCAGCATCTCTGAGGCACGCGCTCACTCCTAGCCATTCAGATAGGAGATGGGAGCGCCCCCTCGTCTAATAGGAAACTGGCTAAACAGAGCCATATGCCGATTGTTAAAGCTGAACAACACCCGAGAATTTGACAATGTTCTGTGCCCAAGAGGAATCCCAAATTAGGATGCCCCGCTATGTGCCACCCCTGAGTTTGCCAACTACAACTCACCTTCCCACGCTCCAAAAGGACATACAAGGGCTCTCATCCAATCAGAGCCTCTTGCTTCGACTATGTCATTCGGCAAATGGCTCTGTTTGAAATCAATGGGGAGCGCGCTGCCGTCTTATCCAATCTGACCAATCAGAGTCCTTTGCTGAATGACGTCATCAAGGCAAACGGCTCCGATTGGCCGAGGGCCCGCACATGCGCCATATGATCGTGGAAAGGCACATTTCTATAAACCATCGGGGGGTTTCACACAGCGGGGCATGCCAAACCGGAGCAGATACGCATGGTTGGAACGAGAGCGGGCGCTAGGGATACCCCTCGCATCCTTCCATTCAGCGCTCTGTGCCGCTCAGCAAAGTGCACAAGCAAAAGTTCTGATTGGAGGAGGGCCCGCACATGTGCTGGGGAATCAGGGTTTTGTTCCCACCCATAGAAACCTCATTGATCTCACATTTTATGGTGCATGTGCCGTGTCTCTTCCAATCAGAGCCATGTGCAGTGCATATTAAAGGCCAAATAGGACGCCCCGCTATATGAAACTTCCCCAGATCGTCCATAAAAACGCTATTTTTATCTATAAGATTCCTGGGCCGATCGATTCCCCCCCCCCCCCCCCCCCCGGGGCATCCAAAATTGTGGTGCCCGCTGTGTGAAACTCCCCCAGATCGTCCATAAAAACACTATTTTTATCTATAAGATTCCTGGGCCCGATTCCCCCCCCCCCCCCCCCGGGGCATCCAAAATTGTGGTGCCCGCTGTGTGAAACTCCCCAGGTTGCCCCATACACTTACCTTGTTTCCTGGTCCAACGGCGCATGTGCGAGCCGCGGCCGCATTCCCGCTATCCCTCCAGCAGGGTGCTGGCCCGCACCAGGCATTTGTGAATGGCCTTTCTTTTCTCACCTTTGTGGAGATCCCACAGTGCATGCTCAGACTGCGGCACTGCAACCACTTGCACCCCTGTCTGAATGGCTGGAGCAGATAGGCCCGGCTGAAAGGCGTGCGGCCGCTAGGGATACCCCTCGCATCCTTCCGTTCAGCGCCCTGTGCCGCTCAGCAAAGTGCACAAGCAAGAATGCTGATTGGAGGAGAGCCCACACATGTGCTGCGGAATCGGGGGTTTGTTCCCTCCCCTTGGATCACCCATAGAAACCTTATTGAGCTCGCAATTTTACGGTGCATGTGCCGTGTCTCTTCCAATCGGATCGGGATGCCCCTCTGAGTAACCCCCCCCCCCTTCCCTGGGCTAGCGTGAAATTCACCTTTGCCCAAGCCACATTCCCAGCATCTCCGGGCTGAGGCACGCGCCCACTCCTAGCCATTCAGATAGGGGATCGGAGCACCCCATCGTCTATGGAAACTGGCTAAACAAAGCCTTATGCTGATCATTAAAGCGGAACAAAACCTGAGAATCTGACATTGTTGGGTGCCCAAAATTGGGATGCCCCGCTGTGTAAAACCTCCCAGGTTGCCCCATGGCTTCGGTGATCTGGGGGGTTTCACACATCGGGGCGCCCCCAATCGGGGTGCCCCGGGGGGGAAAGGACCAAAACCAAAAATGTGAAAGTGCTGACACGCTAAAAGCAATGGCGCCCTGGATGCATCAGGGGCAGATCAGGCTTCAGCCAATAGAAAGTCAGCACTTCCGCTACTAGAAGAGGCTTCTATATAGATCTCACTCACCCCATACCTCTATACCCCCCCCAACCGGGTGTCGTGGAACTACAAGCACCAGCATGCCCTGCCTTCTGTGTGGGTAGACTGCTGGCCAGGCCTGTATCTTCTTCACAGTCGTGGAACTACAAGCCCCAGCATGCCCTGCCTTGTAGGTAGACTGCTGGCCAGGCCTGTATCTTCTTCACAGTCATGGAACTACAAGCCCCAGCATGCCCTGCCTTGTGTGTAGGGGGACTGCTGGCCAGGCCTGTATCTTCTTCAGTCATGGAACTACAAGCCCCAGCATGCCCTGCCTTGTAGGTAGACTGCTGGCCAGGCCTGTATCTTCTTCACAGTCATGGAACTACAAGCCCCAGCATGCCCTGCCTTGTGGGTAGACTGCTGGCCAGGCCTGTATCTTCTTCACAGTCGTGGAACCACAAGCCCCAGCATGCCTTGCCTTCTGTGTAGGTAGACTGCTGGCCAGGCCTGTATCTTCTTCACAGTCATGGAACTACAAGCCCCAGCATGCCCTGCCTTGTGGGTAGACTGCTGGCCAGGCCTGTATCTTCTTCACAGTCGTGGAACCACAAGCCCCAGCATGCCTTGCCTTCTGTGTAGGTAGACTGCTGGCCAGGCCTGTATCTTCTTCACAGTTATGGAACTACAAGCCCCAGCATGCCCTGCCTTGTGGGTAGGTAGACTGCTGGCCAGGCCTGTATCTTCTTCACAGTTATGGAACTACAAGCCCCAGCATGCCCTGCCTTGTGGGTAGGTAGACTGCTGGCCAGGCCTGTATCTTCTTCACAGTCATGGAACTACAAGCCCCAGCATGCCCTGCCTTCTGTGTGGGTAGACTGCTGGCCAGGCCTGTATCTTCTTCACAGTCATGGAACTACAAGCCCCAGCATGCCCTGCCTTCTGTGTGGGTAGACTGCTGGCCAGGCCTGTATCTTCTTCACAGTCATGGAACTACAAGCCCCAGCATGCCCTGCCTTCTGTGTGGGTAGACTGCTGGCCAGGCCTGTATCTTCTTCACAGTCGTGGAACTACAAGCCCCAGCATGCCCTGCCTTGTGGGTAGGTAGACTGCTGGCCAGGCCTGTATCTTCTTCACAGTCGTGGAACTACAAGCCCCAGCATGCCCTGCCTTGTGGGTAGGTAGACTGCTGTCCAGGCCTGTATCTTCTTCACAGTTATGGAACTACAAGCCCCAGCATGCCCTGCCTTGTGTGTAGGTAGACTGCTGGCCAGGCCTGTATCTTCTTCACAGTCGTGGAACTACAAGCCCCAGCATGCCCTGCCTTGTGGGTAGGTAGACTGCTGTCCAGGCCTGTATCTTCTTCACAGTCGTGGAACTACAAGCCCCAGCATGCCCTGCCTTGTATGTAGGTAGACTGCTGGCCAGGCCTGTATCTTCTTCACAGTCGTGGAACTACAAGCCCCAGCATGCCCTGCCTTGTGGGTAGACTGCTGGCCAGGCCTGTATCTTCTTCACAGTCGTGGAACTACAAGCCCCAGCATGCCCTGGCCTCCGGGCAGTGCCACTGGCCGTTGACCGAAGCAGCGAGCTGAAGCTTAAAGGGGAAATCCGAGTCCCTCCCGGCCTCAACAAAAAAGAAAAACTAACTGTCCTTTGGTTACTAGGCAACGGCCAGAAAACCGGTCGGTCGAGTGTCGGGAGGTGTGACATTCTCAGAGCGAGAGGTGACATGAGCTCATCTACCGCACTTCAAAGGCCCCGCCCAACGCCAACACATCGGCCGCACCCCTCCCACTGCGCAAACCGCCCCCCATTAAAGTCAATGAGAGCCATGAGGAAAGCACAGCAAACAGCTCTCATTGGCTGAGCTGAGGCGAGTTATCTGAGGGTGTCACGCGATGGGGTGTCCCAATTCAGGATGCCCTCTGGGAAAGGGACAAAGCCCAGGAAAGTCAAATTCCTTGGTTTTGCTCCGCTTTTAAAGCAGAACAAAACCTGTACATTTGACTTTCCGGGCTTTGTTCCGTGCCCCCAGGGCATCCCAAATCTGGAACGTTGGGGGAGTGCACCTCAGCCGCGGGATACTGGGGAGGGGCTGAAATGGAAGAGCTGGAAAGGTGAGAGATTGAAGGCAATTTGAGGGGCATCCCAAATCAGGTCCGCTTTAAGGTGGACCTATAATCATAACACTTTAGGTCTCCTTTAACAACCACCCTCCAGAGCATCCCGATTTGGGATGCCCCAACATCTAGAGATCCTTAGTAAGCCAACATCAGGCATGAAACGTGTCTTCTACTGGAAGAGATGCGTATCCGTTTCCCATCCCCCATCAGATGGAGCTTTTCTAGGAAAAGGTGACTGGTTCTGTGTGCTCTGTACAGCGCTGTGGTATATGTCGGCGCTATATAAATGTATAACAGTGTGTGAGAGACTTTAGAATGTGAGCTCCGAGGGTCATGTGACTGCTTCTATGTGTTCTGTGCAGCGCTGTGGTGCATGTCGGCGCTATATAATGTATAATAACAATGTGTGAGTGTGGAGGAGACATTAGAGTGTGAGCTCTGAGGGACAGGAGGTCATGTGACTGCTTCTCTGTACAGTGCTGTGGTATATGTCAGCGCTATATAAATGTATAATAACAATGTGTGAGTGTGGAGGAGACATTAGAGTGTGAGCTCTGAGGGACAGGAGGTCATGTGACTGCTTCTATGTACAGCGCTGTGGTATATGTCAGCGCTATGTAATGTATAATAACAGTGTGTGAGTGTGGGGGAGACATTAGAGTGTGAGCACTGAGGGACAGGAGGTCATGTGACTGCTTCTATGTACAGCGCTGTGGTATATGTCAGCGCTATATAAATGTATAATAACAATGTGTGAGTGTGGAGGAGACATTAGAGTGTGAGCTCTGAGGGACAGGAGGTCATGTGACTGCTTCTCTGTGCAGCGCTGTGGTGCATGTCGGCGCTATATAATGTATAATAACAATGTGTGAGTGTGGAGGAGACATTAGAGTGTGAGCTCTGAGGGACAGGAGGTCATGTGACTGCTTCTATGTACAGCGCTGTGGTATATGTCAGCGCTATGTAATGTATAATAACAGTGTGTGAGTGTGGGGGAGACATTAGAGTGTGAGCACTGAGGGACAGGAGGTCATGTGACTGCTTCTATGTACAGCGCTGTGGTATATGTCAGCGCTATATAATGTATAATAACAGTGTGTGAGTGTGGAGGAGACATTAGAGTGTGAGCTCTGAGGGACAGGAGGTCATGTGACTGCTTCTATGTACAGCGCTGTGGTATATGTCAGCGCTATATAATGTATAATAACAGTGTGTGAGTGTGTGGGAGACATTAGAGTGTGAGCTCTGAGGGACAGGTCATGTGACTGCTTCTCTGTACAGCGCTGTGGTATATGTCAGCGCTATATAATGTATAATAACAGTGTGTGAGTGTGGAGGAGACATTAGAGTGTGAGCTCTGAGGGACAGGAGGTCATGTGACTGCTTCTCTGTACAGCGCTGTGGTACATGTCAGCGCTATATAATGTATAATAACAGTGTGTGAGTGTGGGGGAGACATTAGAGTGTGAGCTCTGAGGGACAGGAGGTCATGTGACTGCTTCTATGTACAGTGCTGTGGTATATGTCAGCACTATATAATGTATAATAACAGTGTGTGAGTGTGGGGGAGACATTAGAGTGTGAGCACTGAGGGACAGGAGGTCATGTGACTGCTTCTATGTACAGCGCTGTGGTATATGTCAGCGCTATATAATGTATAATAACAGTGTGTGAGTGTGGAGGAGACATTAGAGTGTGAGCTCTGAGGGACAGGAGGTCATGTGACTGCTTCTCTGTACAGCGCTGTGGTACATGTCAGCGCTATATAATGTATAATAACAGTGTGTGAGTGTGGGGGAGACATTAGAGTGTGAGCACTGAGGGACAGGAGGTCATGTGACTGCTTCTATGTACAGCGCTGTGGTATATGTCAGCGCTATATAATGTATAATAACAGTGTGTGAGTGTGGAGGAGACATTAGAGTGTGAGCTCTGAGGGACAGGAGGTCATGTGACTGCTTCTCTGTACAGCGCTGTGGTACATGTCAGCGCTATATAATGTATAATAACAGTGTGTGAGTGTGGGGGAGACATTAGAGTGTGAGCTCTGAGGGACAGGAGGTCATGTGACTGCTTCTCTGTACAGCGCTGTGGTACATGTCAGCGCTATATAATGTATAATAACAGTGTGTGAGTGTGGGGGAGACATTAGAGTGTGAGCTCTGAGGGACAGGAGGTCATGTGACTGCTTCTATGTACAGCGCTGTGGTACATGTCAGCGCTATATAATGTATAATAACAGTGTGTGAGTGTGGGGGAGACATTAGAGTGTGAGCTCTGAGGGACAGGAGGTCATGTGACTGCGCCTATGTACAGTGCTGTGGTATATGTCAGCACTATATAATGTATAATAACAGTGTGTGAGTGTGGGGCAGACATTAGAGTGTGAGCTCTGAGGGACAGGAGGTCATGTGACTGCTTCTCTGTACAGCGCTGTGGTATATGTCAGCGCTATATAATGTATAATAACAGTGTGTGAGTGTGTGGGAGACATTAGAGTGTGAGCTCTGAGGGACAGGTCATGTGACTGCTTCTAGGTACAGCGCTGTGGTATATGTCGGCGCTATATAATGTATAATAACAGTGTGTGAGTGTGGGGGAGACATTAGAGTGTGAGCTCTGAGGGACAGGAGGTCATGTGACTGCTTCTCTGTACAGCGCTGTGGTACATGTCAGCGCTATATAATGTATAATAACAGTGTGTGAGTGTGTGGGAGACATTAGAGTGTGAGCTCTGAGGGACAGGTCATGTGACTGCTTCTAGGTACAGCGCTGTGGTATATGTCGGCGCTATATAATGTATAATAACAGTGTGTGAGTGTGGGGGAGACATTAGAGTGTGAGCTCTGAGGGACAGGAGGTCATGTGACTGCTTCTCTGTACAGCGCTGTGGTATATGTCAGTGCTATATAAATGTATAATAACAGTGTGTGAGTGCGGGGGAGACATTAGAGTGTGAGCTCTGAGGGACAGGAGGTCATGTGACTGCTTCTATGTACAGCGCTGTGGTATATGTCAGCGCTATATAATGTATAATAACAGTGTGTGAGTGTGGGGGAGACATTAGAGTGTGAGCTCTGAGGGACAGGAGGTCATGTGACTGCTTCTCTGTACAGCGCTGTGGTATATGTCAGCGCTATATAATGTATAATAACAGTGTGTGAGTGTGGGGGAGACATTAGAGTGTGAGCTCTGAGGGACAGGAGGTCATGTGACTGCGCCTATGTACAGTGCTGTGGTATATGTCAGCACTATATAATGTATAATAACAGTGTGTGAGTGTGGGGCAGACATTAGAGTGTGAGCTCTGAGGGACAGGAGGTCATGTGACTGCTTCTCTGTACAGCGCTGTGGTATATGTCAGCGCTATATAATGTATAATAACAGTGTGTGAGTGTGTGGGAGACATTAGAGTGTGAGCTCTGAGGGACAGGAGGTCATGTGACTGCTTCTATGTACAGCGCTGTGGTATATGTCGGCGCTATATAATGTATAATAACAGTGTGTGAGTGTGGGGGAGACAGAGTGTGAGCTCTGAGGGACAGGTCATGTGACTGCTTCTCTGTACAGTGCTGTGGTATATGTCAGCGCTATATAAATGTATAATAACATTATGAGGGGGAATGGGACGGTTACTCACTGTTGCTGGAGATGTCGATCAGCAGCGGCTCCTCGGCCTCTGGAACACACAGAGGAAAGTGATGAGATTAGAGAGGTGGCGGTCGCTGGCGGGAAGCGCTGCGCAGGAAGGATGGTGATGTAAGCGCCCGTGATGAACGCTGTGTGCTCGCTGCGAGTTCCAGGGAAGTGTGAACGTTTGTAGCAAAAAAAAATAATTACCCAACGCATTTAAGGTGGAGCAAAACCCAGGATTATGACCGATTTGGGAAGTCCCCGATTGCCCACAAATACTCACCTTCTATATTCGGCTTTGTTTATGGCGATCGGGAGCGAGCGCACCGCCGTCTCAGCCTATCGGAATGCAACACAGCCCAACAATGCTGGGGATATGGTAACGAGATAACAAGGACCCATCACCAGAATACACTGGGAGCAGGTAAGCCGACACTTCCCGTCACCAGATCTACCTGACCACAGCCAGGGAGCAGGTAAGCCGACACTTCCCGTCACCAGATCTACCTGACCACAGCCAGGGAGTGCAGTGCTGGGAGCAGGTAAGCCGACACTTCCCGTCACCAGATCTACCTGACCACAGCCAGGGAGTGCAGTGCTGGGAGCAGGTAAGCCGACACTTCCCGTCACCAGATCTTCCTGACCACAGCCAGGGAGTGCAGTGCTGGGAGCAGGTAAGCCGACACTTCCCGTCACCAGATCTTCCTGACCACAGCCAGGGAGTGCAGTGCTGGGAGCAGGTAAGCCGACACTTCCCGTCACCAGATCTTCCTGACCACAGCCAGGGAGTGCAGCGCTGGGAGCAGGTAAGCCGACACTTCCTGTCACCAGATCTTCCTGACCACAGCCAGGGAGTGCAGCGCTGGGAGCAGGTAAGCCGACACTTCCCATCACCAGATCTTCCTGACCACAGCCAGAGAGTGCAGCGCTGGGAGCAGGTAAGCCGACACTTCCCATCACCAGATCTTCCTGACCACAGCCAGAGAGTGCAGCGCTGGGAGCAGGTAAGCCGACACTTCCCATCACCAGATCTTCCTGACCACAGCCAGGGAGTGTAGCGCTGGGAGAAGGTAAGCCGACACTTCCCGTCACCAGATCTTCCTGGCCACAGCCAGGGAGTGCAGCGCTAGGAGCAGGTAAGCCGACACTTCCCATCACCAGATCTTCCTAACCACAGCCAGAGTGTAGCGCTGGGAGCAGGTAAGCCGACACTTCCTGTCACCAGATCTTCCTAACCACAGCCAGGGAGTAGGTAAGCCGACACCTGGCAGCCAGGCCTCCCCTCCCCAGGCAATCCCGCTTCATGTGGCGAAGGCACAGAAATAAAGCATGCCGGCTTACCTTGCACACACTTGAAGTTGTTGGTGATGGGCAGAATCTCTTCAGTGGGCGGAGTCTTCCCTGACGTGCGGATGGCGAGCCTGTATCAATATAAAAAAGTGGGAGGTAGGTGAGTACAAGGGGTCAGGTCCCCCGCGCTGCTCTCGGATGATGAGGCCACGAGATACTCACATGTATTGGCCGTCCCGCTGCTGGCTGAGGATCAGCGCACAGGGCACCCGGCTCCCCAGGGTCACCTCGCTCCCCTCCACCGCATGCAAATGGCGTCAAGGAAACACGCTGCACGTGACATCACATGATACAGCATATAAGCCCCGTCCCAGACTTAAAGGGGACATCCGGCCTTATTAAAACCATAGAGGTCAATCTAGATGTGAAGCCTGGGTAGATCTGTATAATAAGAGGAAGCCGAGGTCAGGAATGACATCAGCGCTGTGGGTTCTCTGCGTTAAACAGTGTAAGGCGCGCCGTGTCCTCCGTTATAGGTGGGCGGAGTCTCAACTATTATCTGGAAAAATGGGGTGGGGCTTCCCTTAAAGCTAAACACAGAGGATCGGCTATTGTTTTTTTAGTCCCTGACCCTCAGTCACTGCAGAGCTGACGCCGGAGATGGAGGTTCTCCAGCCACTGGCACTGCTGGCACTTGTAGTCCACACCAAATGTGTTACACGCCGTACGCAGCGCCTGATGGTGCGCTGGCTCTCGTAGTCCATTTCTGGCCAGGCCAATGCCTTTGGGACGGCAGGGGGACCATGCTGCAAGGTGGGAAGGGTTTCACATAGCCTTTTATCCAAGCCCCCCCCCAGGCATCCCAAATCAGGATGCTCCACTTTTTGAAATCCTTTTTACTCAGTAGCAACGTGAAAAAAGGCGACTCCTTCTCTGAAAGCGGAACAAAACCCAGAGCGGCCGCTGGTCTTCCCCCTGGGTATCCCAAATCAGGATGCCTCACTGTGTGACACCCTTGTTACTTAGTAGCAACTTGACAAATGGTGGACTCCCCCTTAAAGTGGAAATGAACGCAGAGCGGCCACTGGTCTTCCACCTGGGCATCCCAGATCGGGGCTTTGTCCCGCTTTAAGGGGGGAGTCTGCCATTTTCATGCTGTTACTGAGTAAAAAGGGTTTCACACAGTGGGGCATCCCGATCTGGGATTTCCAGGGGGAAGACCAGCGGCCGCTCTGCTTTATGTGAGGGAATCCGCAATTTTTCACATTGCTACTGAGTAAAAATTGTGAGCAGCGCTGTGTTACTTTAATAATAATATAAAGGAGGGGAGGAGGGTTATTCCATCCTAACCTGATTTAGTCATGATGTTTTAAAGCAGACCAAAACCCATGTGACCCGGCCCCTCGGAGTGTGAAGGAATCCAGGGCTGGGTTACAGGCATCATGTCTCTGGGGCGCTCCAGTTTGGGATGCCCTGCTGTGTGACACCTCACTGGACACAAAATGTGGTTTATTTAATAAATTACATTTTTTGTAAGGCAAATTCACTTTTTCATTGTTTAACTGTAACATATACTGGTAGCAGCTAGTCACACAATGCTATTCACTGCTTTTTATAAAGAAATACAATTATTATTATGCAGAATTGAGTTCAGCCTTTTGGCCCTACACAATATCTTTAGTTTCTCATGTGGCCCCATGGAAAAAATAATTGCCCCCCCCCTGATCTAGAGTGTCAGCTCCTGAGGCACCGGAAGCGCAGAAACAAAACAAACCCATAGGTCCCGACACCCGGACACGACGCAACAGGGGGAAGCGGGGCCGCCCACACTTGGCAACAGGGGGAAGCGGGGCCGCCCACACTTGGCAACAGGGGGAAGCGGGGCCGCCCACACTTAGCAACAGGGGGAAGCGGGGCCGCCCACACTTGGCAACCGGGGGAAGCGGGACCGCCCACACTTAGCAACAGGGGAGGGGCCCACGACAGGGTCGCCATGACAGACTAAGGTGACAGAGTGTCAGCTCCTGAGGCACCGGGGGAAGCGGGGCCGCCCACACTTGGCAACAGGGGGAAGGGGGCCGCCCACACTTGGCAACAGGGGGAAGGGGCCGCCCACACTTGGCAACAGGGGGAAGGGGCCGCCCACACTTGGCAACAGGGGGAAGGGGCCGCCCACACTTGGCAACAGGGGGAAGGGGCCGCCCACACTTGGCAACAGGGGGAAGGGGCCGCCCACACTTGGCAACAGGGGGAAGGGGCCGCCCACACTTGGCAACAGGGGGAAGGGGCCGCCCACACTTGGCAACAGGGGGAAGGGGCCGCCCACACTTGGCAACAGGGGGAAGGGGCCGCCCACACTTGGCAACAGGGGGAAGGGGCCGCCCACACTTGGCAACAGGGGGAAGGGGCCGCCCACACTTAGCAACAGGGGAGGGGCCCACGACAGGGTCGCCATGACAGACTAAGGTGACAGAGTGTCAGCTCCTGAGGCACCGGGGGAAGCGGGGCCGCCCACACTTGGCAACAGGGGGAAGGGGGCCGCCCACACTTGGCAACAGGGGGAAGGGGCCGCCCACACTTGGCAACAGGGGGAAGCGGGACCGCCCACACTTGGCAACAGGGGGAAGGGGCCGCCCACACTTGGCAACAGGGGGAAGGGGCCGCCCACACTTGGCAACAGGGGGAAGGGGCCGCCCACACTTGGCAACAGGGGGAAGGGGCCGCCCACACTTGGCAACAGGGGGAAGGGGCCGCCCACACTTGGCAACAGGGGGAAGGGGCCGCCCACACTTGGCAACAGGGGGAAGGGGCCGCCCACACTTGGCAACAGGGGGAAGGGGCCGCCCACACTTAGCAACAGGGGGAAGGGGGGCCCACGACAGGGTCGCCATGACAGACTAAGGTGACAGAGTGTCAGCTCCTGAGGCACCGGAAGTGCAGAAACAAAACAAACACGCCCATAGGCCCCGACACCAGGACACGCCGCTCCCCCGCCCCGGCTGCTGTCGGTAAAGGATACGGGAAAGATCCCAGTCGGGGCTCTCGGCTTCTCCATCTCTCCCCTCCACCGCCACCGCCTCCTCCTTCTCCGTCCCCGGCTCCTGACGTCATCACGTCGCGCTGCCCGGCGCCACCTCACCCCGACCGCTGCGGGCGGCTCTGTGTGTGTGAGTGAAAGTAGGTGCAACGCTGCCACCTAGTGAGGAGAAGCGGGTACTGCACGTCTTACAGGAAACACGCTGATTCTAATAGCGCTCACACGGCCGCCACCTAGAGGAACAAGTGTGAACTGCAAAGAGCTCTTCTCGCACCTCTGATATGATTGGGGACAACTCGCCTAAAGGATGCTAAAGAGTGGGAAAGAAAGAAAGAAAAGATTGGGAAAGAAAGAAAGAAATATGCAAATTAATGAATTAAAAGATAGGAAGAAAGGGAAAAAGAAGGGAAGAAAAAATAAGGAATGGAGGAAAGAAATGAAGGAAAGGAGGAAAAAAGAACAAAAATATAGAAAGTTAAAAAAAAAAGAAGGAAAGAAAGAAAAGGAAGGTGGAAAGGAAGGAAAGAAAAAAGAAAGAGAGAAGAATAAAAAGAAAGAAAGGGAGGAAGAACAGAACAAAAAATATAGAAGGGAAAAATGAAGGAAGGAAAGAAATAAAGAAAGAAAGAAAGAAAGGTGGGATGGAAGAAAAGAAGAAAGAGTGAAGGAAAAAATCATTCACTGCAATGGAGAGAGTCATGGCAGCTCACTGTGACTGATAGCAGGGGAGTCGCCACCTTAGAGGGAGACAAAAGAGAAGTACGAGTGATGTTAGAGTGATTTGCCTAAAATGTACTTTAAAGTGGACCAAAACCCAGGATTTTGAGTTTCCTGGGTTTTGGTCCTTTCCCTCTGGGTCACCCCGATTGTGTGAAACCCTCCAGATCGCTGAAGCCAACTCACCTCTTCCCGGTCCTACGGCGCATGTGCGTCCACTCATCCAATCAGCACGCTAGGAGCCGCTGAATTCACATCGTCGGGCAGGCTGATTCATCACTAACGCCAGGTAGAGACAGATGAGCGTCTGTAGCAGCATTTTCAGAGCGCCCGCTAGTAGTCACTGTGCTCGGCCGTGGGTCGCTACTTCATAGCGACTCAGTCGCTGTTCAGTAATGTTGAATACATTGTGAGGAGTCGCTATTTGACCAGTACAGCGCTGTATGGGAGCGCATGTTAGCGACTGACTCACACCATATTCAGCAAAAAAACAGCCTCACAAATCTCTGGCGCTGAAAAATGCTTCTCTGAAGCCCAGAGCGCTGGAGGCTGTGTGATTAAAGTCTGTTTTCCAGCATCTGTCCACTAGTAACAAAGCGAAAGCATATGGAATTACATTGTAATAACATTGTAACATGAACAATTTAAAGTGGACCAACGCCCAGGATTTTGACTATCCTGGGTTTTGGTCCACTTAGGCGATCCCGATCGGGGGCGCCCCGCTGTGTGAAACCCCCCAGAAAGCCCCAAAAACTCACCTCTCCTCGCTCCCACGTGACCGCTGCAGCCAATCCCCGCCGACAGACAAGCGGGAGGCAGCGACGGACAAGAGAACGCGCCCGCCGCCGCCTCCCACGCGTCACTCTTACAGGGTGTGCGTCCTGCTAGAGGGACGCGCGGGAGGCGGTGGCGGGCGCCGCTGGATCGAGAAGCGGGGATTTAGGGGTTTCTGGGGGGTTTCACACAGCGATCGCGGTGCCCCGCAGTCAGGGAGCTGATCGGTCAGGGAATCTTATAGATTCCCGGGCTGATCAGGGGAGGGTGTTGGTCCACTTTAATGGCAGACCTGTAATGTCATTTCTGAGGAAAAAAAAAAATGTGAAAAAAACAGCTTATTCAATATCAGGAGAGGTCACAGAATTATTTGTGATTTAAAAAAAAAAAAAAAAAAAAAAAACCCCGTTTAAAGAGAAGAAAAGGTTCATCCATTGAAATGTATGGGAGAGTGACAGGTAGCGAGAGGTCATACCTGGCGCTGTGCAAGGCTGAACGCTGGCGCTGTTCCATGAGGCTGTGAAAATGATGAATCAGACGCTTCATGGCGATATCCCAGTCGCTAAACAGATTCTGCTTGATAAATGTGGAGTTGCGTGCCGTGTCCGGCGTTCACCAGTCGCTACCTGTCATTAACCAGCCGCTACCTGACGCTATCCCTTCATGAATAAGGCCCTATATTATTTATTATGGTGTATTTACTTTAGGATACAACACTGGCTCCCCCCGGTGTCTATTGTGTATATGTGTTTTAAAGTGGACCAACACCCAGGGGGGATCAGAATCTATAAGATTCCCGGGCCAATCAGCTCCCTCCCCGCGGGGCATCCGAAATCGGGAGTGAAACCCCGTAGGACGCCCAGAAACCTTAACCCCGTTCCAACGGCGCATGTGCGGGCCGCGGGCGCGTCTCGTGCTTCCCTCTAGGGCGGTGCTTGTGAATGGCCGGCGCGGGCGCGCTCCCTGTTAGAGGGAAGTGCGAGACGCGGCCTCCAGCGCTCAGAGCCGCTGTGGTTGGACGCCGCTTGTACGTGCATACCACAGCGGCTCTGAGCGCCCTGATTGGACGAGCGCCCGCGTAGGAGCGTGGTGAGGTGAGTGTTTCCGGGCGTTCTGGGGGGTTTCACACAGCGGGACACCCCCGATCGGGGCGCCCCACCGAAGTGGCTGTGTATATACAAATAAATTGACATACATGTATGCTTAGTTGGTGGTGCCACTCTCGGGGGGGCAGGACATGTTCTGGGGTGTGCGGGGACCCTGCATTGGTTTGGGACTGGGAAACAAGGTAAGTGTATGGGGCGACCTGGGGGGTTCACACAGTGGGGTATCCTGATTTGGGATGCCCCGGGGGGAAGGGAATCGATCGGCCCGGGAAGATTGGTGTGGGTTTTGGTCCACTTTAAGTAAGGAAGGGAAATAAAGGATGAGAAGAAAAGAACAGAACAGAAAGAAAAAAATGAAGTAAGGAAAGAGAAGGACGGTGGAACGGAAGGGAAAAAAAGGAAGAAAGGGAGACGAATAGAAGAAGATAAAAGAAGGGAGAAAAGAAAGACAAGGTAGGCAAGAAAAAAAATGAAGAAGTTTAAAGCGGACCTTCACCATAATTTGATGAAAAGCCCGAAAAACTATTCCCCAGCATCTAAAATGTATATATTTTAGGATTTTTGTCCCTTACTTATTATTCTTTCCCTCGCTGGGCTGCAACTCTGTTCAGGACTCTAGGATATGGGCGCCGCCATCTTGCCTTAGAAGCATCACATATGAAGGAGAAAAGAGCGGGATAAAGTGCAGGGGGCGGGGTTATAGCTGTGCTTTGCACAGATAGAGCAGAGCTGGGGTCAGGGAAAGGACAGCAATCCCACAATGCAGAGCGGCACAGTCAGAAGACACTTCCTGTTTGCAGGCTGCCTGATGCTCCATGAGAAGCCATCTTGGATGTTTAAAGGCTCATAACATGCAGTAGATGCAGGTAGGATGATTTTTATTGTGAGCAATCTGTATGTACAGCGGGGAAACATATAAGATAGGCTCTTATTCAGGGTGAAGGTCCGGATTAATGTGGGCAATCTGTATGTACAGGGTGTGGGAAACATATAAGATAGGCTCTTATTCAAGGTGAAGGTCCGGATTTATGTGAGCAGTCTGTATGTACAGGGTGTGGGAAGCATATAAGATAGGCTCTTATTCAGGGTGAAGGTCCGGATTAATGTGAGCAATCTGTATGTACAGGGTGTGGGAAGCATATAAGATAGGCTCTTACTCAGTGTGAAGGTTGGGATTAATGTGGGCAATCTGTATGTACAGGGTGTGGGAAGCATATAAGATAGGCTCTTATTCAGAGTGAAGGTCCGGATTAATGTGGGCAATCTGTATGTACAGGGTGTGGGAAGCATATAAGATAGGCTCTTATTCAGGGTGAAGGTCCGGATTAATGTGGGCAATCTGTATGTACAGGGTGTGGGAAGCATATAAGATAGGCTCTTATTCAGAGTGAAGGTCCGGATTAATGTGGGCAATCTGTATGTACAGGGTGTGGGAAGCATATAAGATAGGCTCTTATTCAGAGTGAAGGTCCGGATTAATGTGGGCAATCTGTATGTACAGGGTGTGGGAAGCATATAAGATAGGCTCTTATTCAGAGTGAAGGTCCGGATTAATGTGGGCAATCTGTATGTACAGGGTGTGGGAAGCATATAAGATAGGCTCTTATTCAGAGTGAAGGTCCGGATTAATGTGGGCAATCTGTATGTACAGGGTGTGGGAGGCATATAAGATAGGCTCTTATTCAGGGTGAAGGTCCGGATTAATGTGGGCAATCTGTATGTACAGGGTGTGGGAAACATATAAGATAGGCTCTTATTCAGAGTGAAGGTCCGGATTAATGTGGGCAATCTGTATGTACAGGGTGTGGGAAACATATAAGATAGGCTCTTATTCAGGATGAAGGTCCGGATTAATGTGGGCAATCTGTATGTACAGGGTGTGGGAAGCATATAAGATAGGCTCTTATTCAGAGTGAAGGTCCGGATTAATGTGGGCAATCTGTATGTACAGGGTGTGGGAAGCATATAATATAGGCTCTTATTCAGAGTGAAGGTCCGGATTAATGTGGGAAATCTGTATGTACAGGGTGTGGGAAGCATATAAGATAGGCTCTTATTCAGGGTGAAGGTCCGGATTAATGTGGGCAATCTGTATGTACAGGGTGTGGGAAGCATATAAGATAGGCTCTTATTCAGGGTGAAGGTCCGGATTAATGTGGGCAATCTGTATGTACAGGGTGTGGGAAGCATATAAGATAGGCTCTTATTCAGAGTGAAGGTCCGGATTAATGTGGGCAATCTGTATGTACAGGGTGTGGGAAGCATATAAGATAGGCTCTTATTCAGAGTGAAGGTCCGGATTAATGTGGGCAATCTGTATGTACAGGGTGTGGGAAGCATATAATATAGGCTCTTATTCAGAGTGAAGGTCCGGATTAATGTGGGAAATCTGTATGTACAGGGTGTGGGAAGCATATAAGATAGGCTCTTATTCAGGGTGAAGGTCCGGATTAATGTGGGCAATCTGTATGTACAGGGTGTGGGAAGCATATAAGATAGGCTCTTATTCAGGGTGAAGGTCCGGATTAATGTGGGCAATCTGTATGTACAGGGTGTGGGAAGCATATAAGATAGGCTCTTATTCAGAGTGAAGGTCCGGATTAATGTGGGCAATCTGTATGTACAGGGTGTGGGAAGCATATAAGATAGGCTCTTATTCAGAGTGAAGGTCCGGATTAATGTGGGCAATCTGTATGTACAGGGTGTGGGAAGCATATAAGATAGGCTCTTATTCAGAGTGAAGGTCCGGATTAATGTGGGCAATCTGTATGTACAGGGTGTGGGAAGCATATAAGATAGGCTCTTATTCAGGGTGAAGGTCCGGATTAATTTGGGCAATCTGTATGTACAGGGTGTGGGAAGCATATAAGATAGGCTCTTATTCAGAGTGAAGGTCCGGATTAATGTGGGCAATCTGTATGTACAGGGTGTGGGAAGCATATAAGATAGGCTCTTATTCAGAGTGAAGGTCCGGATTAATGTGGGCAATCTGTATGTACAGGGTGTGGGAGACATATAAGATAGGCTCTTATTCAGGTTGAAGGTCCGGATTAAAAGAAAGAAATAGAAGGAGGGCGGTTGAGTTGAGCTCAGCATTGTGCACAGCGCCCTCCTGTGGTCACCAACACTACTGCAAACTGTTGAAATGGCCCTGGGGTTTAGGGGGCCCATTCTCCCAGGCTCAGACTGGCCCACCGGGTTGCCAGGGAGTCCCTCAGTGAGATCCCTGACCTCAATAGCTCAGCAGCAGCATCCTCCCGAAATAAATTTCTGCTGCCGTATGTGAAAGCAAAATGTTTTCTGTCCACCGCCGAACGGAGCTTTGCTTGGAAAAGGTGAGCATTTTCTCTAATGCCTAACTTTAACTAAAGGGGGTGTGATTGCACCGGGGCCCAGGAGGTTAAAGGAGCACTATCGCGAAAAAATGGCCCAATAATAAAAATCCATATAAATATGTTGGATGGCAGGAGGAGGGGTCACTTATACACCCGGCATCATGGGATGGCAGGAGGAGGGGTCACTTATACACCCGGCATCAGGGGATGGCAGGAGGAGGGGGTCACTTATACACCCGGCATCAGGGGATGGCAGGAGGAGGGGTCACTTATACACCCAGCATCAGGGGATGGCAGGAGGAGGGGTCACTTATACACCCAGCATCAGGGGATGGCAGGAGGAGGGGTCACTTATACACCCGGCATCATGGGATGGCAGGAGGAGGGGTCACTTATAGACCCGGCATCATGGGATGGCAGGAAGAGGGGTCACTTATAGACCCGGCATCATGGGATGGCAGGAGGAGGGGTCACTTATAGACCCGGCATCAGGGGATGGCAGGAGGAGGGGTCACTTATACACCCGGCATCATGGGATGGCAGGAGGAGGGGTCACTTATAGACCCGGCATCAGGGGATGGCAGGAGGAGGGGTCACTTATACACCCGGCATCAGGGGATGGCAGGAGGAGGGGTCACTTATAGACCCGGCATCAGGGGATGGCAGGAGGAGGGGTCACTTATACACCCGGCATCAGGGGATGGCAGGAGGAGGGGTCACTTATAGACCCGGCATCATGGGATGGCAGGAGGAGGGGTCACTTATACACCCAGCATCAGGGGATGGCAGGAGGAGGGGTCACTTATACACCCGGCATCAGGGGATGGCAGGAGGAGGGGTCACTTATACACCCGGCATCAGGGGATGGCAGGAGGAGGGGTCACTTATACACCCGACATCAGGGGATGGCAGGAGGAGGGGTCACTTATAGACCCGGCATCATGGGATGGCAGGAGGAGGGGTCACTTATACACCCGGCATCAGGGGATGGCAGGAGGAGGGGTCACTTATACACCCGCCTCAGGGGATGGCAGGAGGAGGGGTCACTTATACACCTGGCATCAGGGAATGGCAGGAGGAGGGGTCACTTATACACCCGGCATCAGGGGATGGCAGGAGGAGGGGTCACTTATACACCCGGCATCAGGGGATGGCAGGAGGAGGGGTCACTTATACACCCGGCATCAGGGGATGGCAGGAGGAGGGGTCACTTATACACCTGGCATCAGGGGATGGCAGGAGGAGGGGTCACTTATACACCCGGCATCAGGGGATGGCAGGAGGAGGGGTCACTTATACACCTGGCATCAGGGGATGGCAGAAGGAGGGGTCACTTATACACCTGGCATCAGGGGATGGCAGGAGGAGGGGTCACTTATACACCTGGCATCAGGGGATGGCAGGAGGAGGGGTCACTTATACACCTGGCATCAGGGGATGGCAGGAGGAGGGGTCACTTATACACCTGGCATCAGGGGATGGCAGGAGGAGGGGTCACTTATACACCTGGCATCAGGGGATGGCAGGAGGAGGGGTCACTTATACACCTGGCATCAGGGGATGGCAGGAGGAGGGGTCACTTATACACCTGGCATCAGGGGATGGCAGGAGGAGGGGTCACTTATACACCCAGCATCAGGGGATGGCAGGAGGAGGGGTCACTTATACATACCTCCCAACCGTCCCGATTTTCCCGGGACTGTCCCGATTTTCCCACATTATCCCGCGGTCCCGGATGATTACTAATTGTCCCGGGAGGCGCATTATCCTCCCCGTCCCACCGATCAGCTGTTCCGCCGCCCGCACCCCCGATCAGCTGTTCCGCCGCCCGCCCGCACCCCCGATCAGCTGTTCCGCCGCCCGCCCGCACCCCCGATCAGCTGTTCCACCGCCCGCCCGCACCCCCGATCAGCTGTTCCGCCGCCCGCCCGCACCCCGATCAGCTTTTCTGCCGCCCGCACCCCCGATCAGCTGTTCCGCCGCCCGCCCGCACCCCTGATCAGCTGTTCCGCCGCCCGCACCCCCGGTCAGCTGTTCCACCGCCCACCCGCACCCCCTCCCCACCGATCACCTCCGCCGCCCAGTTATCAGCCACTTCGGCTCCTCTGTAAGCAGTGCCTCATGATTGCCCACCTCGCCCTGGTTTGCCCCGCCCCGCCCATTGAGCAGTACCAGCGCGGGACATGAGAGTGGGCCGTTAGGCTCCTCCCACCCGCTGAAGACACGTGACTACAGAGGCCCGAGGACCCCGGAGGATAAGGTAAGACATTGCTTAATATTTTTTTTTTTTTTTAAATGGGTGGGAAATATGGCGTGGTGGGGGGCGTGGCAGGGGCGTGGCAGGGGGCGTGACCGGGTGTGTGGCCAGGGGCGTGGCTTGTCCCTCTTTCATATCTTTGGAAGTTGGGAGGTATGCTTATACACCCGGCATTAGAGGATGGCAGGAGGAGGGGTCACTTATACACCCGGCATCAGGGGATAGCAGGAGGAGGGGTCACTTATACACCCGACATCAGGGGATGGCAGGACGAGGGGTCACTTATACACCCGGCATCAGGGAATGGCAGGAGGAGGGGTCACTTATACACCAAGCATCAGGGGATGTAAGGAGGAGGGGTCACTTATACACCCGGCATCAGGGAATGGCAGGAGGAGGGGTCACTTATACACCCGGCATCAGGGAATGGCAGGAGGAGGGGTCACTTATACACTCGACATCGAGAAATACCCAGCCAGGCTGGGCCATAGACTAAACCTGTAGCTCCAGGATTTTATTCCTACCAGGGGAAAAAAAACACAGGCTTGGTAAGAGTTTTATTCAGTTGGGGTGTATAAGTGACCCCTCCCCTTATTAGCTAAAGTGTTTTTATGGATTTTTAATAGTATGCAATTTTGCGATAGTGCTCCTTTAAGTTACTCCTCCACCTTATTTATCAGATTTATTTTCACTTGAAATAATATAATAAGCAGCATTTGTCTTGGTTGCTTCAGTCTTCATTTGTCTAGTTGGATCCAATTATAGTGGACCAAAACCCACCCTGGAGGGAAGGCATACTCGCTCCCCCCGGGGCACCCAGATACGGGATGAGTCAAACCCCCCAGGTTGCCTGAAAACTCACCTTGTTTTCCGGTCCAACGGCACATGCGCGAGCAGCACCGCATCCCCGCTATCATTTTAGCAGGGCACGTGCCTGCACCAGGCATTTATTGGTGGCCATCGTGGGCACGCTTCCGGTTAGAGGGTAGCGGGTGATGGGGACGCCAGCGCGCTCGGATCCACGCGCTTTAGACAAGCTCCGAGCGCGCTGACTGGACGAGAGGCTGCACATGCGGAGTAGGACCAGGGTGAGTGAGAGTGGGCAACCTGGGGGGTTTCACACAGCGGGGCACCCCCCCATCCTGGGTTTTGGTCAACTTTAAGCTAAAAAAAACAAAACAAAAAAAAGTTTACTGTATGAGTCTAGGGAGATTTGGGATGCCCCGCTGTGTGAACCCCCCCACATTCACCCACTAAAACTCACCTTTCCCCGCTCCATACAACGCATGTGCGGGCTCTTGTCCAATCAGAGCACTTTGATATTTGGCAAAGGGCTCTAATTGAATTCAATGGGGAGAATGCACTGCCGCATCCCCCGCATTGCCGGCAGCACACGCAATCCTATCCCAGCCTATCAGAATGGCTGAGGCAGGAGCGTGAAAACAATCAGGTCCCATTGCAAATAATGGGCCTTTATGGAAAATCAATATTGTTAATAAATAATGTTGCATATATAAATATAGGAATATACAGCAAAATAGTTCATGAATACCAACAGGCCCGGGGCAGGCATTTAAAGTAGATAATATCAGCATTCTGAGACCAGCAGGCCTTAGGGCAGGAATTATATTCAAAGTAGATAATATCAGCATCCTGAGACCAGCAGGCCTTAGGGCAGGAATTATATTCAAAGTAGATAATATCAGCATTCTCAGACCAGCAGGCCTTAGGGCAGAAATTATATTCAAAGTAGATAGTATCAGCATTCTGAGACCAGCAGGCCTTAGGGCAGGAATTATATTCAAAGTAGATATTATCAGCATTCTGAGACCAGCAGGCCTTAGGGCAGTAATTATATTCAAAGTAGATAATATCAGCATCCTGAGACCAGCAGGCCTTAGGGCAGGAATTATATTCAAAGTAGATAATATCAGCATTCTGAGACCAGCAGGCCTTAGGGCAGGAATTATATTCAAAGTAGATAGTATCAGCATTCTCAGACCAGCAGGCCTTAGGGCAGGAATTATATTCAAAGTAGATAATATCAGCATCCTGAGACCAGCAGGCCTTAGGGCAGGAATTATATTCAAAGTAGATAATATCAGCATTCTGAGACCAGCAGGCCTTAGGGCAGGAATTATATTCAAAGTAGATAGTATCAGCATCCTGAGACCAGCAGGCCTTAGGGCAGAAATTATATTCAAAGTAGATAGTATCAGCATTCTGAGACCAGCAGGCCTTAGGGCAGAAATTATATTCAAAGTAGATAATATCAGCATTCTCAGACCAGCAGGCCTTAGGGCAGGAATTATATTCAAAGTAGATAATATCAGCATCCTGAGACCAGCAGGCCTTAGGGCAGGAATTATATTCAAAGTAGATAATATCAGCATTCTGAGACCAGCAGGCCTTAGGGCAGGAATTATATTCAAAGTAGATAGTATCAGCATTCTGAGACCAGCAAGATTAGGGCAGGAATTATATTCAAAGTAGATAGTATCAGCATTTTGAGACCAGCAGGCCTTAGGGCAGGAATTATATTCAAAGTAGATAGTATCAGCATTTTGAGACCAGCAGGCCTTAGGGCAGGAATTATATTCAAAGTAGATAATATCAGCATTCTCAGACCAGCAGGCCTTAGGGCAGAAATTATATTCAAAGTAGATAATATCAGCATTCTGAGACCAGCAGGCCTTAGGGCAGGAATTATATTCAAAGTAGATAATATCAGCATTCTCAGACCAGCAGGCCTTAGGGCAGGAATTATATTCAAAGTAGATAATATCAGCATTCTGAGACCAGCAGGCCTTAGGGCAGGAATTATATTCAAAGTAGATAATATCAGCATTCTCAGACCAGCAGGCCTTAGGGCAGGAATTATATTCAAAGTAGATAATATCAGCATTCTCAGACCAGCAGGCCTTAGGGCAGGAATTATATTCAAAGTAGATAATATCAGCATCCTGAGACCAGCAGGCCTTAGGGCAGGAATTATATTCAAAGTAGATAATATCAGCATTCTCAGACCAGCAGGCCTTAGGGCAGGAATTATATTCAAAGTAGATAATATCAGCATTCTCAGACCAGCAGGCCTTAGGGCAGGAATTATATTCAAAGTAGATAATATCAGCATTCTGAGACCAGCAGGCCTTAGGGCAGGAATTATATTCAAAGTAGATAATATCAGCATTCTCAGACCAGCAGGCCTTAGGGCAGAAATTATATTCAAAGTAGATAATATCAGCATTCTCAGACCAGCAGGCCTTAGGGCAGGAATTATATTCAAAGTAGATAATATCAGCATTCTCAGACCAGCAGGCCTTAGGGCAGGAATTATATTCAAAGTAGATAATATCAGCATCCTGAGACCAGCAGGCCTTAGGGCAGGAATTATATTCAAAGTAGATAGTATCAGCATTCTGAGACCAGCAGGCCTTAGGGCAGGAATTATATTCAAAGTAGATAGTATCAGCATTCTGAGACCAGCAGGCCTTAGGGCAGAAATTATATTCAAAGTAGATAATATCAGCATCCTGAGACCAGCAGGCCTTAGGGCAGGAATTATATTCAAAGTAGATAATATCAGCATTCTCAGACCAGCAGGCCTTAGGGCAGGAATTATATTCAAAGTAGATAATATCAGCATTCTCAGACCAGCAGGCCTTAGGGCAGGAATTATATTCAAAGTAGATAATATCAGCATTCTCAGACCAGCAGGCCTTAGGGCAGGAATTATATTCAAAGTAGATAATATCAGCATCCTGAGACCAGCAGGCCTTAGGGCAGGAATTATATTCAAAGTAGATAATATCAGCATTCTCAGACCAGCAGGCCTTAGGGCAGGAATTATATTCAAAGTAGATAATATCAGCATTCTCAGACCAGCAGGCCTTAGGGCAGGAATTATATTCAAAGTAGATAATATCAGCATCCTGAGACCAGCAGGCCTTAGGGCAGGAATTATATTCAAAGTAGATAGTATCAGCATTCTGAGACCAGCAGGCCTTAGGGCAGGAATTATATTCAAAGTAGATAGTATCAGCATTCTGAGACCAGCAGGCCTTAGGGCAGAAATTATATTCAAAGTAGATAATATCAGCATTCTCAGACCAGCAGGCCTTAGGGCAGGAATTATATTCAAAGTAGATAATATCAGCATTCTCAGACCAGCAGGCCTTAGGGCAGGAATTATATTCAAAGTAGATAATATCAGCATCCTGAGACCAGCAGGCCTTAGGGCAGGAATTATATTCAAAGTAGATAGTATCAGCATTCTGAGACCAGCAGGCCTTAGGGCAGGAATTATATTCAAAGTAGATAGTATCAGCATTCTGAGACCAGCAGGCCTTAGGGCAGAAATTATATTCAAAGTAGATAATATCAGCATCCTGAGACCAGCAGGCCTTAGGGCAGGAATTATATTCAAAGTAGATAATATCAGCATTCTCAGACCAGCAGGCCTTAGGGCAGGAATTATATTCAAAGTAGATAATATCAGCATTCTCAGACCAGCAGGTTTTAGGGCAGGAATTATATTCAAAGTAGATAGTATCAGCATCCTGAGACCAGCAGGCCTTAGGGCAGGAATTATATTCAAAGTAGATAATATCAGCATTCTGAGACCAGCAGGCCTTAGGGCAGAAATTATATTCAAAGTAGATAATATCAGCATCCTGAGACCAGCAGGCCTTAGGGCAGGAATTATATTCAAAGTAGATAATATCAGCATCCTGAGACCAGCAGGCCTTAGGGCAGAAATTATATTCAAAGTAGATAATATCAGCATCCTGAGACCATCAGGCCTTAGGGCAGGAATTATATTCAAAGTAGATAATATCAGCATCCTGAGACCAGCAGGCCTTAGGGCAGGAATTATATTCAAAGTAGATAATATCAGCATTCTCAGACCAGCAGGTTTTAGGGCAGGAATTATATTCAAAGTAGATAGTATCAGCATCCTGAGACCAGCAGGCCTTAGGGCAGGAATTATATTCAAAGTAGATAATATCAGCATCCTGAGACCAGCAGGCCTTAGGGCAGGAATTATATTCAAAGTAGATAGTATCAGCATCCTGAGACCAGCAGGCCTTAGGGCAGGAATTATATTCAAAGTAGATAATATCAGCATTCTCAGACCAGCAGGCCTTAGGGCAGGAATTATATTCAAAGTAGATAATATCAGCATTCTCAGACCAGCAGGCCTTAGGGCAGAAATTATATTCAAAGTAGATAGTATCAGCATTCTGAGACCAGCAGGCCTTAGGGCAGGAATTATATTCAAAGTAGATAATATCAGCATTCTCAGACCAGCAGGCCTTAGGGCAGGAATTATATTCAAAGTAGATAATATCAGCATTCTCAGACCAGCAGGCCTTAGGGCAGGAATTATATTCAAAGTAGATAATATCAGCATCCTGAGACCAGCAGGCCTTAGGGCAGGAATTATATTTAAAGTAGATAATATCAGCATTCTCAGACCAGCAGGCCTTAGGGCAGGAATTATATTTAAAGTAGATAATATCAGTATCCTGAGACCAGCAGGCCTTAGGGCAGGAATTATATTCAAAGTAGATAATATCAGCATTCTGAGACAATAAAGCAATAAAGCCCAAACAAAGCAATTGGAGACAAGGTAGAGAAGCCAGATTAGGAGAAGATAAAACGTGTGACTAGGGTCATGAAAGATCAAAGAAGAAGAAGACCAGAGATCAAAGGGGATATTGGATATATATCTGGGGGAGAGAAGCAGAGGTGGGGGGGGGGGGGGGGAGGCAAGAAGAAGAGACTGCTAGCACATGAGAAGAGCCTGGCTATAGGCAGGAGAAAGGAGGAATGAAGGCTACCAGCTGAAAGGTCTGCTTGTGGATGCCTGTTTCAGGAGGGTAATGCTTTTAATGTTGCTTTAATCCCTGTATATATGTATGCCAATCATTTAACTCTGATTGTGTGTTGTATTTTGTTGCCAGGTTGCGTTGTTATTCTACCTACAATATATCTCTTTATTTACCATTTGTCTCAGTGTCCTTCGCATATACCGGAAGTTGAAAGAACCTACAGTCTTTGGCGTGTATCCATTGTGTTATTATTGGCCAGATATTGATATTATTTGTATATGTGTTTGCCTATTTTATTCAAGCCGGGCAGGATAAATATATATATTATTAATATTTTAGTTATTACATAATTTGTGGAGCCCTTCAAGGAGATATTAGAGTTAATTGTTTACATAAATGGGACGAGCCATTCAGGAGTATTACATTGATTACACCATTGCCGAATGACGTAGTCAAGGCAAAGGGCTCTGATTGGACAGGAGCCCATGCATGCGCTGTTGGAGCGGGGAAAGGTGAGTTTTTACGGTGCCGTGGGGGGTTTCACACAGCTGGAAAAGCCAGCAGTCGGCGAGTGGGTTTTTGTTCTACTTTAAAATAGCAGGTGATGGGTCTGATGGGGCCCCATTTATTCTTCGCACCGGGGCCCTGTCACATTTAGTTATGCCACTGGGTAGATCAAGTTAATTTGATGTCCCCGTGGGCCAGGCTGGAGACACCACAATATTGCTTTTATTGTTCTTAAACCGGACCTTCAGCATGATTTAATGAAAAGCCCAAACCCTTAAAAAAAAAGATTCCCCAGCATCTAAAATTAATATATTTTAAGTTTTTAGTCACTTACTTTGTATTCTTTCCCCCACTGGGCTGCAACTCTGTTCAGGACTCTAGGATATGGGTGTTTAAAGGCTCATAACATGCACTAGGCTTAGGTAGGATGATTTTTAATGTGGGCAATCTGTATGTACAGGGTGTGGGAAACATATAAGATAGGCTCTTATTCAGGGTGAGGGTCCGGATTAATGTGGGCAATCTGTATGTACAGGGTGTGGGAAACATATAAGATAGAGTTTTATTCAGGGTGAAGCTTTAATGAACCTATACTTACCTGTAGCCGACATCTGTCCCACACCAGCTCTCTAACAATGATGCCAGCCAGGGGCGACAGTCTCAGATGCCCCTGGAGTGAAAGGGGCACACAGATCCCTCCTCCTCCTCCTGCCTTGGTACCCAGCATTTATATTAGAGAGGCAGAGCCCTTCTAGGATTTCCCCCTGAAGAGGAGGGGTATAGAGGGGAATTCCCCTCCCCTCCAGTGACACAGATAGTCACATGGGGGAGACTCCTCAGAGGTGGGGCCATTACTCCTGGCGGCGTCTATTTTTGAGGCCGTTGCTGCCTTCAAAGGACCCCGCGAGGGCTGATGGTCCCAAGGAGGATGGTGCCCATCGGGGACAGAAGGGAGAAGATGCAGGCCGGTAAGTAGGGACATTTATTCTATTGCGTGTATTTTCCGTGGGTGCTGTCAGTGGACTGGTGAACAGGGGACCCACATACCAACATACCTCCCAGATTTTCAGAGTGGGAAAGAGGGTCAATTGTTAAATTAGGCCAAGTCCCCTCATTGAGGGATGGATGAAGCCACGCCCCCTCATTGAGGGATAGATGAAGCCACGCCCCCTCATTGGGGGATGGATGAAGCCACGCCCCCTCATTGAAGGATGGAATAGGCAATAGGATGTAACAGTTACAGAAATAAAAACACTTTGAATAGGCAAATTAATAATTTATTGCTGCAGATCTGCATGTTACACCTCAAAGAGGGACAATATGTAAATTAAACCACACCCCTCATTAAGGGATGGATGAAGCCAGGTTCCCTCATTGAGGGATGGATGAAGCCACACCCCCTCATTGAGGGATGGCTGAAGCCACGCCCCTCATTGAGGGATAGATGAAGCCACGCCCCCTCATTGAGGGATGGATGACGCCACGCCCCCTCATTGAGGGATAGATGAAGCCACGCCCCCTCATTGAGGGATGGATGAAACCACGCCCCCTCATTGAAGGATGGAATAGGCAATAGGATGTAACAGTTACAGCGATAGAAACACTTTGAATAGGCAAATTAATCATTTATTGCTGCAGATCTGCATGTTACACCTCTAAGAGGGACAATATGTAAATTAAACCACACCTCTCATTAAGGGATGGATGAAGCCAGGTTCCCTCATTGAGGGATGGCTGAAGCCACGCCCCCTCATTGAGGGATAGATGAAGCCACGCCCCCTCATTGAGGGATGGATGACGTCACACCCCCTCATTGAGGGATGGATGAAGCCACGCCCACTCATTGAGGGATGGAAAGGAGATACATTGTAACAGTTACAGCAATAGAAACACTCTGAATAGGCAAATGAATCATTTATTGCTGCAGATCTGCATGTTACACCTCAAAGAGGGACAAATGAGAACAACGAGGGACAGGGGGACACGGACTCAAAAGAGGGACACTCCCACCAAATCGGGGACACTAGGGAGGTATGTACCAGTTCATAGGGTGACATGACAGTACCCGTGCCTGATTACCCCCTGCCCCTAATGGAGGCACCGGAAGAGCACTGTGCCCATCGGGTATGGGCTCTGTGTTTTCCAGGTGTGCCCTTTCCTAAAAGAGCATCTGACCCATATAGAGGGGCATAGAGGCTGGCATACAGGCAGGGCCAGGGGGTGGCAGGTCGGCCTCTGACCCCTGGGTTACCAGCCCCTATGCATACCTCCCAAGTGTCCCTGATTTGGAGGGACTGTCACTCTTTTGAGTCCATGTCCCCCCTGTCCCTCGTCGTTCTCATTTGTCCCTCTTAGAGGTGTAACATGCAGATCTGCAGCAATAAATGATTCATTTACATATTCAAAGTGTTTCTATTGTTGTAACTGTTCCAACGTATCTCCTATCCATCACCAGAGGAAATCATTCTTGTGGCCACCAGAGGAAATCATTCTTGTGGCCACCAGAGGAAATCATTTTTGGAGCCACCAGAGGAAATCATTCTTGGGGTCACCAGAGGAAATCATTCTTGTGGCCACCAGAGGAAATCATTTTTGGAGCCACCAGAGGAAATCATTCTTGTGGCCACCAGAGGAAATCATTCTTGTGGCCACCAGAGGAAATCATTCTTGTGGTCCACCAGAGGAAATCATTTTTGGAGCCACCAGAGGAAATCATTCTTGGGGTCACCAGAGGAAATCATTCTTGTGGCCACCAGAGGAAATCATTCTTGTGGCCACCAGAGGAAATCATTCTTGTGGCCACCAGAGGAAATCATTCTTGTGGTCCACCAGAGGAAATCATTTTTGGAGCCACCAGAGGAAATCATTCTTGGGGTCACCAGAGGAAATCATTCTTGTGGCCACCAGAGGAAATCATTCTTGTGGCCACCAGAGGAAATCATTCTTGGGGTCCACCAGAGGAAATCATTCTTGGGGCCACCAGAGGAAATCATTTTTGGAGCCACCAGAGGAAATTATTCTTGGGGGTCCACCAGAGGAAATCATTCTTGTGGCCACCAGAGGAAATCATTCTTGGGGTCCACCAGAGAAAATCATCCTTGGGGTCCACCAGAGGAAATCATTCTTGGAGCAACCAGAGGAAATCATTCTTCGGGTCCACCAGAGGAAATCATTCTTGGAGCCACCAGAGGAAATCATTCTTGGGGCCACCAGAGGAAATCATTCTTGGAGCCACCAGAGGAAATCATTCTTGGGGTCCACCAGAGGAAATCATTCTTGTGGCCACCAGAGAAAATCATTCTTGGGGTCCACCAGAGGAAATCATTCTTGGGGCCACCAGAGGAAATCATTCTTGGAGCCACGAGAGGAAATCATTCTTGGAGCCCCGAGAGGAAATCATTCTTGGGGCCAGGAGAGGAAATCATTCTTGGGGTCCACCAGAGGAAATCATTCTTGGAGCCACCAGAGGAAATCATTCTTGGGGTCACCAGAGGAAATCATTCATGGAGCCACGAGAGGAAATCATCCTTGGGACCACCAGAGGAAATCATTCTTGGAGCCACGAGAGGAAATCATTCTCGGAGCCACGAGAGGAAATCATTCTTGGGGCCACCAGAGGAAATCATTCTTGTGGCCACCAGAGGAAATCATTCTTGGGGTCACCAGAGGAAACCATTTTTGGAGGCACCAGAGGAAATCATTCTTGGAGACACTAGAGGAAATCATTCTTGGGGCCACCAGAGGAAATCATTCTTGGGGCCACCAAAGTAAATCATTCTTGGAGCCACCAGAGGAAATCATTCTTGGGGCCACATGAGGAAATCATTCTTGTGGCCACCAAAGGAAATCATTCTTGGAGCCACCAGAGGAAATCATTCTTGGGGTCCACCAGAGGAAATCATTCTTGGAGCCACCAGAGGAAATCATTCTTGTGGCCACCAGAGGAAATCATTCTTGGGGTCCACCAGAGTTAATCATTCTTGTGGCCACCAGAGGAAATCATTCTTGTGGCCACCAGAGGAAATCATTCTTGGGGTCCACCAGAGGAAATCATTCTTGTGGCCACCAGAGGAAATCATTCTTGGGGGTCACCAGAGGAAATCATTCTTGGGGTCACCAGAGGAAATCATTCTTGGGGTCCACCAGAGGAAATCATTCTTGTGGCCACCAGAGGGAATCATTCTTGGAGACACCAGAGGAAATCATTCTTGGGGCCACCAGAGGAAATCATTCTTGGGGCCACCAGAGGAAATCATTCTTGGGGTCACCAGAGGAAATCATTCTTGGGGTCACCAGAGGAAATCATTCTTGGGGGTCACCAGAGGAAATCATTCTTGGGGTCCACCAGAGGAAATCATTCTTGTGGCCACCAGAGGGAATCATTCTTGGAGACACCAGAGGAAATCATTCTTGGGGCCACCAGAGGAAATCATTCTTGGGGCCACCAGAGGAAATCATTCTTGGGGTCACCAGAGGAAATCATTCTTGAAGCCACCAGAGGAAATCATTCTTGTGGCCACCAGAGGAAATCATTCTTGGGGTCCACCAGAGGAAATCATTCTTGGGGTCACCAGAGGAAATCATTCTTGTGGCCACCAGAGGAAATCATTCTTGTGGCCTCCAGAGGAAATCATTCTTGGAGCCACCAGAGTAAATCATTCTTGGAGCCACCAGAGGAAATAATTCTTGGGCCCACCAGAGGAAATCATTCTTGGGGCCACCAGAGGAAATCATTCTTGGGGTCCACCAGAGGAAATCATTTTTGGAGCCACTAGAGGAAATCATTCTTGGGGTCCACCAGAGGAAATCATTCTTGAAGCCACCAGAGGAAATCATTCTTGAAGCCACCAGAGGAAATCATTCTTGGGGTCCACCAGAGGAAATCATTATTGGGCCCACCAGAGAAAATCATTCTTGAAGCCACCAGAGGAAATCATTCTTGGGGTACACCAGAGGAAAGCATTCTTGGGGACACTCCTAGGGAAAACCATTCTTGGGGCCACCAGAGGAAATCATTCTTGAAGCCACCAGAGGAAATCATTCTTGAAGCCACCAGAGGAAATCATTCTTGGGGTCCACCAGAGGAAATCATTATTGGGCCCACCAGAGAAAATCATTCTTGAAGCCACCAGAGGAAATCATTCTTGGGGTCCACCAGAGGAAAGCATTCTTGGGGACACTCCTAGGGGAAATCATTCTTGGGGCCACCAGAGGAAATCATTCTTGGGGACACTCCTAGAGCAAATCATTCTTGGGGACACTCCTAGAGCAAATCATTCTTGGGGCCACCAGAGGAAATCATTCTTGAAGCCACCAGAGGAAATCATTCTTGGGGTCCACCAGAGGAAAGCATTCTTGGGGACACTCCTAGAGGAAATCATTCTTGGGGCCACCAGAGGAAATCATTCTTGGGGCCACCAGAGGAAATCATTCTTAAAGCCACCAGAGGAAATCATTCTTGGGGTCCACCAGAGGAAATCATTATTGGGCCCACCAGAGAAAATCATTCTTGAAGCCACCAGAGGAAATCATTCTTGGAGCCACCAGAGGAAATCATTCTTGGGGCCACCAGAGGAAATCATTCTTGGGGTCACCAGAGGAAATCATTCTTTGGGCCACAAGAGGAACTCATACTTGGGGCCACCAGAGAAAATCACTCTTGGAGCCACCGGAGGAAATCATTCTTGGGGCCACCAGAGGAAATCATTCTTGGGGTCACCAAAGGAAATCATTCTTGGGGACACCCCTAGAGGAAATCATTCTTGGGGCCACCAGAGGAAATCATTCTTGGGGTCCACCAGAGGAAATCATTCTTGTGGCCACCAGAGGAAATCATTCTTGGGGTCCACCAGAGGAAAACATTCTTGTGGCCACCAGGGGAAATCATTCTTTGGGTCCACCAGAGGAAATAATTATTGGGGCCACTAGAGGAAATCATTCTTGGGGTCCACCAGGGGAAATCATTATTGGAGCCACCAGAGGAAATCATTATTGGAGCCACCAGAGGAAATCATTCTTGGAGTCACCAGAGGAAATCATTCTTGGGGCCACCAGAGGAAATCATTCTTGGGGTCACCAGAGGAAATCATTCTTGAAGCCACCAGAGGAAATCATTCTTGTGGCCACCAGAGGAAATCATTCTTGGGGTCCACCAGAGGAAATCATTCTTGGGGTCACCAGAGGAAATCATTCTTGTGGCCACCAGAGGAAATCATTCTTGTGGCCACCAGAGGAAATCATTCTTGGAGCCACCAGAGTAAATCATTCTTGGAGCCACCAGAGGAAATAATTCTTGGGCCCACCAGAGGAAATCATTCTTGGGGCCACCAGAGGAAATCATTCTTGGGGTCCACCAGAGGAAATCATTTTTGGAGCCACTAGAGGAAATCATTCTTGGGGTCCACCAGAGGAAATCATTCTTGAAGCCACCAGAGGAAATCATTCTTGAAGCCACCAGAGGAAATCATTCTTGGGGTCCACCAGAGGAAATCATTATTGGGCCCACCAGAGAAAATCATTCTTGAAGCCACCAGAGGAAATCATTCTTGGGGTACACCAGAGGAAAGCATTCTTGGGGACACTCCTAGGGAAAACCATTCTTGGGGCCACCAGAGGAAATCATTCTTGAAGCCACCAGAGGAAATCATTCTTGAAGCCACCAGAGGAAATCATTCTTGGGGTCCACCAGAGGAAATCATTATTGGGCCCACCGGAGAAAATCATTCTTGAAGCCACCAGAGGAAATCATTCTTGGGGTCCACCAGAGGAAAGCATTCTTGGGGACACTCCTAGGGGAAATCATTCTTGGGGCCACCAGAGGAAATCATTCTTGGGGACACTCCTAGAGCAAATCATTCTTGGGGCCACCAGAGGAAATCATTCTTGGGGCCACCAGAGGAAATCATTCTTGAAGCCACCAGAGGAAATCATTCTTGGGGTCCACCAGAGGAAAGCATTCTTGGGGACACTCCTAGAGGAAATCATTCTTGGGGCCACCAGAGGAAATCATTCTTGGGGCCACCAGAGGAAATCATTCTTAAAGCCACCAGAGGAAATCATTCTTGGGGTCCACCAGAGGAAATCATTATTGGGCCCACCAGAGAAAATCATTCTTGAAGCCACCAGAGGAAATCATTCTTGGAGCCACCAGAGGAAATCATTCTTAGGGCCACCAGAGGAAATAATTCTTGGGGTCACCAGAGGAAATCATTCTTTGGGCCACAAGAGGAACTCATACTTGGGGCCACCAGAGAAAATCACTCTTGGAGCCACCGGAGGAAATCATTCTTGGGGCCACCAGAGGAAATCATTCTTGGGGTCACCAAAGGAAATCATTCTTGGGGACACCCCTAGAGGAAATCATTCTTGGGGCCACCAGAGGAAATCATTCTTGGGGTCCACCAGAGGAAATCATTCTTGTGGCCACCAGAGGAAATCATTCTTGGGGTCCACCAGAGGAAAACATTCTTGTGGCCACCAGGGGAAATCATTCTTTGGGTCCACCAGAGGAAATAATTATTGGGGCCACTAGAGGAAATCATTCTTGGGGTCCACCAGGGGAAATCATTATTGGAGCCACCAGAGGAAATCATTATTGGAGCCACCAGAGGAAATCATTCTTGGAGTCACCAGAGGAAATCATTTTTGGGGCCACCAGAGGAAATCATTGTTGGGGCCACCAGAGGGAATCATTCTTAGGGACACCAGAGGAAATCATTCTTGAAGCCACCAGAGGAAATCATTCTTGGAGCCACCAGAGGAAATAATTCTTGGGGCCACCAGAGTAAATAATTCTTGGGGTCCACCAGAGGAAATCATTCTTGGGGTCCACCAGAGGAAATTATTCTTGGAGCCACTAGAGGAAATAATTCTTGGGGTCCACCAGAGGAAATCATTTTTGGCGTCCACCAGAGGAAATCATTCTTGGAGCCACCAGAGGAAATCATTCTTGGGGTCCACCAGAGGAAATCATTCTTGTGGCCACCAGAGGAAATCATTCTTGAAGCCACCAGAGGAAATAATTATTGGGGCCACCAGAGGAAATAATTATTGGGGCCACCAGAGGAAATAGTTTTTTGGGCCACAAGAGGAACTCATACTTGGGGCCACCAGAGAAAATCACTCTTGGAGCCACCAAAGAAAATCATTTTTGGAGCCACCGGAGGAAATCATTTTTGGGGACACCCCTAGAGGAAATCATTCTTGGGGCCACAAGAGGAAATAATTCTTGGGGCCACCAGAGGAAATCATTCTTGGGGCCACCAGAGGAAATCATTCTTGGGGTCACCAGAGGAAATCATTATTGGGCCCACCAGAGAAAATCATTCTTGAAGTCACCAGAGGAAATCATTATTGGGGTCCACCAGAGAAAAGCATTCTTGGGGACACTCCTAGGGGAAATCATTCTTGGGGCCACCAGAGGAAATCATTCTTGGGGACACTCCTAGAGGAAATCATTCTTGGGGCCACCAGAGGAAATCATTCTTGGGGCCACCAGAGGAAATCATTCTTGAAGCCACCAGAGGAAATCATTCTTGGGGTCCACCAGAGGAAAGCATTCTTGGGGACACTCCTAGAGGAAATCATTCTTGGGGCCACCAGAGGAAATCATTCTTGAAGCCACCAGAGGAAATCATTCTTGGGGTCCATCAGAGGAAATCATTATTGGGCCCACCAGAGAAAATCATTCTTGAAGCCACCAGAGGAAATAATTCTTGGGGCCACCAGAGTAAATAATTCTTGGGGTCACCAGAGGAAATCATTCTTTGGGCCACAAGAGGAACTCATACTTGGGGCCACCAGAGAAAATCATTCTTGGAGCCACCAGAGAAAATCATTTTTGGAGCCACCGGAGGAAATCATTCTTGGGGCCACCAGAGGAAATCATTCTTGGGGTCACCAAAGGAAATCATTCTTGGGGACACCCCTAGAGGAAATCATTCTTGGGGCCACCAGAGGAAATCATTCTTGGGGTCCACCAGAGGAAATCATTCTTGGGGTCCACCAGAGGAAATCATTCTTGTGGCCACCAGGGGAAATCATTCTCTGGGTCCACCAGAGGAAATCATTCTTGGGGCCACTAGAGGAAATCATTCTTGGGGTCCACCAGGGGAAATCATTATTGGAGCCACCAGAGGAAATCATTATTGGAGCCACCAGAGGAAATCATTTTTGGAGCCACCAGAGGAAATCATTCTTGGGGCCACCAGAGGAAATCATTCTTGGGACCACCAGAGGAAATCATTCTTGGGGACACCAGAGGAAATCATTGTTGGGGCCACCAGAGGGAATCATTCTTAGGGACACCAGAGGAAATCATTCTTGGGGACACCAGAGGAAATCATTCTTGGGGACACCAGAGGGAATCATTCTTGGGGACACCAGAGGAAATCATTCTTGGGGTCCACCAGAGGAAATTATTCTTGGAGCCACCAGAGGAAATAATTCTTGGGGTCCACCAGAGGAAATCATTCTTGGGGTCCACCAGAGGAAATCATTCTTGTGGCCACCAGAGGAAATCATTCTTGGGGCCACCAGAGGAAATCATTCTTGGGGTCCACCAGAGGAAATCATTCTTGTGGCCACCAGAGGAAATCATTCTTGGGACCCACCAGAGGAAATCATTCTTGAAGCCACCAGAGGAAATAATTATTGGGGCCACCAGAGGAAATAGTTTTTTGGGCCACAAGAGGAACTCATACTTGGGGCCACCAGAGAAAATCACTCTTGGAGCCACCAGAGAAAATCATTTTTGGAGCCACCGGAGGAAATCATTTTTGGGGACACCCCTAGAGGAAATCATTCTTGGGGCCACAAGAGGAAATAATTCTTGGGGCCACCAGAGGAAATCATTCTTGGGGCCACCAGAGGAAATCATTCTTGGGGTCACCAGAGGAAATCATTCTTGGAGTCACCAGAGGAAATCCTTTTTGGGGCCACCAGAGGAAATCATTCTTGGGGTCACCAGAGGAAATCATTCTTGGGGCCACCAGAGGAAATCATTCTTGGGGCCACCAGAGGAAATCATTCTTGGGGGCACCCCTAGCGGAAATCATTCTTGGGGCCAGCAGAGGAAATCATTCTTCGGGCCACCAGAGGAAATCATTGTTGGGGCCACCAGAGGAAATCATTGTTGGGGCCACCAGAGGAAATCATGGTTGGGGCCACCAGAAGAAATCATTGTTGGGGCCACCAGAGGAAATCATTGTTGCGGCCACCAGAGGAAATCATTCTTGGGGGCACCCCTAGCGGAAATCATTCTTGGGGCCAGCAGAGGAAATCATTCTTCGGGCCACCAGAGGAAATCATTGTTGGGGCCACCAGAGGAAATCATTCTTGGGGGCACCCCTAGAGGAAATCATTCTTGGGGCCAGCAGAGGAAATCATTCTTGGGGCCACCAGAGGAAATCATTCTTGGGGCCACCAGAGGAAATCATTCTTGGGGCCACCAGAGGAAATCATTCTTGGGGCCACCAGAGGAAATCATTCTTGGGGCCACTAGAAGAAATCATTCTTTGCGCCACCAGAGGAAATCATACTTGGGACCACCAGAGGAAATCATTCTTGGGGCCACCAGAGGAAATCATTCTTGGGGCCACCAGAGGAAATCATTCTTGGAGTCACCAGAGGAAATCCTTTTTGGGGCCACCAGAGGAAATCATTCTTGGGGTCACCAGAGGAAATCATTCTCGGGGCCACCAGAGGAAATCATTCTTGGGGCCACCAGAGGAAATCATTCTTGGGGCCACCAGAGGAAATCATTCTTGGGGGCACCCCTAGCGGAAATCATTCTTGGGGCCAGCAGAGGAAATCATTCTTCGGGCTACCAGAGGAAATCATTGTTGGGGCCACCAGAGGAAATCATTCTTGGGGGCACCCCTAGAGGAAATCATACTTGGGGCCACCAGAGGAAATCATTCTTGGGGTCACCAGAGGAAATCATTCTTTGCGCCACCAGAGGAAATCATACTTGGGGCCACCAGAGGAAATCATTCTTGGGGTCACCAGAGGAAATCATTCTTGGAGCCACCAGAGGAAATCATTCTTGGGGCCACCAGAGGAAATCATTGTTGGGGCCACCAGAGGAAATCATTCTTGGGGTCACAAGAGGAAATCATTCTTGGGGCCATCAGAGGAAAGCATTCTTGGGGTCACAAGAGGAAATCATTTTTGGGGTCACCAGAGGAAATCATTCTTGGAGCCACCAGAGGAAATCATTCTTGGGCCACCAGTGGGAATGATTCTTGGGGTCACCTGAGGAAATCATTCTTGGGGCCACCAGAGGAAATCATTCTTGGGGTCACCAGAGGAAATCATTCTTGGGGCCACCAGAGGGAATCATTCTTGGGGCCACCAGAGGAAATCATTCTTGGGGTCACCAGAGGAAATCATTCTTGAGGCCACCAGAGGGAATCATTCTTGGGGCCACCAGAGGGAATCATTCTTGGGGTCACCAGAGGAAATCATTCTTGAGGCCACCAGAGGAAATCATTCTCGGGGCCACCAGAGGAAATCATTCTTGGGGCCACCAGAGGAAATCATTCTTGGGGCCACCAGAGGAAATCATTCTTGGGGCCACCAGAGGAAATCATTCTTGGGGTCACCAGAGGAAATCATTCTTGAGGCCACCAGAGGGAATCATTCTTGGGGCCACCAGAGGAAATCATTCTCGGGGCCACCAGAGGAAATCATTCTTGGGGCCACCAGAGGGAATCATTCTTGGGGTCACCAGAGGAAATCATTCTCGGGGCCACCAGAGGAAATCATTCTTGGGGCCACCAGAGGAAATCATTCTCAGGGCTCACATTAAATTGTTGGCTAAAATAAACTTGGATATTTATTGACCAAATAAAAGTAGCTTACATAACTCTGACTACCAGAAACAGCATTTTATTCTTAGAGCTGTTGCATTTTCCTAATGGTGGCCCAGGGAAAATGCCTGAGGCCCATTGGAGGATCCTCTGTTCTGGTGGACCAGTCTGATCCAGCAGCAGTACGGCTTCAGAAATATACAACATTCACATACATCCCAACTGTCCCTGACTTGGAGGGACTGTCCCTCTTTTGACTCCATGTCCCCCCTGTCCCTCATTCTCATTTGTCCCTCATTGAGGTATAGCATGCAGATCTGCAGCAATAAATGATTAATTTGCCTATTCAAAGTGTTTATATTGCTGTAACTGTTACATCCTATCTTCTATTCATCCCTCAATAAGGAGGCGGGGGTTGATTTAACAATTGTCCCTCTTTACCACCCCGAGAAGCGGAAAGGTTGAGTAGTGCAAAAACCTGCAAAAAAGGCCAAAGGAAGGCAAGATGAGGAGCCAGTGGACCCTCATCTTGCCTTCCTTTGGCCTTTTTTGCATGCTCTTGTACCATACCTACCAACTTTTCAGGATGGGAAAGAGGGAGGATAAAGATAGAGAAGAGCTTACACTCTATTAGGGTATAAAGGAGCATACAGAAGAAGAAGAGCTTACAATCTATTAGCGTATAAGGGAGGATACAGGAGGAGAAGAGCTTACAATTAAGGTATAAGAGGGGATACAGAAGGAGAGGAGCTTACAATCTATTAGGGTATAAGGGAGGATACAGAAGGAGAAGAGCTTACACTCTATTAGGGTATAAGGGAGGATACAGAAGAAGAAGAGCTTACAATCTATTAGGGTATAAGGGAGGATACAGAAGAGAGAAGAGCTTACAATCTATTAGGGTATAAGGGAGGATACAGAAGGAGAAGAGCTTACAAATCTATTAGGAAATAGGGAGAATATACAATTATGGTCACGTTATTAAACACTGCTCCTTGACCTAAGCTGGCCGCACAGGCTTCCTGCTCTCGGGCAGGTTTTATGCAGCGCAGTCATTTCAGCCTCTATTCTAGCAGACAGGCCCCACCTCTTCCATCTGGGCGGCGGGATGTTCTGCCAATTTATCGGATCATCATCAATAAAGCACTTTGTCTGCCCTTTTACAATGAGCTGGGAGGCCGCCCAACTTTATAATGTAATTATTATCTGCCAGCCGAAGCAAACCATCTGCTGCGTCTCCTCCACTGATGAGTTATCCCATGAACTGAACCCGCCGGAGCGCACAGCCCGGGCATCTCAGTCACCACACAGCGGCTTCACCGGACTATCAGAATATATTAGTGGCTGATAGGTCACAAAAATAGGACCTCTGTATCCTCCCTATACCCTAATAGATTGTAAGCTCTTCTCCTTCTGTATCCTCCCTTATACCCTAATAGATTGTAAGCTCTTCTCCTTCTGTATCCTCCCTTATACCCTAATAGAGTGTAAGCTCTTCTCCTTCTGTATCCTCCCTTATACCCTAATAGATTGTAAGCTCTTCTCCTTCTGTATCCTCCCTTATACCCTAATAGATTGTAGGCTCTTCTCCTTCTGTATCCTCTCTTATACCCTAATAGATTGTAAGCTCTTCTCCTTCTGTATCCTCTCTTATACCCTAATAGATTGTAAGCTCTTCTCCTTCTGTATCCTCCCTTATACCCTAATAGATTGTAAGCTCTTCTCCTTCTGTATCCTCCCTTATACCCTAATAGAGTGTAAGCTCTTCTCCTTCTGTATCCTCCCTATACCCTAATAGATTGTAAGCTCTTCTCCTTCTGTATCCTCCCTTATACCCTAATAGATTGTAAGCTCTTCTCCTTCTGTATCCTCCCTTATACCCTAATAGAGTGTAAGCTCTTCTCCTTCTGTATCCTCCCTTATACCCTAATAGATTGTAAGCTCTTCTCCTTCTGTATCCTCCCTTATACCCTAATAGATTGTAAGCTCTTCTCCTTCTGTATCCTCCCTTATACCCTAATAGAGTGTAATCTCTTCTCCTTCTGTATCCTCCCTTATACCCTAATAGAGTGTAAGCTCTTCTCCTTCTGTATCCTCCCTTATACCCTAATAGAGTGTAAGCTCTTCTCCTTCTGTATCCTCCCTTATACCCTAATAGAGTGTAATCTCTTCTCCTTCTGTATCCTCCCTTATACCCTAATATATTGTAAGCTTTTCTTCTTCTTATCCCCTATCCCTTAATGCTGAATGCTGTATGTGCTGCCGGGGGGAGATGAGCTACAGAAGCTGCACCGCGTGCGAGGAGGGGGGGCTGTGTAAATTAATGCAGATTTTATTTTTTATTATTTTCATTTTTTTAAGCTGGAGGCGGCTCTTCCCACAAGGATTGCAGTGAAGAAGCTTTTATCAGTGCAAACCTGCCTCTTCTGTGCATAATGCAGAGTGTCATGCGCGGCCCCTCACGGCTCAGGCCGGGTGATTTGCTGTGACGGCTGCCGCGATTAAAATTAATGGCGAATGCTGGACGGCCTTAACTGATCAGCAGTATGGTGTGATGGGGAGATGCGGGAATGTCAGCTGCTTTGAAGACTGAGTGATAAAAAGATGCAAAGAGAGACAAGGATCGGCCTATGGGATGCTTTGCTGGTCAGTTACTGATCATCTCCGGGAAAGTAAAAGCACCCCTTCATATCCAGTGGTGTTTCTTTAATGATAGGCACAGTGCTGGAGGATCCCCACCTGACCCAGCAGGGCCGGCGTCAGCACTAGGCATACCCGGGCAGATGCCGGGGCCCCTGCACCTCGAGAGGTCCCACCTCATACCCTATACCCTGGGCAGCCCCTATACAGGACACATGGCCATGCAGTATCCAGGACTAAGCACTGTCAGGCAGGGGCAGATTGGCTGTTATTATTATTATTATTGTTTATTTATATAGCGCCATCATCTTCCGTAGCGCTTTACGGGGAGGCCGATTCATTAACAGCGGCAGGTAGCGACAGTTGAGCGACTGTAGCAGCATTTTCAGAGCGCCCGCTAGTAGTCGCTGTGCTTGGTCGTTGTTCGGTAGTTGATAGCGACTCAGTCGGTTTGCCGTAATGTAGAATATTGGGTGAGGAGTCGCTATTTGACAGGTTCCGCGCTGTATGGGAGCGCATGATAGCGACTGGTCAGAGCGACCGGCTCCCACCATATTCATTAACAAATCACGCTCAAAAAATTCTCGCGCTGTGAAATGCATGTTTAAACCCCAGAGCGCTGGCGGCGATGTGTTAAAAGTAGTTTTTTAACCCCCAAACAACCATATTTTTGGAAACCAAAAAAAACAAGTTTTTTAAATAATTTAGTAATATGAATACATTAATATCAGACCTGTAATATCAATTCTGTACATTTTTTTTTTGGTTTAACCTTAAAAAAATTATTTAAAATGGCAGAAGTGGTCACAGAATTTTTCACATTAAAAAAAAAAAATTAATAATTAATTATGAATATTTAAAGATTGTTCCATTGAAATGCATTGGAGAGTGCCAGGTAGCGAGAGGTCATACCTGTCGCTGTTCAAGGTCGGACGCTGGCGCTGTGGGCTGAGGCTGGAATAATGATCAATAAATGGCTATATGGCGCTATCTCAGTCGCTAAGCAGGATCGGCTTGATAAATGTGTGATTGTGGTGGGGAGCCGGCGTTCTCGTGGCGGGGCCCGTCATTACCGGCCGCTCACCAGTCGCTACCTGTCGCTATTCCTTCATAAATAGGGGCCTATGTTTCTATGCTTAAACGCCGCCGGCAAAGCTAGGCTGGACTCTCTTCCTTAGACAAGACTAGAAGAGCTCTCATCATTGCAATCGAGTTTGCTTTTAGGACGGGAGGCCGCACATGTGCTGCAGAACCGGGGAAAGGTAAGTTAGTTCAGGTGACCTGGGAGGTTTCACACAGCATGGCAGGAGCAAGGAACAAAACCCAGGATAGTCAAAATCATGGGTTTTGGTCCACTTAAGACCCTGCACTTGGGGCATGTGCTCATCGGAGAAGTCAGTTTAGAGAAGAAGAGGATATAGAGCTCAAATGGGTTAGATATATATATATATATATATATATATATATATATATATATAGCCATATGTGTCCTTAAAGTGGACCAAAACCAAGCTGGGCCTTATAGATTCCCGAGCCGATCCGAAATCGGGATGCCCCGCTGTGTTAAACCGGCTACAATTACCTTAATCCCGGTCCAACAGCACAGCAGCCGCGCATGCACCTTAGGGCCGCGGTGAGGTGAGTTGATGTGGGAGATCTGGGGGGTTTCACATATCGGGGTGCCCCGGGGGAGTGGACCAAAACCCAGGATAGTCAAAATCCTGGGTTTAGGTCCACTCGCCCGATCTTGTTCCTCCTGAAGGTGGTGCCTGTGGTAACAGATTCCAAGCTGTCAGCAGTTCTGGACCTCGATTGGACAGGAAAAATACCCTAATTTATGCAAATTATCTTGGTGCAACATCTACTCCATTTCGGCTGTAAAGCTTCCTGATAGCCACTAGGTGTCATTGTTGCCTAAGAAAATAGAGTCCCAGTTTTATTTTTTTGCATCTCACTGAATATTGTGCAGCATGCTCCCTGTCCTGAATTGCACACACTGAATTGCACATTACCTCGCTCACCTTTACGATCCCATCCCCCTCACCCCACAAAATAAAATCTAGAAAAATCTTATCACAGACAGCTCAGAATCCAGCAGAGCGCCCAATCGTTTCTAAACAGCGACATACAACGTTTAACCATAATGCAACGCTGCTTCAATCCAATTGCAATTCGCACGTGTGCCGACATGAATGTGATGGCGCTTATGCCCCGCACAGAGCTTTGTCAGGAGATGCAATGGGCTTGATTTAATAATGATCCTCGGGTGATCCAGCCTGATGAAGTGGGTGATGTGCCCACGGAACGCGTGGCTCCTGGTGTGGTAGGCGGTGGGGAGACTTCACACATGTTATTTTCATGATACCTTTATCTCTGGTGATGTTTTTTGTGATAGATTTGTGATATTATTTTTTGATTGGTATTGTGATATATATCAGTGGTTCCCTTTTGGGATGCCTAATAATATATACAGGTGATTATATTTTCATTGGTGAATAGAGTAGATTGATATATTTATGAGTTGTTATGGTTGGGAATATTAATTCTTAATTGATTGTTTGACTAGTAGCACTTGCACTTTATAAATATATAGATTTTATAGTGATCCGGATCATAGGCAGGATTTGCATATGTTTAGTACTTTATAAATATATAGATTTTATAGTGATCCGGATCATAGGCAGGATTTGCACATGTTTAGTACGTTATAAATATATAGATTTTATAGTGATCCGGATCATAGGCAGGATTTGCATATGTTTAGTACTTTATAAATATATAGATTTTATAGTGATCCGGATCATAGGCAGGATTTGCACATGTTTAGTACTTTATAAATATATAGATTTTATAGTGATCCGGATCATAGGCAGGATTTGCACATGCTCAGTTGCACTGTTGGAACACTATGTTGAATGATTTTAGCACATATATATTTAGGCATTTGATATCAGTTAGTGTGGTGAGACTCTCGCCATCGCCTACACACCTTTATGTTGGTTTGTCCTGTGTGTTATTGTCCCATTTATGTGTTTTTAAGGGATTTCAATATGTTGAGTGTATTGTATTTAGTGATAATAAATATGTAATTACTAAAAATTGTTGAGAGAAATTCAGGAGGACCCCAATCCTCTGTTCTATAAGGAGCGTTGTGTGTTCTGGCCTCTGAAAAAAAGCAGCCAAAGTGCCCGGGAAGATCGCCAAACACCTGAACAGCATTGTACTAATGGAAAACTAAGCCCCCAAATAATGAATTTTTAGAACCACACAGGTGGGGAAAGCCTCAAGTCCCCACAGCCACATGAACAGAACTACCGCACCACCTTGCTGATCTGACTCTACAAATACACGTTCCGTGACGACGGCGAACCCCGTCACTTCATCAGGGAATTTTTGGACACCTCTGCTCTGATGAAGTGACGGGGTTCGCCGTCGCCACGGAACGCGTGGGGGACATACATTGTGCTGGGACCTGGTAATAATATAATCCATCTTTTATTAGATGCATTCTGATTGTTGTCATGAGTTTCCCCTCTGAGTCCTGCTCCACTTGAATTTTGGTTCATTTTGCATTAAAAGGGTAAGCACTTAACATTGTTTTGGGCTCATAATGGGTATTTGATTCTGGGGGGGGGGGGGGGGGCATTATATAATTACTGTCATTTGGCACAGAAGTTTTTTTGCACATTATTGTGGCATTTGCACATGCACATTGCACTTTTTGAGGGATTAAGAGTTTCTTAAATAATTAATTATTGGACACTAGAGGGGTCATTATATCAGTTGTGTTTATCATGAGGATTTAGGGATATACCTGGTACAGTGTTCTACATAATTATGATGTCATGTTTGTATTTTATGTTTTTTATGTGTTTGTATGCCCATTATCAATTTAATAAAGTATTTGTAGAGTCAGATCAGCAGGTGGTGCGGTACTTCTGTTCATGTGGCTGTGGGGACTTGAGGCTTTCCCCACGCGTGTGGTTGTATGATGTATATTGCCTCATAGGATTATCGCACATCAATTTACTACCTTTTTATTTTTGTTGGTGCAGCGAAACAATAGTGTTTCTGTAATGTATTTTTAGAGTAACAAAGAAGAATTCCCCTTTAACCTACAATGATACTGTTGTAACAAGACTTGATATAATTGTTGAAAATGACGAGTGACAGTCATTTTATCGTCAGGATCACCAGGGTTATCAACATCCTGGTGATTGTTCCTCTCGATTGGGGATGCCCCGCTCTGAGAAATGCCCTGGATCACTTTAAAAACTCACCTCTCTGGTGATCCCACGTGGCATGCGCAGGACTCACCTCCGATCAGCAGCTTGCGCTCCATTCAGCTTTATTAAACAGGAGCAACCACCTTCAGGTGTGATGGTCTCTTGCCCAGCTTTGTGAAACCCTGGGAATCCCCTTGGTATATTCACTTTGCCGGCGACCCCGCGCCGCAGCTCCTGGCTATGGCCACATCCCAGCTAAACTTCTGCATCCGGCAGCTCATGTTCCATTCAGTTTTCCTTGCCGCTCTGAGAACGCGCTGTGGGAACAAAAATAAGGTGGGTTTTGGGCCAATCTGGGGGATACACACAGCGGGGCATGCCAAACAGCAGGAGGAACAAAATCTAGGATAGTGAAAACCTTGGGTTTTGTTCCTCTTTAAGCCGCATTGATGTTATATTTAAAGGAGAACTCCACAATTTACAGTACATGGAAGATATATATCTGGGGCAGTTCAACCTTGTTAGTCCATACCCCGTCTCTTATTTTCCAGACAGAACATTTCTGTCTGACATCTATCTATCTATCTACGACGGATTTTAGGCTGGGCCCAAGAGACACGTTCCCCTGTCAGTAAGTTGTTGTACCGTGTTAGCCATCAATGTAAGCAGGAAATCCAAGGTTAAGGTAATACCATTTATTGGCTAAATCAATAAGATTGAAAATGCACGCTTTCGAAGCGGTTCAAGCTTCTTATGCCTGAAGAAGAAGCTTGAACAGCTTCGAAAGCTTGCATTTCAATCTTATTGAGTTAGCCAATAAATGATATTACCTTAACCTTGGATTTCCTGCTTCTATCTATCTATCTATCTATCTATCTCATATCTATCTATCTATCTATCTATCTATCTATCCCATATCTATCTATCTATCTATCTATCTATCATCTATCTATCTATCTATCTATCTATCTATCTATCTATCCCATATCTATCTATCTATCTATCTATCTATCTATCTATCTATCTATCCCCTATCTATCTATCTATCTATCTATCTATCTATCCCATATCTATCTATCTCATATCTATCTATCTATCTATCTATCTATCTATCTATCTATCTCATATCTATCTATATATCTATCCCATATCTATCTATCTATCTATCTATCTATCTATCTATCTATCTATCCCATATCTATATGACTTTCTATCTATATATCTATCTCTGAAGTTTGCATACTAGGTCTGGCCTTTGTTCATCTTTGAACCCTGGAGACTGTTCCATGTAGATGTCTTCTGATAACTGGGCATGTAAAAACGCTGTTTTCACATCAAAGTGTTTAGCTTGCATTTTCCTTGTGGTGGTTACTGTCAGCAAAGTCCTTATTGTAGCATGTTTAACTACTGGAGCAACATAGTCCTCTCCATATTTTGCTTTGTATCGCTCCACTGTGCCATCTGCATTGTGCTTCACTTTAAATGTCCATTTACAGCCTATGGCTTTCCTTCCAGGTGGTGGTTCTGTAAGTGTCCATGTTTTAGTGTCATGCATGGATTTTATCTCTTCCTTTGCTGCCTTCATCCATTTACTGGCTTCTTCTTCTATCAGCTGGGGTATATCTGCCCAGGTTGCAGGTTCATTAGTACTGGCTGTGCATGCTTTGTATGAAAGACGTACAGGGGGTTTAAGTCTGTTTTCTGTCATTGAGCATCTTGGTTCTGTGTCTGAGCTTGCTGGTGTCTGCTCTTCAGTACCGGTAGGTTCTGTGCTCACTTCAAATGTTTGTTCAGAAGTTACACAAGATGGCTGATCAGCATCAGTTTTTTCTTCTGTTCTTAATTCCTCAGTTGTCATCACATTGTCTCTTAGATCTTCAACAAACATTATGCTGTTACTAATGGTAACCTTGTCTGTTTTGGGACTTAGGATTTTAACATTGTCACTGTATCCAACAAAGATTCTTTCAAATTATTTATTTTGGTGTTTGGTGCGTTTTTTACTTGAATGTAGATGAACGCTTTGCATTCAAAAACTCAGGTGTTTTACACTTGGTTTCTTCTTGTGCCAAAGTTCATATGTAGTTTTCTACACTGTTCAAGAAAAGTGTCTGTTTTGCAAATAAGTGACTGATCATTTCAATCAGAGTTCTGTTCTTTCTTTCAGCTACCCCATATTGCTCTGGTGTGTATGGGTCTGTCTATGTTCTATTCCATTCAGCTTTAAGTACTCTTGTACTTTGTGTCCTGTACATTCACCTCCGTTGTCACTCTGAAGTATGAGAGGTTTCCTCTGAAATTTGTTACTTGCCTTTGCTATGTAGTCCTGTAATTTGTCAAGAACGTCACTCTTGTGTTGCATTAGGTAAGTGACTGTGTATCTTGAATAGTCATCTACAAAAGTCACTATGTACCTGTTGCCTCCAGGTGTAGGTGGGTTTAGGGGACCACATATATTATTGTAAATTTGGTCAAGTAGTTTTGAAGCTCTATTCTGACTGACTTTACGAAGTGTTACTCTTGTGGCTTTGGATTTGATGCAACATTCACACTTAACAGTAAATGGACAAGAGGATACTGTCAGATCCTTTGTCAGATTCCTCTTTTGCAGTTCTTGTATGCATTCTGGGTGTCTGTGACCTAAACGCCTGTGCTATATGAGTATACAGTCATTGTGTTTATGAGTGCATCGTCTCATCTTTTCCTTCACTGTGTTGAGGTGATATAGATGGTCATCCAGGTTGGCACTCGCTATGCTCTGCTTGCTGTCCACTTGTCAACTTGGAATTTTACAGTGAGTCCTTTGGCTGTCAGATGCTTCACAGATAAGAGTCCTTCTCCAAGATCGGGAACGTAAAGCACATCCTTCACTGGTATGGCTAAATTGTGTCCTGCATCATTGGGGCATACAAGGGTTCCATGCCCGTATCCCTCTGCATTTATTTTACTTCCATCTGCAAGGTAAACAGTCTCTTTGTTATTCAGATCAAATTCTGTGAAAAAGCTTCTATCACTTGTCATGTGACTGGTTGCTCCTGAGTCAATGCCCCATCCTTGAAATGTATGATTGGAAGTGCGCATGCACACGTGAAGTTAATGGCAGGCTGCTAGTTTGGCTCCGTGCCCGCCGAGTGAAAGGGGTGTTATAGAAGCGAGCAGCGCTCACCACAGCATCCAGGCAGTGAGGTGAAAGTAAGGGTACATCAGAAGAGTCCCTCCCTTATGTTAGTCTATCAGCAAAAAAGGCAGCTTAATGCTGACAGGAATCCAAGATGGCCACAAGCTAAACTAGCTCAGCACACACCGAACAGAGCAAGCGCTCCTGAGACTATATTTCTGTGGTAAAGTGGAAATAAAGGGATCCAAGGAGAAATTTTACCTCAGACTATTAACCGGCTTCTCAAGCCTTAAAGGGGTGCACAGCACAGCATGCCTCAGCGCCTTAGCAAAGCCTGGAGTTTAAGATGGCTGCCAGCTAAATTAGAATAAACATAATAAGAGCTCCTGAGACTATATTTCTGTGGTAAAGTGGGAATAAAGGGGCCCAAGGAGAAATCTTACTTCAGACTATTCACCAGCTTCTCAAGCCTTAAAGGGGTATACAGCGCAGCACACCTCAGCATAGCCTGGAGTTTAAGATGGCTGCCAGCTAAATTAGAATAAACAAAATAAGAGCTCCTGAGACTATATTTCTGTGGTAAAGTGGAAATAAAGGGGCCCAAGGAGAAATCTTACCTCAGATTATTCACCAGCTTCTCAAGCCTTAAAGGGGTGCACAGTGCAGCACGCCTCAGCGCCTTAGCAAAGCCTGGAGTTTAAGATGGCTGCCAGCTAAACTAGAATAAACATAATAAGAGCTCCTGAGACTATATTTCTGTGGTAAAGTGGAAATAAAGCCTCCCAAGGAGAAATTTTACCTCAGACTATTCACCAGCTTCTCAAGCCTTGGAGGGGTACACAGTGCAGCACGCCTCAGCGCCTTATCAAAGCCTGGAGTTTAAGATGGCTGCCAGCTAAACTAGAATAAACATAATAAGAGCTCCTGAGACTATATTTCTGTGGCAAAGTGGGAATAAAGGGGCCCAAGTAGAAATTTTACCTCAGACTATTCACAAGCTTCTCAAGCCTTAAAGGGGTATACAGTGCAGAGATGACTCTCTCAAGATACAACGGGCAGGGAAAAGACCAAGACGCAGAGCACAATCAGTAGAGTGGCACTCATCTCATAGCTCCAAAGTAACTAGTAAATCGTGAGGTGATCCCACGTTGAGGTTCTTGGTTTATCTCATCACTGTCGCCTGCGGCTGAACTTAAATATATGATTGCTACTTTGTCAGTGGTTCATCTGGAAGTACCGGACTAGCTGTTGGAGAGGGAAGGGAAGGAGAATTTTTTTTTATTCCTTTTCTCTGGCCTATTTGGTAGTTGCTCGGCGGCATTCACATTCTGCACTCATATCTATCTGGGAGACTTAGTCTGGCAGATAAACATATATAGTTTTATTTACTATTTCTTTTTTTATTAGCTCTCAGTTAATCAAACTTGTTCCGGGGACATTGTTCTATCCCCGGGAACAGTGGAGAAGAATCCCACCAGTACTTGTAGAGTCTGAGGGAATTTTTCTCCCAATCTAAAAGTTATTTAATTGTATTACTAAATTCTTGTTTTTTTTTTTTTCTTCTCCTCTCCTTTCGCTCCATCTCCTTTTCATTCCTTCCTTCCCCTCCCCTCTCCTCCTTATTTATTTATTGATTTATTTATTTTATCTCTCTATTTTCTTCTTCTCCCCACTCCTTTTTCCCTTTTCTTTTAATATCAAGTTACAAGTTAAACAATGGCTATTGTATTCTAACTCAATGTACAAGGGTTTAATTCACCACAGAAAAGAAGTTTAGCATTCCATAAAATTAGATCATTGCATCCTGATATACTGTGTCTCCAGGAGACGCATTTTTCGAACAGCTCCAAGCCCAAATGCTTTGACTCCTCATATCCCCAAATTTTCTTGGCATGTGCCGACACCAAACAAAGGGGCATCCTAATAGGGTTTAGAAGGGGTTCCCAATTCCATTGCAAAAAAGAAATTAGCGATCCGGAAGGGAGATTTCTGATTTTAGTTGGTTCCCTGCAGGATGCGGCTGCGGCCTGCGGCTGAACTTAAATATATGATTGCTACTTTGTCAGTGGTTCATCTGGAAGAACCGGACTAGCTGTTGGAGAGGGAAGGGAAGGAGAATTTTTTTTTTCTTCCTTTTCTCTGGCCTATTTGGTAGTTGTAGGATTTTTTTTGTAAATTGTTGCAAAAAATCGGAGGGGTCCTGAGAAGGGGAGCTGCAACGCGATATTGTGGCTCTCCTTTTCAGGCCTCATATGTGTTTAAGTTAGTTAGCTCACAGTTATAGCGTTTAGGTCTCAAGACCCTCTGCTCGGCGGCATTCACATTCTGCACTCATATCTATCTGGGAGACTTAGTCTGGCAGATAAACATATATAGTTTTATTTACTATTTCTTTTTTTATTAGCTCTCAGTTAATCAAACTTGTTCCGGGGACATTGTTCTATCCCCGGGAACAGTGGAGAAGAATCCCACCAGTACTTCTAGAGTCTGAGGGAATTTTTCTCCCAATCTAAAAGTTATTTAATTGTATTACTAAATTCTTGTTTTTTTTTTTCTTCTCTTCTCCTTTCGCTCCATCTCCTTTTCATTCCTTCCTTCCCCTCCCCTCCCCTCTCCTCCTTATTTATTTATTGATGTATTTATTTTATCTCTCTATTTTCTTCTTCTCCCCACTCCTTTTTCCCTTTTCTTTTAATATCAAGTTACAAGTTAAACAATGGCTATTGTATTCTAACTCAATGTACAAGGGTTTAATTCACCACAGAAAAGAAGTTTAGCATTCCATAAAATTAGATCATTGCATCCTGATATACTGTGTCTCCAGGAGACGCATTTTTCGAACAGCTCCAAGCCCAAATTCTTTGACTCCTCATATCCCCAAATTTTCTTGGCATGTGCCGACACCAAACAAAGGGGCATTCTAATAGGGTTTAGAAGGGGTTCCCAATTCCATTGCAAAAAAGAAATTAACGATCCGGAAGGGAGATTTCTGATTTTAGTTGGTTCCCTGCAGGATGTGGACGTAACAGTAGCTGGTTATTAGGCTCCAAATGTCAACCAGGTTAATTTTCTTTCTAAATTTTTTGATGAAGTGATGGCAGTAGCACAAGGCACGACCATAATCTGTGGGGATTCAAATATGGTTTTAAACACCATATAGACAGGCAGTCCCGGTCTGGTTCACTAGTAACACCCCATATGACGACGAGTGCTAGATCTTTTAGAAAGTTGTTGGATAGATGTTGGCTGGTGGACTGCTGGAGAGAGGCACACCCGGGAACGCAAAATTTCACACATTACTCCCATCCACATGAAGTTTATACGAGAATTGATCATATCTTCTTACCACAGAGATCTCAGCGCTTATGAGATCAGCTAAAATTATTCCAATCTCGTGGTCTGATCATGATGGCTTGCTGCTAAAACTGGGCTCCCTGATCAGCAGACCATCAGAATATTCCTGGTCTCTTAATGTGTCCCTGTTATCAGATTACGCAATTGTTACCACTCTTAAGGAAGCGTTGCTTGATTACTTTGCAGTGAATGAAACCCCTGAGGTATCGGCAACATTATGCTGGGAGGCCCATAAAGCTACGATTAGAGGGAAGCTGATTCAGGTGATGGCTAGGAAGAAAAGAGATAGGAACACGTATATTGACAGGCTGGAGAAAGAATATCTTCAGGTTTCAGAGGCAGCTAAGCGGGGTATGACTCCAGAATTGCGGGCCAAAATTCATAGAACGTCACAGGAGTTGAATCTGGCGCTAGCAGGAAGAGCAGAGAAAGCTTTGTGTTGGTTGAAGCATAAATATTATTGTAAAGCGAATAAACCAAGCTCACTATTAGCTAAGAAATTAAAAGCTCCACCACAAAGTTACTGCCCGATTAGATTAAAGGATGAAAGAGGGGTTGTCACAAGTAATCCAACTAAGATAGTAAAATTGTTCAAACAACAGTTGCAGAAGTTGTACTCTAATCCTTCACCGCCAAGCTTGGAGACATTGGAGAGATTTTTTAGGGAAATTGACCTACCCAACCTACCTGAAAATCTGAAAGAAATTTTAGATGACGAAATTCAGCAAAGGGAAGTTCAACAGATAGTGAAGATAGTTGAAACTTAATAAGAGACTGGGCCCAGATGGCTTCTCAGCCTGTTATTATAAAAAGTTTAGTGAAGTGTTAACTCCTAAGCTGACTGCAATGTTTAATAATATCAGAAATGGGGGTACTTTTACAGGAGAGTCACTCAGGGCTTCTATCAGTATGATCCCAAAACCAGATACAGACCACTCTCTTTGGTCTAACTTTAGACCCATTTCCCTAATTAATTTAGATGTCAAAATCCTAGCTAGCGGACAGGCTCTCAGGGTTCTTACCAAAACTGATAAATAATGACCAGGTGGGCTTTATATGGGGGCAACAGGCAGGGGACAATATTAGAAGGATTGTACAGTTGTCTCATATAGCAAGAGAGCAACAGATTCCAGCTATGCGATTGTCCCTAGATATTAAGAAAGCATTTGATTCGGTCTCCTGGGAGTATCTGTTTTTCCTTTTGGAGAGATGGGGGTTCGGACCAGTATTTATTAATGTCTTAAAGACTCTCTACTCGTCCCCTTTAGCGTATGTAAAGTATAGCGGGTATAAGTCTGAACCCTTTAAATTTTCTAGAGGGATAAGGCAGGGATGCCCGCTTTCCCCCCTCTTGTTTTCCCTGGTTTTGGAACCTCTGGCCCAGTTGATTAGAAAATCGGAGAACATATCAGGTCTGGAAGTAGCGGGTAAGCACCACAAATTGTGTCTGTTTGCGGATGATGTCCTTTTATTCATTAGAAAGCCAATGGTCTCTCTCCCTAATCTACTCCAAGTTCGCGACTGTGTCTTGGCTTCAGGTGAACAGGGCAAAATCCAAAGCGCTGAATATCACGATACCTAGGGAGTCCTGGACTCTAATTAAGACATTATTTGATTTTAGTTGGGAGGAAAAAAACATCAAATATCTTGGGATATATTTAACTGGCTTGTATGACTCCCTGGCTTCAGCAAATTACACACCCCTCTTTCAGAAACTCTATAAGTTGTTAGAGCAATGGAAAGACTACAATGTGTCATGGCTGGGGAGAATTGCGGCAGTTGAAATGACGTTGTTGCCTAAGTTTCTGTATGTCGCCAGAGTTCTCCCAACTAGAGTCCCCCCACAAAAGTTAAAAACATTACAAAGCAAGGTCATGTCCTTTGTCTGGGGTGGTAAGAGACCTAGGGTCCCCAAGGGGGTCATGCTTGGATCTAGGAAGAAGGGCAGACTGGGGGTGCCAAATTTTGCAAAGTATTACCAAGCAGCTCAGACTGCACAACTACTTGCCCTCCATTCCACTTCAGATGTGCCAAGCTGGGTGCAGATTGAATCAGATGTATGTGTGTGCCAATTTCAGTGAATAACCTTTTGTGGATTACGCCTACATTTAGACGGTTTTTACGAAACCCCATAGTTAAACATTCGCTGCAAGTGTGGGATGATGTTAAATACTTGGGCGGACTGGTGTCTCATTACCTCCCTCTCCTTTCGTTGTGGAACAATCCAATGTTTCCTCCAGGGGCAGAGGACCCTGGTAGATTTAATACATGGAAGGAGGCGGGCATACGGCGAGTTTCAGATTGTCTGCAATCTTCAGAGGTCAGTACATTCCAACAGATGAGGGATACATTTCACCTGCCATCTAATGAGCTTTTTCGTTTTCTGCAAGTTCGCTATTTTGTGAGATTCACGGTGGGGAATTGGCAGGAGTTTGAAAAACTAACTTTTTTGAGACGTGCAGCTGTAGGGATCCCAGAGGCAGAGGAGCAATCTCAGAGATATATCATAAATTGGCCTCAAGGGGTACGGATACATGTCCATCCTATACCAAATATTGGCACCATGAACTGGGTAGAGAGATGGATCAAGAAAAATGGCTGAGGATGTGGAACGCTTCCTTTGGTTGCTCGGCCTCTGTGACTTTAATCAAGGCTAACGTAAAACTAATGGCAAGATGGTATATGGTCCCAGAGAGAATGAAACACTTTTCCACTGAGTCCCAGGGGAACTGCTTCCGGGGGTGCCTCTCCCCGGGGTCATACCGGCATGTGTGGTGGGATTGCCCAGTAGTTAGGGAAATTCAGCAAGGTATGTGGTAGATCTGTGGTCAGAGACCCTTAGGTAGATCTCATCAACACCCCAATCCCCCACAGTTCTAGACTGAAAAAGCGATTGATGTATTGTATCCTATCAGGGGCAAAGCTGGTGATAGCTGGGGCTTCGAGGTCTCCCACTTTGAGCTTCAACGACTTTAAAAACAAGGTTAACTGCATTATGGCCATGGAAAAAATGTCCACCATTCACAATGGGACTTTGGAGCTGTTCATGGAGGTGTGGAAACCTTGGGTTCGGAATTTTCTCCCTACAGATTTTGATGTAAATCTAATGAGCATCTGATCCTTCCTCGACCCCTTCCTTTACTTCCCCCCCCAACTTACCTCCGTTCCCCTCATAGGGGTTGTTATTTTTCTTTTAATTTATTTGAATTGAACTTTTTTAGTAACTCTTTAGTAACTATTTTCTTGTATGCAGTGAATAAGCTTCTGACTGTGACTTAAGTTGTCTGTAATC